>CM045449.1:25197536-26397536 GCA_024666655.1 Dascyllus trimaculatus | reverse complement strand
GAGCTTTAGCCTGCTGAGATGCTGTGAAGACCAGTGGATACTCTCCATCCTTCTCATTGGTCTCTGCAGCCTGCCAGCTCATGCAATGAAGGCTTTTAAAAATTGTTTTATTTGCAGCTTGCATCCACCAAAGAAGGATATTTCTCCCCAAATTAATACTATTGCAGGAATATCCATATGACGCTAAAGATTCTGTGTTGAGTTTGGCAAAATTTGCAATTGTAATCCATTTACTGGAAAAATAGAGTTAATGCTTCATTAAAGCAAACATGCTGAGAGAAAATATTCAAAAAGATGTGGGAGAGGGAAAGGAAAAAAAGAGGGAGTTTCACATGAACATATACTGACATGGGTGGAGGCTCAGAGTGACAGACCATTACACTTCAGGATTAGTTATATTGGTATTGGAATATAGATCTAATCACTTCAGTCAACTCAGTTAATTAGTTCAAACAGGTGTCACAGTACACTGACTACAGTAAAGAAAGACGCAATGCAAATATTAGCCTTAACCCCCTCCCCTCTACACTCAGTCAAACACCCACCCTGGGCTCATTCACAATCACACATATGCAAACTAAAGCATTGACACGATCCTGTGCACAATATAATCAGCTCCGTTCAGACAATGATTTATTCACTTGCACATTCACGCACACACAATAAAACAGGATGAGGAAAAAGAGGGGGAAGCACAGCACAGAGAGGGAATCACAGATGTAAATTAGCTATACAGCCAGTTTCTGGCACAACGGTTGTGCTGTGCATCGTCCCCGTTAAATAAGCTAATAAACAGAAGAGAAAGTCACAAGGAGAGAAGACAACAAAAGAGGTAAACATTTCCTAAACTAGTTTGGGTTTCTGAGCCATCTGGGTTAATTTTAACATCCATAAATCACAAGTTTCAAACTTTGAATATGTTAATTACCAACCTGTTGGTACTGTGTAACTGCATTTTTTTTCTCACAAGATGCAAGTTCTTAACTTGGGAACAGTATCATCAAAGAGTCACTTTCTCATGTCAGATTGTTTCAGGGGTTAAACTACACAATATTGTTCACTCTATTGTAATTTTATATATTCGCAGCTTTGGTTTCTGAGCCCTAATGATTAGATTAGATCAAATCTAAGCCTAAATCATGATATTTGAATCAAAATCACTTTATTCTACATTCCTTATTTAAAAAATTACACACTCCTTGACAAAACTGTGAAGCCACTAGTGGCTGCAACCAACAGCCATGCAACAAAAGTTTCAGGACTTTTATGGCCGAAGTAGGATGAACTGCAGGCTGTGTTTACACAAAGCAGATAGACAATAAGAATGATGACATATTAAAAATCTAAATATTATAGTATCTGTAGTATGTAGAGGCACCATTTTTTCTCAGAACTGGTACAACAAAGGGACACTTGAAAAATGTTGTACATGTTGTTTGCAGGTTTTTTTAATTTGTTGTAAAATAAATAATCAGATAAACTCAACATTAGAATGATTTATGGCACTATAACTGTGTCATAATGTGCAGAAGGCATTTCTGAGTTCTCCCAACTTGTAGTCATGGCTGTGCTGTTTCCATTGAGGTGCAGTATGTAATATTACAGTGGAAAATGAACCCACAGTGGGTTAAAACATGATAGGAGCAAAGAAATGCCCAGAAACTGCTTGGTGGTAGCTCTGTCCTAAAGGTTCCAGTTCACAAGGGTTTAGGTTTTACTCTTGGTCGGACCCTCACCCTGAGATATAGGGCTGACATGTGGCTGTAGAAGTGTTTATAGCTTGTCCCACTTGGAAAAAACATAGCACAGACATAGAACACACTGGTGGGATACGATATTCAATCTGGTCTGGAAATGCTCCCAGAAAGAGCTGGAGGACGTGGAAAGGAAAAACAACACACGGGATACCTCGCTTACCCTGTTGCCACAACAACCCTGATAAGCCATAGAAGAAGAACAGGACAGGCAGGTACATGGTGAAGCAAAAACTGAAATGCAATCTCTGCTCATCTTTAAAGAGGAAAACAAAGCACGATCACATAATTCCAGGATTGGCCTCCCTCCACTGGCTTCCCGTCTGTTTAGGGATTGATTTGAACTTTCTATTAGTCGTTTTTAAAGGTTGGCACTCTATCTAGAAGAACTCTTGAATCATCTTGCTGCAGCTTGAGCACTGAGGTGAACCAACTGGATGTTCTTGGAAGTTCCAGGCACACAAAAGGTGATCGAACCTTTGTGGTGGCTGCTCTTAATCTCTGAGGCAGCTAACCTTTTCATGTAAGACCTGAACAAGCCTTACAAACTTTAAAGATGCTTCTAAAGACCCACCTCTTCTTGATGGCAAATCTCTTTGGCAATGTGGCGAGTCTCCTAGCTTCAAATTTTCTGTCAAAATCAGTGACCGGTTTTCCACTCCATGGTGCCATTTGGCCAGATGCATGTAGAACTCCTTCACGGGACCAGAAATTTTTCCCTTACATTATTTAAATTAGCTTCCATTAAAGAAGTGAGGGGGACGTATGGGTCAACAACCATCCTCACAATCTTCCAATCTTCCACTGACCTGCAAAAAAAGGCAACAAATCTTCCTGACCGTGGTCTCATTAGTTCATGGTGATTATACCAACCTCTCACGTATAATTTGACAATGATATATATCTGAAAATGTTAGCAGCTTTACAAAAAAATAGAAAAGGTATTGGAACCAGGAAAGAAAAAGGGAAAGAAACAGAAAAACTGAGAGGACTGAGGAGAATGTTGACAATTCAAATGTCACGGACAGAAAAAATTGTGGTGCTTGTTGGAAAAGGTGGTGAATGACAAAATTAAAGACAAGAAAGGACAAGTGAGGGAAGAAGAAAATGAGAGAAGATGGGAATGCAGAGGTGTGTAATGAGTGGGAGAAGAAAGGATAAAAAGAATAAAGGAGGTAAACAGGAATAGTAGACACACACAAGGATGGAAAAAGAGAAAAATGTATGGGGTGGAAGGAAAAGGGTATAAGGGATGTTTAAAAATGGTAGAAAAGAGTCAAAGAGAGCAAAAAGCATCGTCTAAAAATCTTAGGAAGCACAAAGTGGCAGGGAAGGGACAAAAGGAAGTGGGGAAGGATTGAGGGAAAAGGTAATAAAAAGATGAGGCAGCAGAAAAACGGCAGGCAGGCAGGCAGGCAGGCAGGGAGGGGGACTGGATGGATGTGGTGTAAAACAGGTGAAGAAGCAGAAAAAGAGGAGAGAAAGGATTAGAGGGAAATGGAGTGAAAGAGGCTGGCTGAGGGAATGTAATAGACAGGGGAAAGCCACATGGATGAAAAAAACAAAGAAGAGAAATATTGGGGAAAAATTAGATGAGGATAGCAAATGTGTGAAGATGGACAGAACACATGTGAGAGAGCAGAGGAGAGAATAAAGAATGAGCTGAGCAAAGAGTATAAAGGAGCATTTCGGATATAAAACGAAAGAAAGAAGCCAAGTGAGCGACAAAGGGAAAAGGGGGTTTGTGCATGAAGAGAGACAAGAATATGGAGGAGAGACTGATGTTGTGTGTAAGAGAGAAAGGGGGAGAAAAAGAGGGAGGGAGAGTAAGGTATATTGCAGGACTAAGTGGCCAGAGCGCAGTCTGCCAAATATAAAATCAATAGACACTATCTCAGTCCGACCTCCTACTGCTGAATCCATCAAAAAAATTTAACGATTCCTCAGTAAAAGATGCAGCATGGCAGCACCGGAGAACCTGAGCGAGTGTGTGTGTGTGTGCAGATTTATATGGAGACGCGAGTGTGTGTGTTTTGTGTGCAGCGCAAGACTGTGTGTGTCTGCTTTACAGGCACAGTATGCTTGCATGTGTCTGCTAAAATAGGGAGTGAGTTTGTGTTGGTGTGTGTGAATCAGTTAACCTCACTATCAGCATGACAGGTCTATGTATCTGTCTGTGTATCTGTGTGTGTCCAGGACAGTGTTAGTGTGTATATCTGTGTGTGTTTTACCTCTGTGTGTGTGTGTGTGTTTAAGTGTGTGCAAGCTGACAAGCGGTTTATGCCAGAAGTCATTTCCAGGTACATAAGCTAAAACGTTGCCGCCGTTTTATGGACTTACAATTGTGTTGATGTTGTCAAGGTCTCTTAGTTCGCCTGACACACACACACACACACACACACACACACACACAACCAGACTCAGACCGGCGGCCCAGACAAGGGGAGCTAACTAAATGATTCACTGCTTTGCAGTCACAACCTAACACACTCAAACACACAGACACACACACTTTGCTGACAAGCTGACTAACTGGCTGTGAGACCGGTACGTTAACACATGGCCTCTTAGTTGCTGCACACTATTATTGGGAGTGACTATGCAGGCAAGGAGAGAGGGGAGGTGAGGGGGGACACAGAAGGCGAAAATAACTAAAAAACAGAGAGGTGGAACGCTTATTAAGGACAGAAGAAGACAGTGGGGAGGAAGGAAAGAAAGGAGGGAGAATGGATGGAGGGGAAAGTAGTGAAGAGGTGTGTGGGGTGAGTAAGACAGAAGGATGGAGAGGATGGGGTGAGGGAGGGAGACAGAGAAGGAGTGACAGAGAGAGGAGTGTAAATTTGCATAGGGGTGAAATTGAAGTAGCTTTGAAAGGCAATTCAGCTAAATCAATTTGAAGTCCTCTATTGAAGGACTAGGGGGATATCTAAATAACTCAGCCAATCTTAGAGGCTCTCTCTCACACACACACACACACACACGCAACATATAAATATGTGACCATAAATATATATACCCTCACACATTCGCACGTAAGCACACTACTGTCTAAACTCATAAGCACATTCAGAAGCACACGTCCGGTTTAGTGGATTACAACCATGCACATGCACTTATTGGTGCTTGTATATATGCACAAACAGGCACAAACACACACACACAATCACCAAAAAGCCATGGAGCAGTCCTCCTGATGAGCCATGTGTTGCAGATGCAGGACGACTGCAGAACCCTCCACCAGTGACGCATATTTAATCCAGCCAACAATGCAAACAAATTCCACATAATGACAGCTGAGCTTTACTCTCAGTCATCTCAAATAAAAATTTTAGCTTTTTCAAAGTTCTCCATTTTTTGTTCCCTGTGACGCTAAACTAGACCTCAGCAACTGAGCCAAAATGATGCTTGCAATTTTCGTTTCTGCCGTTAGTGCTGTGAGCTTAATTTTTGAATAATTGGATTGACTACGGATCATTCTAATGCAATATAATGTAATGGGAACAAATATATAGCAGCTAATGTAAAAATATTTCACACTTGAATCAAGTCAGAACTTGGACACTGACTCAACAAAGCAGGGACAAGTAATTTCTGTATCAGTCGTAATGACAACTATAGTCCACTTTCCACTGCAATAACTTGTCGGCCAATGAATGGACTGGTATCTTTTTTTAAACCAATTCCTGATAAGACAAATTAATTTGAACAAAACTGCGGTTCTGATACAAGCCTCCTCTATCTGTAGTAACAATACTGCAATCTCCAGCAAAATTTAACTAGCAGTGCTGCCTTATTATGGACACAAGTAATATGTGAGTGTATTCACACAGAGGAATAAATGCAGAGATATTCTCTTTTAATTAAAAAGGTGGAAAACATTTCCACTAGGCTCTGTGTAGGGATTCATGTTATTCTGAATGTTAGCACCAATTTTATAATCACTATCAGAACCACCTGAAAAAAAGCATCAATATCGGATTTTTCCATCTCAATGCTGATTGGTTAAACCTTGAGAGGATAACAAGCACCACTTTTTTTCCCCTGCCTTCTCGATGTCCCCACTACCGTCTTTAATGTAAAATCTGTTACTTAGGCAAACATAAATTCTCCATCATTCTATTTCCTATGTGCTCATAGAAGTGCAGTCATGTACAGCAGCTACTATTTGTCATTGTTTGGTGTATTCTAAGTTGATGGTGTGATCAAATATGACATTCTACATTGCAATGGAAACCCAAAGGCTAAAAGGGCATCATTCCTGTAAACTGTTGAGCCAGCCTTGATTTCCTGCAGTGGAAAGCTGCTTTATGAGTCATAAATGACTCATAAAGCATGAGTTATTTATGAACTTACATGTATACCTTGTGGTCTGTAGGAGTGGAATCACACACAACATAGTGATTAAACATGCAAAACCTTGAATATACATACAGCGATCAGCCACAGCGTTATGACCACTGACAGGTGAAGTGAATAACATTGATCATATTGGTACTATGTGCTGTTCTGATGGAAAACCTTGGATTTTAACATACATGTTGATGAGACTTAGACACCCAAATAAACATTGTCCCACAACAAGCACACTCCCTCATGTAAATGGAAATCCCAAATGTCACTGGCCTACCCCCACAGGAAAATACACCCCACCACATGGAAAAAACATCAAACAATCAGGAACATGTTGAGGAACATGACAATGGACCAACATGTTGATTTGATCTCCAAACTTCCTACAGCCCATTGTGATCAAGCATCAACAGGATGCAGTGGAACAAGTTTGATTGACAGAGGCCCCACTGCACAAGCCAGAGTACCCAAAGGATCCACTGCCAACATTTTTTGCCCCCTCGCAGTATTGAATATGAGGTGCAATTGCACAAGCACTTGTGATGGTGATCAAGTTATTTTGATTGGCTGACGAGCTGTTAACAGTATCAAAACTACAACATAAAACATTTTTATTTAGCCATCCTTAAATCACAAGCATGAATAGCCATTTTCACATTCATTTTAATACCACCAGCATCTTTTGATTGTCAGTCAGTCCCCTGGGAGAATAAATCATCCAATTAACACTGAGCTAATGGGCGGGATTTTAATTAGAGCTGTCAACATTCCCCCTCTCTGTGTTATTTCAACAGCTATTCATCTCTTTCTTTTTTCAATACTTGTTTTGTTCTGCTGATTGCTATTCCACAGGGGCTGTTCTTCCGACTTCCTAACGCACAAACACACACATGAACAAACACTCATGTACAACCGCAACTACAAACGCGCACGGTTTCGCGTACACATACACACACAGAACGAGCGCTTCTCATCAAAGCGATGCTTTGTCAGATTAGTATTGAGGAATGAGAGCTGGGGGAATAGAGAATATAATGGGTTGAAGTTGTAAACAGTGGGACTTCATGTCACCATATCATATTATATTCACAGCAAGCTATTTCAGCGCAAATCAACGGGGAATACTTAAGTACGTAATAATCTGTGACCCTTTTATGTAAATACAAGTCCATTTTGCAGACGTATTCCGCTGATACCAAGTTTATGGAGGAACAGCTGCAAGAAGACATACATGTTAGTTCTGATGCAGTTCAGGATATAAATAGAGCCGGATAGTTACTGTGACTGTTGACAACCACCATGGCAGAAATGGAGATGGTCTGGTAAGAAAATTAGGTCAGTAAAGCCACTCATATTAGTTGCTCATTACGTTATCTCTATAATACCTGGAAATAAAGTTATAAATGTATATAATATAGTCTACTTAAACATCTGTTTCCATTCGTCTAATTCCTGTTGCTCAATTTTGACTTTAATGGTCTTGTACTGTGCCACTGGAAAAAATGTCATAAATCTCCTTGGTACAATTTGAACACATTCTGTAAATTCAGAACATTTTTATTTTTACTACATACACAAGAATATAAGCTGTTGCATTAGTTCTCTACGTATGTAAAATTTGTGCATTATAGACAATCTGTGGAATAATAACACTATCAGTATTAATTAATTGACATCAAACAATCTGTGCAATACCACTGATATACACATACTTCATTCCTTAAATGTTTACACTATCTTTGCTGCTGTAACATTGCAAATTTCCCACTGTGGGAGTAATAACGGGTTATCTTATCTTTTTAGTAAACGACCATCTCTAATGTCCATAGAATGTAGTTTTCCTGACTGTATGACACGTGATGCAAGTCCTGTTTAAAACTGGCTGTTTCAGTGTGTGTCCCTTTAAATACAGTTGAACTGTTGCTGTCAAAGCCCCATTCAGGACTTTCTCTTCGAGCGACCATTTTTCACTGAAATGTCACTGAATTCCCACCACAGCCATTGTTATTAATTCACATGTACGGTGAGTATTTTAGCACAGAGCAGCAATTTGGCAAACGTTGTGAAGTGCCTGCCAGTTAACATGTGCTCTTAATGGGCTGCATTTCAGTCACTATTTCATACTTATTTTGTTGTCGGACAAAAGAAACAGAAAAACATGTAGAAAAAACAGCTGTATTGGGAATTCAGCTGTCTTAAATTTCAGCATATGTGAGCACAGAGAGCAGGAGAGAAGCACACAGATCTAAACACTGGCTGAGTTTAGCTTGCAATGAAACATAACAGGCGACATGAAAACACAGAAACCCACCCAGTCATCGATTACTGGTTTCAAATCAGTCTTTAAGTTTCCACCAGCACTTAATATCCCTTGGCATTGCTATTACTATCTGACAGTCAGAGCTAATGTTAGTGTTAGCCACATCACAACTACACTTTAGATGTACAAGTTCATAGTCATCACAAAAACAATAAAATGTCTTTTTTTACCATATTGGACCTTTCAAAGAAAAATTATAAACCAAAAAAAAAAAAAACAGCAAGAGGGTCAACTACCTCGGGGTCCCACCCGAAGAGCTGGAGGAGGTGTCTGGGGCGAAGGAAGTCTGGGCCTCTCTGCTTAGACTGCTGCCTCCGCGACCCGGCCCCGGATAAGCGGAAGATAATGGATGAATGGATGGATGGAGGGTCAACTGCATACATTTCTAAACTTCTTTAAATCCTCAATCATTTTTTGTGCTGAGATACACATCGAGCAGAAATGTGTTAATATTAGGAAAATTCTGTGAGTTATGGCCATTTACATGCTTTAATGGCTGTTTATGGCCACAACTTACACAACTTTTAATGTCTACTTCCAGCATGATTGATTATATACCATGTTATAGAACAAAAGTGGTCTCAAACCAGTTTGATGAATGTCTAAATGAGGTCAGTGTACGCAAACGGTCTCCCCAATCACCACGTCTAAATCCTACAGAGCAATAAGTCTTTTGAAAGGTAGAGCAGGAGTTTTGCAATATGAATGTATGACCAACTGATCTGGAGAAATTATGTGAAATAATATCTTGACAACAAGACCAGAGTCTCAAAGGAGTGTTTCCAACATCTTGCAATATCCATACCATGGAGAATTGAGGCTGCTGAGAGAACAAAGGAAGGCCCTTCTCAGTATTATCATGGTGATATTAATGAAGTGCTTGGTGAGTGCTCACATACACATATACTGATTAGCGGGGCTTGGATGGCTACCACTAGACAGTTGCAAAACATGTCATCCAGCTCTCAGGTGCTTAATTTCCAATTTCAGGGAGATTTAATTTAATACCCTATTAATCCACAAAATGAAATGCAACAGGTGTCCTCCTCCTCTACACATTCTGCAGGTTGCCAGTCCATCTGGTAACAAAAACAAAATAAAATAGTCTTTATTTTAGCACATTAATGAATAATATTTGCTAACATTCTTAGATGTTACTTGCACAGATTTTCTAACACAAACTATCTCAACCTATGAGTTGATTGGTACTCTCTCTGTGATTGACAGTCAGAAATCTTTGAGGTCAGCACAGAACATTTTGACAGTATGAGGTTGACAGTGAGTGTTTGCATATTTCATCGTAATTATGCTAAACAGATGTCTCGTGGATGCGTGGGATTATTTTGGAGCCATGATGTCAGAACAAATACTGCAAAAGGCAGGGTACACTCAGGACAGACCACAGAGATACACAACCATTTCTTACTCACATTCATACCTACAGGCAGTTTAAAGTAGCAGTTAATGTAACCTGCATGTCTTTGGACTGCTGCTGGAGGAAGCCAAAGAAAACCCTCACAGCCCCTCCACTTGTGCAAACTCCACAAAATGGCCCAAAACCTACACAGTGAGGCATCAGGGCCAACCAATGCACCGTGTCTTGTCAATCTTAGGCGAGCATTTGGTCCTGGTCTTGGCCCTGGTTTTCAGGAAAGTCAAAAATGTGTGTGTCTGTGCATATGTTCTGCAAAGGTGTATGCGCTTTAAGAGCACTCCTCTGCCTCACACTCGTCACACACAATTTCTAACCTGCAGTCCAACCTACAATTATTATTACCTACTGATAGCCACAGGCTACAGAAACTATACCTGAGTTTCAGCAGCGCTTTGTTCTGTGATACATACAGTGCTATTGGATTTTCTAGGACATGTACTGGAATTAAATACTGGTGCCGTAATTCTGAGGTGAGTGTTCAACATATCTTAACAAAGATAATATAAATAAGATTTTGACTGGTAGTTTGGATAGTGGCAATGGTAAAAAAAAAATTGCTGCGTTCAAAATTTTTTAAAAGTAACCAATAGAAACTGCAACTTTGCATCTTGGCTTTTTCCTATCAGTGTTCATTGTCACTGCTCAGCATTCATTGGTATTATAATTACATCAGTATATCATCCCTATGATTCCCACTATAACAACCAGTTTGACAGTGCACAGACACACAGCTGCTTTGGGGCGTCTCTCTCGCTGCTCCCCTTGAGACAACATATGTTATGATTTGCAGAAAAGTAGATAAAATTGAATTAATCAGCCTAAACTTTGTCAGACTAGTGACCCTAATCATAATGTTCACCATAAAGTTTAACTCCAACTAAAGAGGGTTTTTAAAAACTGGCTGAAAGTACGAGTTAAGTCATTTATACTGAACTAAAAATAGTCAACAAGTAGTATCTTTTTAGATTCTATCCATTCTTTATATTGGGAATACACATTTGTCCTTCCAACACCTTAACAACAAAATGGATGTCACAAAATAACCCACCATAATAGAAATGATAGCCGTTAGATAAAGAGTGGGGTCACACACTAGAAGTAACAAATCAGTAACAACCGACTTGTGTGATGCAAAGGAGGTAATGAGGTTGTCGATGCTGGTTTATTAAGTATGTCCCACTCTTCCTGAAGGGCTTGGCGAAGGTGGCGGACATTTTGGGGGACAGGATCTTGTTGTCCGACACGTCCTTCCAGAGCTGTCTGAAACAATTTCTTAGACCACAAATGACAGAGTTGAGGATATCCACGTGCTCGGCTATGGCCTGTACTGATAAACCAGCATGCCAACAGCCCGTTCTTGTTTTTTTCCTTGTCATCTATGGAAATTGTGCTGCATTTTAAGGTAGTACTTTAAAAATTTTGCCATTTTTCTACCAATAGAAATGAGAATTTTTAAGAAGAGATACACTAGATCTATTAAAACAGGAGAGACAAAAATTAGACGATTTACACACATACAAAGCAGAGGGAATGCTCAGATTTGCAAAAAGAAAATATTATGAAATGGGTAATAAAGCTAGTAGGTTATTGGCCTTTCAGTTAAGGAAAGCTCAGTCGAACCGTGTGGTAGCTAAAATTAAACACCCTGACACAAACAGAATCACTTCTCAGCCGAAAGAAATAGCAGAGGTGTTTGCTGCATACTATAAAAAATTATATGAAGGTCAAGAATTATCAGGGAAGAAGGAGAAAATAACAAAACTTCTGGATTCACTCCAGTTGAACAGCTTATCCCAGGATGAGGCTGAGATGCTATGTTCCCCCATAACAGTACAGGAAATAATAGATAGTATAAGTAAGTTAAAGAACAGTAAATCCCCGGGTGCCGACGGATATTCTGGGGAATACTATAAAGTTTTTGTTAATGAGCTAGCCCCAATTCTATGTCGAGTGTATAATTATGCACTGGATAAGAAAGACCCCCCAAAAACCTGGTCAGAGGCAATCATCATAGTCATACATAAAGATGGAAAGGACCCAACTCAGTGCATGGGATATCGGCCTATAAGTTTGCTTTGCCAGGACTTAAAAATCCTGACCTCTATCTTGGCAAATAGAGTACAACAACACATTCGGAAATTAGTTAATTCAGATCAAACGGGTTTCATCACCGGACGGCATGGCACCAACAATGTTAGACGAGCTCTAAATTTACAATCTATTGCTTCTGACAGAAAGACCCCATCAATGCTTCTCAGTCTAGATGCAGAGAAAGCATTTGATAGATTGGACTGGACGTTTTTGGAACAAACAATGGCTCATATGGGCTTTAATGAAACTTTTCTGAGTTGGATTGGAGTGTTCTATATGAACCCGCAGTCAAGAGTCAGAGTCAATGGCCAATGCTCCGATTTCTTTCACCTGGGACGGGGGACGAGGCAGGGAGACGCACTTTCCCCAGCTCTGTTCGCTCTCAGCATTGAGCCCCTCGCGGAATTGATTAGAAGTAACCCTCTTATACAAGGAATAAGAGATGAGGGTGGAAACCAACATAAAATAGCTTTATATGCGGACGACATATTATTATTTATTGAAAATCCCGTCCATTCAGTCCCAGCTCTCTTACAGAATCTTAATGAATATGGTCTAGTATCTGGCTATAAAGTTAACCCTGGTAAATCAGAAGCGATGATGGTGTCTGGGGCATGGCCTAGTCAGCTTGATGAGATAGTGTCCTTCCGCAGAGCTAAACAGGGCTTCAGATATTTAGGAATCACACTCACTCCCCAAGTAGCACAACTATACCAGGCTAATTATAAAAAATTATTTGAGATATTTAGAAATGAATTGGCAAGATGGGATGTGCTACCGTTATCGCTCTTGGGTAGAGTGGAGGCTGTTAAAATGAATTTACTTCCCAGACTCTTGTTCTTGTTTCAGTCTCTCCCAGTCAGGATCCCAGCGTCAGCCTTCAATATGCTGGACAAGCTTATATCCAGATTTATATGGCAAAACAGGAGACCAAGAGTGAGACTTAAAATGCTCACTCTTGGGAAGAATAGGGGTGGACTCAGCCTCCCCAACATGAAATATTATTTTTGGGCAGCACAACTAACAGCAGTGATAGCCTGGATTAACAATGATATGGAGTCGGGTTGGGTAAGCATAGAGCAGAATTCACTGCCAGTTATACCTCTATCTGCTCTAGTGTTTCTGAGCAAGCAGTCCCAGGAGAAACTGGAAATCAAAAATGTATGGGTGAAACACACCTTAAAAGTATGGTCGACAGTCCAAAAGAGAATTAGAGGGACAACTTCCCTTTCACGGGCTATGCAGATTGCTGGAAATCCAAATTTCCCCCCTTCAACAACAGATATTACTTTTAAGAGATGGGCAGACAGAAACCTAAGGGTCATTGACCAGTTGTTCTGTGACAATGTTCTACAACCATTCTCATATCTCCAAGACAAATTCTTTTTACCCCGAACTGATATGTTCCGGTATCTTCAGATTCAACACTACATCACAAGTCATAAAGATTGGAATGTAATTAAAAATGGTCCAACAAATATAGAGACATATTTTATTAACATAACTAAACATCAGCTACCCAATAAAAAACATGTCTCTCATATATACAGAAATTTGTCACTAGACATACCAGATAATACTCTTTATATCAAAAATAAATGGGAGTTGGAGCTAAATATTATAATTGAGGATGGAGAATGGGAAACAATTTGTATTGGATGTCATAAAGGTATTAATAGTAATACGTGGAAGGAGTTTGATTGGAAGATGAAGACAAGATTCTTTAAGACGCCTTCTGTGCTGTCCAAATTTATAGATAACCCAGCTGCAGTATACTGTTGGAGAAATTGTGGAATGGTTGGCGATCACTCGCACATATTTTGGGATTGCCCAGGGATACTTCCTTTTTGGAAGGGGGTAAAAAGAAAGATAGATAAAATTCTGGGAATTGATTTACTATTCACCCCAACTCAGTTTCTTTTAGATTTAACTCCTGACGATATGTACACCAGGGATCAAAGGCACCTGTTACATATACTTTTGATGACTGCTAGGAAAATGGTGACAATAAAATGGATGAATCCACAGCCACCTACAGTGGCACAGTGGAAACAGAAGTTGAGGGAGGTGTATGGAATGGAGGCTTTAACTGCTCAATTACAATTGAAGGCTGATGTTTTTGTGAGAAGGTGGTTACCTATAGCAAGATACCTCTCTAACTGAAGGGAACCCCATACTATGTTATAATGTCCTAACTGTCCAATCATTTTTTAATTTTTTCTTTTTCATTCATTGAAATTATCAAGCTTTCTGGGCCCAACAGGGTTATATATTTTATTTTATTTTATTCTTTTTTCCCTTTTTGGGCTCTGTTTTTTGCAATGCCATACTTATTTTGTGATCTTGTCAGGGAATGTTTTGTTTGTATTGATTGTGTCTTTCTACGTTAAATAAAAACACAGATCAAAAAAAAAAAGAAATGAGAATTTTTAACGTTTTCCAAGTCAGAACAGAAGACAATTTGCATGCTGCATTTATACATTTTTTACGGTAAAAAAAACCTAATTTCCCATTTATATTCATAACAGCGGAAAACTTGCAAATTTTGCACAACCACAACTGAGAGTCTTATGAAAATACTAGTGTGTTCCAAAAAATAAAACAATCACAGTCACTTTAAACTGAATGTGCAGGAAAAAATGGCAAAAAACCAGTGTTAAAGGTTCCATATTGTCCCAGACATTCTCAAGCCATTTTTAAAACTTGTTTGTATTGTTTATTTGTTTAAATTCTCCTTGCAAATATTGCATGAGAACACACATGCAACTTTAACCTCTGCTGATTGTCTTCCATTTTACTAGCAAAAGCCTCACTGCAGTCCTTTAGTAAATGAGAACAAACACCAACTCGGCTGTCAACATGGTGGGTGTAGATGGAATGTTGATGCTGCTGTAGGGAAGCTGGTGACTGGATAATGGCATCATCATCAGGAGGTGGAAGTGGCTCCTAATTGAGGTGATAAAGGGTAAGTGAGAGGAGTGAGCATTGTATAACTGGATGAAGTGAACAAGGAAGGAGCCGCCTCTTAGGTATTAAACAAACAGAAAGATAATGGAGGTTAACAACATATCAATCAATGGGAGCCAAGAGGTGCAGATTAAAGGAGGCAGTGAGTGGTAGTCTTGATTTCATTTTTTCTCAAGCTGTATCAAAACATGAAACTGTTGCAAATTTCCCTAACAGAGCCCGATTAAGACGTAATCTCTTTATTCAATTTACTTGAAGGAAAAGGTCCTCAAGTCTTGTAGAAATTGTACAAGATCCATACCAAACTGTTCAGTGATACCAGATTCATTGACTTGAATGCACAGTCATAAAGCCACATGAATTCTTAATCAAAAAGTGAATGTGGTAATGTTTGCACCAGCGTAAACTAAAATAGTGCAGTATAAATGTACAGTTTGTTTTTATATTATATATGAACAACCTCATTAAACTTCTGACAAAGCAACAACCTATGAAAAACAAATCATTTTTGCTGTGCTCCTTTGCATCCAGTTGCTTTGTGGGGGTCAGCTAATAATTTTTTTTTGTACTCAAAGGCTGTTTCTTGTTTAAATAATTCAATTTATTCATCTAAACAGGCTCAGAAGCTCATGTTTATATAACACATTATATATGACACCTGTGACTGGTAGGCAGCATACTAGTACCACATCATATCCATATAGACTTCTGATTGACCAAAGATAACCACAAGGAACCCACATAATACCTTGGAACTGTACCAGTGTATGCACTATAGCTTTATCAAACATGTACAATGGTTCACCATCATTATAATGTCACCAGCCTTGTAGACTTCTACAGTCCGCACTTGTTATTTACCCTCATGAATCATATGAAGAACAACCTAAGTTTAAACATGATATTAGAGAAACATACTTTATATTTTATTATATTATTATATTTATTATATTTTATTATATTTTATAATATTGTATTATACATACATATTTTAAATTCATAGATCATATTTCCAGGGTGCCTGTCTTTTTAAGAAGAGCCAAGCTACCCCTTACAGTTTTGTCATTTACATCCTGAAATGTGATTATCCAAGTATTTTATCACATTCTGACTTTGTTTCTAGTTGTGCTCAATCGATGAGAAGTTTCGTGTCAAGCTTTCCCTCAGGTATTCTTTATGGCCTTTTGTGGTTTTTAGATGTTTGAATTCTTCAAGTGTTTGGCAGCTGTGAACACTGCTGATCTCTCTGTACCGCTGCTGTTGTTGCTGTAGAGAATCGATTTGATCCATGTTCAACCTGTTGAGATACTGTAGAACAGTGAACTCAGACCTGTGTCGAATTAGCCCAATTGTATGAGCTTGAATTGACTTTTACAGGACTGTGTTATCCCCAACTGATTTATCAGGTTCATCCACACTTTTCTTCTTTTTGAAAAAGGCCCCAGTACTGAAACAGAACTTTATAAAGTCAAAAGCACACTAGGCCTCATGCAGTACAGTACATTTGGAATGACAGCTTGTTGAATCTGCCCACTGATGAATGTGAGAAGGTGATTCTTGCAGCTTTTCCACTTTGCGCGTTTCCACCCTGACCCTCTCGGACATGGAGATAACATTTTAAAAAGTGTGGGGTGTAGCTTGAAAATTTATCAACTGAATATTGGAGCTGAAAAGTTTTAGTAAATCTCAGTGGTTGTGTCAATTTGCATCTTGGCCGCTGTTAAAGCCGAACACAGTCTCTCCGAGTTAAATGCTCTGTCACTGCTATGGTAAACACTCTAAACACAGCTCCACGACATTTCTCTTCGTCTCACAGTCAGCAACTTCTTATTACCCTGACAAATGCAGCATTAAAAATGTACCAATCGTTTGACAGTGGTTCCATGGGCATGTGTGTGTAAATGCATGTCCAACAGTCTACTTGTTTGTGGTTGAAAAAATTTGAACAAACTGCTCCCTACATTACCATGGATGTCCTGGTGATGACAACAACCGCCAGCATCAACTTGTTCCCCCGTCTCTCTCCCCTGTATGTTTTGGAACCATGCTCCGAGCTCCATGTGTTTGACTTTACTGGCAGAAAGTCAAACGATCTCCTTC
This sequence comes from Dascyllus trimaculatus, assembly GCA_024666655.1. NCBI lineage: Eukaryota > Metazoa > Chordata > Actinopteri > Pomacentridae > Dascyllus > Dascyllus trimaculatus. The sequence goes on along the minus strand of CM045449.1, from coordinate 26,380,519 downwards.
AGCAGCATTTCATTACAGTACGAGCACACTGAATGTGAATATGTGTGTGTTTTTATATGTGTTGTATATTTATATGTGTCATCTCTCCATACCTGAGAATCTGCATGTGTGTGTGTGTGTGTGTGTGTGTGTGTGTGTGTGTGTGTATGTGTGTGTTTGCATGATCACAGGTGGGTTTTTGTGCTCCACTTTTTGGCCTCACTGTGAAAGGGGAGATGTACTATCCAGGTTTTAAATTAGTTATGCATCACTGCAGGCATAATACACACAAATTCACTGGGACAAGTGGCGCACACACATTGGAATGATGCATAGACACCAGTGTGACACACTCCCACACATATGTTCACATGAAGCACACTGATGAATAACAATAGATACATGAATAAATCCTGGAGAAAAAAAAGCTTTCTTCTCTGGTTACAGAGGAGCAGAGAAGCAAAGAGAGACGGAGGAACGGAAAGAATGGGCAACAATAAAGAAGAAGGGATGGGAAAGAGAGTGAAGAATAAAATGCGAGGAGGAAATGAGTGTGACAGTAAAAGAGGCAACATGAGAGAATGATAGAAATCATCACTGCCACTCATTCCCATTCTGTTTATATGGTTGTTCGTCACAAAATAACACTTTTACACACACAGAAACATTCAGTACACATTAGAAGTGACTAAACACATGTGGAATATGCTGCACATACAGTAAATGAGTCATTTTTTTGTCAGTGAAATTTAAACTTTGAGTGTGCACCTGTGTTTTACTTGATAAACTGTGATAAATGTATTGCATATATGTAGATAGAAAAAAAGATGAGAAAGAAACCTTACAATGACCGACTGCTTTGTTTCACAATGGCAAAATCATTAATAACCCCATTAATGAAACAGTTCATTTTTATCAACAACTGTACTTCCTCTACTGCCCTTCTGTCCCAAGGTGTCCCTCAGGGCTCGGTGCTTGGTCCTCTCCTCTTCATCCTCTACCTCCTTCCTCTCGTTCAGATTATCTATAGCCACGGTTTCCGTTTTCACTGTTATGCCGATGACATTCAACTCTACATATCCACTAAATCTGTCGACCCTCAGGCCCATTCTACCCTCTCAAATTGTCTTTACGATGTCAGCCTCTAGATACAAACAAATATTCTCAAACTCAACTGTGCTAAATCCAACATTCTCATACTAGGCCCCCATTCCCTCACCACAACAGCCCAGGACTTCTTCTCCTTTACAAGTTCACCCTCTCACCCTCACCACACTGCCACAACCTTGGAGTCATCTTTGACAATAAACTCACCTTTTCCCAACACATTAAAGTAGTCACAAAAACAGCTTTCCATCACCACAAGAACATCGCCTGCCTTCGCCCCTCTCTCGTTCTCTGCAGCTGAAACCCTCATTCATGCTTTCATCACATGACGCATTGACTACTGCAATAGCATCCTGTACACCACAACCAACAACCTCCTCAATAAACTTCAGTATATCCAAAACTCTGCCGCCCGACTCCTCACCCACACCTGTTCCCGTGACCACATCACCCCTGTCCTCCAGAACCTTCACTGGCTTCCTGTCCCATATCATATTAAATTCAGAATCCTCTTACTCACCCATAAAGCACTCCATAACCAGGCCCCCTCTCACCTTAAGGACTTGCTCCACCCCTACACCCCTTCCCGTACTCTCTGTTCTTCCAATGCAAACCTCCTGACCGTCCCCAGGACCAAGCACCGAACCTGGGGGGACAGAGCTTTCTCTGTTGCTGCCCCCTCCTTTTGGAACTAATTCCCACAACATATCTGTGATACCGGTGACCCCACCACCTTCAAGACTAAATTAAAAACACACCTCTTGCGTTCCACTTTCAACTTGTAATCTCCCTAAATTTATATAGACTATACACAATATGTCAGGGCCCCCTCCCCTGTCCCTGCATCTGCTCCTACCTGACTCCCTCCATCCCCCTCCTCTCCCTGATCTGGCTGCAGCCAGGACTCTCTCCCGCAGCTGCAGCCACTTCTCATTCAATCAGCCACAACACCGAGCAGCCGCGATGCAGCACACCTGACTCGTCACCTCAACAATAAAAACCGGCTCCTCACTTCATCCCCTGCCAGATCGGAGCTTCTGCTCTTGCATTCCGCTGCCACGCTGCCCGGTCCTGCCTCTGCTTGTGCTCCAAGCTGTTGCCTCCTGGACACTTGTTCCTGCTCCTGGAGGAGACTCCCTTCCGCTACCCTCCATTCCGCCGGATCTTTGGACCTTTGGACCTTCTCCCCCACCTCTCTGATTCCCAAAGAGGATCAGCTCTCTCCGGCTCCTACACCACCACCACCACCACCACCCCAGCGCCGCTGTCGCTCTCCGCCGCCAGCCGCCCCGCTGTTGGTGTCTCCGGACTGCCGGCCTCCAGTAGTCTGCCGACCCTCTTCTGTCCTCAGTAGTGAGTGAGTTTACCGTATTTTCCGCACCTTAAGGCGCACCGGATTATAAGACGCAGTCTCAATTACGGGGTCTATTTCTGTACTTAAGCCATACATAAGGCGCACCGGGTTAAAAGGCGCATGCTAAAATAAGGAAATGGAAGTAAAACAGTGAGTTTGTTGAACTTCATTCTACTACGTACCTCATTTACAAATACACTCACATTATTTTTTTGATCAGTCTTCTGTCACAAACCCTTCAAAGTCTTCATCCTCTGTATCTGAACTGAACAGCTGGGCAGTTTTGCCATCAAGCATGCCAGGTTCCCTCTCGTCATTGTCGGAGTCGGTCTCGTTGCCGGGTGGCTGTTCAGCAATGATGCCGGCTTTCGCGAAAGCTCGTACAACAGTCAAAGCAGATACCTTAGTCAGATACCTTGGTTTATTGCTGCCAGCGTACCTAGTGTACGTACTTTACATACCTATGTCAGCGGGAAATGGTCTGACGGTCAATGAAGCGGAGCACTTGGAACTCAGTGCACACATAAGGCGCATCGGATTAAAGGGCGCGCTGTCGATTTTTGAGAAAATTAAAGGCTTTTAAGTGCGCCTTATAGTGCGGAAAATACGGTACTTAGTTTAATTTTCCAGTTCCTTAAATTAATCCTGGCTTTGTTAAAAATCGGTTCTACATTCAGAATTAGTTTCACCTAGTCCTTAGTTTAGTTCAGCTTAGTTCTCAGCTCTGTTTTGACTCTGTTTATTGTTTAATAAAAACTGTTATCTTAATTTGTGTCGGCCTGATTTGGTGCACCTTCACTTGGGTTCAGTTCTCATTTCCGTAACAATACATTATTTACAGACTTCAACCATGAATTTTTGTTTTTTACTGCACTTTCAACTGTATTTGTTCTGTTCTCTTTTTGGTTGTTTGATTTGTACATCTGTATTTGTGTTTAACCTGTAAAGCATCTTTGAGTTTTTGAAAAACGCACTATAAATGCAATGTATTATTATTAAACTACTCTACTGAAAGTAGAAGGTATTGTTTGAGGCAAACATGGGGGTGAAAATGTTTTAGATTCTTGAAAAGCTAAGAAGAGTAGTAAAGTGACTGTCAAGCAAGATCCATTTAATATATTGATTAAAAAATACCTGTTTACTGGGGCTGACATTGTCATGAATTTTATCCGTCAACTCGGGTTGTGGCACCATTATTCCCTCTCTACTGGCTTTACTATGTCCGTGTCATTGGATGTTAAGACGGATGACTTTGTCCAGTAGCTTTTAAACTGGTAATTTACCTGTATATCATTTGTGCAGTGTGGGTGAATTGTTCTGAGCAGTGGCGTTTCACAAATTATTACAGACAGTCCAGAAAGTCATATGCTGTATGTATATATATATCATCATTACTAAAACTCAGAAATCCCAGATTGTGGCTTTAGCATACTATTTATTAAACAAATGAAGAGCCTGCTGAGAATTTACAATTTTAACACCTGAATCCTTACCAGAATGGTGATGGCAAAAGGAACTAGAAAAGCACTCGGAGAGCGCAGACATCCGCCAAGCAGCTTTAGTCCACCCCAACACAATCTCCCAATGACAAAGCATTGTTAAATTTAAAAAAAAAAAAAAAAATCCTGGAGCCAGATGGTGATCCGGATCACTCCCAAAATTTTATCATTTGTTCCTTGTCCCATTTCACACATTTCCTGAAAATTTAATCCAAATCTGACCATAACTTTTTGAGTTATTTTGAACACAAACTATCAAACAAATACCGGCAAAAACATAACCTCCTTGGTGGAGGTAATTATGTGTCAGATTTTCTGTTCAAATATTTGTATATTCGTGAGCTTAATTTCACTTTAAACATGTAAATGAATAAGCAGAAACAAATGCAAACAAAAACAAATTCATGGTATTGCCTGCTATGAAATGGCTGACAACTACTATCTCTATCCAGCATACCCATTTTCATGTTTATTGATGTTAAATGACAAACTAATTCTTCTGAAAGGGTTTGCATTTAACATTTAACTTCCTCAGAAGTTCAAAATTCTGCCCTACTGCATATATCTTCTTCAGAGTGCTTACTTTCCTGATCCATGTCTCCTAACTGTACCAGGAGACCTCTGGTTTAAGGCTAGGTGCCTTTTATCTCGCCTAGCTTACAGCTCATACTCTTTACTGTAAGGACCAACTCAGAAGTGAAGAAGGGGAGGCAGAGAGAGAAACTGTTAATGTTCTGTGAACCAAATCTTTATTTCCTTTCTTTTGAGCAACAACACCACAGCTCTTACACTTAAAGTTAGGCCTAACTAGACACTTTACAGCAGACTACAGTGACATAATTGTCCACATGCACTTTACAGTGGCTGCAACTCTGTAACTTTAGACACTCAAGTCACTCACTTTCCACAGCACTTGACCGACGTCGTAAAGCCACGTTACTGAGGGGAAAGGCTCGGCCTAGGCCGAATGTCACTCCATCGCTCGTCTTGGTAAGACACGGCCTACCACAACAGGACCTGTTGACCATCTACACCTTTTCATCTACAGCTTTAAAGATCATCTCCAGAGGAGGAGCCATGCCTGAGCTTGTTTTTTTTTGTTTTTTAATTGTAAGTTCTGCTAAAATTCAGTTCTTAGACCGCTAGCACGAATTCACTAAATAAATTTGAATTTAAATTTGAATTATGAGTTAACCACAAGCGTATGCATTTTGTCCTGTGGGTAAACAAGTGCTCGACTCCAAGTATCTCAGCTGAAACAGGGAAGTTCAACTGATGCCTTGAGAAATCAATTTTCAAGGGGCAGCCTGATGTTTTACACACCAAAGGCTTAATACAGGTGGACTTAGAATCGAACAACAGCTAAAAATGAAATGAGAAATGCCATCTAATTTGTTTGTAAGAGTGTCAGTATTTTCTATTCAAATAAAAGTGCATGTTATTTAGGTTTTTTTCCTTATCAACCATTAAGAAAATATTTTAAAATAAGTAAATATCACTAAATTTGTGAATAATATATTAAAAATAGCACAAAATGTCTCCTACTGCTTGTAATACAAAACTACAAATGTGCTATATAGATATAAATACTGACATTGATCTTATCCACATACAAAACTTCTTTGTGTCTGTAAAGATGGAAAAATCCTCACACTGTGCTTATATCAGAGAAGTAATGGTGCAGGGGGACTTACTGGAAATTTAAAATAGCCACAGATATTGATCAGGACACATCTTACAGAAGAAGGCTTGTTGCATTCTTTCAAGGAATCTTTAATGTTTACAGGACATGGAGGCTTTTGTTCCCCGACTTTAACCTTTGAGTATGTGTCTCCTCTTAGGCAACATTTGTAAGGACCCTGGTAAAACTGCAACAAGTCTGAGGAGAGACGCCGTCTTAAAGGCAAACAAATGTCCCTGTCCTTGTTGTTCCATAATCCACAAGTTTCACAGATCACACAAATAAGAAGCTAACACATCAGCGCACTTTGAAACTTTGTCAGCAAGAAAAACAGAGTCTGCCAACACTTACAACGATGATTGCTGTGAGCTACAGGGAGATGAATCTCCAGAAGGTGACAATGCAGCAGACATAATGTTAGATAATGACTATGATGATTACGCCGGCAGACATGGGTGTGTGTTGATAACTAAAAAAGCAGCAACAGTGCAATACAAAATAGTTTCTTTCAAGTAAAAGTTGCACATTGAAACTGTCAGCAAAGTGTACAGAATATATCTCTTAAGTCAGAAAAATGCCCTTTGAGAGCAACAGTATTGGATTTCTGCTACTGATGAACTAATGTGGAAACAGCACTTTAAAACTGCAGTTGGTCAACATGGAGCAAGTTTTAACTATTCCATATATTCTCGTTCAATGCAATCTATAGGTGCATCTGTGATCAGCAGATATCTTCTGTGATGTCAGATCTTAGTTTATGAAGTAGTGTAGAATTAAATGTGCAATATTTATGTCTGAATTGTAGTGAAGCACAAGTGTAAAATTGGCCATATTAGAAATACTCAAGTAAAGTACAAACTAAGGATGTTAATGATTAATTGAATAATTTAACTGAATAAAAACATTAACCAGTAAGACAGTAATAGTTTTAGTACCTGGCTGAAGCACTAGGTGTAGTTTCTTAACATGGTGACATCTCGTTTTATAGACCAGCTAATCAGAACATTACTATGGGCTAGTGGCTGATCGTCTACACCAGTATAGTGGCCCATGTCACATGACATAAACCCTGGTCAAAGCCAGGACACAAAAAACTGCCCACTGAGTTACTTTCGTGTCATCAATTAGTTAACTACTAATAAGTCTGGTGATCACTGGTTAACAGAACTGTACGAAAAAGGTACATCCCTAGCACAAACGCCATTAATTTTCAGCACAGTTCATACATTAGCTCTTGAGTAAACTGAATGACTAAAAAGGGGTCAGTGAGGGTCCCATCAGAGTGTCAGTGGGGTGGTGGTGTTAGGTGGGTATTAGTGATGTAAATGCTTTATTGTTAGTCAATTCATTGCTGTCAATAATTCAATCAATTAAAAATATAATGGCAGAAGACAAACAACATACATGTTGGAAAATGCAGTGTAGATTTTCTGTAGTACCTGGTTGTGCCACCAGGTGGAGCGTTCACCGTTTATCAAAATGGAGTTACATGTGTGTTGCTGATCGCCAGAAAAGGTCACGCGTTAAAAGACCTTCCCTATGTGCTGTCCAACTTGGATTTTCCAACGCTAACAGATGCTAGGAGCTGAGTGGCAGCTGTGGTTGCTGTAGCTGTTAGCGTTCAGGAGCAGCAGGAGTCTGATTACATGCTTCCAACAAGATTAAAACTGAAGTGATGAAGTCTATTGACGACACTCTGCTCCAAGTTTAAACACATTTTAGAGGTTGCAATAGTATTTGTGTAAATCTGTTGCTGAGCAGCTGTTTCCAGCAGCCAGACAAACGTTAACCACAATGAACAAGTCACTATGTCATGTAGATCAGGTTTAAAGAGTACTGTGGTATAAAACCATAATGACACAGACTGCTGTGAAGAAATTAACTGCTTTACACATTATTTACTGGGAAAAACTGGAGCTCATTTGCTGATTTTGTCTGGGTTAGTTCTGCTAAATATTGAATAACAATTTAGCATTTAATTTATAATTCTGCTTATAGATACTTTATCTGTTCCTCACACTCCACAATTTAACAGAGTCAATTTTGTGGTGACCATTGAGTCTCAGTGGTTAAAAACCGCCTTATCAATGTATGGAAAAAGTTCAATTCATAAATTTTAATGATTAATCAATTGTTATGATGGCTGACGATCGGTTAAGGAAATTGTTGAAAATCTGCATCCCTGCTGGGTATTCGACTCAAACCAAAACACCACTACACTCCTGGTTTATCTGTGCGGAAGAGACGGGTGAACTGCTCTTATCCCCAAGTTTAACAGTAGCCAGAGAAATGATCTCTCTGTCCATTGCAGTTCATTTATCAAGTCATAAAACCATAAAGAACTACTCTGCCACTAATGGAGACATTACACAGTCACTGCTCTGCCATGCAGTAACCTCCTCTTTCTTCTTCCCTTCACTTTGCACCACCCAATGTATCACTTTCTCTATTTGTCTCTTTCATTGTATTCCATCCATCCTTTAATTTTAAATTAATTCATCCTGCCTTTCTGGCTTTACCTCTCTCTTCCTTGCTCTCAGTAGCTTCTCATATAGCACATACATCATCAACATAGTCCTGAAATGCAGACTTGGAGGATGGCAGGAACTGGGACATGAATATCATTTTTTATTTACAAGTTTGAGCTGACACTTAAACATTGGAAAAAGTATAAATAAAAATGAAATATATTATGTGTAGTTCACCCTGTGGTCAGCCTGACCTGATGTTCACCCTCTTGTCCTATGAGTAATCTAAGCTAATAAATAAAAATGACGGAGGATGCAAAGGAGCGTAGTCATGGTGACCTGACAATCACAACATTAAAACATCAGAGAAGCAGTGTGTGGAGGTATATTGGGCTCTGCAACAAATATGGCAAAATAAAAAAAAAGATAAGGATGTTTGCAAAAGCAGTTTCCTGATTTTATGTACACCAAAAGCAACTCCGAGGCCTGAGCTGCTAGATTTCATGCACACGAAACAGCAAATGCACCCAAAATTAGGGGAACAACATCAACTCTACAACCTTTTCGACCTACATTTGGTCTCATTTATTCTCCGTATCCTTGCTAGAGTCATGTTTAAGGGCCATCACCAATCAGGTAGCAAGCTTTATAAGCAGGAATAAGCAGCCCATTGGTATTGTTTGAGGAGAAAGTTTTTAAGATAATGACAAAGCCAAGATGTCAAGACAAATACTGCAGCTATGTAACATCACAGTGGAAAATATATAGACTGTGCTGAAGGGTATGACACACTGTCTGACAGCAGATAGATGGATGCTGCTTGATAAAAGGATAGTGAGTGGAAATCTTATATTACATTAGTTGTGTTCAAATGAATTACACGTTGGTTCAAATTCATTCAAACTTGACTTTTTGGAATGTGACAGCCGAGTCCTTTTCTTTCTCCTTTATACTGTAATTTTTTTATCCTTCTTCCATCCTTGACAACTCACAGTAAAGCTTAGTGACTCTCGTTCTTCTCCTCATCCCTTGTATTGAAGCCTTGTGTTTTTCCACATAAATTTAGTCAGGTGTGTGTGTGTGTGTGTTTGCATCTGCACGCCTGTCTTGTCTATTGGATTATACAGTGGTGGTGCCTATTTTTAGTGCAGCACACGGGGAGGAGAGAAAGTTTAGCAATACAAGCATCAGTCTTAATATCACCATGGAGTCACCTTGAAATCAGATAATCCTGGAGACAAAAGTAATGAAAGAGAAAGAAATAATATTTTTTCCTTTGTCTTTTATTATCTCTTTCAATAAGAGGCGCACAAAAGAGATGAAAGGGTAGGATTCTAAACTTCCATTTAATATATCAAAATGCATCTAACAGTTGATTTTTTTTGTTATGTGCAAGTGCTTTAGCTTACTTTTTTTTTAATTTCTTGGACAAAGACTGAGGAATAAAGACTTTAAAGAAAAAGCAGTTGTAAGGCAGATACATTTAGGCAAATAGACTTGCTCTACATATTGCCAGATTCCACTACTATAGGTCACACCATTTAAATAAATTCGCTGATGCTTCTGAACACATCATCAGATATGTTCCTGGAATCATCTGGTGTCTTGGGTGTTTCAACATCCTAAATTGTCCTCAAGGCGACACAGCTGATCAGACCACAGCTGATCTGACCACAGCTTGTGTCCTGATGGCCAATGGCTCAGTTCCCCATGGCGCTCCTCTTTTGAACCACAGCCATCTTCAGGCTCACTAAGCCCCTAATTTTTCCATCAGAGCCCATAAAGAAAAGCTGAAGGCTGTTGAGATCCGACTGCAACCTCCCTACAACCTCTACAGGCAATCTAGCTCTGCTGGTTGCTTCTAGACATTTATCGAACAGTGCTGTATATTCCACAAGATTCATTTCTGTGTCAGTAACAGCATTCCCAAAGTGTTTTCAACTCCACCGAGGGAGCTTGCGAGGCGAATTTAGACAACTCTGTGATGGTGCTAAAGCAGCACATGCAGAGGATTTCAGTTGCTTCTTCTAGTCCACCTGCCAGTTCATTACAGAGGCCAGTATTCCTGCAGATGCTTTCGCAGTTGGTCCAGTGGGTTTCAAAGCCTATCATGTCTGTGTGTTCAGTTTTAAACGAGCTATAACTCTGAGAAGGACTACAATTTTTTGACAGAAATTACAGCAAGCGGGCGTCAAGGGTTTTGAAATGCCTCTATATTGCCTTGATGTGTGTGAATGTGTGTGTCACATTCACTGTTGCAGCTCTAACAGCTGACCTTGTTGATGGGACAAATCAATGGCCCAAACTGCGAGAACTGACTTCGCATTTTGTCAAAACGCTCTTATGTAACACTTTCTTGCACCTCACACAGCATCTTTGCCTCACCTCTCCCACAGCACCCGTGGGAGGTCGGCCTCACAATTTCAAAACTTCTGTTGTAGACCTGCTAAACACTGCAGTGCTTTAGCCTGGGTGATAAAGATGGTAGAGTATTTTGAGGCCTGAAATCAATCCCTTCCATTCATACATGAGGGGATAGCTTCTGTGCCTTCAAGAGTTGATAATGCCATTATTTGTAGATTGTCGCTTCTACTTCCACGAGGTTGCTACTCTGACCACCTCCCATGTGTTAAGATTTAACATCAGGGTCAAACATTGCACACTGCTTGAGTGAGTGACTTATCTGATCAGATGCCATTTCCACAACTCAGTCCAAGTCTGGTGGCAACAACATGATTATGTGGTATTGGTGTGGAAAAGGAAGTTCTGCCTTTGCTTACCATTTTCACCAGCTTACTGTGTCGTAGTCTTGATTTTGCCGGTACAACATCATCTTCTGCTTCCTAATTTCTTCCACTACTCATCTCCCTTCCAGATTTAAGCACTGGTTCATGCAATTATGATGCAACTCTTCTGTCACTTGCCATCTTCAGCTCTTTTCCAAGAATCTGGATGGCAAGTTTGCTTCTTGTACCTGTCATCAAGGTGGTTGCTGGCCTTACCTACTGTGGGTTTTTTTGACAGATATTGTGAATGCAATGAATCACAATTTTCACTGGAATGGTCATCTTTTTTCATTTCTTTTCCTCTGTATTAAACAAGCATTTTCTCCTTTTTCCTGGAGAATAAGATTCAGAGGTCAGGGCATCTATTATAATGTTATTTTACCTACATCACATTTTACCTACATTAAAAGATTGCAGCTCCTGCGATTTGGATACTGCACTTGGCTATATCTACAATGCCTGTAAAACATGTGGTCCGGAAAGTACAGTTGTTGCTGTAGGTGGTAGGTGTAAACTGTGTGTGTGTATAAGCTCAAAATTAATTACTTCTACAGAAATAGTCTAAACTTCTAGTAAATGCGGAAAATTCTGAGGATGTGACTCAACAGCAAGACAGAAGAAAGAACTCAAGAGATATGAAACAGAAAAAAAGGAAGGACAGAGGCTGCAGTATCACAGTGGAAGAGGAAGAGTGAATTATTTTGGCAAGCAGAGAAGATCACAGACTCCAGACACCCTCAGGACATTTACGTAATGCACACACCAATACTGAGGTGGGATGGAGGAGAGGATTTTTTTCTTGGTGTGCATGTCTACATGTATTTGCTCTGATATCACAATAATAACACGGCAATAAGGGCTTTTTTTTAACCAGAAACGTCATGAAAAATAATCATGAGGATTAATACGGAGTGTAGTGGGTATGCAGATGGGGTGCCAAACAACCACAACTACTAGCTGTACACTGAAATGCTAAACAGAGATGGTTTAAGCCTTTAATTAATATACACATACATCGAACAAATTTAACATTCATCGAAATTCACACATTGCCATGTACCTCAGTTTTACAGGTCACAGTTTAGTACATTCTCAGTACAGTAGCAAAAACAAACTAAAAGCATGGGAAATTTTTAGCTTTTTAGCTAGTTAACTATTAAAATCAGCACTGCAAGCTCTAAGACACAGCTATCTTGTTAAAATAAACAATTAATATTAATCACAATAATGCTCCACATGGATTGCCAAGCAATCACCCATAAGTGTGAGTCAAACAGCAACCTCCAAGACTGAGAAATGAAGCAAACCCTGGAATGCCAAAAACTGCAATCCTTCCAATGCCCACTTGAGGCTGGCTCAGAAAGCCAGTCAATCCGCATAGACTCCTATGTTAAAATGCCCAACTGTGCAGTGGAAATAAACATGTTTACAACCTTGTGCAATAAACAGTGTTGGTCTCTATAGCTACCTTCCTGTCCACAACAGCTGTCAGGGGGTGAACTTTTAAACAAGTCACCTGTTTAAATGATGTTAAGGCTTGAAGTTATAAACAACTGGGGGCATGGGTCATCATAGGACAGTCCACAGCCCACATCAGCTCCATTTTTCTTCTTCTTGTCTTTTTGGATTATCTGGGAGTTAGGAAGAGCCAGGCACCACAGAGACTGAGACAATGGTGTGAGCAGACAAGTCACAAGTTGTTGCCATGTACGAAGGGCATTTAAATTATGTAGCGTGATTTTAAACACTGTAGGAGACTGGGGAACGATGTACAGTGCTCCGCTCTTTCAAGGAAAACGCTACTACCATGATTAAATTAATAACTCTGTCATTAACATTTAGGAACAAGTGAACAGGCTTGAGGTGCAACTATGACTGTAGTGAGTAAAAAAGCTTTGCCTTCAGTTGGGCTCCTCCCTAGTATGTTTGATGAAGTATGACGACTGTATTTGTGCTTTTTTGTAATTACTTTGTTGCATTACTGTAAATATTATGATTACTAACTTTGTTTTTATCTCTACATGAGTGGACCACACGATTCTGCATAGATCCTATAATCATCATACATAAATCTATCTAGCTCCAGACGAAGCCACTATCTATTTTAGGTAGTGCCATTACTGTTTAATCCCACAGAGAACTGAAAGCATGTATATTTATATAGTTTTTGCGACTGATGTTGCACCTGGGAAGACGTTTCCCAACCAGCAGGACATTAATCATTTCATGTTCCCATAGTCATACAACGACAGTGAGGCCATGTAAGCCACGTATAGCAGAACATGTTTCCACACTGAGAACAACATACAGAATTAATAACTCCTACTAACCCTTGCTGGGGCATACGCATTTACAAACACACAAATAGAGGCACACCCACAGACAAATCCACCGATGTACGCTTAATTTGTACTGGAATGCTAAAAACGAAGAGTCTTCACCTCTAATCAGGGAAGAAAAAAAAAACAGTATCCAGCAGTACATTCAATCAAGCTTCTTCTGTGTTTACACTCTTTGTGGGCACATTAAGGCAGAAAAACAAGAACAAGAAGAAAGAAATGGAAAAGCAAAGAGTGAAAAGGTTTTTATGTGCATTTTCAGTTTGTTCACAAAAGTGCAGGATATTTGTGAAGAATGGCAGGTATTTAATAAAAAAGGACAAAATATGAAAGGTTTACTCAACTAACTTGGTACAGGTTTTTGAAAAAAGACAAGACACTTTAAAGGTTGGTGGAAACAGTCTTTTGGAACAGACATCGACGTGAGAGTACTCATTTTTACGTATTTTTATGTTTGTAACATTGCAAAGCATTGTCTTCTACACCACACACAATGACATGCCTCCATTTGCGCAGAAAGCTCACAAGAAATTTCCTTGCGCAGCTACTCAAAAGAAACACAACTAGAGAGTTATAAAAAGAGTGAAGAAATAAAAAGAGAGGAGCGTAACGGGTTGAGAGAGCAAGCACAAAACACTGGACTATTTTCCTAAACCACATCACCATGACAGCCAAACCTTTCTCAAAGTTCAAAATATCTGGCTGGAGTTTTATTAAAGAGATCAACAGAACAAACAAAAGGTTGTAATTATATTCTGCTTGCCAAGAACATGCAGTTGGAGATGCGTAAAACGTGTTAGGAAGAAAGAAAAGTATAGCTGGAGAAGAACTTTAAAACAGAAACTGCGTGGAGAGAAGATGTTGATCGACTTGAGACCTAGGAAAGAACGGAGGGGAGTGATGGAGGTGGGAAGTCGCCCGAGACAGATCCTCAGGAGAGCATGGAGAAAGATTGAGAGTGGTGAGAATGAGTGAGAAAGAAAAAAAAACAAAAAAGGGAATTACACATTTGATAGAAAGTGCCAGAAGTGGAGAATGGAGGTAGAAGAGGTGGTGGGGGGAGAGCGACAAATTAGCAGGAAAACAGAACAATGTCCTGAAGGACTTCGAGTGGTAAATTAATATTGTTTCCTAAAGCCAAGGACGGAGGACAGAAAGGCGAACAAGCCTCTAGAACACTGAGATCAGTCCACTTAATGTCATTTGAATTTGCATAAAAAACAATTCTCTTCGTTTTGGGAGTTTCAGAGGTGGAGCAGGGTGTATGTATGCATTTGTATGTAGGAAGCGTTTGATGTATTAGAGTGATCTAACGCATGTTTGAGAAAGCAAAGTGAACACGGGCAAAAGAAAAACTTGGTTTTGTCAGTGATCAGAACATTTTCAAGTGGCAAAGATGCCCGAGCATCTAGAGGTAAAATAACATTGCTGTAAAAACTTTGCTCAAGTGGTACTTCAACAGTCGTTGGCGTCAATTTAAAAAGCACTCCTCAGGCTACGTATAAACCCCACAACCTTCACAAGTCTTTGCAGAGCTTTACTCTAAACTCAGTCATCTATAATAGGACTTGTTGAGGGAGGATCACAACTACAACTCAGATCTGAAGCCTGCCCGGCCTCGTTCAGGACACAAAAAAGCCTTTGACATTTTTCCCATGACACTCTTCGAGATGAAGAAACATCCATGTTGTTTAACAAGTTAAATTTTTCCATGACAGCATTCCACCTTGCACAGCATGTCCACTACACTCGTACTCTTGTATCAAAGTCATTTATAGTTAACTAGTCTGATTTTCAGTGACTTAACAGACTTTCACTTTATTTCACGTTGCAGTAGAAGTGAAAGTTAGATCTGGAACTTGCAAGAGTTGTTGAGAATTTAAATATACTCACGTGGATGGACATTACAGATCTTAAGTATGTGTGCAGCTGAGCATACTAGCAAAGCGACCATGAAAAACCGGAGGCATTTCTCACAATACAACCTTTTATAAAGCAGTTCTTTTGCTGAAATAAGTAGCATAAATGCTCAGAGTGAATGGAAAGCAGTCACTTTGTGCAAGGCAAAACTTGGAAGAAAGTTTTCCAAAACCACATCATGATTAATATTAGGCAACGAAATCAATTTATTATACAGAGAGAGTTCACTGGTTGTTCAGTTACAATGTGTCAATGTTACTGAATGGGCTGTTTTTATCCAAGAAAACCTACAAAGAGATTTGGTCGCTCGTAAACCTGGCTTGTCATGACTTGCATTCTCAGCCCCGAATTAAACAATAAGTTAACAGTTACTTCAACAGAACGTAACAGTAATGTTATGTTCTCTTTCCTTTAAAGTCAGGAGAGTTAAGTTTACCAGAGTTTAACTTTAAGAACCACACAAATTTACTTGGAGTCCACTGGTCAGTGTGATTCTACTGAACTAAACTGGTCTCAGTCCAATCCATAAATGCTGGTGTGACTGGGCCCCAGTCCAATTTAGTCACAAGCTATAATCTAAAACGTTTTCAGTGCAAGGCATTGGCCTCAGCCTCATAAAAACCAACACCTCCCACTGATTAGATCAGTGCATGTTTAACTGGTGCTGGACTTCTTGTGGCTTGTGTGGATAAAGCCTGTTCTCAAAATTTTGACAATCTAAATGACAGAAGCACTATTTCTAGAACTTGCTTTTCTTTTTCTTGGTTTATGATTCTGCCATTGTCCATTTATTTTTGGAACTGTCGTTCCTCCTCAAAGTCACAATCAAAGTGAAACCAATCAACCTCTGAATAGTGAGATTCTTTGTCCTCTCAATCAGTGTCACTCCTTTTCTGCACCACAAAAAACCTACAATGCCCTTACTGTACATAAAATAAAGGTCACAGCAACACTACACACTCACTGAGCTAACAACCTAAAGACAAGCTTTTTTGGTGTCTTATTTTATTGTTATTTGATATTATTTGTGTTGTAAAGTGTCCTTGAGTTTCCTGAAAGGCTCTTTGTCAAATAAAATGTATTATTTTTTATTATTATTATTAAAATGTATTTTAAGGATATTTAACTGGAGAAAACACAAAAATATATAATTTCCTTTTTATCACCCCTTCTCTGCTGGTGTAGACATCACTGAACAACACAAAGAAAATGCCTTTTTTACTTTCTTTCACCTTGGGGCGTAAGAAATTTGAGGGGAGCTTTTGGAAGTGAAAGTACTTGCTCAAGGACAGCTAAGTGGAAGGAACATGTCCAAGATAGAAACTTCAGCCAGTATTCCTCAGGAAAAAAAGGACATTTCTCACATAATTGCTTACCAATAAAACACCTACTTAGATGTAGCCACCTATTTTACCGAATTAGCTATATTAACACATACACCACAATTCACACAGTCTTTTTGAAATGGTCGACTGATTTACTTACTAGCAACCAAAGCATTATTTATTTTGTACATTGTGATAACAACTATTTCTCTACTTAACTCCGTCTTTCTTTCTTACTTTCTCTTGTCTGCTTCTTTTACACAGCCACAGGGTGTTACTCCAAGATACAGATAAGACAGTACAGCTTTGTTAACTGCAAACTCCCATGCTACATTTAAATATCAGGGAACTGAAGCTTAATCTACTCATGCACTCATTATGAATCACTCTAGATTAAGAGTGTCAGCAAAATGATTAAAATGTAAAATAGAGACGGTAATTGACAGACTTGCATTGTTGGAACGTAACGGCGGGCTTTGAATGGGTCTCCGGGGGTCTCAAGGGCCTTTAGGCAGTGAGAATTAGCCAATGCAACAAAAAGACGATCATCATAGTACTTCTGTGGTCTCATGTATGTATTTAACTATTTCACATTATTTCCACACTGGGGTGAAAAGCTGGACTTTACACACTGTAAAAGAAAGAATGAGTTATAAGGGAGAACTACAGAAACATGTACGTATTATATATGTTTTACATTTTTATGATTCCTTGTATTGTAATACACTCAAGTACCGAGGTATAACTTAAGAGCACAGGTGTCCCCTATAAAGAAATCAAACACCATGAGTCAGACACAGATATAAGGGCCCTACATGGTTCAAGACTTCAGCCTTAGTATATGCATGTTTTCACTTGCACTACCCGCCATTTATGACTCGGGATGGGACTCAAAAACTGGTTCTTGTTGAGAACCGGTTCCCATTGTTTCAGTTCCTTGGAATCTTTTGCCAATTTTGCAAATGTTTCCCTTATCGATTCCAGTGGGCGCAAATGACGTCACCATGCACGTTGCAATGTTACACTTCAAGAGAAAGGAAGACAACAGGGCAACTTGCAAAGTGGATATTTCATCAAAGGGAGGAAATACTACCAACATGCGGCGACATTTGCACACACGGCATGCGATAACTTTGAATGAATGTCGCGTTTTTGATCCGCTCAGGAGTGAATCTCAATCCAGCAGCAGCGGCAACGTTAGCTCGTCCTCTGCTGTTAATACTGCAGGTAACTAACTAACTAACACTGCCTATCATGTTAGCCTCATTTGCCTCATTGTAAAACTGGCTACTACTAACTGTTAACACTAAATGAATTACATGCATTACAATTAGATGGCCATGATGAGAGACAGTGTCTGACTGGCTCAGTGGCTGGCAGTACTCGCTCCAGTTCACATTTACCTCTACTTCTGCTTTCACCAAGGCAGGGAAATGAGAAGTTATAAGAGAATTGATAAAGAACTGAATTGTTAAGCAGAATCGGAACTGTAAAAATCTAATCAACACCCATCCCTATTTATAACAGACTGCCTTAGCTTGTGTCCACATAGATGCATATACTGTAATTATATACCATTTGGTACAGATACTGCATTCAAGTTATTACAGCAACACTCCTCAGAAATATATAGGTATTTTCCAACTACCTTAAGTTAAATGTACGGTTCGGTAACCAAACAATTTTGTTCTGCCTGTTTTGATTGTATGACTCTGCTGAAGAAATCACTAGTGACGAGTAAAAGCAATAGAGAGATGCAAGTTTAATATACAGTCTATGATTTGAAGAACAATATTCGTGTATATTTTTCTGTGGATGTCAGTTGCTATGGGGTGGGACGGGGTCAAATGACTGAAGCTATTGTTGGTGAGCAGTTATGTGAGAGCCTTCTCATGTTTTATAGCTCTCCAGAGCACTGTAGTATGGGCACATGATGTTTATGTCCCATCAATATTCCATCACCTTAGAGCGCAGCAATTCCCATTAAGCCCCAGAAATATAACTCAAAGAAACACACACACAACGAAAAAAGACAATACTGTGGTTTTGCAAATGTTCAGGAACTGTCGTAAATCAACAGCTACAGTCACCCAGAAGCACCTGATTCAGACATTACCAGCACATTAAATGGCAGTTATCAGCTGTTATCATAGTCAGGAGGTGCCCTTCTGCACATTTATGTAGACCAGAAGGTGTATTATCATCCAGATTTCTAAAAAACTGAAAGTAACCCAAATTACATTGTTACTCATGTAAATAAGTGCATGTAACATCACCATTGGAGTCCAGGGGAGGTTTATTGTTGTTTCCCACTGTTGCCAAGTGCTTGCTCTAAGGGAATCCAAAGGAAACTTTGGATTTGTTGGGTTTCACTGTATAAAATTTGTAAGGTGTTCACTTTACTACGTTAAGTGCTATGAGAAGACATATGTACTGAATTATGGCTATATAAATTAAACTAAATTGTCATGTTGGAAACGTAAAAAATTACAAACAAAAAAACTCAAAGCAAATGGAGCTTTATAACATGTGCTTAATGTAGCGAAAGGGTGTGTTCTAACCCAAACCATAATCCCTTTCTAAAACTCAAGCAAGTAGTTTTAGTGCCTAAACGTAACCAAAAAGTGACTGGAAATTTAAGTAAACAGCAACTGAAAGCAAAAATCAAAACAAAATGTACTGCAAAAATTACTAACAAAAATTATGACTCAACCTACAGTGACCTGGGTGAAAGTCACCATCGCCCATCCATCCACCTAATGCGGACTTTTGTTGGTCTTTCTAAAGGTGAATTCATGCTTTTCAAATTCTCTTGCACTGGCCAATACATACTTTGAAAGTTTGACAGCAGATGTGCATGTGACTCCTCACACTAGAATAGGTCCATGTTGGGGCGCCAGTGGATGTGTCTGAAAACCTGGCTTTGACTTTACATTTTTTACAGTATACAGATGCTGGTTACAGTATGGGCTGTAGCACAGTGGCAATAAGATTATACCTATGCCTAATGAGAGTCGGCAGCACAGGACTTCTGGAGAATTTAGAACTTCCCACTGTGTTTGGACACCATCAGTGGAAAGCATGTAGCCACAAATCATCTCCCAAGTCCAGCAGCAAATACTTGAATGACTAAGTGATTACTAAGTTTTTAAGGATGAATTATAAAAGGTGTGGATGGTGGTAACATTTCTTTTTCTGGTAAATGCGCAGTCTTGCAGCTCTTACAATCTACGCAGTCACAAATTTTGGGCTGTATCACAAAGGGGTCAGCATGAACCCTTGCGGACTTGCATAGACGACCAAATTTGCGACCCATAGCATCGCAGGAATGGAAATCGTAAATTAGCCTTGGGTGGAAACACTGTGATAAGCAGTTTCAGCAATGTGGCACCACCAGTAAATGAGGTGATAATGGGCCGCTGAGCACATGGACTTACTGGTGATGTCTATAGGCATGATAACAAGTAGTAATGGCCATTTAATGGGCTGACAAAATCCATATAATGCAAGACGTATACAGTGCCAAAAAATAAATAAATCACAGAATACACGCACCCTGCTCACACACATAATGTATATAAACAAAGTTAGACATAAAATGCTTTGAAACATTAATATTTCTTATTCAAGTTTCAATGGAAAGTTTGGAGAGGACATTCAAAGGCCCAAGAGGTTAATAGACTTATTCTGACTTTACTTTACCTAAAAGAGTAAACGTTTGCTGTCAGGTCCCAATTTCTGGCCAGATAAGTTCAAAGTTTATCAGTTTCGTAAAACTACAAGTACTGTTGCAGTCTGTTCCGTCTTCCCCTGTCTGCTGATAGACTCCTGTGCTCGCAACAGTGTTCTCACCTGCTATTTGTATTAAGTTTTGGTGTTTTTCACTGACAAGACATTTTTTCTGTGCTCCTTCTCTTTCATTGCCAATTTTCCCTACTTGCTTCTTTCCCGTTTGTTCTCAGCACTCTTCTGCCGTTCGTTCATCCTCTCTCCTCGCCTGAACACAGGAGACCGACTTCCTTTTATGCACTTTCCTCCCACTTTAATAGCAATACGTGCTTCTCCTTTCTCCTCTGTTCTTCGCCTCGTTCTGTTAACCTAATTTTTTCCAAACATCTGATTCTTCTTCTCTTTTTTCCAGCGTTAAAGTCGTTTCTCTCTTGCTCTTGCACTTCCAGTTTTAGTCTATCACACTCTTGGTTTATTTATCAAGGCATAGTTACCTTCTTTAGTTTGTTTAGAGACTCTTGCATTGATGAATGAAGAACAGTGTCACAGAAGGATACTATTGTAAGGATCATGAAATCTGCCTTATTTAAAGCTATCACGGTGGAGGGATTGTGTTAAAAACTGCCACTATTTCCAGGAACTTCCACTTGATCACAGTTTATACACAGTTAGTGGGCAATTAATTTGCTCTATTTTCTGAAATTGTTACACTTGACATTTCAGTTGTTTAACAAATTCAGCAAGAAAAGTTTACAATGTAGACATAACTCCTAGCAGGCATGCATGGGTCACACACGGTAGTCGCACACTCTCATATGCACACGGGGAGCTTATTAAGAAAAAGGTCAGTGCTTTCAAAACAACAAGCTGCTTCAATAGGTAACAAGCAGAAGAAAAACAAATTATCACCTGGATTCTAAAACCTAACCAGCAGGGTAATACATCCACTTCTGCAGGTACAAGTTCACACAAGATCTGCTATAATTGCAATTATGCCAGACTGTAGTTTTACTTATGAATGCAATGTTATTCCCTTTTTCTTAGAATATAAAAGCCAGGTTGAATTAGAGGAAAGCAGAAAAGAGTGGCTGTTCAGCTCTAATGCACAGTTTGCATGGCTCTCACAGTCACATCAGTCCGACTTGAAGACGGATGAAGGTCAGTAGAGATGACAGAGAAAAGCAGATTTTTACATATTCATTGTAAACCACTGGCAGGAGTTCAAATGTAAGACAGCAGTAGATAATAATTTTATCACACACTATTATTCCCTGTCTTCTTCATGCGTTCATATTGATTACCCAGAATATTAACTAGCATGTGTCTAAACGAAAACAGATGTAGCTGTTGTGGTATTGAGTGCCAATATCAATAACACTGCTTCCCAAAAGGTTAGCATGCTAAAGACGGTGACAAATAATCCATCAGAGACAACCCAGCACAGTTTCACTCTCGCCCCTTTTCTGCACAGATGTCTGTATTTATAAAGTCGGTGCCTAATTCACTGTCGGCATCACGGATCAAGATTTATCTTGGCAAGACAGAATGTATCTTTTGTTTTTGCAGAAGTTCACAATGTTGAAATAAACTGTAAAAGGACAAAAGCAAAACAGAATTCGCTAAAGGTAATTATGTTAAGCATTAATGCAATGAATAATCAACTATAATCAATGACCAAAGTAGCTGCCACTGAATTTAATTGGTATTAGTTTGTGACATCACTGAATGGGACTTAAAATGCTCTGACATGAAGGCATTACTGCTTACTGGAGTGAAGTATGTCATTACCTGATGTGATTACATAAAAGCATGGACCATGCTTGAGCGGAAGAAAACTAGATGAACCAAAAATATAACCAGGGATTCCACCATTGTACTACAATTCCCACAGCTTTCCAGGTCCAACTTGAATCCCACCAGGCCTAAACATAGAGAAACAAGTTTTACCTGTGTTGCATGGGGGCAATATGGTTGGAAACCTCACCAGCAACATCTAACATTCTTGGGTCACTACTACTACTAATTAAAACTGCATTTACATTCTCAGGCAATTAATTTGTACATTTATGCACACCAGAAGTATCTGTATTACTATTTATGACCCATAGTCCCTTGATTACACACGTGGCTAATTTGACTTGTAGCACTTACTCTCTACTGACTTGCAACACTTTCTAAAATCTATATGTTAATGTTTACCAAGTCAAACTCCTTGTATGTAAAAACCTACCGGTACTTGGCAATAAAATAGTTTGTCATTCTGATTCTAATAATATAATATCTTTAATGCTGTCTCACTGGCCCATGCACCCAATTCAGAAGGAGACACAATGTTACAGTGGTGTTGTCTATGGCTGCCACATTGGTGGGCCATTGGACCATCCATATCCATTTATATCCATAAAGATTTCACCATCTGTCTCTTTATCAGCCCTCGTTGTGTGCCTGTCATTGACGGTGTGCATCAAAGCATGCTGAATGTGTGTTCTGGTCCAGGTTGCCCGATTTAACAATTTTTCTACCTAATATAATAAAACTAGGTGTCAGAAATTTTAATTCATCATCAGTTCAATTAAACACATATAAAAGCATTACACAACTACACAATTAGAGGAACCTAGACAGTACCAGACCTGAATTTTTGCCCATTCCTCAAATTTGTTCAGCAAATAAAGTAAGCAAGGTGTAGACTCACTGCTGTTTTTCTGGTTTGAAATACATTTTTTTCTTAAATGGGGACTTGACTTTGCTGTGCCAAAACCAAATGAAAAAATGCCGCAAAATGTTGATAAATGTAGGTGAGACTGGTGCATCCAGCTTGTTTCCTGGACTGGCATGACAAATATTAACTGCTTTTAGCATACGCTACAGTAGCTTCTATGTCCGCTTAAATGACAGATGATAAGCCCCCTACCCTTCCCAAGAACAGGAAACAGCAATAATGGGCATGCAGTGAGGCATGAAACAACAGTAAAATGTCAATTCAGTGTAATTATACGGCTCTAAAAGTAGGCGCAAACATATCTGACTAAGTAAAGTTTAAAACACCCAGAGAAGGTAGCAGCAGGCTGACGACCGATACCAGGCGAGAATGGCTAGAACATCATGGAAGATTTGAGTCATTGGAGATTTGTAGACTTAAAGCTCTCATCCAGCCATATAGGTCTAAAGCTAAAGTTAATTACAAGATTTTTTTTAATTTCTTTATTTTGCTGTACATGTTGCAGACCTCTGTGTTCCGCTAAAACTCTAATATCTGTGTCATATATATTTACACTACTTTTTGTTTGCTCATAAATGGCTGTAATTGCAAATTCATAATGATAAAAAAGTTTTATAAATTATTTAAAAAGAAAAAAAGGAAAAATGTATAAAAAATAATTAATGCTCAGTGTTGCTTTAAGAAAGCAGTGGATTTACACCATTTCTGAACCTTTCTAATGTACACAGTTTACCAGCAATCTAATGAAGATCAGGGCATGATTAGCCATTCATGCCTTTCTCTTGAACTTATGATTTTGATTTGTGCCAAATGTCAGCCACACTGGGAAGAAACAAAGTGACAACATATAGCACTGGATGGGATTTTTTTTAGAGCAAAAGTAAATTCAGCTAGAAAAGTCTTTGACACTCTGTGAACATATTATGAAACGACTGATAACGTGATATCTAAATCTAAAAAACCCATGTATGACAGTCCCTCAGCCAGCCACATTGGCAGGGACAAGAGAATATCAAAAATGGACAGTTTGTCAGTGAGGAAAGGCATCACATGAGGCAGAAACCAAAGCACCAACTGGACAAACTAGACTGGAAGGAAGACAAATGCAAAGTGGCGCGGCTGAACAACAGTGAATGAAAAATCAAAGCTAAACTTCAGTAATTACTTCTAATTGGTGGCCCAAGTCAATCAAGCACCTGTAATCAAACAACTCTAAAAATAAACAGCACAACATCACAAACCTTTTATGAAACCACCCAAACCACTCCCCTCCATACACAACAACACATACAATGCTCGACTGTTATTGCAACTAATGTTGACACAGTGTGAATATGAATTAAAATGTGATGCAATACCTGACCAGCAGACGACTGCATCACAGTTCCTGTGACCTTTCTGCAGAATACATAAGAAATTCATCAATTATCTCCTGTCACTCTGTATTTCTGTTTGAGTCTATGTCCATGGCCTGCTCAGAAAAATGCCTGTACGTGATGGCCTCAGGCAAGATAATGGCAGTGAAGATATTTTCTTCCTTACCGGCAATAAATCTGCTGTGTTGAAGTACAGTGGATGTTGAAAAAAAAAAAAAAAGACGAGACAACAGACAAAACAAATGCCCAAAGGTGACATTGTCAGTTCAGAACACAGTGTTTAGCCTCACGAACATGTTGATCAGTTGATTTTTTTTTTGGGGGGGAGAAAAACGTCTCAAAGAGGAGCAATGAAGGACATACTCGACTGTTGTAGAGATAGCAAATGTGATACAAGCTAATGGGCTTACTTGTACAATATGGAATAAGATGATGCAAGAAAAACACATCATTATTTTTGTAAACACTTTCTTTGTTCTAAGTGAAATTTCTCATTTTGATGTGGATTACAAAATGTACATCCCGGAGATCCACAGTAAGCTATGATTCGAGACAGCTGACCTGGCATCATGATGCAAAGCACTTTCAAGTATTTTCTTTGCATATTACGCACTTACAACACCGGATTTGTTTAGATGTTTTCTTTGATCTGAAATGTCTTAGTTTGATGTGGATTTGAAAAGCATGTGGGTCAAACTATGTTACAGCCAGAGAGATGATAGCTAGCCTATGAATATAGGGGACTGTGCTGCATTTGCACTTAAAAGTATAGGTCAAGTGGCGACCTTTGTTAGTTGTTAGTAATTTGGTTCTAACAGACAGAAAGTAATTTGTTGTTTAAGAAATAAGACTGAAGGTTTACTCAAAAACCCACTTTGGTGTACCATGCTTTAAAGGGAAGCTTTATTTTATTTCAGATTGAAAGAAAGGCTCTTTAACTGATGATGAAAACATTTTACTTAAACATGAGACTTAAGTCACTACTATAACAGCTTTATTTTGTTTTTTTTAAAAAGGACATCTTTTAATTCCATTTTATGTTCATGATTTTGTTGTTGTGAGTGGACGATATATGTGTATTTGATTGTGCTAATGGGCATACGTTGTCTCGTATCGATCACAGGCTTCTGAATCGAATCAAAATCATATTGTGACAGACTTCGTGATACTGGAATATAATCTCTATCCTTATTCGTACATACAAATAGAATTGTATTTTACGGTTTACTGATCCTTTTCAGCCATACTAACCTTCATATATATTCAAAATGCAACTTCTCACGGGTGGAAAGATGCACGCTTTTATCCCGAAATAGTAAGAGGAAATATGTGTCCATCACTGAGTTGGCAGAACTTCATTACAAACCTATTTTAAACATTTTAACTGCAGTAAGCGTCTAATTCTGTCTTGACACTTAATCTAACAGCGGTAAAGAACTGAATAAAGAGAAAAACAGTCTTATCTCGGCAGAGCCTTCGTTAATTTACAGTTGGCTCTGATGCTTTAATTGCATTTCGTTAAACAATTTACACTTTTCAAAGATACAATTTTGTCTCTGAGCTGTTTTTTCCTTATATCTTAAGGCAAAGCGAAGGTGCATGTGCTTATTAGACATTTTAATCTGCCAGCTTAATATATGTTTTCTTTTTTCCTTAAGTGTTTAGCAATTCCAAAAGTACACCCAAGACACTCTGCCCACTGCACTGCATTTACGTGTGCATGTGTGAAATTGGTTCACAGCTTGCAAGGGTGGAAAAAAGGTAACAATATGAACAGATAGGGCCTATATATTTACTGACAGATCCTCTTTTCTGTTGTTTCTCCCCTGCCTCTCTTTCTGCACCATACCCCTGCTTCATTTCTCTCTTAATTTCATCTCTGCCTCCCCGCAGAACCCTGCAGAATCAAATTCAGCACCACCCGCCACACTAAACGCATCCTGCCATCATATTTCAGTGCCTGAAAAGTTATATTTGTGTATTATATTACTTCAATCTTGGCCCACAGATACCCACACCTTCAAACTGTGATTCCGTGAGGCTAACCCATAAATAACCAAATCACATTTCCCACACCTCCTTGTAAAATACCGACGTGAAACAAAACCTTGCTGTTATGGCAACTGAACTGCTTTTCTAGCACATTTTACAAGACTCATACAATATATGTATAAAGGCGTATCATTATTGCAGACCAGTCTTTTTGGAAACCTCCAAAGTAAAACTAAATTCATGAAATTTGTGCCAGTTATAGAGAATTAAACTCTGCAAGATGAGAGACAAAGTGAGATAATAGTTATATAACAAAAAACCTGCTGTAAAAATCTGTGGTTTTTCTTGCTACATTAGAAAAGACTGTGCACTCCCCACAGTTCTTTAGAACAGTAGAATAATTAAGTGTAGATCTGCAGTAAAAGTTATTCTTCCCTGTTATAGTACACAGTGTTTTCTATGCATACAATGTTTTTACTTTCAGATGTTACAGGAGACTAGAAAAGTTAGTTTGCATAAAAAATGGAAGCAACAATGATTCTCGATCTTAAAAATGAACAAACTACCAAATAATAATATATGTGCACAAATTAACCACTCAATATGTGTAACTGTACCACTCACTACATCAGTATCATTAAGCCTTATTTGCCATTATGTCACTGTAGCCGACACGCTGCTGCCAGCTCACAGTTACACAACACAACTTGTTGTATTAGGCGAGAACAAATCCTGTCAACGTTGTCAGACTAGTCGACTACACCCATTTTAATAAGGAAGATCGCACATTTTTTGAGCGCAACCCCTCAAAAAGTATGTCACATCAGAGAGACTGCACTGACATTACTGATGACATTTTAAAATGCAAATTAACAAATCAGTCGTATCCAGCCAGGGGTAGTGATAATGAGAAAAAGGAAGCTTGTTATTCTAAAAATATGAACATCACAAAGTTGTACTCTGCGTTAGCTTTAACACTTTCTCATAATCCCTGGTTTGTATATATTGTTCAAGATAAAAAAGAAGCACCTTCTGGGGGCACTTCACTTTAGATGCTGTATATCACACAAACATCCAGCGGAAACAATACCGAGACGAATTAATGAGCTGAAGTGAAACAAATGGCAATGAGATGTAAACCTGCTTTTTAAAGGGTTTGGCCGGTCATGGTATTTTTACATGGATTATTTTGCGTGGTATATCTGCATTAGAAATCGCCTATAGAGATCCTCTGAATACAGATTTGCAAATCAATATATTTCTCTTGTGTTGTCATTTCAAAGACCTGCTTGGAATCTCATTTAAATCATGACTTATATTCATATCAGTACGCATATATAATGGTCCCCAGGAATATTTTACAAGGTGCGTGTCTAATTTAAGTGAATGAATACACATACAGTTTCTTAGATCCCTTATTGTGTGTGTACTGATACATATTTCATTGCATAACGGTATTTGTCAGAGTATGCTGGATTGTGTGTGTGTGTGTGTTGCTTCATTATAATGATCTGAGGGTTCTTTAGTCTCTGAAGTGAAGCCTTTCATTACAGACTCATTCCAGGTGACAGTCACACATGTGCTAGGGTCTAAGTGCATGTGCCTCCTGCAGTCAGCTGCGATTGCACAGTGGATCACAGTATCTGCATAAGAAGTGAGTGTTAAGAACAGCCCACACCGTTCAGTGGCAAGAACACATGGCTGGCAGTCTTTGGCCTCATTTAAAGGGAAATTTAACCCTTCTTTTGACTTCAAAACAAGTTTAAAGGAGGGAAAACATGGTGAAAGGGGGACAAGTGAGCATCAGACATACACTGATCAGGCATAACATTATGACCACCTGCCTAATATTGTGTTGGTTCCCCTCATGTGCTCAAAAATGCTCTGAACCATTGTGCATGGACAAGAGGACCTCTCAGGGTGTCTTATGGGGTCTGGAACCAGGACGTTGGCACTGGATCATTTGGGTACTCTGGCTTGTCCAGTGGGTACTCTGTCAATCCAACTTGTTCCACTACATCCTGTTGATGCTTGATCACAATGGGATGTAGAAAGTTTGGAGGTCAAATCAACATGTTGGACCATTGTCATGTTCCTCAACATGTTCCTGATTGTTTGATGTTTTTTCCATGTGGTGGGGTGCATTTTCCTGCAGGGGTAGGCTGACTTAAGCAAATTATATCATTATTCATGAGCTTTACAGGCAATGGTTGATAGGTCTAGTCACATCTTACAAGTTGAACAAACCTGCTGCTCTCAATAGCTTGATATTTGATTGACCAGATTATGTAATAACACCGCATTATGTAAAAATGTACAGTCCCTCCAGGAATTTGCAATGTTGCGATCGCAACAATTAACACAAATTCAACCAATCTCTGTGAATTTTGCACGACCTTGCAATTTTGTCCAATCACCACAACTTTTCTGCAATTTTGGCCAGCCTCCCTTGAGTTCCACCACTCACAGCAGTCCCCAGCGCAAACGTAATGCACGTACTTCCTCTAATTCACTTCCTTGTTTATGGTTTATGGTTTGAAGATGCAGATATGTGCGATAGTAACGTCTCTAACCTACCAACAATTACTGCTAAAGACCTGCAAAACAATTCCCTGATGTTCTTCACCAAAGCGGAGGTAAACTGTTTTGCACCCTGTGCAATATTGAGGTGGAACACCAACGAAAATCACTGATTGACAAACACTTTTCTACCATGAAACATGTTAGGAGAATGGGTGAAACGACCAGAAAAATCACCGTGAAGGAAACCGTTGCATCCAGATCTGTCGCCAGCACTGAAAGAATGAAGGTAAGTTAGATTAATTAATTGACGTGACAAGCTGTGAGCGTGTGTGTGTGTGAATACGCGTGTGCCAGGATGCGAAATTAACTTTTTAAACTTTTTGAATTTTCAATGCATTACACAAAACAATGAAAAAATGCAAATTTTCAGCAATTTTTTACTGTCTCCCGCAATTTCACTGCAACAAATATGCTTAAAACATCGCAACTTGCATCGCAATTTTTTAGAAAAGCTCCTGCAAATTCAGGCATTTTAGGCCGCAACAATCTTGAAAAACGCCTGTGAAATCCTGTAGGGACTGAATGTAATCAGTTTTCACCTCATTGTGTAATAACGCCACATTTTGTAATAAAATTCTTGACTGCAATATGTAATAAACTTCACCACATTTTGTAATAAGTTGTTACATATTGCATCAGTTATTACAAAATGCAGGTGTTGCACTTTTTTTATGAAGAAAATGTAATAATTTGGTGCATTATGTAATAAAACACCAAAAAAGATGTGTTAATTAGAAAAAATATTATCAAAATGTGTGTATTTCCCATGTATTTCAATGAGGTGGTCCAAGCATTATAATGAAAAGACCATTTAGGTCCTTGAAGTAACAAGTGAAGGTACTTTTCTGATGAGCTCAGAGGGTTAATCTTCAAAGTCATATGTTCTAAGTCTACTACCACATCCAATTTCAGATGTATTGTGAACAAGAGTTACTTTTTTGCCAGAAAAAAGAATGTTGAGAAAAAGTTGTCAGTACTTGTCTGTGGGCTACTTTTCATTCATACACATTATGAGGGCTTTCTTTACATCCTACAGTAGCCTACTTTGCATCTTCATGCCAAAACATGGAAATAAAATCAATTTAAAGAAACATGTATAATTAAATGCAATCAGTACCACTTAGTATCTGGTTTCATTTCCTCAAAAAAAAGCAGTCTGGTGGAAATTCTGATTGGCTGGTTTTCAGTCTATCTAATAATACAGATTTACCAGCCATGTTGGTGGGTGATCCAAAAAGTTAGCCTGATTTAGAGCCCTCCATTCTACCACTGCTATGTTGGCAGGACATGAGTCAAACTAAAAAGTAACGTATAATGCTAGTCCAGTTCAGGAATTTAATTTTTTCATAATTGTTAAACATATAATTATGACAACAGATAAAGAGCAAACATTGTTCATTACATATTACACCAAATATTTATATTTTCATCATAACATTTACATACATATTGCGTTCAAGAATTTTATTTCAAAATGCGGCGTTATTACACACTGAGGTGAAAAATTACTACATTATACATAATGTGGCGCTACAAGGTCTTTGGATTTTCACTCAAACAAGGCTGCATCATCACGTTTTGCAATGATGAAATTGACTTTTGTATGTTACCTGTCATGTACTTTAAACAATCGGTAAACAAAATTGATTTTTGGCAAAAATCACATTTTTGGTGTGTCACACCAGTAGCCTTTTTCATATCATCATATTTATACAACAAATAAAACAAACTGCAGCTTTATTATGGATGCTTGTCTTATTGGAGAAACACATGATGCTAACAAGAAAATAAGTTCAGAGTTTTCTCAGTTACTTCAGCAAAGTTTTCAGCACCTACTGGATGTCGTATTTTTAATAATTTTTGAAAATAGCGTCCCAAAACCCCACTCCATGAACTTCTTACAGTGGTCCACAGGAGACAGGTGACATAGCGATGTGTAAGAGCATACAGAAAGCTGAATTTTTACCCCTTGTTTAATATAATAGCCATGTCATGAATTAACAGGAGCAATTTTGACACAAGGTCTCAATATCTCCTGACCTTGTAGTTACGGTGTGTGTGTCCACATGCACAAGAGCTCTCTGGGGTAAATAAAGCATTTACTAGCACTGTTTTGAGTACAGTATAATAATGTGCACTCTCATTAACCCCAATTTCCTCTATCAAGGAAGCTCCACTCTGTCATTATTTTCATTTCAGTTTCTTCTTACAGTGTGCCATCTCTCCTCTTTGATCCACGTATCAAAGATAAAAGGTTTATCCATTGCTATAGCGATGCAGAAAATTGTTGCCATGGAAATCTTGGGCAAGCTGAATGTTTGCTATTTGAATGGGCCCCATGGAGGAATTGTAGCCATATTTTTCCACATACCCATCCATATTGTTATTCCAATAATAACTTTAATTTCCATTTTGAGAATAGTTCAGCCTTCTGGAGAATAATGATATCAGAAACACACTATTTTATCTGCCTCATTCATGCAGTATTTGGAAAGCCTTGACTCAAAAGTTTTCATGAGCTTCACTTTCAGAAAAGCAGTATTTTTTTTCACAGTTGGTGGTAAATTTAGTAAAAGGTGGAATTAAAGTCTTCATTTTACAGAATTACAAACATAATTTGCATAGAGTATGTGTCATTATCTGGGAAATAAAGAAGCTCAATTTCAAACAATCTGACTGATTCTTAACAATTTCTATTCCTTTAAATTAATTGTTGATACACTACATTATGTATGTATGGTAGTACAAGGTTAACAATATGCCAGTCTGTGCCTCAGAACTG
Organism: Dascyllus trimaculatus; assembly: GCA_024666655.1. NCBI lineage: Eukaryota > Metazoa > Chordata > Actinopteri > Pomacentridae > Dascyllus > Dascyllus trimaculatus. The sequence goes on along the minus strand of CM045449.1, from coordinate 26,348,877 downwards.
CACTTTTACCAATGATCAAAAACTAACCATTCTAAGATTTTAAAAATTATTTTTGGAATATCTAAGTTATTGTGAAAGTTCAGCTAGTAAGGAAAAATTACCCTTCCAATTTAATTTCTACATAAACCTCTGCCCAGTCAGTTTTTATACAAACTTTATTCAGTCATTGCATATCCACTGCAGGTCTTGTTTTTTTTTGTTGGGGGGGGGGTTAAGTTTTTATTGATATAGTGAAAGGGGATAGAGAGGAGAGACACATGCAACAAAGGGTCGTGAGCTGGACTCAAACTCACGACCGCTGCTGGCGACCTGCGCCCATGTGGTAACGTCTGAACTCAGCGAGCTATATGCCGGCCTCATTGCATGTCTTTTTCACAGACAAACTGGTGCTATGGTCATGACGTCTGGGTAGTGACCGAAAGAATGAGATTGTAGGTACAAGCGGCCAAAATGGGTTTCCACTGTAGGGTGGCTGGGCTCAGTCTTAGAGATGGGGTGAGGAGCTTGAACATCCAGTGTTGGTGCATCTTTGCATCAGGAGAGAGCCAAAGTGGTTCGAGCATCTGATTAGGACGACTCCAGGGAACTTTCCTTTGGAGGTTTTTTGGACATGTCCAACTGGGAGGAGAACCAGAACTAGTTGGAGGGATTACAGGTCTCATCAATCCCAATGTCTTGGGATTCCCCAGGAAGAAGTGGAAAGTGTTGCTCGGGAGAGGGACGTCTGGACTGCCCTGTCTAGCCTGCTGTGACCATGACACGAAACTGGATAAGTGGAAGTTGAAATGGGATGGATGGATGGATGGACGGATGGATGGATGGATGGATGAATGGATGTCCTTTCAATGAACTTCTGTCTTACTCCTCGTATTTTTATCCAGACACCCGCGGATTTCTTTTTTCTAAGCTTGTCAGTTGTTGGGATATCATTTTAAGTTTGCTTTGCTCTTGATTTGTTGAAACAATGAAAACACTTATTCAACCCATGGGCGTACAATTGTGTTACAGAGTGGACTTTCCTTCCTCACAAAAGATATTTGGTGAGATCAGACAATGGCTGACAAACAGCAACACTGTCTCAGAAATTCTGTTTCTATATAACTAATCTGCAACAGCAACCACAACATTAAAGCCACTGGCGGGTGGAGTGAATATCATTGACCATCTTGTTACTTGGCACTCATGTGGACGTTAGTCTGGCACGTACCACTCACCTAAACATTGCTGTATACCAACCACACCCTCAATGGCAATAGCACTCTCCCTCCCCCAGCAGGATAATGCTCCCTGAAAGACTGCAGAAAATTGCTCAGGAACAACTCGAGAAACATGACAAAGTTTCAAAGGCGTTGCCAATGACTCCAAATTCCTAAAATCCCAAACTGACTGACCATCTACTGCTAACATCCTGGTGTTGGACACCACAGGACACCCCTAGCAATCTTCCAGGGTCAATGCACTGACAAGTTGGAGCTGTTTGGCAGTATGAAGGGAACCCACTCAATAGTACGCAGGAGGTGTTATGTTGTGGCTGATCAGCGTATCTTTTGAGGGAAACATAACTGTGCCTTGATTTTCCATTAACATAATGAGTAAACATTAATTAACATATTTGTCACAATAGAGCATTATTCAGCTTTTTCACAGCTGCTTTTAGATACTCACTGCACTTGACTGGTGTAACATGTATGTCACTGTAACACAGGGAATTTGGAGCTACCGGACCAGTTCTAGGTTCGGAGGAGTGGTAGTGTAATTAAAATCAAGAGACCAGCCCTAAAAACTAGGGATGTACGATAATGCCAATTTCAACCGATTCCAATAATCGATAATTTTATATTTCTTGCAGCCGATAACCGATAATGTCAACCGATTGCGCACCGGAGCATGACACCAGAGTTGTCAGGTCCGCTACTACAACCACAGCGGCGTTCTAGAGCCTCAGCTCAGCCTCAGAGCCTTGGCGACACTCGGCTGCGCCCCGCGGCGTACTACAGCCTCAGCAACGTTCGGTGGTGTTCGGCAGCACACACGACTTTATGAGAATCAAAATTATTATCCGAATACCACCACAATGAACAAATATTTGGATATTCCGATATTCGGGACCAGCCCTAGTCAAACGACTTCTTCATACACGGTAAAGAAAGTCCACAGTGGTGAGTGCCACACCATGCTGCTTGTTTTTCTCTGCCCACACAGTGTTATGACATCACACACACGTGACAGTACCGTCAGGGAGGGGAAGGGTTGAGGAGTCAGGCATGAGCACAAGCCACAACATACAGACCAACGACAAAAACCAGGATTCTGAGTCTTTATTATTATCGGGTCATTTTATCGGCTGATTTTTTAATTATCGGAATTATTGGAATGACATCATAGTTGCCAAAATTAACCGATAATTATCGGACGACGATATTATCGTGCATCCCTACTAAAAACCCTTAAACTTAAAGCCGGCAATTTAACTAACATAGACACACACAAGCACACAGTACCCATTCACAACAATGTCAACTCTTTTCACACTTAACCCTATGTTTGTAACCTTTCAGTTCAAAATAAAGTTTGGTATTTGTTGCTTTACACCTAACCTTTGTATTAAGTTTCAAATAAGTATTTCTATTTAAGACCAGTCTTTGTGTTAACTTAGGGATTTTTGTAGTATTGGTTCAATTATTTAAACCTTTAAATTCATCTTTAAATTTCCTTTCACCTCAAATTAATGGTAAAGTTGGTACAAAACCCTCTGTAAACACCTCAAAGTGTATCCCCAAAACTGCATATGGGTCCTTTAAGTTGAATACAAGAACACCTTTAGGCTTTAACGTTTACCTCAACAGTTTGATAACATGACACAGGAAAATAAACAACAATATATCCTATCAGGTTATCAGTCAAGTCCAGCTCAATTCTGTATTCAGTTCAATTCAGGCTTGACCAGAAAAGGAAAAACTATCCACGAGTGGAGCGAATGAAGAAAGTGTCATGGGGCAAAAGTCTTACCATAATGTTGACAATCGGTTGCTTTTGCGAACCTTTCAGCTTCCGTGGGTTAGGCTCCATGTTCAAGTGCACACCTTCTGCAGCAGCCGCACACACATGCAGGATCCTGGGCCTAGCTGTCCGTACGCCCAGAGTCCTCCTGGAAAAGGAAAAAAACCTTTTAAAAAGTCCATTTAACATCAATACAGTGACATAAAATTACCTTAAGCAAGGAAAACTGAAGTCTCTGACTGTTGTTAACTCAAGGAGGCGGCAGCACTGATGTAAACGTAAACTTCCATACACACCGATAAAGTGTATCTTTACGTCCACTATATCATCAAATCATCATAAAAATAAAATACAATTGCATTTGGCAACATAACGTTTGGTCAAAATAAAGTTATTGGCTCAAAGAGTTAGGTTTTACCCTGTTTTACTGGTGAACACGCGGTATAATTAGCTTAGCAACTCGCGGACAAATGCTTCACAAAACACGACGTAAACAACATAAAACTCACCAAAACCGTCTTAGCTTAGGTGCAGAGTGTCTCAACAGCATGAGGAATCAACTTCGGTTGGAAAATCTTGTTTATATCCATCAAAACATGACAATGAAGTCTCCTTAGCTCCGCTCCTAAGTTACTTCTCAGCCTGCCTCCATCTTCCGTGTTTTTTTCCGCGCAGCAGCACTTGCGGAGCGAAGGGCAACCTAAAGGAGCAATACACCAATTTTCTTAACCTTTCTTAACCACACAACGTGTTTTTAACAGTTTTTGAATAAAGATTACATATAATATGAACTGTCGTTTATTTATTGTTATTTTAATCCTATTTATTGCAAGGGTTTGTAACCTGGGTTACACTGGCACAACATGCTCTGCTACCCTGAAACTGGACTAGTCCTCCTATGCATATTTGAACATCCTCATTTATGCTTTTAAGTTAAGTAAACACGAAGGAGGTTAAATGCAAATTAAAGTAACAGGTCAGTTCATGTTGAGTTTTACATCACTGAAGAAAGGAACAGAGGCTTTGTTTTAGCTGATGTGATTCATTTAAATATGCCAAAAACAGTGTTCCAGGAGAACTAAGCTGCATTTGCCGTCATATGTTGAGGAATTTTCTGCCAGATGATGTTTGTGATGCATCACAAATACATTTCAAATCAACATGTCTTTGCAATTAGTTTAATTGCGTAACCGTCACTTCTTTTAAGCCTTTTGGAGCATGAATTATGTCCTTGGTAATCCAGAAAATGGAGAAAGCCCTGTTGCTGACTTAAGCGCCGTTCCTTACACAGAGTCTTTCACACCTGACTGATTGACGGATTGTCATCGTCTTACTTTTTGTTGAGGAAATCCATCCCGATCTAAACATAAATGAGAATTAAGTTCAGTTGTATAGGAACATAATTTCTGGAAAATATAGTTAAATTTGGCTCAGATCAGCCCTGATATCAATGCAACTGACAGCTTGTGTTTGTTATGTTTTCCAGCCTTTTTTTTTAAACTCACATCAGAATCATGACAGAACACATTTCTTCAGGAATAAATGTGAGAGGAAATTCCATATTATTCTGATCGTATTTACCACATCTCTCTTCGCTAGATCTCCTATTTTTGTGCCATTTGACAGAGTTAAAGCTAGGAAATTTCAGTGGCTGAGGGGGCTTTACTCGGAAAAAAGCCTTCAGATGGAGAGATGTCTGTTGTCTGACGAACAATCTGTCTGGGGAACTTCAGATAACTGACTGTTACACTTGAAGAAATACTACAATACTTGTGTGTACGTGTGCAACTTGTGTGCATTTTCTTCTTTTGGCAGAGACAAAAGCAGGAAAGCAGTACGTTATACATGTCTATAATACATGCTTTTTTGGATAGAAGGAAGATTTGGTGACATACTCTACAAAAGCCTTAACGTTTAATTCTGAGTTACAGATGACACACAGGTTTCTTGACCGCTCACTCGAGGAAAGTCCGAGACAGTTTAATATTATGGCCAGTTTCTCCGTCTGAGCTTTTGAACTTGTAACTAAACTTTCACTTTTATCCTAGCTGACCTGCAAAAAGTTTTCCAACATCCAAGCACTGATATCTAAAATACATCAAAAACAGAGCATCAGGTGGTCCTGTGATTTTTTACAGCACTTCACTTTCTGTCTACTTACTTTTCTGCACATGGATGAAATCTCAAAGTGACAAACTCATTCATTATTTATCCCTGACATCATCATTAGGTGGTTTTCCAGACAACATTTAAATGTTTTGAGCATGCTGAGAATACGCCCCAACAGGCAATTTAACTACCTAGTGCTTTTCTAAAAATGTATTTGACTGTGAAAATGTTCTTGAACAGTGAATAATCACTATTTTGTTTGATCAGGGACAATGCCAGACATATTTCTGGTTGTTATAGATAATAATTATGGGTTATTCCATGGTCATTTTCTTCATATTGCCTGTCAGTTCATTCACGTGCCTCCCCGTATCACACATTTCTCTCTGGGATTTGTTTCTTCTTTCTTTGCCTGTTGATCTTGGCAGAACATTGCAACGTCTCTGCGATTCATAATCATCAGCCATATGACACAACCCTTTGTTAATTTCAGATCGGGATAATTGTCACTACATGTTGCTGTTGTGGGGAGTCTGGTACGATTGGCAGTCACAAAGTCAATTCCTTGACAGCCTCCATGAAATAACAACAGGCATCACAGAAATCTAAGACCACCTGCCTTGTGTAACAGCTTTTGGAGAGTTCCACAGGAGCAGAGAGATAAAGAAAATCCTCCAAAGCAAGAATGTTTTCCTGGTTCTAACATCAATGGAATTGTTTTCTGGTTATGGCAAAAAATTAAGTGCTAGGTTTGGTGTAGTCGGACTCACCAGATGTAGGATGCAGGTATAAGCCACCAATCATGCCAGTCAGCTTAGTCCCTCCTTCCACTTCCATCTGTGTGTTACAGTTTACGCCACTACAGGAAATAACATCAACAAAAACCTCAAAGTACCAACCTCCCACACTGAAAATTTCAAGTTTTGCCAAGGATTAGAATCGTACGGGAAGGCAGCTCCGCTCATTCTCTTTGGTGGCTTATCCATTTTTGTTACAGTGCTTGTTTCTCTGCATGCAAATGTTCCGCGGAAAAAATTCCAGCTTTCACTATTCGTAGTGAGCACCGAAGCCACATCCTGTGCTTATCCCTTCCTATGATGACTGTGATTGGTTTAAAGAAATACAAACAAGTCAGAGGGTTGTTTCCCCGCTGCCTATAGCAGAATGATCGTGTGGTGCAGGCAGACCATTATGTTCCACAAAATGGGCTGGCAAAGCAAGACTAGGTTAGGTTTAAGTATTTTGGTAGCCTATGTGGCAAGAAGTTAGGTCAGTATATGGATTTAGAGGAGTTTCCATTTTGCAAAGTGTGTGTTGACTGCTTGGCTGATGCTATACTCGATAAGCACCAATGTGGTCTATCCATCCATCCATTATCTGTACACCGCTTAATCGTCTGTAGGGTCGCGGGGGGACTGGAGCCTATCCCAGTCGACTCAGGGCAAAGGCAGGGGACACCCTGAACAGGTCGCCAGTATATCACAGGGCTACACATAGAGACAAACAAGCACACTCTCATTCACACCTACGGACAATTTGGAATAATCAGTTAACCTCAGCATGTTTTTGGACTGTGGGAGGAAGCTGGAGTACCCGGTGAGAACCCACGCTGCACAGGGAGAACATGCAAACTCAACACAGAAAGATCCCTGGTGTCCTAATCGGGACGCGAACCGGGGATCTTCTAGCTGTGAGGCGATGCTGCTAACCACCGAGCCACTGTGCAGCCCTCAATGGGGTCTAGTTAATAAAAATTTAGTGCTACACCTTTGAATGGTACAAGCAATCCTTAGGAGTCTCACTGAGGACCATCATACGACAGTAAGATACTGCTATCTTAACCAGTTACCCATTAATCCTACCTTATTAAGAAAAAAATATGAAAACAGAAACTCGCCAGAGCAGTACATCACCAGATTTAGGATTGAGACCCATTAAAATAAAGCAACTTCTATTTACAACCTGCCATCACAGGATGTATAAAACCCTGAGCTGCCAAATGGTGAAGTTTTATCCTTTCCATTTTCAAGGCCTACAGAGACAGAGTCATCCATATATCACAGAAAATAAAGTAAAGATAGGAGGGGGAAAAACACACTGATCTGGTGAAGCAGCACACCTTGTCTTTGTTTTTCTTAATCTTTTAAATAGTCCAACAATGTATCTTGGAGGAAACAGACATACAGGTAGAGAATCAATGTACTAGATCTATAAATGAAACAACGACTTGGTTGAAGTGCAACGTTTGCTGTCTTCTGAATAAGTAAGAAATGTCATCCAACAGATCACAGCAAATTCATGCAACATACAAAAATTGTGGGGTTTTTTTTTTAGGCAATGTCAACCTTTTTCCAGAGAAGTGGAGGTTAAATTTCTTTGTTGGACACGGCAGGTTATTTTTGGAATCTGTGTGTTTTATAATCAAACAGATGTAAAACAGATACCAGTTCATCATTGTTCTAGCCTGGAGATGACCAGCAAAGAAACAGGTTATTAATGGACACAGTTGTTTAGGTTGTGGCTTCACAATTTAAGTAACATGATATTTTGTCAGTTTGAGTCTCATGAACACCACAAGTGATTGTACAATGGTAAATACACCGACCAGCCACAGCATTCTGACCACTGACAGGTGAAGTAAATAACATTGATCATATTGGTACTATGTGGTGTTCTGATGGAAAACCTTGGATTTTGACATCCGTGTTGATGAGACTTAGACACCCAAATAAACATTGTCCCACAACAAACACACTCCCTCATGCTAATGGGAATCCCAAATGTCACTGGCCTACCCTCACAGGAAAATGCACCCCACCACATGGCAAAAACATCAAACCATCAGGAACATGTTGAGGAACATGACAATGGACCAACATGTTGATTTGACCTACAAACTTCCTACACCCCATTGTGATCAAGCATCAACAGGATGCAGTGGAACAAGTTTGATTGACAGAGGCCCCACTGCACAAGCCAGAGCACCCAAAGGATCCAGTACCAGCATCCTGGTTCCAGACCCCATAGGACACCCTGAGAGGTCCTCTTGTCCATGTCCAATGGTTCAGAGCATTTTTCACTACAAAAGAGGGACCAACACACTGTTAGGCAGGTGGTCATAATGTTATGCCTGATCAGTGTATATCTTGCTTAACTCATTATTACAAAAACAATGCAATAACAAATTAAATGTATATTTGCTTCCTGCTGAATAAATTAATTTCTCTCATTTACTCAACAAACTAAATTGCAACTGCCTGCACAGCTGAACTGAACCACAGTATCAGTGCAAACTTTCATACTGAATACCTGAAGATATGAACTTAATCTCAAAATCATAGAAGATTATTTATGTTGAGGACAGAAAGCTTTAGGGACAGTCTATCTCATCTCACATATCAGAGCTTCTTATCTGTCTCACAGCATTAAACTGTCTGCAAAACATCACCTGAATTAAATGTAGCAGCCTGGTATTTGGGAAAAAGAGTAGTTCTAGTCTCAGAAACATTTGCAAAACCATTTGTAACAGCATTATGATGTTGACTTGACAGTCAGTAAAATTTGAAAGACAGGAGATTTAGAAAAGAAAAAAGGCAAACAAATGGATGCAGGAATTGTCAACATGTTGAGAAAACTGAGATCATCAGGTCACATTTAATTTGTCTAGTTGGTCTTTCTTGGGTCACAAAATGAAAACAAAGTAAATGAAATATGATCTCTTCAAACTGGTCACATTGCATCAAAATGTTGACTGAATAGGATCAGAATTGGAGTTTGATTAAAATTGGTTGTGTCTTTCAGTTGTTTAAGCCAAACATTTAAAAGACAAACTATAAAAATTACATCTAATAACTATCAAAACAGTTCTATTCGTGACTGTATAAAACTGCTGTTTAATCCATTAGTCAATAATTTGACAAACTGTTAAACTCAAAAATGTTTGTTTGGGCTGTTTTCAAAGCAAAAGTAATAAAAAAAATAAGTCATATATTCTTCGTTTTCATTTATCATGTGTGTCACAGTAAACTAAGTAATTTGTGCTTTCAGACTTTCAGTCAGACAAATGAAGATGTCAACTTGGCATCTGAGAAGTTGTGAAGTGACTTTTGACTATTTTTGACAGATTATTAATCATTTGATAATAAAAGAGGTGTTTGTTATAACTCTACTTTGTTTGTGGCTTGGTTGTTTACTCACTGTTCTCTATAAACCAACTTACACTGTGCAAATGTAGATATTATCACCAATGATTCACAGAGAAAAAAATAATACTAAACTCCTCTGCTTCAATTTCACCTTACGCATTTATTCTGAATCCAGCCAGGCAACGCGCTCACCCCCCTCAAATCTTACATGCAGAGCAAATTTATAACCATAAATGCCTAATTACCTAGCTGCCATTTTTTAGACTTGTGCGGTAGAAAACAGTCCTTCTGCTGTCACAATCCTCAAGGTCTGAGCAGAATACAAATCTGGAGGAATTCATAATCATCCCTGCAGCTCATTTAGTAGTATTTTGTCACATTGCCTACTCACTGCTTGTGAAACAAATCTGCCCCACTGAGAAAAATGGATTTAGGGAACTCTGGTGAGAATATTACACTCCGCGAGAATAAAACTGAACAGCCAACAGGTGTTGTTCAAATAAAAGAAGCATCAGGTCTGATCATGTGTTTCTGGCAGGAAGACAGATAAGCCTAAAAAAAGAGGCAGTCTCTCACAGCAGGACTCAGCCATGCATCTTTAGACACACACACACACACGCACACACACACACACACACACACACACAGATACACACAAAGACACAAACTGAACACACACATACATGCAGACCCATAAAAGGAAAAATTCTCCCATATTTTTCTTTCCTGTCCATAGCCCACATGTACTGTACACACACACACACACACACACACACACACACACACACAACCACACACATACAACTGTATTAAAATGATGTCCTGGCACGGTGCTCTCCTCTTCATCTTGGTGATGGTTTCATTTTTATCTCTGTTCTAGTGATTTATAGGCCCAACAGGCTGCTATTAGTTAGCTTAAAAAATGGCAGTGCACTGAGGAATACCAGCCTTGATTGGACCAGACATGTTCCTGCACCTTCTCACTTCCTTCAGCCCAGGAAACACATACAGCAGCTCACACTTACATACAGCATGGACACACAGACACTCCTGACCTGAACAAAGTTTTTTTTTTTTCTCTTCCTTTCTCTTTTCTCCAACCCAGGAGTTAAGACCTAAGAATCTAATTGAACGGCAAGTTAAGTGATGAACTCTAACTGGTTGGTTAGCGTTTTAAAGCGTATCGTTCTGTTTGCCAGCTGCTACACCAAAGGCAGAGTCGTCAGCGGCAACATACAAAATACTGACTTTCATGCATTTGTATCCTTTTCATTTTCATGCTTGCATCTGACAGGCATATGTAAGAAGATATTAATCGATAGTGAAAGAATAACTGTGTGACCATGAAACAGTCACATTCAGTTCACTAACAAGGCACATTCAGTGACAAAGAACTTATTACAGCTCGTCTGCACTAATGCTGCAACAGTTAGCTGATAGAAAATTTCACAAACAACAATTTTTGATAACTTAATAATGATTTTATTCATCTAAGCAAACATCCCAGAATTTTGCCGAATGTAAGAGTGTTGTTAGATATGATATTAAATTGAATATATTTGGGTTTAAAACTTGTGGAGACAACGGCTTGGGCTATACCTTTAGAATTTCAAAAAAAGCTTTTTGATAATTGTCATTGTGCCATTAGAAGTAAATCGAATAATTTTAAAAAAGATAGCAAATGGGTCAAAACAAGGTGTGAAAAATTAGGAGACTGCCTCTAAATGTCAAAGAACATTCCTGTCATATTTTAAATCTGGGTGCTATCCTGTTCATTGGCTGAAGCAGTGTCCTTATACAGTGAAACTTCATTGTGTCAAAACAACAGTCATTCAACTAGAATTTCATTTCGGGAAAGAGGAAGAAGCCACAGGAAGGCACAGCTAGCAAGTAGGGCTAGTTGGGGAGTGATGACTGTGTTGTTGTGGCCAAAAAACCTATGTGGAATAACATCTGTGTGTGGCCAGTCATTGGAACACCTCCGTACCACTACAGACTAATTCTCAATGCACAACCACATTAATGTTTGAGAATGTGCTTGCTCCTGGTGACTCTGACATGCCCTCTCTCGCCTTGGAGACTCCTCTATTGTAAAACTGCTGTTTCTCCTCTTGGTAGTAGCCGCAGACCCACCTCTCATCACAAGCAATGATTTCTGATGTGAAGGTTGCTGATTGACACAGAATGTGATGTTTTCTTCTCTGCTCTAAATTGAGGTCCATGGAGAAATCAGAACTGCAAACCCCTCAGCAGCCATAAAAACGTATGCAACACAGGTCCCTCTGTTCATCGTGCAATATCAAACGGTTTTCTGACACATTACATTTACAGCTTACACAGTGTCAAGCATGAACAACAGAAATCATCTCTAAACTTTCTGATCACACATGTATCAGTTTGTTTACTAGCCCTGCTCACGTTTTGGCTTCTCGTTTAAGTTTTGATGACCACATAACGGCAGCAAAACATGAGAGATTAATAAATTTATCATACAACATGCTGTATTTGCGGATGCTTGTCAGCCAGTAAGACTTTTGCAATTACACCATCTCTAATGTGTGCTCCATGGAAAAGAGGGATGAAGGGAAATGTATCATGACCACAGACAGAGAGAGAAAGAACTGCAGTGTAAAGGGAGGAAAAGAAATTGAACTAAGGTAAAGAGGAAAATTAAGGCATGTACGAGAGAGGAGGAGAGGATAAAGGAAGAGGAAAAAATTTCACTGCAGAAAGAAATACTACAGGGGAAAGATGGAGCAAGAATACATTTTTTAAAAAGTAAATAAATATATTGATAAAACGAAATGAGATGACACCAACCACAGACAGAAACAGACATGATGACAAGCGAATTGTTGGGCAGAGTGTTCCAAAACAGTGGCGCTTCATGAGAAAAGATCCAGTGGGTAAAATAGGCTAGAGACCCATTTTACAAACTATACCACTGAATTGTAATGTGACTGAATAGAACCAAAGAACAGAAAACATTTAAGTGTAATACCGCTTTTGAAAACTATACATACCTACAAGCAAAAACACAAAAACAATTTCCCACAGATATTTAAAAAAAAAAAAATTGTGGTTGCTCTACATGTTAATCACAAACTATACTGCTGGAAGGTTTACAGGTAATGATGAGGCCGACCAGTCAAGGTAGGAGGTTGAATTAAAGAGGAATGTCAGCGAGTACGCGGGGCAGCATTTAAAACGCCAAATCCTTGTTTTTATTGAGTATCTGCTTGCTTCCTGAATCGTTTAACTTAAAATTAAAATGAGTGATTTCCATTGGGCAGTAAAGTTTTTCTACTACACCTAACACCACAAATGTATTAGACAATTTAAGCAAAGGCTCTGATGTGTCAGTTAAAGGAGGATATTCTCTTGCTTTGTCACTGGCCACTGTGATACATTTTATATGAAGACCTCGCCTATAATGCAGCTTAAAACACCATGTCTTCATCCAAGCAGTTTTATTTGTTCAGCAATCTGTAAATTTCCATTCACGGTTTCTTTCTTCTTGCCAAGAGACCTTTTTCTACTGCCCACACCACAGTAAAATCTTGCCCCCATTAAGCTACACAGGACTTCATATAAGGCTTAAATGCCATTTAGGAAGCCTGACCTTCTGTCTGCTTACGCACATTGCATTGTTTTCTAAGCTCTTCTCTATGTGCATTCCCTTCTAATTACTGTATACTGGTATGTTTGTCAGCCTGTTTATGTATCACAGCCTTTGCTTCCCTGCCTGCTGCATTACAGTATCTATTTTCTCTGCCAGTCCATCTGTCTTCCTGCATCAGACTAAGGCCTATAAGCTATAAATGTGCAGTCCACCCAATAAAAAAAGCTCTATTAAATACAGCCTCAAGAGAGCAAAAGCCCTAAATCTTCAAATGCTGTCTGTCTCTGCCCACCAAGGTCACATGAGTGTGTTGCACAAGCTTGTCTGTCACTTTTCTCCAAGGTCACTACTAACCCTTATTCAGTCAGACTTGAAGAGAAAGAGGTGGCAGAAAACAAGAAGAGAAAAAACTGAAAGCAGAAATACAGAAGGGAGTGTAAGAAATGTGTCATGAGGAAAGAACTGCTGCCGGTATAAAGAAAATGAAAAACTACGATCAGCTCTTCCAATTATTTCCTGGATTTCTTCACAAACTACTGTATTATTTCCAAAAAATCAAAGAAAATTGTTGTTTGTGAAACTGACAGTAAACTAAGTTATGTCGTGTGTTGCAGAAACCAAAGTCAAGGTTCCCACTCTTCCCAAGGAATAATGTTTCGGGATTTTTTTGTGACATAAAGCTGGTATGACCAATGGCAATCAGAATGTAGACCGACATGTTCCAGCTGTCTTTGGAACAACTTCTAGGAACTGTAATTTAGATTCTTTTTATTTAATGCCATTACAAGGTGTCTGATCAGGCCCAAATTCATTCTGCAACAGGACAACAAGCCACCAGAGTCATAAAAAACTATCTTCAGTCACATGGTCTGACCCACACAGACCAGTGATAACTAAATCAGTCAGTAACAGTTGGAGGACAGGACATTATTGATTAATAGTTGTGATTACTTTATCACAACTACGGGCGGCTGTGGCTCAGGTGGTAGAAGCGGGTTGTCCAGTGATCGCAAGGTTGGTGGTTCGATCCCCGGCCCCTCCACATGCTGAAGTGTCCCTGGGCAAGAAACTGAACCCCAAGTTGCTCCCAATGGTAGATTAGTGCCTTGCATGGCAGTTCTGTCGCCATTGGAGTGTGAATGTGTGTGAATAGGTGAATGTGAAACACACTGTAAAGCGCTTTGGATACCACTAAGGTAGAGAAAAGCGCTATATAAGTGCAGACCGTTTACCATTTTACTTATAATTTAATCAATTACAAATCACACTACTGGCAGTTTTGTGTTGGCAAGCAGGGAGTATTGTGGGAGTTTAGCTAGTAGAGTGCCATCATGAGAAAGTCTCCTGTGATGCTTAATGTGTACCAGCTTGAGTTCTCATTTTGTAAACAAGCCACAACGGACATTATTCCTTGATACAGTTGCTCTAAATGCGATCACGCTTAATAGCCGCTCCAGTGGCGTAGATTATCCCCCACTGAACCACAGTGGTTCTGTTTTCGCAAACTTCAGTTCGCCTACATAAGTAGAGCTCTGGTTAGTAGGCATTAAGCGCCACAGAGGACTTTCTCGTGGTGCCACTTTCATAGCTAAACTCCCACAATGCTCTCTCTTTGTCAACATGAACCTGCCATATTCCAGTTGATCAGGTTGCAGAAAGAGAAAGAGGTCAGACTGTAAGTGCTGCATTGTAAAGCTTGTCATTTACACACATTGTTGATTTAAGTATTTAATGTTAGTTAACCGGCAGACAACATTATTGATATGTTTAGATAGCTAATTGTCAGTGTCAGTGTGGTAAATTATAACATTCCTAAAAATAAAACTTGTTACCTGCCAAATAATGATTAACTGAGGGATCAGTTCACTTATATTTTTTGGTTGTCTGACCACATTTAAATAGCAATTTACTCCAAATTTGTTTTAATTCAGGAAGTGCGTGCTCTTTTCAGTGACCTGACATGATTCAGAGTACATTCAAAAGCCAGTTCTGAGCCTGGATCCAGATACTGTCACTCTGCCAATTTAACTTCATCCAGTCCCTGAATTTAATTTCAGCTGCCAGCTGTTGTAGAGATCAGCTCAGCTTGCTTTAAGCAAAAGATGACAATGTCAAAATTACTTTTCAGAACAACTCAGCGGCTTTCAAGACATTTTACTATTTTCACTTGATTTTCAGGGGCTTTCAACAACAGCGGGAAAATGGGTATAAAAAGTTTGTTTTCCAGGACTCATGGGAACACTTTCCTTTGTCAGAAAACTTTGTCAGAGTGGTGAAATGGTATGATTCAAGTGAGTGATGTTATTTATTTGACTGTGAAGCTGTAAATAAGCAAAAGAACACTTTTATAACCAAAAAGGAAACACTCAAGCTTGTATTCTCCCAGCTTTCAAAGTCAGGCTACTATGCAGTGCAAATGACTGAAGCTGGTTGTTTGTTGTTTGTCTAGTTGTTTTTTTTTCTCCACAGTTTTTAACCATTTACATCTGTTACTTCTTGCTTTCTAGTTTTACATATGTTCAGCTGTCCATTCACACAGTTTGTGGATGAAGAAATACCTAAAACATTGATCACAAAATGCAAAACCACATAGAGCCTCCACCATGAAGTTCCTCTCAGTGGGTTTGACCTTAGTAAGTTTTGGAGAAACTCTTGAGTTTTTTGTGTACAAATGATATCAATTAAATAAGGCCTCATATACGCCGATCAGCCACAACATCATGACCACTAACAGGTGAAGTGAATAACATTGATCATATTGGTACTATGTGCTGTTCTGATGGAAAACCTTGGATTTTAACATCCATGTTGATGAGACTTAGACACCCAAATAAACACTGTCCCTTGTCTCCTTCATGCAAATGAAAATCCCAAATGTCACTAATATATTAATACTGGCCTACCCCCACAGGAAAATACACCCCACCACGTGGAAAAAACATCAAACAATCAGGAACATGTTGAGGAACATGACA
Source organism: Dascyllus trimaculatus (assembly GCA_024666655.1). NCBI lineage: Eukaryota > Metazoa > Chordata > Actinopteri > Pomacentridae > Dascyllus > Dascyllus trimaculatus. Next base: position 26,333,026 of record CM045449.1, on the reverse strand, counting down.
ATGGTCCAACATGTTGATTTGACCTCCAAACTTCCTACACCCCATTGTGATCAAGCATCAACAGGATGCAGTGGAACAAGTTTGATTGACAGAGGCCCCACTGCACAAGCCAGAGTACCCAAAGGATCCACTGCCAACGTCCTGGTTCCAGACCCCATAGGACACCCTGAGAGGTCCTCTTGTCCATGGCCAATGGTTCAGAGCATTTTTCACTACATAAGGGGGACCGACACAATATTAGGCAGGTGGTCATAATGTAATGCCTGATCAGTGTATGTACTAACTCACTGACTGAGCAACCGGAAAGGTAAAATTAGAGTTCTGCTTGAACAGACCGCATCAAGTTTAAATGTGTGTGTATATGTGTGTCCAAGTTTGTAAGGTTAAAATGCAGAATGCTTCACAAGCTGAGGTCTTGAAAGTTCATACACAATGTCAGCACAAAGGATGCATGAGTGATTCTGCAAGTGTGTGTGAGAGTGAGGAAAAACAGTGTGTGTGTGTGTGTGTGTGTGTGTGTGTGTGTGTGTGTGTGTGTGTGTGCTGCTATGCTAGCACGCCCTTGGTGCCCTCTCCCCAATCAATCTCAGCAGGAAGTGTTGGGTTAGCCCCGCCCCACTGCCAGGGCTAAACGAATTAATATTAATCAAGCATTGATTAAGGCCTTAACACTGACCAGCCATTATTCACAAAGCCATCCTTTCTTCTGTTCATCCTTTTCTGTCCATTCCTAGATCCCGTCCTCTTTCCATCTGCCAGAATGTCGTTCTGATCTTCCTATTTTTTTCCCTTTTCTCCAGTTTACTGTCTGCCACTTTTTTTCCCCTGTTCATCCACTTATTCTTTCTTCACTATTTCTTGAATCCTTATTTCACATCGTCTATGTAATATAAACCCATGCATACATCCCTGATCGATTTCTCCTTCTTCTAGGTTCCTTACACTACATTTCCATTATTCCCTCTATTCAACTATCCATCCATCCTTCAGAACCTCCTTTTATTCTCTCTTGTTCTACCTGAATACTCCCACCATCCCCCCTTCCTCCCTATTCTTCTATTTATTTACTCAATGTATCCAACCATTCCTATCTTCATTCATCTATCCATCCTTCCTTACAATCCCCTAGAGATCACAGTGAAAAAAAAAATTCAGAGGGAGAGTAAAAAAGAAAGGGAGAGTAAAGGAGACTAAGGCATGCTGAATGAGCGAGGAAAAAAGAGAGAGATGGAAAGCAGGATGTGGGCAGCTCAATAAAACACAATAGGCCATTGTTTTGACATAACATTACTCACTGGGGCAGAGAATAGGGAGAAGAGGGGGTTTGCAGGGAAAAAGCAGGAAGATAGAAGATGAGAAAGAAAGATGGAAAGAAGACAAAGGCAGCGCCAAGGGGAAAGAGGTGTTGGAAGGAAGGAGAGGGCCATCTGCCAAAAATATCAGTACTTTTTGTCCTCCTGCTCCTAAGGTTGCTAAATCCTAAAATCCATGCAGGAACAACAGACCACACCCACATGTCAGATTTGGTCAGATGTGTAAGAGAGGTTCAGACTTCTGGCTGCAGAGGACATAATGTGCATAATGTTTTTTCTCCTTTCAAAATATTGCATGGAATTGCATTACTAGTTTGGGAAAGTATGTGGCAAAGATGAATAAAAACAACAAAGGTTATTAACAGTGATGCAACTATGTGGAATTTCAGGGCCAATAATGACAGATAATTGATAGTTGTCTCACTGCAAATCTAAAGTTATGCATTTACTGCTAAATTTCTGTTGTAGCTAATCAAATGCAATATCAGCCAACAGTATTATTAATTATTAAGAAAAATGTTGTGCATGCAATAAGTAAATGCATTCAGAGGCCTCATCATACTTATTCAGAATATATATTAATCTGTCAACAGTTTTTCCTTGTTTTGTCAATCACAGATGCAGAGAGAGTCTTCTTCCTGAAGGGGGCGTGGACAGCTGCAGCTGAAACATCCCATTTAGAAGAGGACTTAAACCAGGGGTTATGGTTATGGTAAAATGAACCATCTTTGCAGATTTCTGAGCTGAAAAAATGAGAAAAAAAAACATTCTGGGGGCATGTGAGGTTTTAATTAATTTGCTGAAGAGTGGCACAATGTGGGACTTGGGCAATATTTGGTTGGCATCATCAAAATCCCATAATAATAAGCTTTGAGCATATTGAAATTCAAGCGGTCTGAGAGGTAACTAGACCTGTGCACCTCCTCTTGGCTCTGTTTTCAGTCTAAATCCAGACTGTGATGAGTTAGATGAAGGCATTTCATGTGGGAGAGCAGGATTCCAATGATGTGTACAGCCACAAGGAAATTTTAACTTTCACCTTGACTATTTTAGCACATTAGAAGTGTGTACAGTGTGCATGTGCTGTCTGGTGAGAAGGGTTAAGAAAAGAGAGGGGAGAGGGGAGAGCTGGAGGACGAGGAGGAGGAGGAGGGCTGTGTTTTCAAATTCAGGAGCTTTTTTGTGTGCTGATGTTTTGCTTTTGATATTTTTAGTTTAGTTTTGCCTACCTCAGCTTTAATAACAGTCCTTGTCTCCTTATTGACAAGAATGTACAGGCTACGCATATCATAAGAGCAACTGAAGCTCTTGCAGACTTAGTTAGTCATATTAGAGGTTTTTTTTATGACAGAACATCAACAAATGATAAGTGTACTTGAGGCTGCTGGTGAGGGATTAGTTCTTGTGCTGTTCATAATTCATATAATATAAAAGCAGAGCTGGAACATGGAAAATGACACAGCAATTTGGCAAAAAATACCAACACACATCCAGCTAGTGAGAACTTAGGACTGATGAGGGAATCTCGTAATTACTTCATGTGTCATCCATGTTTTTTCTGTTCCAACTTGGGAGACCAGAATATCTCACAAGCATGCACACGCCTGAAAATCAGAAAGGAAATTTCCCCAGAAGCTCAGTCACCCATGCCTCATTTATGTCTGGTGATAAAATGCCGTGAGTACGTACATTTTGCAGTAGAAAAAAAAGGTTTTATGTAATGTTAAAACCCACACATAACCTACACAATAAATATGATTGGTTCTCAACCAGAAACAAGTCAGATGAAAGTCACACTGTGTCCAACTGATCTGTTCATGAGATGAAAACCACATTAAAACATGTAAAATAGTGTGTGGAAAATATGAATAAACTAACTTTTTGAACATGTCTGCCATAATACTCTGTGTAATGCGTGAGAATAGCTTACAATATGACGTGACTGATGCACAAGAGGCCTCATTCTTCCATTTGTGATCACTGCTGGTTGCTTGCATTTGAAAATTAAATTAAACAAATGAAAGAAAGTTCTTTTCCAAGATCCTGGGTTTCATTTTTTATCATTCTTATCTTTCAGTGATTAGAATTTTAAAATGTGTTGTCTATTTTTGACCAAACCTGATAATCAATGAGTTATTCACTTGGTATTAATCCCTCTACCATCACCTTATACAGCTGAGTTTCAGCTAATGAAGTGTGTGATGCCATGAATATATTTCTGAGGCAGATCCACTAAAAAGGGGATTTCAAGATACGATCAACTGGATGTTTCCCTACCCCCTGGTCCGCATGGGACTCCATAGGCACACTGCAGATCACAACTGTAAATACAAGAGATATCTCGGGATGCTTCCCTTGCTATATGTGTTTTCTAAGTACTTCCAACTTTCTACTGTTGAAGAAAGTGGAACCACTACTCTAAGAAAATGCTAGCATTGGAGGATGTTGGGGAGCGGCTCTGCTCCTGTAAGTCTGACAGACATATTGTCCATCTCCAGCAGCCAGGGCAGTTGCACAAGTGATGGATGTAAAATGATTCACCTTCAGGTGGACAACACCCATAAAAGAATGCAGTTTTATGAACTGCATACAAGTTTCATTTAAGTTTTGTTCTTTAGGTGAATGAACAAGTAGGGTTTGCCTGGTTCTAGAGAAGAAATGCATATTGTAACAAACCTCAGCAAGGACAGAATGCAGATAAGGTGTAAAGCTTTAGCAACTGTACACACAAGAGGAAAATTGAGCTTTGTTTACTTATCTGCATGATGTACACTCAGATCACATTTCTATACCAAACAACCCATTTACGGAAAAATGCAAACCTTTAACATATTTATACTAAAATGATCTGCGCCTTTAAAATACGTGATGTTCTGGTACGCGAACAAATCGGCACAATTCAAGTCCAGCAAAGGACACAAATAGGGAACAATGTTTTTTCTCTCTCTCACACCTATTTGATAGCGTCAGTACCGTTAGCCTGCCAAGTAAAAGAATTTCCTTCTCTTTTATAAGGAGCCCAAAACAGAGACAAACTTTTTTACTTGGGGGGGGGGAGGGATTGTTTGGTCCAGAATTTTTTTTTTTTTCATTTGTCTGTGCCAAACAACTTTTAGATGTTCCCTGTTTGATCTGGTGATTTAAGAAAGCATTCTTCGAGGGAAGCTGACAAAGAAAGAAAGAGATGTGCTTCCCTGCACAATCGAAAACACCGACAAGCCACAATCACTCAGGTGGAGAAAGAGAGTGAGAAACAGGGAGAAGGCAACAAAAGAGACCCTCCTTTCTCCCCCCATCAGCCCACTTTCACCTTTTGTCATTCATTTTTTCTTCATTTCCAAACGCTTTTCATCTTTTGTGCATGTTTCGCTTCTGCCGCAGCAAAACGACATCAAGCGATTTATAAGCATGGCTGCCTCCTAAAATGGAACCGAACATCCCATCAGCCTCTCCAAAGGAGGAGCCTCAAACTTTACCACCAACACAAACACACCACCCAACTGTTATATTATTCAACACACATCCACAAACCACCTTTTTCAATGCACACACATATGCTCAGACAACTCATTTGCATGTTTTTATCCTTTGTAAACGCCATCGCCTTTTAAATTCCTAAAGTTATTTCTCTCTCCACACATTTGTCACCTTAGGAATACAAACACTTTTCATGTCAGAATGATTTTACAGCTAGAAGTGGTGTGGCCTATCTACAGCTTAATTAGTAAAGAGCAGCAATAATAGAGCTATAAACTTACTTTACCACTTATTCAATAGGAAACTACAGTGTGAAAGTCAAATTTAAGGCGGTGATGGGGGATAAACAGAGAAGAAAACAATAACAATTAATCAAGACAGAAAAAGATAAACCCCAAAAAATAAGCGATGGATAAGGAAACAAAGAAAAGTTCACAAAATGAAAAGAAGGAAGTGAAGTGTTGCCTCAAATAAATCTGGAGGTAAATCAGTTCCAGTGGTTGCTTCCTGAAAAGTAGTCTGGCTGTCTGGAGATGGATGGTATCCCAGGACCAACCCCAGCACCACCGCAATTACTGTGCTATAATTTTACTGTCATTGGTGCTTCTGGGTCTTAAAGTTTTGGAAGAGAGTAGAGGCAGATGGACAGACAGGGGAATGACCTATAGACAGAAAAACCTCAAACCAACAAACAGCTAATGCAAGAATACAGGTGGCAGGGGTTTTAAATATCATTTAACTGTGAAAGCTGCAATTTTCAACTTATTCAAAGCCACTTTATGTACACAGAAGCGGCTGATGTTGAAAATTGTTTATTGTGGGAGGCAAATGAAGAGAAAATTGCAGTCAGTAATGCATAAACATAAGTCTAAGTGTGAAAAGCCATTTGGGAGATTATTTCACCACATATCGCCATCAGGGTGGGCAGCAACACCACTGTTTGGCTCAATTCATACTGTTAAAGCTGTAAGGTCAATCTGAGTTTCTTGTGGGTTTACCATCAACTATGTCAGAGTTTTCTTTAATTTTGTCAATGCACCAACATGAAACTTTCCTTTCCTGCACTGATAAACTAATGAGCTGCTCCGTGGAAGGCGTGAAGAGGAAAGACGGTGATGGGAAGTGTCCAATCAAAAGGTTAAAAACAATTTGATATTAGTCGGCTGCAGCCTATCCCAGCCGACTCAGGCGAAGGCAGGGGGCACCATGGACAGGTCGCCAGCCTATCACAGGGCTCTGTTCATTCTGTCTTTATTCCGTTTGGTGAATATCAGCTATTCCTGCTGTGCCATTCTCTTCACCACTACCATTTTCCCACTGTGTCAAAGTCACTTCACTCTCAGTTTTAACATGATTGCTCTGGTCTAATGATGTATCTGCTCTCACTCTCCAAGCCAGTCAGCCACTAGACTTCATTCTTTGAATTCATTATAATTCTGTCACTCGTCTCTCCAGGCCACAATTCGTTCATCCCTCCTCCACCTCATCCAGGTTGTCATCATTCCCTATATCAAACATCTCCTATCTTTGCTCCACCACCATCAGTGTCTAGACTTCAGGTCCACATCTCATCTCCTGTCTTTGTCTTGGACTCTGCTTATTGTGTTATACTGTCCTGCTTGTAAGTGCAGTTTTCTAATTTGGCATGCAGGTTTTAGTGGAGCATGACGCGCACAAGTATTCAGATCTCAAAATTATTATCTAAATACCACCACAACGGCCGGGTTGAGACCTATCTATAAATTCATACCTTGGTTCCAGTGTGTGTGTAGCATTTTTCAAAACCCTTAATTTTCAACAACACTGTATGAACAGAGGCCCTTGCAAATGAACCAAGCGGTGGATGTTGTAATGCTGGCGGCCCTCGGGGACGAGAAAGGAAGCTTTGTTTTAAGCATTGTGTTAACGGCTACAGGCTGACTTGAAACGTTAGCTACATCAGCTGCTTTCTTGGCAAAGAGTTCTCTCTTACGGTACTGTCTCTTACGGTAGCCTTGCTGTCCGCCATTATACCTGTACAAACTATTTGGGCGGCTGTGGCTCAGGTGGTAGAGCGGGTTGTCTACTGATCACAAGGTTGGTGGTTCGATCCCCGGCCCCTCCGCATGCCGAAGTGTCATTGGGCAAGACACTGAACCCCAAGTTGCTACCCAACGGTAGATTAGCGCCTTGACTCACATATGAACTTAAGTGCCATCCCATTCCTAACCCATAGAGTTCAATATGATGTCGGTCCACCTTTTGCAGCTATTACAGCTTCAACTCTTCTGGGAAGGCTGTCCACAAGGTTGAGGAGTGTGTTCATGGGAATATTTGACCATTCTTCCAGAAGCGCATTGGTGAGGTCACACACTGATGTTGGTGGAGAAGGCCCGGCTCTCAGTCTCCGCTCTAATTCATCCCAAAGGTGTTCTATCGGGTTCAGGTCAGGATTCTGTGCAGGCCAGTCAAGTTCATCCACACCAGACTCTGTCATCCATGTCTGTATGGACCTTGCTTTGTGCACTGGTGCACAGTCATGTTGGAAGAGGAAGGGGCCCACTCCAAACTGTTCCCACAAGGTCGGGAGCATAGAATTGTCCAAAATGTTTTGGTATCCTGAAGCATTCAAAGTTCCTCTTACTGGAACTAAGGGGCCAAGCCCGACTCCTGAAAAACAACCCCACACCATAATTCCTCCTCCACCAAATTTCACACTTGGCACAATGCAGTCCGAAATGTACCGTTCTCCTGGCAACCTCCAAACCCAGACTCGTCCATCAGATTGCCAGATGGAAAAGCGTGATTCATCACTCCAGAGAACGCGTCTCCACTGCTCTATAGTCCAGTGGCGGCGTGCTTTACACCACTGCATCCGGCGCTTCGCATTGCACTTGGTGATGTACGTCTTGGATGCAGCTGCTCTGCCATGGAAACCCATTCCATGAAGCTCTCTGCGTACTGTACTTGGGCTAATCTGAAGGCCTCATGAAGTTTGGAGCTCTGCAGCAATTGACTGTGCAGGAAGTCGGCGACCTCTTTGCACTATGCGCCTCAGCATCCGCTGACCCCTCTCCATCAGTTTACGTGGTCTACCACTTTGTGGCCGAGTTGCTGTTGTTCCCAAACTCTTCCATTTTCTTATGATAAAGCTGACAGTTGACTGTGGAATATTTAGGAGTGAGGAAATTTTATGACTGGATTTGTTGCACAGGTGGCATCCTATGACAGTTCCACGCTGGAATTCACTGAGCTCCTGAGAGCGACCCATTCTTTTACAAATGTTTGTCAAAACAGTCTGCATGCCTCGGTGCTTGATTTTATACACCTGTGGCCAGGCCAAGTGATTAGGACACCTGATAATGATGATAATAAAAGGACAAAATAACCAGCTGGGATATTAACAAATGCATTGCTGAGTTAAGCAGCAACAGCAGTGCGAGATAGAAAGAAAGAGAGAGACAACTGCAACTCCCCCCAAAAAAGAGAGACAACAAACTGAGCAAAACTTGAAAGAGCCGGGATAGGCCCACCACACACAGCACCGCTTGTCTCTGTCAAGGAAACACGCTGGACGACTGCGGGACTCCTGGGGGATTCAGCCTGGCTGTGAATGTAAATAAGGCTTACAGTATCAAGGCACAGAGCACAGAGCAAACCTGAAGGGAGGATGAGAGAGAAAAAAAACGAGTGTGGAGAAACGTCAAGCGTAGCGAAGAAAAGTAATTTTCACTGAGAATCGTCATGTAGGGATGGCACACACACACACACACACACACACACACACACACACACACACACACACGCAGAAATAGAGGGCTGATGCTGGGATGTCATTTGTATCAGCTATTTGCAGTACCACCAGAAAAATACAGGTTTAAACATGCATACACACATACAAATAAGGATGCATGGCGAGACACACGTACACCATAGTTAGCTCACACAAATTAAAGAAGCCTGCAGCACAAACCCACAAACAGACACACCTGCAGCATGAACACACAGCAAAACGTCGCCTACTCCCATCAGGAAAATGGCATGTTCTAAATCACATGGTAAAACATACACAGATATATGCACGAACTGGCACAAGGGAGAATCCAACAGAGGTACAAACACATATGTGGGTGTGTAAATGCGTGCACATGCTCAACAGCAAGGCCCATGACTAAAGCAAAGGAAAGAAGCAAGACCACAGTTATAAGTATGAAAGCAGAAATATGTGGTCAAGTGGGAGAGGAAAAGAGAGTGATGGAAGAGCTAAAAAGAAATGAAAAGGATGAATGAGATGATCGTGAGAAAAAAAGGTGGCGCTAACAATGGACTCTATCAAAGATCAGCAGTGTTTCCCCTATAATCACCACTCCCTCCCGGGAATGGGCTCTCTTCTCTCATTGTGATCAATCATCAACAGGATCCAGTGGAACAAGTTTGATTGACAGAGGCTCCACTCCACAAGCCAGAGTACCCGAAGGATCCAGTGCCAACGTCTTGGTACCAAACCCCATAGGACACCCTGAGAGGTCCTCTTGTCCATGTCCAATGGTTCAGAGCATTTTTGAGCACATAAGGTGAAACCAACACAATATTAGGCAGGTGGTCATAATGTTATGTCTGATCGGTGTATGTTTTTGTTTTGTTGTTGTTTCTTTATCACCAAGTTACACCATTCCTCATACCCACAAACTGTAACAGAGAACCGTCAGATTTTAAACTTTCCAACATTCCTTGAACTTATGTATAACTTTCTGTTTTATCGGAAAAATTAACCAAATTAAAAGCAAGATCACTTTGTTCTATATGTCTCATCTGAAAAGTCACCTAAAACAAACCACTTACTCTACACAGATTCCGTAAAAAAAAAACCAAAACAAAACAAAGAAATAATCTTTGCTCCTCTATAAAGCATATCCTGTATAACTCAGCTGCGATGAACAGTCATGTAATGAGAACTGAGGGACTTTTTGGCTGAACTGGGCTGTGTTTACACAGAGATGACAAAAGACAAGTGTGGAGACCAAATAAAACGTTTAGTAGTAAATTATCTATGGCAACACTATTTTTTTCTGTGGGCCCTAAAAAAAATATTGCAAATGCTGATTCTAGTGTTTTTGCAAAACCAATAATAAAAGAAATCCAGCTTTCGTTTATTTCTGATATGTGGAATTATAACTTTCTTATAATGCAGAAAAGACATTATTTTCAAGTTCTCTCTACTTACAGCTGTGTGGTTAAAATGAATGCACAGTGAAGAAAAATGTGACAGGTGCAACGAAACACCCAGAAACTGAGAGTGGTTCAGAGGGTTAAAGTGGCCAACTGTTAAAAACTTACTTTAATAACAGATCTATGATGAAGTGCTAAAAGAATTATTTTGTCTGACCAAAAAAAAGAGAAAAGTTCATGTAAAGTCATTTGATTAAAAATTTAAAATCTATGAAATGTATTCAAACCACATGGCATCATGCTGGTATGGGTTTTTTTTTTCCACAAATGCCAACTGCATTTCCTTCTGGCCAACTCATTGCCCAGACTCGGTCCTTTAAGTCCAGTTCCTCAGCAAACTGGCTGAGGAGAGACTATTGCCAAACTCTGATATTTGTTCTGGCACATGGAAGGGCACAGTTTGTTCTGTATTAGCTTCAGTTCACGTTAAGGTACTTTTGAGGTTTGAGTCAGTTGGCCATGAACTCCCTCAAAAAGGGAAAGAGAAAAAGTCTCATGTGTCCTTGTTGTTGGTTTCCCTGTGGAGCTATCAAGCTACTGGTCACGTGACTATTGATTCTAGTATTCATCCCTTTCACTGTCTAAATTCCTTTCCTTCATTCTTCTTCTGAATTGTGTTCTTTTGTTGTCATCTACTTTTTGCTTTTCTGTGTCTCTTGTCATGTCTCTGCTTCCTATTTTTCATCCAGCTGAATCTCCAGTCGTCATTAAACGGAATTGAAATGGACGAGGAGCCATTTAGGGCTCTGAGTCTGGCTGAACATGCAATACATCACGCACCCACACACAAAGACGCACACAAACACTGTGCGTTCACATACTTTATTGGAAGAGGCTTATGTAAACACACACAGACACACAAACGTACAGTCATAAATCAAGGCAAACTTTGTCAGACTGTTAATAGGGAGGGTGGGGCAGATGGTGGGCTGAAGCAGAGGTGTGTGTTTTGTTTTTTTCCCCCTCCATTTTATAGTTGCAGGACTGCGTGACTCACTTCTGCCAGTTTGCTATTTGCAGACAAGTCAGTGATAAGCAGTAAGAGACCTTGGTTATGTTGTGTCCATGTGTATATGCCATCAATATATAAATAATAAGGTCGTGCAGCTCACCTTGTGCTCTGACCCTTCTCCTGGTTGTGTGGGTGAACATGGATTTGTGAATCCAGGAGGTAGGTCAGTGGATGTAATTGCAGAGAAACAGAGAGTACGCCATGTGCAGCTGGATGTGGGGATTGTTTTGTGTTTATATGTCTGATGCCATGTGTTACTCACCGTGTGTAGGGGTTTGTGTGCACATGTGTGTGTATGCCATAAGTAATGAGGCCATTAGTTACTATAACAGTGACACAGAATGCAATTTAGTTGTCTGTGTGTGTGAAGCATGTGCACATATCTCTATCTACTGTATCCCTATCTGTGGGAATGTGTATGTAAACAGTAAATAATGCCACCATCTATTAACTCCATGATCTGTGAACATGCTACGAGCGTGCGTGTGTGTGTGTGTGTGTGTCAGTCTGTATCAGAATAGTATAGTAGGATACCATCTATTAGCCTGCAAGCTTACACCTCAGGAAGGTCACACAGCAATTAATGGTCCATGAATTACATCCGGCAGCATGTTTGAGCATGTGTCTGAATATAAAACATTGGTACACAGCAGGTCACCATTTGTCTCACACAGAAATGCACATCTGGAAATGCAACTTTAACGGTTACCGAATGATAAAAACACCTGAACATACACAACTGTACCTGTCATTGCGAAGGACATTGCAGTGACATGATGTATAATAATTCCCTGTACACTTAAACTAACCTAAACCTCATGCATAACTGGGACTCAAACCCTATATCCTATATATATGTATGTATTACCACTTTTACACTATTTTGTTTCAATTTATGTATGCAACAACAGTAATTAAGTGCTGGGCTCTGAACCCTGCCAAACCACAGGTGACCTACTCAATACAGTGACACATCCCCTGTAGACGCTATCAGAGGAATGGAGCTTGTGCTTTACTGATATGCCGTTTCGCTCCAAAGCCTGTGAAGATATTATGTAAATGTAATCTAATCTTGATACGTAAATCACATAATACAAGCTTAAAATGCAATATTTTACCAGGAAGGGACCGGGTTTATGTTCTCAAGTAGAAGCTGAATTCCCAAAATATTAGTGTTCGAAACTAATATAAACACTAAGATACAGAAAACCTTACTTACAGACTTACTTACTGTAGACTGCAGAGAATGAATAAAGCTAAATTACCCGAAGAAAGAGAGTTTAAAGTTTTGAAAGATGAGACTCTTTCACAGTATGATAAATATATACTGAGGCATACTCCCTTACAGTGGCTAATTTACAGTGATCCATAATGTCAACGTCCAGACAGAGACCTTTGTTGTATACTCAGTAAGAACTTCATTAGAAACACGTGCATACCTGCGTATCAGTCCTTTTATTCAATCAGAGAATTGTGTGGCAACAATACAAATCATAAAATTATGCAAATAAAAGTCAGGAGCACCGGTTCATGTTCATATCCAAAATCAGAGAAGGGACCTCTTTCATGACATCCACCAAGTGAAAACTCTGTGGATGGAAACTCCTTGTTGAGAGGTCAGAGGAGAATGACCAGGCTGATCAGAGCCAATAGAAAGACTACAGTAATTCAGACAACCACTCACTTTGGTGAGTCTGCCAAGGACAGACATCTGAGGCTGCAGAGGGCACAAAACTGGACAGTTAAAGACTAGAAAAACGTAGCTTGATCGAATGAATCTCAAGTTCTGCTGAGGCACGCAGATGGTCGGGTCAGAATTTGGCATCAACAGCTTGAATCCATGAACCCAAAATTCCTTGCATCAACCATCTAGTGTTCAGTGTACTTCTGTGGCCTCCTCAGTAATAGGGTTGGGCAATATTTAGGTTTATCCTGATTAAAAGTTTAATGCCAATCAATATGCATGATTATTGATTATCTCAAAAGACCTGTTTTTATTAAACATCAGCAGAAAAAAGGGTTTAGTTTGAATTTAACAACTTTAGCTGATTCACACTCTAATAATAATTATATTAGTAATCTCCCCTTGATAATCATTAAATAAAGAAAGCAGAGGGTGACTAGAGTGAAGCTGCTAGCCACGCTGAGGTTGAGGTTGCAAGTGACTGACCAGGAAAAAAAGCATTATCAGATGGGGACCCTGCACAAGCTGCAGCATGCACGCTGGTATCAAGTCAGTCAGCCCTCAAAGCAGGTTGCTGGGTGTGCATCACTTAAGTGAAGAAGGTGGGGACACAAGGTCATGGGTGTTTTTAGACTACAAGGCCAGTCTTGCAAGGGGCAACCACCTGATCCAAAATCTCTATCCTACTGGGTCTGTGGGCTCAGACAGTAGTGACAAGAGGCTCAGGTGGCCATGGACTAGCACACCTCAGGAGATCTGCATAGAAACTATGGGACAAGCAACGAAGGGGAAAGTACCCCATGATCAAGAGTTATGACAAACTCTTATGATCCAAGAAGGAAGCATGCTCTGAGTTTGTCGTGCAACTCGCAATTACTGTTTTGTCATTTCAGGGTGATTTGCATCTAATGCATTCAAATGAAATTAACACTCTATCGAGCAGTTGTCTTATTGCTATCTAAGTGTCCATCGCAAGTACACAGATCAGGCTTAATATTATGACCACCTGCCTAATATTGTGCTGGTCCCCCTTATTTGCTCAAAAATGCTCTGAACCATTGGACATGGACAAGAGGACCTCTCAGGGTGTCCTATGGGGTCTGGAACCAGGACGTTGGCACTGGATCCTTTGGGTACTCTGGCTTGTGCAGTGGGGCCTCTGTCCATCAAACTTGTTCCACTGCATCCTGTTGATACTGGATCAGAATGGGGTGTAGGAAGTTTGGAGGTCAAATCAACATGTTGGTCCATTGTCATGTTTCTCAACATGTTCCTGATTGTTTGATGTTTTTTCCATGTGGTAGGGTGCATTTTCCTGTGGGGGTAGACCAGTGACATTTGGGATTTCTATTTGCATGAGGGAGTGTGTTTGTTATGGGACAATGTTTATTTGGGTGTCTAAGTCTCATCAACATGGATGTTAAAATCCAAGGTTTTCCATCAGACCACCACATAGTAGCAATATGATCAATGTTACTCACTTCACCTGTTGGTGGTCAGAATGCTGTGGCTGATCGGTGTATGTCGATACCGTTTTGTGGCCCAGGCCTCCCAGTCACCAGATCTAAATTCAATAGAATGTCTTTGGGATGTGGTACGAGTGGAGATTCATAGCAGAAAAGTTCCTCTGACAAATCTGCGGAAATCATGTGATCTCAACATAATGTTTCCAACATCTTGTAGAATTAATGCCACTAAGAACTGAGGCTGGTTTGAAAGAAAAGGTACTATTCAGTATTTGTATGGTGTTTCTAAGAAAGTGCTCTGTGAGTGTCAGCTCTCATGTCTGTTCCCTTATATCCTTATATGCAGAAGAAATGAAAGGTTGGTAAACAGGGTAATACTGATGAAAATTATGGTTTACTGTAAGAAATTTAAAGATGCCTTTATGGCCTCAGAAAATTGCTTTGAAAAATGACAAAATGTCTGACGGGTCATTTACAGAGGATCGATAGGCAGTCTGGGATAACTGTCACTTTCCTATTAGTCTCGCAAGAAACTCACAGTGTTTTGTGTCTTTTACAATCTTAACAGTGCTTTAATTTTTTGCAGAGCAGCAAAGGAATGGCTCCTAAACAAAACTGAACCAAATAAAATAATGTTCTCTGAAATTAAAATGTGTTTAAGAGATAGTGAATGCTGCTTAGTCACTGCAGGCTGTCTTCACTCATATACAATTGACAAACAATAGGAGGTTGAGTAAATCTCTTATGGAAACCTCTGAAAGCATTTTGGATCACATCAGAAAGGAAAGCTTATATAACCACATAACAGTTACTTTTCCAAACAATAAACTAAGAGCAGAGTCATCACTTTTTTTTTTCCAAATCTTGGAAAGGCAGGTCACTAATTGACCTTTAGCTGCTGTATACGCCTGATGAATTAAACCCAATTTGAAATAGGTCTCACTCTCGACTACTGGGAAAACACCCAGTGGTGATGGAAAGGTTAATGAGCTGAGTGAAAGGATGTAGCAAAACCTTTCTGTATTTATTCACAAGGGGACTATCTAACTAACAAAACCCTCTGAATAGTAAAGTTACTTTATCTCTTACTGACAGAAACTGAGAAAAGCTCATGAAATTACTTTTTATTTTTAAGTCTAGCTGTAATGCGGCCTGGCCTGAGTATTTCACAGCAAATTACTTGTGATAGAACAAAAAAATACCTATTTTATGTCTCCTGTCTTGGGTTAAGACATGGAGCTGGGCAATTAACTAAATTTAACAAAAAAAAATTTAAAAATAAATAAAATCAGCATTATGACTTTCTACGTGACCCATTTTCACTCATGTGAAAATGATCAGTATATTAGGTCTTCCAGATGGGCCCTCAGTCCACCCTTGAGCCCACTCATCTGTGCAGTATTTTGTATTTTATCTTTTACATGTTATGAAGCACACTGAATAATCTCTGTATATGATAAGGTGCTTTATAAATAATCTTGCTTGCTTAATGCTCTGGAGCTGTGTTAACTTGCCTGTAACTTCAACAACGAATCACAGCTTACTAAACAACAACTAAATCACTGTCAGCAGGGTTCTCCTAAAGGGACCTTGATGACACCGACTTCCTAGGGCTGGTCCAGCAATTTCTGAGCTCCAGCTATTCGGGTCCAATTAATGACGAATATCCGAATATTCGGCTCATGCGGCAGCATTAAAATTGAGTTTTTCTATGTCCAGTGTGACAAATCTTTTGAAATGTATCCATTTTTACATTTCTGATAGAAAAAAAGTGGTTAATACTTTTGGACTGCACCCAGATCAGTTAAAATTAGTACTTCCCCAATTAATTTTACTTTGCACACTCAAGGCCCAATTGGCACACTGTGTCCCTTGGTAGGGACCCAGGACAGACTGATGGCAGATATGGCTGTTTTGACCTCACTCCATCTTTCACAAACACACACCTCAGCGCTGCTGAACCTATACGCACTGGGAGCCATATATTATGCACTTTCAAATGTACATACTCTCCTCTGCTCTCTCACCCAAAAGCTTAAAACTCACACACTTACTGTACAGTATTTCCTTGCAAAGCACTTTTTATTCATCTTTCTGTTTCACCCTCTTTCTCACACACACATACACACACACTCTTGGCATGCATAGCAGCAGTCATTTTTCTTGTTAATGTAGCGTGTCGAATTTGCAGGGCGGCGGCGTGCAAATGAAAGGTTGCACGTCTCACTCGCTTGGCAATATGTATTTGATAAGAGCTGTAAATCAACTAGTGTAGCAGAGCAGAGCCTGCAGGGACAGACAAAACACATGTTAATGGAAAGAAGCTCTAAACTGTAGTGGAATACTGTATGAGAATGAAGAAGTGAGACGGCATGAGAGGAAAGTGTGAGAGGAAGTAAAACAAAGGGTCAAAGACATGGAGGGTCAGTGTGAGAGAAAAGCTGTGTGAAAAAGAAAAAAAAGATCTCGATCAGTTTGGACAGTCAAAAAGACACGTACATACAAATTGAGTGAACAACCGTAAATGACAAATGCAAGAAACTGAAGTGACAGAGAGAAGTGGAAAGATGGAGATGCAGGCAGTGAGGATGGACAAAAATAAGACAACTAAACTGCCAGCCTATTTTCCACTTGGCTAAACATTTACCAGATTTAACTATACACATCTCTGTTAACCTCATCAAAGAAAACCTGATTGCATCCATCTCATGTATCATCTGTCACTAGATGATACACAGTAGTAGCCCAGAGGATCGTCATAACTGCTCTTTATGAACTCCCAAAAACTGGACAAAGAGGAAGAAAAGGCCACAGCTTATAGTTTCTGGACAGCGACAGTAAGACAGAAACTTTGCAACAACATACAACATGACCACAGACATCAGAATAGACATGAGTCACACAAATACAATGTGCACATATTGCGCGTCAAACATTACATAAGAAAAATACAATCAAAATAAACAATTTTACAAGAAATCCAATACACAGAAAAAGATTTTAAAAAATAGACGGTGGTTGAGGAAGCAGCTAATTTTCTTTCACACAAAAATGGCAATTGTGATGGCCCTCCACCACTCCACCTTGTGTCTCCATGCTTTCTGCTGCAGAGGCTGAGTAGACGGTCATCTGTTGACTGAGCCACACCTGGGCCCAGTGGCTCTACTATATAAGGCTTCCCTCATTGTTAGTCTGTCTCTGTCTCTGACAGGAGCTGCTTTCCTTCCAGCATGGTTTTGATTCTTGTTTGGTTCTTTAATTCACATTTTGATTGGTTTTGTTAAAACAAAATTCAGTTTTTAGTCAGCATGCAGTTGTGGTCTCCCTGTTTTTGTTACAGTTTTGAGCCAAGCTGTAACACAATCTCTACAGAACATAAATACAAAAAATATCAATTCATGAAATTCTCTCTTCTTTTTTTAACATGACAGAATATGAGTTTGCAGTTGCAACACAGCATCTGTACAACGGAATGGACATTATGAAACAACCAAGTACGCATTATATTGTAAATGAGAATGTGGTCATAGAGCAGAAATCACAAGTCTGTAACGAGTCAAACATCTGCGATGCATGAAGTTGTCAATGCTGGCTTGTCAAATGTTTGCTGTCCCAGTGTTCCTAAAGTAACTGGTGAACTGGCAGACACTTTGGGAGACATGTTAGTTTAATGTCACATTCAAACACATGTCCATCCAGAGCATCATGTGGTGGATCGTCTGTCGTACCACACCGTCTGAAACGATTTCCTAGACGACAAATCGTGAAGTGCCCGATTACGACCCTAACTAAGATGTCAGCATCCAGCATGACTACAGTCCATTCCCAATTTTCTCTTGTCATCTGTGGCATTGTGTCTTTGAATAAAGCTGCATTGGTCAAATTAGAGTCTTTGTGCTGGTCACACTATTTGATCATTGTCCTTTGAAGCCCCAGTTGACTACTGTGTAGATTAACTCAATGGAATCTGTCAACAGTTGAACAGCTCCAAACCTTTGTGCACCATAACAACTAGAAATTAAAATTTTAAACATCTTTCTTTGAGTCAGAAAAGAAGTATATTCGTATGCTGCAATTATAAGCAAAACAAAAATAGCAGCAGTAAATATTGTTATCTCAAAGGGAAACTCTTGTCTACATCATTAAAATAAGAAACTACAATCATACACTTGCTTTAGTTGCACTCTGGCGCAGAGGCTAATCATGAGTGTGTTACAAAAGGGACGCTGTATGTATGTATAAATAATTTCATGAGGCTGGTTCTGAAGTGTACTGATGTTGTGTGCCGTGCCAGGGCTATAAAAGGCAGTCTATGGAGTCTATGGAGCTTTATTCTTTGTGTGTGTGTGTGTGCGCATGTGCGTGCATGTATGTTTGTGTTGCCTACGCGCATAAAAGAAAGTGTAGAAGGTGTATTTACCGTAATGGACAAAAGTATTATGGGTCTATTTTGACATGGTGAAGGTAATACTGTCATTACTGTGCTCCCTCTAAAATAACTCCATATTATTACATCAACAACAGATAGTTTCATAACATATATGCCTGCTCACACGCACACACACACACACACACACACACACACACTTGCACACACACAAACAGATGGGCAAAGGACAAATAAATACACACCTGTGAATTACACCAACTCTAATTTAATCCAAAATGAATCTTCAACATGCAACCTTGAACTGGCTGCGCAAGAAAACATCCAACTTTCTACTGCTGTTAGAACACATTGGTCCTCGTAAGAACAGAGCACAGCATGCACTCAAATGCATTTAGCATCATCGGAGTGGTCGGAGAAAATGGGATGATATTTGGAGAAATGGCCAGAGAGGCTTTATGTGACCCTTATTACTCATAAAGAGTAATGCAGGGTCTAGATGTGGACTACTACTTCTGTTTTCCCTCATGATTATTCTCACTGGGGCGTAAAATACATTTCAGAGCAGCATCCCCATGGCTCCATGTGTTTAACAGTCACAAACTGGCTCGCCGTCCTCAAACTGAAGCCCGTGGGCACACATGGGAAGTCGGTAAACAAATAAAATAAATCGCATTTTTTAAAAATTTATTGACAGTTTACTCCTTCAAACTGAAAAGTTTACGATTAACCCTCTGAACCCCAAAACCTGCTGACAGCTTTAAAAGGCATTTTGTTTGTCTTTAATTGCCAAATTACACCATTTATCACAGCCAGAACCTGTAAAAACCGACAGAATCACCAGATTTTAAACTCTCAGACAGTCATTTGACAAATCATCTGTGGCATGCGGTTCGCCTTGGGAAAATTAACCAAATCTAAAAATTCAAAAGCGTGATATTTCATCAAAATCACTTCATTCTGCATATCTCATTTTTAAAAAATCATTATAAATAAACTGTTTACAACAACCAAATTCTGTAAAAAAACAAACAACAAACCCATAAAATTCTGAGCTCCTCGGTGCAACCAGGAGTCCATGAATGACTCAGCTGTGACCAACAGTCACATGAAAAAAATGTATGGGCTTAATGGTTAAACTGAAATGTACGACACAAAGCAGATGACAGACAAGAAAATACAGTTAAATATCTAGAGGTACAATGTCCCCCCAGTCTTAGTTATACCTGCACTTGGAAAAATGCATGCTGATTCCAAGTTTCTCAAATTTTCAAATCAATAATCCAAAAATTCAGCTTTCATTTTTTCTTTTTCTTGAATATTTATGTTATTACAACGGTGTCATTCTGCACACAGACAATTTTTATGTTAGTTCTGCTTTCCGGCTATGAATGTGCTGTTTCCATAGATGGGGAGGATTGTACACTGCAGTGAATAACACCCCCACAGTGAGTAAAAACGCAACAGGAGATGCTCAGAAACTGCTTGGCAGCAACCAGATGCCAGCAATTAATATAAATGGAAAGACTAAGACAAAAGCAGCATGTTTTTTGATATGTTGTTGAAAAATAATTAAAACAACGTAGTTTTTTTTATAAGTTGACTGACTGATAATGATTTATTTTGTCATTCAACCCTTTAGAAAGCTTCACTCAAAATTGGTGGATCTCATGAAAGAGGCAAGGTGTCAACAAATTTGTTTTAATGTGATTAATTAAGCTTTTATTGCAGCAACATATGGACCACATCTTGCTGCATATATCACTTGCAATGCTACCTAGAATGAGAAGAATTCAGGATTAGGGATATTGCATCTTTTCCCTCAAGTCCAGCTCTTATGTTTTTCTCTTTAATCAAAATGAAACTAAATAAATTTGACTTGTTTTTGTTATTGACACACCCCAATTTAAGCTGTCAAGCAAGCCTGAAAGCTTGTATGCATTCCTTCAACAAAAAAACCCCCAGCAAGTTATGCACAGAAACCTCGCTCACTGAGTTTTCCCAGTTTGATTTTAATTCAAATGCAAAACAAAATTTAGCCCTCGAGCAATAAAGATCCTTTCACTTCGAAAAAGTGTCAAGATCAAGAACATGCTGGAGTTGCATAATCCTCTCAAAATCTACTTTATGTCATGAGGAGAGGAGTTTGACACGCGGCCAGAAATGCTGGAACACATTGAATGCAACTGGCCTGAATACAGAGGTCCAACAAACACATCATTCTAGTTTGAACATCACCTTTAAAATAATACATATTTTATTACAGTTTTGACTTGACCGATGTGCTGATGTTTTCTCCTGAGCAAGCCTCTGTTGTCTCTGCTAAGCTGAATGTAACAAAGCTAAACAGCATTTGACCAGAAAGTATTATTTCATTGTCATCCAAACGAAGGGGAAACCACTTTTACTTTCATGTTTGCACCTCAGATAGCCATTAAATGACCTTTTTTTCCTTTTTTGTGCATAAAAAGCAGACTGTATTTACAAAGAATAAATCCATTCGTGAAGATAAAGGGAGGTATTTAAGACAGGAAAAAAAACTGAACATGGCCAGAGAAAAGGTGTGTGTGTTTACATAAAGATAGGAAGGTAGTGCATTTCTCAAGATGAAGTGAACAGGGGTATTAATGCAGCACGCCTGTGTTGGAGTTTCCACAGCTATTGTTATTATCTGGGGTTGCTTATTCTGCCCTGTCTAGCTGAGTCCTGTTCAAAGCCATTTTCAGAAAATTGTTCTGTTTATTTCCTGCCCCCACAGAGCACTTGAGAAGAAAAAAAAGGAAGGCTGTTGATTTACCACTGATATAAAGACATGAATCCACGGTTCATTCATATATTTAACTAGTCAGCGTTTGTTTCTGCATTCATATCTGATTTTCTTCACATGTAGGTCAGTTTACTAGTTGCAGTTCTGGGCCATTTAAAAACACAGGGGCCAGACTAGGGCCAGCTGTTCTCTCCTTTTACAGGCAGCAGGCCAGATAAATCTGCGGTTCCCAACCTTTTCAGCCTGCGACTCAAAATGAGGCGACATCTTGCGCTAACCCTGAAAAAACCCTAACCCACCCCATGGGGTTTTTCCCTTTTCAGATTGCTTCATTTAGGGAGGTTTGAGAGGCATTAAAGTGTGAAAATATTAAGTGTTTAGAAAATAATAATAAAAAAAACCCAAGTACAGACATCCAGGTTAGTTAAATTTACCCTGAAGCCAAGTGTGCATTTGAGAAGTGGTATGGTCAATATGGAGATCCAGGAAACAACGTGATCTCAGTGAAAACAACACCACATACATGGCCTATCAACAGGTTAAACTTGGTCTTCTTGCAACTGCATTCGACACTGGATATTTGATGTTTTAGCTTTCTGTCTTTGCAGTTATATGCAATGATTCTTAATTGCTGGATAATGATTCCAGGAAAGGTTATCAGTGCAAACTGGAGGTTTGCACTGATAACCTTTCATTGGTAGGTAAAAATGAAATTATGTCTAAGGACAAACCATGAAGCCTTATTCTAGGCTGAACAATACCCACCACAAAAAAAACCTTTTCTTCCTGCATGTTATGAGACATGCAGTTTACCGTTTCTCAACTTTTAGTCAGGATGATCGCCAATTTAAGAGTGCAAAGCATTAAATTTGTCACATTTTTGGTCTTCGTCAAAGAATCCGACTGGTTTGTTTCACCAAAATAAAAAGGACTGAGTGACCCGGATAAGCTGAAATACCCTGATGACCCCAGTCTTCCATATGGTGGGACAATGGATGTCCCGTTTCAGAAGCAATAATCAGAATGTGCTGTACCATTTCTTGGCAGTGCCATACAAAGAGTGTATTCAATTAGTGACCTGCAGGTTGCGTTGAATGACATATTTATGTTCACAGCAGCAAGGAGCCAGTCTCAAATCACAGATGCACATTTTACACAACGGGGCCATTCCGTGTCAACCCGGTGAGATTAGGGGAGGTTAGTTGCTTGACCACCTCAGAATCTCTTGAAACCTTGCAGGAATGGTCTTTGGCATCTGAAACTGTTATGAGGGGGATCTGGGAACCCAGGTGCAGACACACAAGCAGGCAGACAAGCAGGTGGGGTTTGCAGACAGAGTTTCTTTAATAAGGACTACAACAAAAATAAAATCACCAAGAGGAAACTGGAAGGGAAAACAGAATGAGTAACCAAAAGGGGAGAAAACTACAAAACCCTACAACAACTGCAACTATAAGGAATGAAGGGAAACCTAAGACCACAGAAGATTTAATTAAACTACACTAACAAAACGGGGACATAAAGGGAGCAGACTAAAATCTATACAGAAAGATAAAGCAAACTGAGGGGGAAGAACAGAAAGGGATAAACCAGACTCAATTCAAAAGATGTAGAAAACTACAAAGACTAAGGAATAACTCAAACTGCACACGGAATAAGAACAAGGGAAAACGGTTACGAATAAACTAAAGCAAGACAAACCAAATGGGGATACTCACAAGACAGAAACTAAACTAGAGGGGCAGACAGGCTGAGGGAAGTCAGGCAGCAGACAGATAAAGGCTGGCCGGGGGCAGGATCCGGGCAAAGAAGGTGTTGCAGAAGCAGAGAGTTCTAGTGGTGGTGGTGGCGGCTTGGGAAGGGCAGGAAAACAGAGTTGAATTATCTATGGTCTGGCGGAGACTGACTGAATGAACCTTGGCTTTTATTGAGGGAGGATGATTAGTGGCAGGTGAGCTGTTGTTCGCAGCTGTCTTGAATCGAGCAGTCAACTAGGATGCAGGCAGGGCTGGCTGATGAGGGGGAGAGAGCAAAGGAGAGTACGAGAAAGCAGGGTTGAGCAAGAGGGAGAGAGAAAGGGAAAAGAAGACATGAAGAAGGAAAGAAAGAGGGAGACAAGCAGGGACTGAAGCATGGACCATGACTGACATCTGCCAATTCTTCAGCTGAAATGTCAACATTTTTATAATTTTTCACCAAATGGAAATTTTCAATAAATCATTCGCAAGTTGGAAACTGAAAAAGATGCCACGTTCAGATGTCCATATTTCTTGAAGTATATGTCCTAGAGTCTTCAAATTATCAGGAGATGTTCAGAGGTTTCTGGTGGATGGAGAGAATGCCATTAAAATAAAATCTGAATGCCTTTACTAATGCTTACAAAGCTTTCGTATGTTAGTAGAAATGGGAGTTATGCCCAATCAAAGTTGACACAGGTAAAAAGTAATTAATTTCCAAACAGCCACATGGAAATCTTGATGATGTCTTGAAGATGTCAGTTTCAGATGCCGAAAGATCATTCCTACAAAGTTTCAACAGATTCTGAGATGGTGAAGCGACCACCTTGCTCAGCTGACATGGAATGACCCGTCTTCTTTATGCATCTTCAATCAGATAAAGCACTGCAAAAGCTTATATGCAAGTAATATTCAGTACAGAAGACCAAATAAAACTCACTAAAATGCATAACTTCTACATTTTAATCCATACATTTGCCAGAAACAAATAGCCAACATTACCTGCTGTGCACTGTTTCTCATTAATACAGCTTAAAACACAACAAGCTATAGGCAGAGAACAATAAAACCAACAGGTGTCTGAATTCAAAGCCTCGGCAGGACAGTGACTAACAGCACAACTGAAAACAAGGTCCACTGTATATAATAGAGCCACTATAGGTCTCCCACACAGCGGGGAGTTTCATAGACACAGACAGCAGAGGAAAGAAACACATTTAATCATCAGCAAACAAAGAAACAGATGGACAGACACTCAGTTTATGTGTCTGGCTTACGTTTCAGTTTTGAAGGCCTTCCTCCTCCCCGTGTCCCACTGCATTTGTCTCAACGCTCAACTCTTTTTTTACTCCAAATAGCTGCTTAACTTCACGCTCCAGGTGTTTCCATGGATTTTAAATCTACTGAGGTTGTTTGCTGTAACTGTAAAGTTAGTCCATCTTCAGTTTTCCTCAGTTTGTTCCCCCAAAAGTCGTTCCACTCAGCATTTCTCGCTGCCACAATTACTAGCCATAATTATCTAGTCACGTCCACTCACCTCAAGGAGGGAACACACCACTCAATTAAAAAAAAAAACTGGTCAGCTATAGGAATTGTTAAACTGTGTTTTGACATTTGAATTTCAGTAATATTAAAACGGAGAAACCAAAAACTCTTCCCTGTCTGACTTTTACACAGGTATCTCCAGGTGTCTTTCTCCTTTCTGTTTGGACCAGTTGGTGTAGTAGTTTCTGTTACCATGCTATGTTGTGGGTTGTGGAGCAGAGTAGGCATAGATGACACCAAGTTTTATCAAGTGCTCTTTTAATACAGCATCGTGGCATCTCGGGCAGCAGGTTAACAACAACTGAGTAACAACTCAATATCATTACGCCTACTCAGAGGGAACTATTTTATCTGTATATATGAGCGTGGCACTATATACTACAGTAGGTTCCTTCTAGCCAGGGGCACCTCCAATTATTTTTTATAGGGGTGACACAGCAAAACCAATAGACACAACTGCATTTTAGGAAATCTACTATGTATGTTGTATAGAGGCTGCTTTAAAACTGTTTTATTAACTTATCCTACAGTAAAAGATTCGACTCAGGTCGTCGGTGCACTCAGCTATTTTCTTGCAACTGGGGCCTCGGTGGTTTGGCTTGGCTTTGGGTGTACTGAAGGATGACAGATGTAATGTTAGGTGCCCTACACAGTAAGCTAAAGGTGCTGATAAAATGCTGAAAGCTACAATAGGTTTTAAAAGTTATTTTTTGCCCCAGATAGTGCTGTGTCGTGTTCTGTGTTGGACAAGATTTTGAGGTCAATGTGAATTAAGTGCATGACATCAGAGAGCAATTCTGACTAAACAAATGTAAAAGATGCACACTGAGTACAACGTGCGCAATGACTGACAAAGTTTCTAAGTTTCGAGGCAGATGGATAACAGTTTCTGGTCCTTAATGTGTCAGTAATAAAATGAGCTTAAAATTCTACTTTATCAGTTGCAGTGAATCCTTAATGCACAGCATGAAAGTAGTCATGCTGCTGTGTTTTTCATAACAGTTTGTGCGTCAGGTAATCATCAGTTTTAAGCTTACTATTAATTAGGTGGCATCTTTCTGTGTTGAGTTGTGATTATCATTAGTTAACATGAGCTTGTTTCCTGAATCATCTAAGGGTATTTAACAGCTGACAGCAGAAGTAAACACGATGTACGTAGGTGAGGCAAAAATCCAGTTTCATCTGCTTCAAAGCAATATTTCGGCATCCTGAAATGGTGGATTATCTCAATAAAACACTGCAAATAAGTGACAGCTGATCATCTTAGAAATGTGTTTCTACATTTGCACTTACACTACAGCAATGGCTATAATCAGATAAGGCTAGATCAAAACTGACATATTGTGGGGGATCATCTGACCACATTAGAATCATTTTATTAGAACAGACAAGTTCCTGCTGACACTCTGTTGTGTCTGACGTGTCTGTCAGTGAAATCTGTCATACGGGGTAGTAATTGAGTCAGCATCACCAAATATACTTTTTTTTCTACATCTGCATAAATTGTGATTCCACGTCCAAAACCCCACTTATCACATATTGTGTTTCAGTGCCCACAGGACAAGCCCTTCAGATGCCTCTGGTGGATATCAGTTACAATCTGTTTGGGGATGAAAGCGGCACTCCTGCAGTCAAGATACATCTGACCGGATCATGTCTAAATATTTTGACATACTGTGTCAGGATTCTGTCACATCCAGGCAGACAGCAGTTCTAATGAATTGTTACTGAGCATGATTATGTCACGTCAAAGTGCAGGCCGCTCAGATGATTCTTTAAAAGGGATCGCGAGAATGTTTCAGATCATCTGTGCAGAATCAGCCAAGCTAGTGCAAATGTTTCAAGTGGACAAATTACCACAATCCAGCAACTGTGAAGCATCTCATTAGAGATGATGGCTTCTACCTAGATTTCAGGATAATGCATCAGGTTTTCATAACAAAGTTTTACTTAACACGCTCCTGTGAGATGGTGGCCAGTATGCCATGGGGCAACTGAGGGACGTGAGATTATATGTAAACTTTATCACGGATCTCCAATTTCGTACTGACTCGTTGTAATCCAGTAGGCTACAAAACACTATCTTAATTAACTTTTGATGTAAACGTCTCTCCATCATTGAGACTCCTGCTGGGGATCCCGGTGGCAGCAAACGTGATGTGATTAGAGCCCTGACAAAATTAGCAAAGGATCTCAAAGAATCAGTCGTCCCCACAGGTGCACTTGTCACTTCATCGTCCAGTGTGGCCGTCCAACCCATGTCTGCTTTGTGAGAAATAAAAGAAAAAGAAATCTAAGCTGTTGGAAAACATAACTCATAAACTCAGTCATGGGCAAAACTCGGAAAATTGGATTCACCTTGACATCAATTCATAACTAGCAGGCACTGTTTTGTACTACACATTGATCAGCACTGATTGATTCTGCTCACCAGTGAAATCAGTGACACAAAGTGACTGAAAACATTTTCTACCTTGACATTTTAACTCAGAAAGTTTGAAAGTACACATATTCTTCTAAATAAACTTGCTACTCAGTACAGATCATGAACCAGTTAAATGCTTGTGTGGCTTTTGTGTGTGTGTGTTTTATGAGTCAAGATACCGGAAATTTAATGGCAGGAAAATGAAGTTGACCGTTATTTCCGCTTAAACGGATTAATCAGTAGAGGAGTATTAAAAGACAAAGGAATCGGCTGTCGGTTTTTGGTTATGGGTCTTTATTGGCCTCCATGAACCATGTTTAAACAATGACAATAGCAAAAAGGAAAAAAACAAATGAAACAAAGAAAAACTTCTAGGGTTCATATCCACTAGCACCTCTTCTGCCTGTAACGACACAACAGCTGCACACTGTTTGTGGGACTCTTTTGCTTATGAGGTTGATTTTCTTTAACACAGTCAGGCAAAGCCACTGCAGAAGTCCATTATTATTATTTTTATTTTGTTATTTTTTATTTGTACTGCTTGCTTGCTGAGTTACTGCATCTCAGAGGAATTGTCGGATTTCTTTTTTAGAAGTTGCTCTGTAAACAAGTTGGTTGAAAGATGTTAATGTGGATTTAAGGTAGTATATTTACTTCACTGGCACATTATTGCAAGACAGGATGTGAGAGAGGACATCTACAGTGGCTGGAAACTCTTTAGAAAAAAATAAAGCAGCACCATTGAAACAGATCCTCTGACAAGTACATATAACAAGTCTAAGTGACAACATAGAAAATCACTGAATCCTGCAGCTCAAAGTCACCCACCTGTCTGAAAAACCTTCCTCGTCGGACTTATCTTCATATAAAGCTGTTTTGCATTATTAAACTGAAATGAAATGGAATCTTCCTGTCCTGCATTACGTGGAATATTGAAAAAGTCAATGTTGTTAGTATGAACTGAACACACTGTTTGCCCAGTCACCTTCCTCCTTGCCGCAGCGCCCTTGCTTTTCCTGGAGTTGTATAAATATCACCTTGAAAAAAAAAGCTGATGTAAATTGGTTAAATATGAATGTATCTTAGTCAGAGATGGGTTGCCAGGAGATACAACACATCCAGTTTCCTTTTTTTTTATCAACAAAACAACCTCTGATGTGTAAAATAATAAATAACATAAAAAAGCAACTGAGTTTTTGATTCTGGAGCTATCCGTTCAACATCGCTGCTCGATCCAAATTAGCATGAATTAACACAAAAACTCTCTTCTCCAGCAGCAACCTTCTGACTCTTGCAATTCTGAAAATAACAAAGAAGCCAAACCTTTATGTTTTTTAAAACAATTCCTCCTGGGATTGAGCAGTAATCGAGTAAGCATGCAGTAAAAAACTGTGATCTTTCAGTGTCATTTGTGGCTACATACAGCAGATTGTTGGTATTGAATAAAAGCTGAAGTACCCCCGAAATAATCTTTCAAAAATAGCCTTGGATTTTTTTTTCCATTTTGTTTTATTTCATTTTTTTTTGTAGTTGACAACCATACTTTCTAAAATAAAAATAAAAAACAGGAAGAATGGGTGTCCAAGGCTGTAAAGTATGATTAAACTCACAGCATGAAGAGTCAAAGGGGTTTTCATCTGAGAGAACTGCTACACTTACACCTACTGAACTCAGACCCATTCAGCTGATCCTCCTGATCACAGCAGTCTTGTCACTACACCAGAGTAGGCTAGATACAGTAGTGTGTCCAGAACATACAGTATAGCTGTCATCATTAGTCAAAATATCTATTGCTTTGGTGGAGGCCCTGCAGCCCGTTTTGTTTCCCCCCATTTGGCGTCAGCTCCGTATCTCTGCGTCTACTCGAGCTCGTTTTACTTTCTTTTCTCGATTCTTTTCTGTTTCAGGCCCAATAATTTGGGTTGTGATTACAGTGTGCATTTTTTTTATCATGTATCCTTGTTCAACAAATGACTTGAAAATAGAAAGCATCTGTAATAAATCCAGATTCTTCTTTTGTTTTTTTCCCTTCGGATGAGCCGAACATCCCAACATTTGGTTTGGTTTTCTTTCTGAAATGGACCTTCTCAGACTCACCATCCTCAAGCAGTTCTGAAAGCAATGCATGATGGATCTCCTCCACTTTTACATCTCGTTATGGAGGTAAACTGATTCCTACCCTGTACAAAGACAAGAACTCATTCAATACTCAAAACAAAGACAGGAAACATCTTTAGAAAAAAACCCCAGTAAGATCACTTTCACATTGTGGTGGTAGATAGTACTGTGTTCCATATTTGCACTGTAAAATGTACAAAATATCACCATGTTGTCGGCTAGTGACCTGCAATCTTATTCACAAGCACTTTGAAGCATGTTTATTTATTTACAACATACAGTGTACTCTGAAACAGTAACACATTTATAAATAAATATTGCAATCTTAACAATCTTACAGTTCTCCTTTTTTTATTGTCAGTTCTTCATGACTCGTCACCTGAGCTTAACGAAGGTGAGGCAACCTCTGCCTGTCCTGTCTCCTTCTTTTCACTTATTCTTTATGTGCTATCGTTCACCAGCAGGTCTGTTGTTTTGCAGTCTTTGTCCTTGGCCTTTCTCTTCCTTCCTCACCCTCTCAAAATGTCAATTTAAATAAATAGATATCTAGGAGAGGAAAAAAAGGACTCATATACTCTTAAAATCTTAATAAATCTCTAAAAAAATAAAAATAAAAAGCTACAATTAATATCTTGCCAAATTAGGCAAAAAAAAAAACATAACAAGGCGAAACACAAACAAAATCTTCTATTTATCAAAAAGGACAAACAAAAGGAAAAAAAATATATTTATAACAACGTTCAGCAAGATGTTTCATATCTACTTGTTAGATATTCATTCCATTTTCATTTATATTGTATTGTCATTCAGTGTATCCTGTTAGCTCCATGTACAACGCTGTAGGTACTGCTGTCTGTCTTGTTGCCTACATGGTACATTTTGTTTTAAATGATCCTCATTATTAAGTCTTCATTCAGGCTTTGCAAAAGCCCGAACAGCCTCCTCTTTGTGTGAGACACCTCCGTCCCCCTTTAGTTTACAGACAGTATTTCACAGTAGCTCACTGCGGGATTTAGTTCACAAAGGTTGTACTGCTGTCCAATCACAGACAAGGAGAGGGGCCAGGGGACGACAGGATTGGTTCTGAATACAGGGAGAATGCCGTCATTGGCTGCAGGGTTTCAGGAAACATAAATTAAGCCTCAAATATGGCTAATGTCCTTTCCTGTTTGTAATTGTGCAAGATTAAATGCCTCTGTCTTGGATCCAAGGGAGAAACAGTCTTTTGCATGACATATCATTATCCAACTCTCAACACGCTCTGCTGTTTGAGGAAAGAGCGCCTGAATACAGAGCCGAAACGGCAATTCCCACTAGTGACTGCGAAACGCCTGGATTTCTCATCGAGTACTTGGAATATATATATTTTTTACATTTCACATTTTACCGATGAACAATGCCAGAAAAAGAAAATGGGCCACATGATTGAACAAGAACAGACAGTATCTTTGAAGTGCACCTTTTCTTCAGAGAAGTCAGAGATTCTTTATGTAACCATTCAGCAGACTTGGCAGGTAAATGATGTAAATTAAAAACTAGATCAATAATTAATCAACAGCTACAGCCAATGTTGGCAATATACCATAAGAGTAAAAAAGACTTCTGAAGTCAGGACGTGTTCTCACCATCCTCATTTAAACGTATAGTGGCTTAATAATGTTTGTCCAATAACATACCCTGAATTTACTGTATAATGTATGTATACAATGGTTTACTGGTTCTCTGAAAGTAAATAACCAATAGTGACTTTATTATTGATTTTTACACTAATATTTCCACAATAAATAATACAAAACAAACTCAGAATGTTCATTATTTGCTACCATTAATTTTAGTGTGAGCTAGTGATGACTTTATGCTTTCCACAGCCTAAGAGGAACTAAATGGAAGCATCCCCCAAAATTGTCTGTTCAAAACTCCTCTAAGCTCTTCACCACACTTCACGTTCCCTTTACTGGTCTCATATTCCTCCCATTCTCCCTCCATCAATCCATTGCAAAGGCATTACAGGTGAATTGTACTCATTGTCCATCCTCCCTCCTGCACTCTTCCTCTGCCCCTACATTTCTCAGTCTCGTTCCCATCAGTCACAGATTGTCTTGTAGCCTCTCCATGTAGGTTCTGATTTCCGACTGACCCAGGTCCATATCCTGACACACCCACTTGATGTCATCTTCGCTCCCATTGGTCACCAGGACTGAAGAGTTGGTGTAAGGGCCTCCCCCACCTGAATTATCATTGGGCAGAACGGTGGCAAAAGAAGTGAATTTGACGCGTTTGCGTTTGGCGGCTGCGACTGCGGCTGCAGCCGTTGCTCGGGGGGAATTATTCAGGTGCTCCGTTTGGCCAGTGATGTCTTTGCCGCCAGTCGTGATTGCTGAAAGGCACTGATGCGGTTCTGGGACAGATCTGGGCAAGGTTTGTCCGTGGGTGATGCCCCGGTGTCCAATTGTGCCACCGCTCCCACTTATGGTGCCCATGCCTGAGCCCACGCCCATCACCAAGGTGTTACCGGCCCCGTTCAGCAGGTACTTGTTCTCCTCATATCCTCCTTCGTTCCGGTCGATGATGGTGGTGCATTCATCGGGCAGCCCGCCCTGGCACTGGTCAGAGTGGTCGGCCAAGAGGTCGGCCTCGTTGCCAAGCCACACCCAATCGTGGGCGTGGTTCATGTTGCCTCCTGCTTCCAGTACAGGGACCTGCTTGTGACGGTATCTGCAGACGAAAGATGACAATTAATCGGCAATGGAGGTTAACATTTTGAACAGTTCTAGGCCATGGCGATTTTAAATAGAGAAAATGGGCCTCTTTTTGTTTAGACTGTACAAAGGTATGGAGGCACAACTGGAGAGAGATACATCAGATGAAATTTGATCATATTTCTTGATCAAAACATTCCAAAGAAGTTCAAATGAAACCTGAATAACTCTCAGATCAACTTATATTTGGACCAAAAACATTAGATTGAACATTCAAATGAATATAAAAGTAAAGAAATTCATAAAATGTTCATAGGAAACAACAAGTAATTGACCGGATACGACCAATAAACAAACAAACTGCCTATTAACCTTAGATGTTAGGTGTATAGATCCTGTCTCACTGGCACATAAATGATGTAAGTGAGTTGACACCTTATTATTT
The DNA here is from genome assembly GCA_024666655.1 of Dascyllus trimaculatus. NCBI lineage: Eukaryota > Metazoa > Chordata > Actinopteri > Pomacentridae > Dascyllus > Dascyllus trimaculatus. The sequence continues at coordinate 26,300,744 of CM045449.1, read as the reverse complement.
AACCTACATTCACTTGCACTATTGAGTTTCTATGCTGAGCTCAAATTAAAATTTTCACAGTGTTTTACCTGAAAGCAAAGCTGACACAGTTGATGAGGAAGACCATTATTGCCAGGCAGAACACTCCCAAAAGAGCATACATCCCAATCTCCAGGTCTGACAGGCCTCTGGTGGTCTGGGCCAGCTCACTGTTTCCAGCCCCTGGAACCTCCACCTGTGCTGGGTAGCTGCTGTAGTCCCCTGCTTGGTTGGGACCACTGCCTCGACTGCTGCTGCTTCCACCACTGGCAGCTTTGCCACCTGCTGCACGACTGGTTACTGTGCTCTTGGTTGTTGTGCTAACCTGGAAAATGGAAGTGAACATGTGCACATTGTTCATTTTTACCTCCGCCAAGGAGGTTATGTTTTTGCCAGCATTGGTTTGTTTGTTTGTTAGTTTGTGTTCAAAATAACTCGAGAAGTAATGGACGGATTTGGGTGAAATTTTCAGGAAATGTGTGAAATTGGACAAGGAAGAAATGATTCAATTTTGGGAGTGATCGGGATCACCGTCTGGATCCAGGTTTTTTAAAAAGAGTCTTTAACATTGGGAGTGTTAGAAAGCCTTGCAGTGCCGCCCTGTTGTAGGAAAGTGCATTATCCACATATGTGGTGGATGTCAGCCGCTCGTGCTCAACCACAGCAGAGCGATTACCGGACAATTAACTTTTTAAAGGATACTTTGTCATTGGCAGATTGTGTTGGGGGTGGACTGAAGCTGCTTGGCGGAGGTCTGTGCTCTCTGAGTGCTTGTCTAGTTTTATTTTTATTTACCCAAAGTTGAAACACTGTGCTATTGTAAAGCTTTTTTGAGTTTTTGACATCAGAGTTGGCAGGTCCGCGCACTAAAACCATGGCAGCGTTCTACAGCCTTGGCAACGCTCGGCAGTGCCCTATGGAGCCTGACAGCGGCGCGCAGGACTATTCGAATATCAAAAAAAATATTATCCGAATACCACCACAACCAACAAATATTCGGATATTCCTATATTCAGGACCAGCCCTAATATTACGTTTGTAAAGCAGGTAAGCTACCATACTGTTGGTGAGCTAACTTAGCCACTCTAGGCTACTTGGAGCTACACCATACTTGGCCTTAAGGTTAGCGTTATTTTATCTTGCTGAAATCTCCTGGTGCTTATTTATTGTCAGAAAGCTGTAAATTGGGACGTCTTGTTACATTTATATCTGTTACGTTCTATACAAAATATGTGAACTGGGAGATTGTGTTGGGGGTGGACTGAAGCTCCTTGGCAGAAGTATGTACTCTCTGAGTGATTTTCTAGTTTGTTCAATGTGGGTTTCTGAATATAATTCACACTAATAGTACACTGGCCTTCCAGTCACCAAAAAGTTTCTTGTCTCTATACGTTGGCTAACTTTCACTGCAATATAAAACCCTGCATCTATAAGTTAACAGAACAACCAAGTACAGAGAATCAAAAAAGGTCAAAACCAACTTCTTTGATTATTCTCAAACATATAACAAACACTGGCAAAAGAATGCATTTTCTACATATCATATATAATTTTCTATGTACATGTTTAACTTGTACTCATACTTGTCTCCTATATGCTTGTCATATACACTGCCTGCAGTTCAGCCCAGCTCATTCAAGTAAGTCCTGAATTTTTCCCCTGTGACTGTTGGTCAAAGCAGGGTCGCTTACGGCTCTCAGCAGATTTTTTGTTTGTATTTTCACAGAATCTGGCTAGAATAATTATGTTTCTGGTGAATTTTTTAAATGAGACATGTAGAATGAAGTGATTTTGATGAATATCATGACTTTAAGCAGGGATGTGCCAACACAAGCCCTTTTTGTTTGTTTTTTGCTCTCAAATCGATCCAGGCCATTTAATATTTAGAATCTTTTGATACCAATAGTTTTCCTGGATAATGCACACTTTAAGTATTGCAGATTACCTGTAGTACCTGGTTTTACTGTTTAGCGAGCAGATCTAACAGTTCTTTTTGTTTTAACAGTTTTTTGCTCTTATAACTGGTGTCATTTTGGCCATTTTTTAAAAAGAGAACACGCATCTTAAACTAATTGGTAGGTCTTGGGGTTCAGAGGATCAATGCACACTGCGTTTTGCAGCAATGATTTAAAAGTCATTCAGATACTTTTTTAGTTGAGTCACTCAGTCACTGAGCTACCAGAGAGAACAGTGATACTATTTAGTGAGCAGTGATTTAAGAGTGTGGTTTGACGCAAACATCCTTAAAACAGTTTCACCCTTCTCTCATCAATTTAATGCTTCCTCCCACCTTCCTCATGGCTCCTTCCTCTCGGTCCACTGCTGCACTGTTGGACTTCCACTCTCCATCCTTCGTCCGTTGCTCGCTGGTGCTGTTGTCCATCCCTACATCCTCCTGTCCACCTCTTCCCATCACTCCTCTTTCCTCGCTCTTTGCTCCAAACTTTACTAAGACATTGCCAACTCCAGATGCCAGCACACTCTTCCTCTTGGACTTCTGGCAAGTCTCAGAAATGACCATCTCGACACGAACCAGCGCTCCCTGTCCATCACCCTCTGCCACTAAAATTGGCCAGTGCTGCTCCTAATTGACAGAGATATTGTGAAGATGAACAAACAAGTGGACTTGAGGTTGAGTTATGCTTTGTGTACAATTACCAACAAATATGTATTTATAAAACTGAGACAGTAACATTTCTAGCATCTTTTGCCCTGTATTAACTTCACACCATAGATCAGATAAAACAAGCAGCCTGTACCTGATTAGTAACAGAAATGATACTCTCATCCAGGGACACAGCTGAGAGGAGGAAGTCCTTGGGATCATAGATATCAAGTGGTGTCACTGAACTGTCACTGTACTGGATCCATGCACTGATCACAGCTTCCTGAATGAGAGAAATAAACAGTGCAATTACAAGTCAAGCTTTCATGTGCAGTGCTTAGAGTAAGTATTCACACCCGTGGAAGTTTCCCCCTATTATCGCTTTTTAATAATAGTTTACTTTGGATTTTTTAAATCCAAGAATTGACTTAAAAAGATTTCCACAAAGTACTGTAAATTAATTAAAAATCTTAATGTAAAACAAGTGATTAGCTAAGTATTCACCCCTTTCAAATCTGTATTTAGTAGCAATTACAACATCGAGCCTGTGTGGATGGGTCTCAATTGGCCTTACACATCTGGACATTTTGACAGTTTTACCCAACTCTTCTTTGCAAAACTGCTCAGGCTCCAACAGTTTGCACAGGGATCACAAGTAAACAGACCCTTTTCAAGTGCAGCCACAAATTCTCAGTTGGATGGAGGTCTGGACTCTGACTTGGCCACTCCACAACATTCACTTTGTTGTCTTTGAACCATTTCTGTGCAGCTCAGCTTTGGCTGTATGTTAAAGGTATTGTCTTGCTTGAAACCAGATTTTCTCTGAAGTTGCAGTTCTCTTGCAGACTGCATCAGGGTGTCCTCCAGGCTACTTTATTGCATTTATTTTTACCCTTTACCTTCACAAGCCTGTCAGGGCCTGCTGCTGACATGCTACATCATGATGCTGCCACCACCATGCTTCATAGTCTGGATGGTGTGTTTGTGATGATGGGTATTTTTTGTGTCTGCCAAATATAGTGTCTAGTTTGAAGGTCAAAAAGTAACATTTTGGTCTCATCAGACTTCAGAGTCTCCAATATGCCCTCTGGTGTCCTGTAGTGTAGTTTTAATGTGAGCTTTTATCACTGTTTTGTTTGCCACTCTCCCACAAAGCTCACTTGTCTTTTTTGCACAGCTGCTCAGTTACCTGATATACAATGAAATGTCAACATTTTAATCTTTGTATATTTGTTTATTGATCTAAAGGAATATCAACGTCATTGATAGCTGTTTACCTGCAAAGGGAAGAAAACATGTGGCATTGTCAATTTGCCATCCATGTTTGTTCCACTACTTTGTATTTAACCTGTATTAATTGACATTTTTGTATGACCAAATATCAAAAATTTCAATCTGAAATAGAATTAGAAAGATGAATCTCATGTTGCAAATGCTGTTAAGCTCATTGTTTTGTTCTTTCTAGGACACAACTTTGATTCAGTCCCATTGTTATCATCACTATTGCAACAAAGAGGTGTTAACAACTCGCTGGTGAAGACAGTGGAGTGTTTAGCAGTGAATATTTGACTCATGCTCGCATTTTCTACCTGTATTCATGTGTTCCCATTGCCCCCGGCTGGCCCAAAATAATTAATGCAGGTTGAAGTTTTTGGCGCTACATACATAAGGACCAAGAAAAGGATATTTATATTCATTAGGTGAAAAGAGCTGAAAGATTTCAAGAGCCCAAGCCTTCTGCTTCAATGGACCTATAGCTCTTTTTGTGAAACCTGCCTTTTTTAGAATATGCGAAGTAAAGATATTCATTGGTGGTGGCCTTGGTCGCTTGACAGTGTGGTTTTCAATATAATGGAAATAAATAGCATGCTGTGACTCTTGGAGGATGACACAAAGAGAGACATCTACACTCCCATCTATCCACCCACACATGCCAGAAAACAGTAAACATGTACACATTGATAATGAACACCTAAACACTTGTTTTTCAGAACAGACCCACATTTTATCTGTCTTTTGTTTTCAGTCTTTATCTCTTACATTACAACAGTATTTTACCAACAATCTTCTTCCAGCAGCTTTTCCCTCAAATAGAACACAGAATTCAGTAGAGAGCGCATTTTTCCCCCCCTCTGCTTGTTTTTAAATGATCCTGCCGCACTAATTTCCCTTAATAAAAACCTTTTGCTTACTTTAATCAAAACGCAGAAAAGATTGTGTCGGTATAACACAACAAAAAACCTCTTTACGAAACTAATTACGATCCAACGAGAGGAACACAGCTTTATCTCTTTCGCTCCTTTTATGTTCACATTAAATTGTCATTTTCTCTGCCTCCTCCGCTCCCCTTGTTTCCCTGCCTTTCCCCTACAGTCTTCTGTTTTTATATCTTTTCATCCTAATTTCTTCTCCTCCTTACTTTCCCCCCACCTCCCTCCACGGTTGCAACATCCCTCCACAGGTAATACTGAATGACGTAGATAAAAGCTGCTGAATGTTTGAATAAAAATGCAGGATCCGAACCGTACTTTTACTGCAATGAGCTGCTTCTCATCCTAATTAGCCCTTGGATAGAAATTATGATGTGAGCTATTGTTTGATAAAAAAAATGGAAAACAGAAGGAGGGAGAAGGGGATTGTGGGGAGAGAAGAACTAGGGGAAAATAGCTTGAGATGGTGTGATAAAATAACCCATGGCAGTGTCATTAGAGTCCAGAATAGCTTGTAACACGGTTGAACTATAGTAGGCATGTGGGTGGAGGTGACTGTGTTTGGTTTATAGGAGTGTAGATGTGAGTGTGGTGTGGAAAAGAGAAATTTGAAAAAATGCATGTTAAAATGGTATTACGAGGTTTTTGGACACATGCATTGCTAGAAAAATTTCCTGCTGTGATTTTTTTTCATGGATTATATTTTAGGTCTGCCCTTTGACAAAAGAAAAATAACTGTAGGTTAGATGTAGCTGCACGGTCAGCCCTATGTTCCCACAAGATTTGTTTCTCACTGAAAATTTTAAAAATTAGGCCCTATGTTCCCACATCCCTTGTGTTCCCACAGCCCTATGTTCCCACATGTCTCACATTTCTAAGACCCCATTTACACAAAGGGAAAACGCAGATATTCTCACGGCCTCTCATTTACTCGAAAATCTCGTTTTTATCTTAAGAAAACGATTATTTCTAAAAACTCTGGCCAAAGTGGAGATTTTGGAAAACTCCAGTTTAGCGACTGCATGTAAATAAGGAAACTGGCATTTTTGCATTGTGACACGTTGGTCTCTCATTTGTTTGGAATTTCTGATCAGCCACCTGTTTGCTCGAAGTGTTCGTGACACCCTTCCCCGGCTGTTTTTATTATTGGTGTGAACCAAAGCATTTTCACAAATGAAGGAGGAGGAAAATGGGGTCATTAATCTTGTATTTTGTTGAGTCAAAAAGCAAGTAATTATAATAAATGTATTAACTTTAGCAAGAAGGCTTGGTTTAAGGTCAGGGCAAAGATTAGGATGAGGCAACTAACAGTTAAAAGTTAGGGTAAGTCTACAGCAGGGGTGTCAAACAGTCCTCGAGAGTTATCCTGTTATCCACTATCCTGCATGTTTTAGTTGTTTCCCTCTTCCGATACACCTGATTAAAACAACAGGATCGTTATCAGGCTTCTGCAGAGCTTGATGTTGAGCTGATCATTTGAATCAGGCGTGTTGGAAGAGGGAAACATCGAAAACATGCAGGATAGCGGCCCTCGAGGACTGGAGTTTGACACCCCTGGTCTACAGGAAAGGAAGCTAAAGTATTTCGTACCTGTTTCGGTGTGTGCAGCAGGTCTGTTGCTGTAGTTATCAGCTGTATTGCCTGGGAATTCCCAGGGCTCGCCGTCATGCTGAGGGACAAAGATGCAACCAGCTGGACTCCCAGGTCTGTGATGGTGACCTGGACCAACAGGAAGGTGTTTGTCATTCATAGAAGCGGCCACTACAAGAAATGTTTCCCTTGCTTGCTTCCCTTTAAGTCCCAAGACAGGAAAAGGAAGGGATGCTTGTTTACGACATGATGAAGATGTCAAGTGAAAATCAAGTTTTTCGCCTTGTTAACACGTCCCATATGGTGTTTTTTATTGTGCTATAAGACATATCATGAAATAAGCAAAATAAGCAGTCAGTACCATGACTGAGCATTTCAACCTTAACACTGCAGTGTACCAGTGACAGTCTCAGACTTCTGGAGTTTCATATGTATCAAATCCAAGGCACCAAACCTGCCAACGTGCGGGTGGGTGTTTCTGTATCAATATTGTTATTCACAATCAATTTCAGGTTCAAACACATGGCTGAATTACTTCAATATTACAACGTGCCATTGTAGAGGTGTTTCACAGTGTTTTAGCAGAGTTGTAGGTGAGCTGGTGTGCTTGAGTTGCAACAATAAGGAAGGGGTGAGAGGAGATAGAGGCATGGACTTCATAGATCTGCACATTTTATTGTAGGAAGAGGTTAAAAGTGTCACAGACAAAAACTTTGAAATATGTGTTTTTAGGGGTTAAACCAATGGCCAGGCAAAGTAAACAAATTGGGGTTGATTCAGCACCTTTGGAAGAAATCTGATGAGCAGCTGAAGTAGTAACATAGTACATTAGCAAAATACAGCTGAGCTCATTGAATGACATACAGTATCTAGAATGTGAAGTTAAAGTAAATCTTAAACGAATCCTAACAAATGAACTAATAAAGGCCACCAAGCCCCGTTGCTTTTCTTATGTTTGATTGCACCACGCAATTGCCTCATATCCTATTGCTCAGTAAACAATACTTAAGAATAATCTGGGTTCTTTGTGCCCTGAAGCTACTCTAATAAACATGCGTTCACTTGCTCTTTGAGCCACTTTGGATGTTGTTCCCCTCCAGATGCTATTAAGCTCAACAACCTTTCCTTGTATAACCAGTGATCTGCAAGATGAAGACCCCACAATGATAACTCATACTAACAGAGGGCATCTACAACACATGAACATAAAAAAGCAATATATTATGGTACCTTGTCATCCAACACAGTCACAGTCTTCTCTGCCAGAATAGAGTCAGACAGCGGAGACAGAACCTGCAAGGAAAGACCAAACCACACATCAACAGTCTTGAACTTTGAATTTTGTTTACCTGCTTGCCAATCCAAGACAAGCTGGTTGTTTGATGTTCTGAATGATTGCCTGTGTTTCATAATGTTGCGGAATAACTGTGGGAATAACAAGATCTTTTGGATTGTGCGAGCACAGATTTATTATAGGCAAGGCTGAAAGATGATAAAGGACAGCAAAGGTGCATGAAAGAGCTTTTATTGGTGTTACAGTGATTGGTGCCTTAAGGTGACCGTGAAGTGTGTAACATTGTCAGTGATGTAGCTACAGCTACACTATAAAAAATCTACCCTTTTTAACAGTTTTTTTACTTGAGTCTTTCATTGCAATTTATTGTTACTTTACCAGTTTCCCTGTTTTGCTAAATTACAGCTAAAATGAGTAAAATCACAGGAAAAAAGTATTAATTCACATGGTAACCCTAAAAAAACTGGTCATGCCCCCATTGAAAATCAGTATTTTTTAGAAATAGTAATTTGTTCTTTTACAAAGTTTGATCATTATTTTTTAATTTATTTTATATTGTATATAAATCAGAAAAAAAATCATTTCACTGCTATTTTCTGTTATTTGTAAGAATATGTATATTGAGGAATGGCAAATTATTTTTCTAACTTTTATTTACCAGTTTTCCCCTGTTTTGTTTACTCATCTAGTAAAATGACAGAAAAAAAGGACCGTAAAAGACTAAAAAGCCCAAACTATTCATAACTTCAAGATCAAAAGTCTGTATTTTTACAGATAGTAATTTGTTCTTTTAAAATGCTAATCATTAAATTACACTTCTTATTTTTTATTGTAAAAAAGCAAAAAATATCACTAGTGTAATGATATTTGCTGTTATTTGAAAGAGAGAATATGCATATTAAGGACTGAAAACACTTCTTAACTGTTATTTCACAGCTGTTCTCTGTTTTGTTAAATTACAGAAAGTAAACTTTAAAACCACAGAAGAAGTAATAATTTATACTGGAAGAGCAAACAACAACAACAACAACAACCAGGCCAAAACTGGACATAACATCCCCATCCAAAATCTACATTTTTACACATAGTAAAATGTCACTATTTTTACTGCATTTAAAACTGAAAATCTTTTACAGATATTCACTGATATTTGAAAGTAAAATAATTTATGTTAAGTATTTAAAATAGTAAATCATTTTCCCTGTGTTGTTAAATTCTAGATAACATCTAGTAAGAATGTATTGATTTACAAGTCTGTAAAAAAAACATAAAAATCTATGTTTTTACAAATAATTATTCCTTTTACAATGTGTGACCATAAAATGACAGTTTCATTGGTTTTAAATTGGTTGAAATACAACATTTTACAGATATTTGCTGCTGTTTTTACTTCTTTTTTTTGCCAGATTTTCACCTTTTTTTTTTGCAGATTTTCTTCTACAGTGTCGTTAACACCACAGTGCTTTGAGCTACACAGGCTGGCAGTAAGTTAGAGAGCCAACACACACACACACAGACTGATCAAGTGACTCATGTCGACTCTACACAGTACGTTATCAATCTTTTCTGTGCTAAACACACCTGCAGACACACACAGACCGGTAAAGGCTGATGCTGCTGGTGTTGCCTGTTTAAAGATAGCGCAGGCTCGCAACCACTGCCTGCTGTCATTTCACATCACACAGCGCAACACGACGCTAAGTGATGAAAACATCTCTGCACACGTACACGCACAGCGCTCCCTTCTGCCTCCCAGCTGTGCTCCACTGTGTCACCGTTCAACTGAGGCAGCAAGACCAAAACTAAAGAAGACTGAAACAGGGGGGGAAAAAATACACAGAGAATGGAAAGAGGAGAGAGCGAGTGTAAGTGAGATGGTGAGCTAGCAGGAGAGAAGTGAAATGGAGTAGGTGTCAGGGAGAGAGAGACAATGACAAATAGAGGAGGACAGAAAAGTGAGAGGGCGCCGAGAGAAGGAGCATAAAAGAGATTTGGGTGCACATGGAGGGAGGGAGGGAGTGGCAGACAGACAGTGATAGAGATTAGGAGCCCCGTGCTGTAGTGTATGACTCCGCTAGGCGACAGGAGGACAGGCACATCTGATTGGTGTACAAAGAAAATCTCTCAGCGAACGTGTCGGGGCGTCAAACTCAATCCCACCCCCAGCGAGGTAACAAAAATGCCATGATTGACGGCTCCGGGATTGCTGCTTCAAGACCGGCGGAGAATAAGAGGGCGAGAAAGGCGGACTGGGGGGAAGGAGAAAGAGGGAGATGGGGGAAGAAGGGCTCAGGGAGATGGAGCTGAGGGGGGGTAAAATTGAAATGTCAAACTATCAAATGACGGCTGTCGGGCTCCGGCATCTCGATGGGAATGCTGGGTAAATTCTCTCTGTTGGCTCCCAAACGTTGCACAGCTGTCTGTATGGCGTGCATCTGTGTGTGTGTGTGTGTGTGTAAATGCATGAATGCAGCTGGACGCAAACACTCACTCAGCTGTTCCCCCAAAATTCCCCATGATGTCCCCCCATGAGCTACTTTTAACACACTCTTGGGGGGGAAACATGAAAATGCCTTGACTTTGACTGAAATTTGACTTTAAATCATACTAATATATTGTCTGTAGAGCTTCATTGCTGTGTGTTAAGATGACTCTCGCACATTTGGTGAATTTTCTACACTTGTAAGACACGACTGTCCTCCACTGTCACACTGAGTTACAATGGCTGGGCTCATTGGAATTCATCGAGCGCACGAGTGTGTTCTTTGCGTGGACGTGTATAATTGCTGAACACCACGCTGAGATGTCAGGGCCGAATCCAACAGCTAATTGTGGTTCGTTGTGTAAAAAAAGCTAGCAGGGGAGGATTGTCATTGTAGGTGAGGAGGAGATGGAGGACAGTGTTTTCATCACTCCAGTGCTGACAAATCACACCTTGACATTATCAGATTTTTCTGTCGTCTAGATAGCTATAAATACATGAGTGTGTTTTCTCTGAATGTACAATACAAATACAAGTATTGTACTGAATGTCTACGCTCGAGGTTATCAGGTTCTCAGCTTTATCATAAAGGAGGAATCAGAGGGATTAACTTTGACAAACAGGAGGATTTTTCATGTCATTTTTGTCTCATTTCATATTTTATACTTTACTCCTAAAATAAGAGGATAAAAACTACAACTACTTACAAAACTTGCAAACTACTTCACTTAGCAGAATCCAATGACAATATCAAGCAAAAAGTTAAAATACTGGGCCACTGTGGGTGATGAAAGAGGACAAACCTGTATAGTTGTGATCCCCAAGTCTCTCCCAATTAAGATGCGTCCGTCTATCAGTCTGGCAATGCGAGGATCTTCTACCTGTGGAGCAGAAAAAAGCAGTCAGTCACCACTACAGCTGTTTATCCTGCGTTAGTGCTTTAAAGCTGCTAAATGGGATTGAAATTGAACAGTCAAACATCAGTCCCATTGTAGAATTAAAGGAATAATTGGGAATTTTTGCAATATGCAGCTTAGCTTTTTGTCAAAATCAGATGAGAAGATGTTGTGTGATGATGTAAGACATACAGAACTACAATTAGGAGATAATTAGCCTAGCTTAGCTTAGCTTAACTAGCGCAGCCTTAAAAAACAGAAGTAAACAACAATAAATGTTTTTTTTTTACAATGCAATAACAAAGTAAAATCACAGGAAAAAATATTAATTTACAAATTAACCTTTAAAGTATAAGGTAAAATGAAATGAAGTATAAAAAATACCTACATCAAAACTCTATTTTTATTAAATAACAACTTGTTCTTTTAGATTGTTTTACCGTCACATGACACGATGCTTTAATATATTTAAATCAGCAAAAAATATTGTAATTTTATCTACTTTTATTTTTAAAAAAATGTAAATTAAGGAAAAATAACAACAAAAAAATGGAATTGAGCTGTTATTTTACAGATTTTCCTAGTTTTTTTTTAAAATTACACAAAATCTTGTAAAATCACAGGAAGAGAAGGTCAGAACTGCACTTACTCTTCACATCACAGATCAGTTCATTTTTCTAAGAATATGTGACCATTAAACATTGCTGTTTTGCTCTATTTAAATCAGCAAAAAATACAGTTATTTTACAGATATTTGCCGTTATTTTCACCACGTTCTCAGTTTTTGAAAGTGACAGTATTTTACTAGTTTTTCACATATTTTTTTCTGGCAGCCTTGCAGCGAGATTTTCTACACATTTTTTTACAGTGTACCTTTAGCTGATCCAAAACCAAGTGAGTGATATCAGCTTGCCAGTCAGCCCCCAGCATGTACACCATCTCTCCTCCTGGGTCGGACGGTTCGGCCACAAAATGGGTGAGGACTCGCACCAAAGCATATTGATACTGAAAGGTCAAGAGGAAAGTCACATTTAGACTCTAACACTAAGCCACACAATCAGCCGTTACTTCATTGTGTTAACCAGTAAACAAGCAGAGCAGCACACAATAGTATTCTATCACATCTGAAAGCAGCTCAAGGTAAATATCACATTCAGTGTTTCTCATCCTCAGTATGTAGAAGGACAGCTCTGGCCATTTTTCAGGGACACTGACATTGGAAGGGAACAAAATAAAGGATTATAGAAGCCACTTTAAAAGCGTGATATGAAAACCAATCAAATAATACCTGTAGGGTGCAGCCTTTGCCCTTCCTGTCATCATCCTCATCATCCTCACTGTCCCTGGTAGGTCTGGGAGGAAAGAAAAGATGAATGAGACAGAAAGCATGAAAAGAGGGGGCAAGATTATCTGGCAATTAAATGCCCCTTTTTAGACTTCACACTTGGCTCCAGCTAATCTAAGGGATAATCTCTGCTCCAGGTTACACTCTGGGTCAAAGAAGAGACATTTCATCTGTAAGGGACACTTTGAAACCACTTAACTAGTACAGTGTATGTCTATTAGAAGGCCTGGGCGAAGAAATGATTTTAAATATAAGCAGTATATTGAAATTATTGTAACTTCTGTAGCAACCAATAACGTAATACCTGCCAATTACATAATACTATTTTGCCACTAATGTAATAAGTTATTACGTTTATGGTCTAGCATTAAAAAAAATCCTTTGAAAATGTAATAATTGCAGCCGATAATGTAATAACACATGGATAGGACTGCATTTTTTTTTTTAAATATAAGATTCTTTTGCAGTTTTTGTGCAGTTTCCTGATCAACAATAGGTCTAGTGGATGTCATAGTCGTCATATTCATTCATCAAGGATACGTCCCATGTAGCTCTGACTCTCCTTAATCATGTCTGTAGAGCCAATTTGAGAATTGTCTGTTGTACAAAATATTTATTTAGAATATTGTTGATTTGCTCAGATATGCAAATGCATCATTTCATGTCAGTGTCTCTGTTGGATGTTGGATTGTAAAATGAATTGATCACATTTTTCTCTTGGAAAGCATTTCATTAAAAACTTTGTTCAAACAGTTCTCAAGGAAAAACGATTCAGTCCTCACTTCAAACTGTACTTAAATAACTGGACTGGCACTATAATAGGACTTAACTCAAATATACAACACAGAACATGAACACTCATTTACAAACATAAAAAACAAACTGAAGAGTATTACGTATGCTACTGGCTCAAAAACCTTACTACATTATTGCCAAGTTATTATGTTTTTGGTTTTATTACATTTAAAATGGCCTAAATTAGTACATTATTGGTTGTTACACTTCTCTTAGCAGGAAACATGACATTACATTACAAAAAAATTCAAAGTATGTGCTTGAAATGTGTTTTTTTTGTCTTAACAGGTTATTTTTCCTGCTTCTACAGAGCACAATTTGTAAAATAAACATCTTAATGACCTTGTAAGATAGAAAAAAAATCACAATTCAGCAGCAGAGCTCAACAGTAAGTCTACAGTAATTAAACCAAAATAAAGACAGAAAATGAATGTGAGAAGGCTTTGAATGCAGCGGTAAAACAGGAAACATTTCGCTCCCTAGCTGAGGATCCCTTTTTCCTTTTCCAGATGCACACAAACATACGTTCTTTCTTCTGCACCTCCCCCTGCGTAATATCTACCTCAGGCAGGCCCACACAGGATCATACATCCAGGCGAGAACATACGCCTCTGTGCCCTATAACTGTACCTATGAAACCCATGTAATATTACAGGAATTCTCTTTCCCATTTCCCCCCCAGTCGCACACGTGTCTGTGCGAGAGTCTGCTGCGAGTAGCGCTTGTGTTTCACTCGGCGAGATAGTAGTTAGGGGGGAGATGAAGGTGTGTGACTGTTTCTGTGCACACGGCTCGGTGGCTATCTGAGCAGAAATTGGTGAAATTGAAAAATAGGCCCGGCAGAACAGAATGGAAGGGCGGCAAGATGGGGTGGGGGGAATGGAAGCAACACATTCACTCGCACTTGAATGCACACATATACAGATACACAATCACACATAGAAGGATGCAGGGGAAGAAAACCATACAGGAGCCGTGATTTAACGACCTGCGAGTTGGGAGCGCACGTGCATGTTTTCGCTAATTGTCAGCCAAGTGTGTGGGTTACAAGTCAGAGAGTGTGTGCTGTTATTAAAGCCTCAAAAACATTTTCCCCCATAATGACTCAGAATTCCAGTTCAAGAGTCCAAGTAGGAGGCGGCGCATTCAAATGAGGCAACTTCCTGCTTCCACCCTTCTGTAAGCTGACTGAAGTTTCATTCAGCTGAAGGACACAACCAAAAATGATAGTTTACTGAGCATAAAAAAAGCACTTGAATGCTGGGAGGGGAGAAAGAATTTTACTCAATAAATCAGAAAAAGCTGGAAAGCAGAGGCCATGCTTCGGTCAAGGCTCCACAGTCCTCTTGATTGTACAAATTCAGATTTGTACAAAAATGTGCATCACAGGACACAAGTGCTGCGTTTTTTCATTCAGGTGCAGCTTTTAAACAAACCAGATAGCATAGAGAGAAGCAGAATTATGAAACGGTTTAATAAGGAGTTTATTACAATCATTTTTCTGTACTGTAGAATATTCATCTGGCATTTCCTATTCTTACTGCAGACTACACAGAAGGTAAATACCCTAAAGGCACTACTCTCGTTCACTCTGTATCGGTATGCCTTTATCCTCTTTCTTTCTTTCACACAAGGAAACAGAAATGAACGGACTCAACATGCTTGAACTGATGCACCCACTTACACTGCATCCCCTCTGAGAGAATACATATGAATTCATTCATTCAAGATGCTAAAGACATAATAGTTACTATGAGCCACTGTAGCCAGGCAGAGCTTGACCTCAGAGGAAATTATAGAGTGCTGATATGTGCTCTCAGCTGTCTTTTACACACAGAAACATTTGGATTTGTTGTAAAATAAAATCCCTTGCAGCTCAGACACTCGAAACTCATGTAGTTGAAGAAACCCAGTGTGCAGTGACTAAAAGAAGGAAATGTGTATCTGCCTGCTCTGTTGTTTCTGCTCGAACCCATATTTTAGCAAAACACAACAAATGATGGTAAGTGGCGTCTTAGAGTTTGATCGCATCAGTGATGACAACTTATCTGCCACATCCAGCTTTGTTGTTGCTGCTTGACTATAACCATTTTGAATACAACAGCTCTAAAGAAACCACTGCAATTTCCCTTTTCCGCCACCAGCAATCGATTGAAAAAGGTCGGATTCCTCTGTTCCTCAAAGAACCTATTTATTTTGCATGTTACACTAAAATCTACTACATGTATCCTGGATATGGGACCTCTGAGGATGTCTTGTGGTGTTCTGTTGCGTCCCACAAATGCTCAGTTACACTGAAAACTGTAGCATTTGAATGATTTGGGCTCTTGATCCTGTTCCTTGACCAATTTAAATTTGTGGTACATGTCACATTAACGTTCACATTAATGCCAGAAGTCAAGTTTTTCCAAGGAGAATGTGTCTTTATAAGGACATGATCAATGCCATTCACCTGTTCACCTGCTAGGGGTTTTACTGCTGTGTCCGATCAATATGTGTTGTAACAGGGTATATGTCAGATGATGACTGACAAAAAAAAAAATCTGTATGGAAATGCAAAAAAACTGACAAGTAATTCAGAAATTATGCCACTGTTAATAGTTTTATCTTCTTTTCTTTAAGAGAACCTTAAATACATTTCTGTATTTTATGAGCAAACATGAAACACAAAAAATCCCACCCTATGTCTTGTTATCATATTTTGCAACACTCAAATGGCAAAAGTTGGTAACAAGATCTATTATAGAGTATCAGCTAGAAATACATACTTCAGCTGAACTAAAGAATTAGAGATAAAGGTAAACTAAGGTAAGAAGTGCACAAACATGGCATACATTTAGCATGGGGTTGCAAAGCAGAAGGAGCTATTTTAGGAACCTCTGCTTCCTGAGTCATTATAGACAATTAGAAACTTGGATCAGCTCTCCTGGTTAAATCATTAGCAATAATGATTTGGAATTTGCAGTTTTCTGATTAAAAAAAGAAAGAAAAAATTTGCAAAAGTCTATGTAAGTAAAAAACTTCCACTTAGGCATGAATGTCATTGTGCATTTTTGCCAGAAACATTCAGTCACCAAAGTTAAGCCTAGTGTGCCATAATAGCTCACATTTTAGAGAAAAGTTTAAAAAACATAAAAATAAATCAATGCATTTTTAATTCTGGTTCAACTCTGGGTGAATTCAGCAGCGTGTTCTGCTTATACTCCAACTCTTCTCTTCACAGCAGAGGCAGCTGAGGCTCATGGGTATTGCAGTATTTAGGCCCATCCAACTGTGCCAACATTATGGACAAAACCTAATACCTCAGAGACAAAGATGAAATAACATTTAAACTAGCGCCTATAAATAGAATTGTAGCATTGTCTGGGAAAAACATTCAGCAACAGTGAAGACACTGTTCTCTAAAAACTGGAATTCAGAATGGAGGAAAACATTACCACTACTTTTTCTTTTTCTGATTGTTTAAATGTATTTCTTTTCAAAATAAAAGCACTGATGCTGGGAAAACACAGGGCAGGCAGGCAGAGCGATTCTTTTTTTGCAGCGTAAATAAGACTAGTGTACGTGAAATTCTGAGAATTCTGAGAAACAAACCAACACTAAATCTTATATCCTCCACTGTATGTTTCCTTCCTCATTTCGTCAAGGTCAGGCAATTTTCAAATCACCTCTTGTTAGTGATGATCGGCACCCTCCACCCTTTGACCTGGCTCAGCTCGGTGTCTGAGACGTCGATCTGCAGAGGAAGCTTCGGCACCCAGACGGTGAGTTGCAGCTGAGCGGACAGGTGCAGGTAGGTGAAGTTAACTGCCAATGACTGGCGACCTCGCATTTCTTTACCGTTCACCAAAACCTGGTCACAGTTTGGAGAAACCTGCAAAAAAAGAGGAGAATATGAGTTGAGTTTGGGACAGCATGTCTGCAGAATTTTCACATTTTCAACTGAAATCCAACAGACCTAACAGATGCAGCCTTCGTTGTGCCTCGAGCTAGTTTTTAGAACATCCACGCCACTCTTGCAGCTGATATATTTGTCACTGATTGCTTACATTTTTTGTTCCTCTCGTAAAGCACTGTGGAACACTGTTTTGCAATGTGCCCTATAAAGAAAGGTTAATAATATGCTTCCGCCCTTCACATTAGTGGCATTTTGGGTTCGTGAGTATCCGGGGATCTCTTGTCACCTCCACCAGTCGGAAGCAGCGTGCTGAATGTACAACACACCGCATTCTAAAACCTTTAATTCACACTGATTTCAAGACATTAGTATAATTACTTTGAATACATAAGACCACCTGTGAGAATAATGTCAACTTTTGCATGAGAAAATTTACTTAATCAACCTGAAGGAAGTCACTAAACGACTTAAAAAGCAGTGTTACATATGTCTGTTTGCATAATTATGTAAATGGGGGTGTCTCATTTTAGAACAGTGTTATTTGAATTGATACTGAAGTGCAACAAATGCATGTAGACACTGGATTATTATGGTTGCATTTCAGAGAGTGGACAGCACCCTTACAGGCGATCTGACAGGCAGAACAGTGGAAAAGGCTGGATTTCATTCAGCTTCGTTTAAAGCCTTCTCACTCGTCTGACTGTATGACGGATTGCGCTGACATTCTTTGGACAAATCATCCCACATGTTCTACCAACGTCTTCATACGAGGTGGGAAATGATCATAACCCAATGTGGGCTTAATGTCACAGTTTGCTGAATTACTGAGTTAACTGCATTTGGACCTAATTCTGGATCTTTTTTTAAAATCATCCTGCACCTGTATGGCAACAGGACCGCAGATAACCCACAATGGAACCAAACAGAGTTAAATAGGAAACAATAATGCTCAAAAATGTTTCCAAAGTCAGGAAACACCATGAAATCAATTTCTAACTTGACATATACAGCTTTTTAATCTTCTAGTATCATTTATCTTGCTCAATTATGCATGTTTTTTTAAAAAAAAGTTAATGCTTTGTCAAGAAAATTGCAATTCTCAACTGCTTCCGGTGTAAATGCGAATCCATATCAATTCCTGCAAATCTGTGTTGAAAGTAATTACTGCCAATTCCGTTTCTCTCTTTCTCATTATATTCTTCGCTGTCCCTCCCCCTCTTATGTCTGATTCTTTTTATATTTCCACAGCCACTCATTCACTCCTGACAAGTACATAACTTCTCCTCCCCCTCTGTCTTTACCCTACACTTATCCTCCCTCCTCCTACACATCCCTTCATCTCTTCATTCCACGCGTGTTCTGTACGTTCCTGTTTCACTCTCCCCCTTACATTGACTTTAAGCTCCTTTTGTGTGACTTTGTCTTTCAATCCCCCTTACTTTTATGTTTTTCCACCTCAGTGTTCTTTATTTTGTAAAGCAGCCAATTTCCATGTACCAAGTTTACTTCTTTGCTCCAATCAGCACCATTTCACAATCCAACCCATCTCCTTCACATTAATCATAATAATAATAATAATAATAACAATGATGCATTGGTTTTATATAGCACTTTTCTAGACACTCAAAGGCGCTTTACATTGCATTAGTCATTCACTCCATACTTGATGGCGGTAAGCTACGTAGCCATAGCTGCCCTGGGGTAGACTGACGGAAGTGAGGCTGTCAATTTGCACCATCAGCGCCTCTGACCACCACCACCCACTCACTCTCACACTGCATTCACCCAGACTTCCTGATGTTCCCTCAAGGTACTACTGACCAGACCCAACCTCGCTCGGCTTCTGAGATCTGACTGGATCGGGCAACCACAAGGTGGTATGGCCATGCTATGTTCCTCTATTGGATATGAGATCACCACTTGACTGTGAAGAAACTAAGCATGTCAGTCAAAAAAGCACGAAATTGTCAGAAATTATTGCAAGACAATAGAACACCTTAGAAAGGATAGCAATTGTTCACTGTATCTGTACGAAAGGAACTTAGGTAATGCTTGTCACAAAACCTTAAAACTATCATTATAACCAATTTACCAATAACAAAATACAAGTTTTTTTCTTGTTATTATGAAAATGTATTTACTTTTTTATGTTTTAATCATGGTTGCAGCAATACATTTCCCTAAATATTTGACTCACATTCATCAAATTAAAAATATGACTCCAGCGGCATGCTCATGTCACTTGATCTGTGTTTGCTGGGTTAGACCAAACATATAATTGGGTGGCTACTAAATGGAACCAATACAAAATTCCCAAAAGTGCAGTTTCCCCAAATGGCCACTTGAGGCAGACTCCAAAAGTGAGTCAGTCTCCGTTGACTCCCTTGTTAAAACATCCAACTTTTCAGCAGAAATAAACATGTTTTTATAGCCTGCTAAGAAAGGTTTTGGTCTCTACAGCTAATTTCTTCATTCATGATAATGTTCAGGGGATAAATATTTATTTAGGTCACGGATTTAAATTCTATTATGGCTTAAAATTACAGATAATTAAGTGTGTGACCATGGCTGTCACATGTCCAGAGACACTCATGGACCATCACTTTGTTCATTTTTGGATTGACTGAAAGTTAGGAGGCACGGCCAAGGTGGCTACAGCCGTACGCACCACAGAGTTTTAAAACTGCTGTTCAGGAAACCTATGGGTGATGTCGAGGAGGGTTTGTTGCTTATATACAGTCACTGGTGGAAGTTCTGTGCATCAGAAGTTCCATTATCTGTGGCACATGGTCAATATTATGCTTTGTCCTGTTTTCTGCGTTTTACTGAAGATCTGACATGCAGCTGCTAGTTAAAGAGTTAATACTGAAAATATATAGTTGTTTTTTGCAAAACACGCTCATACACACACTGTGTGTCATGTACGTACTCATTCAGATAGAAATAGGAGCTAGAAAAGACACAACCTCATTTCCCAGATCAGCATTAAACATTAGTGCTGTATTTGATTGTGCTAATGGATGATTATTACCCTTAGCCTTTCTGTTTTTTCAACATGGTCACCACTTAGCAACAATTTGCCGAACATTTGTGTGTTTTGACATAAAAACATTGACCTCAGCTTCTGCATCGGGTTCTGGTTGATTATCGTCGAGCTCATGCCAGATCCAGCTCAGAACATGATTTCCCTTTTTCCTGATGAACACAAACAGGCACACACACACACACACACAGGACCTACACACAGCTTGTGAGGTGTGACATTTTTTTCTAGCATCCTTACAAAACTCTTTGATCTCAAAAGAGGTTAACATTTTGTACATCAGAGCTAAAGCGTTTCTTCTCTATCTGCTCTCACCTTTTAATTTCTTTCAATTTAACTTTCTTCTCTATGCTTCCCGCTCCCCGTAACATAAAAGGAAAGGTGCCCAACCCTTCTCCTCTCTGCTTCCTCTTTTCAATTTCTCTTTTTCTTCTCTTCTCTTTAACTTCCTTTATATCTCCCCCAACATCCACCATTTTCCTCTCCTGACCTGCTCTTTTCCTTTTGTCTCCCTCGAACCCTCCCCCCTCATCACACAGTCTTCCTCTTCATCTTCCTCTCTCTCTGAAACCTGATTTACCGCTTGTTAACATCAAAGGGATGTTAGACTGTTGGTGCCTCAAACTATTTCTCCAAATCATTTTTATTTTCCAGGTGTAAATCAGTGTGAAGACTGCACGGTTACTGTGGCACAGTTTGGTTTCCAATGAAGGTATAAGACAGCTGAAGTCAGGGAGCATCACAACGGTTCTGCTTGAACTAGCGCTGGAGCCATTGTTCAAGTCTGTCTTTTCAGGTTTGCTGAATTACCGCCGCACAAAGTCTGAATACCCCAAAGGAACTTTTCAGAAAAATTAATCAATTGGGAAAGTTTGAGGAAACAGCTCTTGAACTTTAAAGTTGAGAAACGGAGGCGTTATAAATTTACTAATTTATAAGATGTACTTGAACTTCTACAGCAAAAAGGACAAAGGATAATTATAGAATATAGAGTGCTGTGAAAAAGTATTGGCCCCCCTACAGATGTCTTCTATTTTTACACATTTGTCACACTTAAATGTGTCAGATTATCAAACTAACTTTAATAAAAATACATTTATTGAGGGTGAAATGCTGTCCACCCCAACCTTATCCTATGTGAAAAAGTAATGGCTACCAATCAACCAAATGACGGAACTGATTTGGCAATTGGATTCGATTTCACCAGCCGCACTCACATGGGATTGCTACCAGGCTTGTTGAATCGAAACATCACCAAATAGAACCTGTCTGGCATTATGAAGTAGAAGCAAAAGCACATGATGCCTATGTTCTAAGGACATTCAAGAATAGATGCAAAACAAAGTCACTGACATTCATCAGTCTGGAAAGGGTTACGAAGCCCTTGCTAAGGCTCTGGGACTCCAGAGAACCATGGTGGGAGACATTATCCACAAATGGAGGAACATGGAACAGTGGTGAACCTTCCCAGGAGTGGCCGGCTTGTCGACATTTCTCCAAGAGGCATCGGCATGTAATCCAGGAGGTCACAAAAGAACTCAGAGAATCATCAAAAGATCTGCAGACCTCACTGGCCTCAGTTAAGGTCCGTCTACATGATTCCACAATAAGAAAGACACTGAGTGCAAATGGCATCCATGGGAGAGCTGCAAGACACAAACTACTACTGATCAAAAAGAACATAAAAGCTGATCTAGTATTTGCAAAAAAACTATCTAGATGAGCCCCAAGACTTTTGGGATAACATCCTGTGGACTGATAAGTCAAAGGTGGAACTTTTTGGAAGACATAGGTCCAGTTAAATATGGAGTAAAGCTAATACTACACTCCACAAGAAGAACATCCCACCAACAGTGAAACATGGTGGTGGTAGTGTGATGGTTTGGGGCTGCTTTGCTTCCACAGGACCTGGACGACTTGTCATAATTGATGGAGCCATGAATTCTGCTGTCTACCAGAAAATCCTCCTGGAGAATACCCGCCCATCAGTTCATGTGCTAAGGCTCAAGGACAAATGCAGCATGATGAAGACAAAGCACACGAGCAAGTCCTACTCTGAGTGGCTCAAAAAGAAGAAAAATTAAAGTTTTGGAGCGGTCGAATCAAAGTCTGGACTAGAATCCAATTTAGATGCTGTGGTACGACCTTAAAAAAGGCAGTTCATACAAAAAAACACCTAATTAAAACTATTCTGTGGGGAAGACTGAGCCAAAATTCCTCCATGGACATGTATAACACTGATCACAAGCTATCACAAATGTTTAACTGCAGTTGATACTGTCGAGGGTGGCCCAATCAGTTATTAGGTTCAGGGGGGGGCAATTAGTTTTTCACAGGGGTGATACAGGTTTTCAGTAAATCTTTAATAAATCATCATTTAAAAATGCATTTTGTGTTATGTGGGTTATCTCTGTCTAATATTAAATAAATATACATATTAGTTTAACAACATTTAAGACGTCAGGTAAATACTTTTTCACAGCACTGTGTCTGATGATCTCAGTGTGATTTGGTTTCACATTTTAATTGTTTTCATTACATCTCCTTCCCGCAAACTCTGTATGTTTTAATTGCATTAAAAAAAATGCATGTAAATACGCGTAATGTGAAATGGATTAGTTTATATCGCCCTGTAGAATTTCCTTTGGTTTTCCAACCCACAATTTCAGTCCTTAGGTTCATTCTAACTGACCTCAGTGTCTTTTTGGTTGCAGAAGGAAGCTTTTTTCTTTAGTGAAAAAGACCCCAAAAATGAGCTGTACCCTATTTATCTAACAGCTAGCGAATGGAGGATGGAAACCATTGAGTACTTAGTGGCTGAAAAGAAAGGCCAAATGCTGTTAGAGTACTAACAGATCATTCATCAGCACACAAACACATTGTGAATGTTAATGTTAATGTTCTACTGTATTTGCTCTCTGTGAAAATAGTGGATTTATTAAGTTAGAAACTATTTTCAAATGAATTTACCATCAAAACCTAAATATGTAAATGCTGGGATTGCAGATCATGTCTGCTGCCCCCTAGTGGTCCAAACATATTTAAAAAAGTTATTGCATCAAGGAAACGCTGTGTTACATAAGGTACCTGATTCAGCTGAGCAGTTAGCACACACGCCGACAGAAAGTTTTGCCTTTTGTGTAGAAACATCTCTCGCATTTTTCTTTTCTTACACTTTTTTCTTTAGCTCCGTTGTCACTGTCATTTTAAATTCTCATTTTCTCCCCTCCTCCCCTCAACATTCTGGTTTCAATTAAATTCTCTTTCAACTTCTCATAGATTCTCTTCGCTGTATTCTTTATGTGTGTGTCTGTGCGTGTGTGTGTGTGTGTGTGTCCACGTGGCTCAGAGCTGCGGAGCTCAGAGCCAAAACAGACTCAAGAGCGCTGCCAGAGACATGATGTGGAGACGGTGACATGCACACAAAGAATTAATGCATGAAAACTAGCAGACACACAAACATACACACAGCTGGGGACATGGCAGGGCAACAGCATCAGAAAGCATCAGAAAGTTTGCTGGATGATGCAATCTGTTCCTTCTGGCTGACTCTGAATCTCCTATAATAATGAATATGACTTTATCCTTATAATAAATAAAACATATGGAAAATTATGAAGGTCCACATGTTGGAAAAACAACAACAAAGGGGGTGTATCATTTCATTTGTTGTTATTTATTAACCTAAATTTGAACCCATTAAACTCTATATTCACCATAAAGTTAAGGTGGAGAATGTGGTCTGTATGGCGGCTGTCACACATGCACACAAAAGCATGTAAGAGACGCACACAAAGCCGACCTCAATCACACAAAGATGCAAAACGTTGACACAGACGCACACACTTAGAACAAGTGCATCGGTGTTTTTTGCAAGTAAACAGCTGAGTTGGAGGTTTGAGGACACTGAAGAATGGATTTAATCTCTGCGTTTCTGAGACAGAGACACAGGACAAACAGGAGTGTGAATGAGAGGGAGAGCAAAGCCAGAAAAAAAAAATGAAGAGACAGAGAAGTAAAAGGAAGCAGAGAAAGAGCAGTGGGGTGGGGTGGGTGGGGGATGTGTGTGTGTGTCTGTGTGTGTGTGTGTGTGTTGGGGGGGGAAGTAGAAAGTAAAAGTGTAGATCTCAGCAGTTAGGACTTGTTGAAAACGCAGGCCAGAAAAACTGTCTTCACCTTCATCACATAGCACAAACAACACCACACCAATCGCACAAACCTCCAAAGACAAATGCTGCGAACTTTTGTAAGTACTCAGCAGCAGCTCGAGCACAAAGAGAGAGGGAGAGAGAGAGAGAGTCAAACTATTTAAAAGTATGTTTTGGCAGAAAGAAGTGACTGTATCCTATTCATACTGTCATGACTTTAATAGCACGCACACACATATGGACACAAAAAGAAGCCACACGAGGTAAAGCGCACAACGTTTTGTATTCTGTGTTTGCGAGAAAGCAATTTTGTGCTACTGTTTTCGCGGTGAAAGTGTGTGATTGCCTCCAGATATAAAGAGATGGTGAATGTTTCTCCCACAGCTTGAGTAACTTATCAAAATCCATATGTTTTTCAAACATCTCAATAGCTGAAAAACTGCATTTCGCCACTAGACACTTTTACGCCTGTATTACCGTCCACATTTAAATTCTCTTAAAATGTATTTGACTACAAGTACAGACTTATAATGATCTGCCTACAGTTAAAATAGGACATTATGCATGCAGGAACCTCTGACCCACAGACCTCAGGCTTGTTTCAGAGAAAATGACATGTTTTATTCCTGGCTTTTGTGTCGAGGTTAATTGATGGTCATGTCTCCATACGATGTGTGTGAACACACGGCCGTTGAAACACTTCCACTCAGTGTGCGCTTGTCAAACCACCTGCTGCTGTTTTGCTGCCGTCACCCAAAGGAACCACTGCTTGTTCTTTGAATGTCAGACCTTAAAACAAATGGTCTTGTTGGTTGAGGGGCACCTGTGGCTTTTGTTGAATTGCATTAATTTATTCCAACACTGTTGCCACCGGGCATTTGTCATTACTTTAAATGATATTTCACACCCCCTGGTGACTTTATTATCTGAAATAATGCTGTGTGAGACCAGGGTCACTTTTGGACTGTGAGGAGTAATGTGTTGACACCAGTGCTACCAGTGTCTGCACCAACATATGCTTTCCTCATCTTATTCCTATCTTACCCATTCTTCTGCTCCGAGTGACTTATTTCACATATTGTATATCTGGTTCAAATTACTTTATGAGGGCCTACACTGAGTGTGGATTTTCTTTTCCTGGAAGCTTCGCTTTACTTCAGAATTAGATTTGTTACTTCTGGCGTCACACACTCCCTCAGTGCCCCGAACTCATCTACTTCTGTTTATATCACCTACTTTTTGCTTCTCTGTACTTTCGTTGGTGTATCTTATTTTTTGCTACAGGGTGAAATGTGCCAAAAAAGTTTTGGCGAGCATCCTGCAGAAGGCCAGTATCAGGTTGTGCAGTCGTAAATCTATTGACATGTGATACCATTGTTAAGCCCGACTTAAACTTTAAACCTGCCCATACAGCAAAGCACATACACAGAAGTTTACTGGTTCTGATATCTCGTATCTGTTTTGGCTAACATGTGAAGACAGGCCATGTCAGTTTGGTAGTTTCACTTGAGTACCGTTGCTCATTCGAATGTCAGGCCTCCATAAATTCTGGTATCAGACATTTCACATGAATGTATCATGTTTTCTGTTTTCTATAATATGGGACCTTTAAGTTGTGTATGAGTGTCAAAATGCAAGTATATCCACCATCAATAGGACATTATTTCAGCCAGTGGTGTTAGAAAAAATGGAAACAGGACATCAAGAATGTAGAATGAGGTTTACAGTTCATAACGCCTTTTTATCCTGACTTACATTCTACAAAGTGCTTTTTAATGTGTTTCTTATTCACCTATCTGCATGCTAACTCACACAGCAATGGTGCCACCTGAGCAATGTCCGCCCCAACATCCCACTCCCACCTGTAACCAAAGACTTATAATTGACTTCTGAAGTGAATAACGCTGATCATATTGGTACTATGTGCTGTTCTGATGGAAAACCTTGGATTCTGGCGTCCGTGTTGATGAGACTTAGACACCCAAATAAACACTGTCCCACAACAAACACACTCCTTCATGCAAATGGAAATCCCAAATGTCACTGGCCTACCCCAGCAGGAAAATGCACCCCACCACATGGAAAAAACATCAAACAATCAGGAACATGTTGAGGAACATGACAATGGCCCAACATGTTGATTTGACCTCCAAACTTCCTACACCCCATTGTGATCAAGCATCAACAGGAAGCAGTGGAACAAGTTTGATTGACAGAGTCCCCACTGCACAAGCCAGAGAACCCAAAGGATCCAGTGCCAACGTCCTGGTTCCAGACCCCATAGGACACCCTCAGAGGTCCTCTTGTCCATGTCCAATGGTTCAGAGCACTTTTGAGCACATAAGGGGGACCAACACAATATTAGGCAAGTGGTCATGATGTTATGCCTGATCGGTGTATACCTCTGCTTCTAACATTATGAGCTAATTTGTGCGCCTTTTTTTGTGTGTTTGCAAATGTGTTGAACAAACCCTTAAGTGAGGCTCCTTCTTTGATAAGTTCATTGCTAGCTGACAACAACCAGCAAACATAGAGTTGCCATCACTGGCAGTGTGCCTCCTAACCCACTATGGAAACTAAGCGCAGTAAGCAACCGATATCAGCTACCCTGGAAAACTTTTAAGCAAGCAAGCCATTAAAGAATTGCAGTTCTCAGACAGGATGATTATCAATGCACAGAGAAATGTATCAAACTGCATTTGACAACTTTACTTATTTTAAGTGAGACTGAGACAGGAACTGGAATGACAAACATTAGGAGCACACAGTTATTGTTATGGGTTTCAATAAGTTGCAGTAATAGTAAAGTTTGCTTCTTCACACTATGTTAAAGACCCTCACAGGCTAAAAAGAGAATAACAACTACAAAGAAAACCCCAAAACTCTGTTAGTTTTCTCGGTTCATAATGCTACATAAAGCAATACTCCGACTATGGAATGAGTTTTTAGCATATTACACCCCTCTTCTCACTTGACTTCCTCAAAACCTGCTCAGGAGTCCCAAAACTCAACCACCCACTCACCCCCATTTACTGTTGATCTCCCCAGGCTGAGTCATTTATTTAAATCCATATTCATTTCCCTTCAAGCTAAGTGATCCGTCTGAATTTACAGTTCCTGCGCTCTCTGTCTTCTGTCTATCTCTTACTGTGTCAGATTTTCTTATTAGTCTCCCTTCAGATGTATATTTTCTCCCTGCGACGTCACTCATCCATCTCTCTCACTCTCAGGTTTCATCTTGCAACCTTCTTCTCTCTGTGTTTCACACTCTCCCCTCCTTCCTCCTCTGCCCATTTCAATTGTTCTCTGCCTCCAGCAATCCAATCCATCTGACTTTAGGAATCATATCATCCAATCAGGGCCCACTCAGTAGACAGAGGCGGGCCCTGAGGGACACACTAACCAACTCTCTGATGGAATTAGATGTCCCACCTGTCCGTCACTTAAGAAAACCCTCACTAGGCCAATCGCCTCCTCACATAGTTTCATATGGCTGTCATTTAGGCACAGGCTGTTTTCAGCACAGACACACAGATGAGTGCGCCCATTAGCAGCCTGTAGCCTCGTATATTATTCTGCTGTGGCTTGGATAATAGACAGCTGATGGGGGAGCGCGGCTGTAATGTGCACACACACACACACACACACACACACACACACACACACACACACACGCACACACACACTCAAGTTAGCATCTTATCTCTAGGCCTGTCATTTTGAATTTGTAAAAGTGTGGAGTGAAATGTTCTCTAATGGCCATTTGCACTCTGCTTTTCTCCACAATAAAATCGTGTAATCAAGAGATAGAGTGAGAGCTGGAAAGAGAGAAATGTTGGCCTAAGAATATATGGAGCTGGAAATGAAAGAATGGTGAGAAGTTAAAAAAGTTGAAAACATTCAGAGACACAACAAAACAAAGCATGAAGGATATTTGGGTAAAGTTGTGGAACTTTTGTGGTCATGTTTACAAGAAACTAGCATTAACTTCACTGAGAATAGAAGTCTCAAGTGTTCAAGGTTGATGTTTGGTTGACCAATTCGTCCGCCCCGATCTCCCATCACAATTCCTACAGCTGCTAAAGGGCTCTTATATTTAAACATATGTTGTTTTGTGGGCATTATAATGACATAAGTGTTTTGTGATGACACAATAAATGGATCAGTTTTAGTGTATAAAGGTGCTTTGGACCTCAATTACAGACCTTTTAGCAATGCTGAGGTTGCAATACCAACGATTTGGGCTAATTAAGTGTAATTATTTCACCATTAGCTGAACATGCTAAATAATAATAGCTACATTTCATAAAATCACATAACATAAACTAGATACACATGGGTTATCCTCTCCCCATTCCTTCTACAAAAAGACAACAGGAAAAGTAGTTTATAAAATTTCTTTTCACTTTAAAAAACTTTCCCACTTCCACTCTCCTGTCCCTGTCAGAGAGGTCTACAGGGCTTTACGAGAAGGCAGGAGGGTTTTTTCTCACTGTGGGTTTTTATTTGTGTCTGTGTGTGTCGGGGTGCAGTGCTCTCTTTTTTTTCTTTTCTAGAAAGTTCTCAGGCCCTATGTGAATTAGTATGCTTATTAGCATAGGGATATAAGTCAACACTGCCCCCAATACGTCTGTTTGTATTGTGACCTGTGTATGTGTGTGTGTGTGTGTGTGGGTGTGAGAGAGAGTGTATGATGAGTGTTTTCTCAAGTTTCCATATTTAAGAGGTGGTCTTTTTTTGCTTATTTCTAACTCACAATTACAATCCCATTCAAAGACGAGAGTAATTCTACTTCATTAAAATGATGTTTTATAATTCCGTCTTGCATTACTTAAATATTATACCTTCAAAGTCACACACCATTACATATGTTAATGCACTACAAAAAAACACAACCTTCTTCACAGTTTCAGCTCAAGGGCTTGACCTCCTTGTACAAACAGCAGTGAAACGACTGACTGCATTTAGATTTGGTTACTGTATTTAAGCTCTCATTCTTCATACAGTTTCAGTGCTAAAAAAAAGGAAAATGAAAACGACATTGGAAGGGAATCAAGCTACACCAGATGTTCAGTTAGCATGGTTTGAATCAGGGCATTTTGAAAACCTATTCTGACCAAATCAATGAATTACCCATCCAATCCAAAAAAAAGTTAGTTAAATTGTGGTACACAATCTGGAAATGATCTCCTTGCTGACTGTGATTATCCCAGTTTTAAAAACAAGCTTTAATTCTAATAATCATTATTTTCTGTTGAACTTTTCAAAACTGGGGTTACAAAACGTTACAAAACAATAAAAGAAATCAGTAAAAAAAACAGTGCAAGCTTAAAAATACCAACAATTAAGCATCAGAGTAGGAATAAAAGATACATATATTGAAACCACAGATGTTTAAATATGACAATTAGGGAGAGTCCAAAACTTCTGCCTACAGGCTCTTCACAATTCTCAAAATTGGTCCGTTAACAGAATGCATTAATGCATGAAAATGAAATGTAACCTGATTGTGTGAGAAAAAATGGACCCCATTTCGTCATCTCTGTGCATTCTCAGTCATCAGGTTACTGTAGTCCTAAGAGAAGTCCAGGTGTCTTCTGCTGAAGCTCTTAGGACCCAGATTTGGACCATCTCAGGACGGACTTGGAGTAAACATTTGTGCTTCTTCATTCAGCATGGTGCTAATCACGCTAGTTATTACTTGCTTGTACTGTGCCAGCAGCAAAACAAAGCATGAAGGATATCTGGGTAAAGTTGTGGAACTTTGTGGTCATGTTTACAAGAAACTAGCATTAACTTCAATGAGAAGAGTAGTCTCAAGTGTTAAAGGTTGATGTTTGGTTGACCCATCCGTCTGCCCTGATCTCCCATCACAATTCCTACAGCTGCTCAAGGGCTCTTACATTTAAACATATGCCCTCTCCATTTTTCACTACATGCTTTCCTAATATTTCACCGCGAGTGAAGCTTAAATGGATGTAAACTTTAGAGGTGTAAACGGCAGACTGGCCAAACAGCTGACCTCTGTGAAAGCAGTTCAACAGCTTAGCCTTTTGGGTCTTGATGGCCCTGCAGTGGAAACCAACCGCTGGCTGTTAACAAGAATGCAGCAGGAACCGCAGCCATACTGCAGCTGATTTAAACAATTCCTCTCTCTCTCTATGTTCCTTTCCCTCCTCCGTGTTTTCACTTCTCAGCTTTAAAACAGGCCGAGAGCGAAAGGAGTAAATAAACACAACAAAGGAGAGAAACGTCTGCGGAGTGAGGAAGACATCTGATCAGGATGCCTCCTGGACTCCCTCCGCGTGGAGATATTCTGGTCACGTCCGGCTGGAAGGAGACCCCAGGGCAGACCCAGAACACATTGGAGAGATTATACATCCCAGAGCGCATGAGACGGCCTCCAGATCCCCCAGGAGGAGCTGGAGGACGAGGCTGGTTGGGGGAAGGACATCTGGGCTGTTGTATATTTCCTGGAGCTTCACGCTCAACTGAGGAAGTGGCCGGCGACGTATCAGTGAGCTGCACAGTGTGGTGGAGGAAGTTTATCTAGTGATTGTTTTACTGATAAAGCGCCATAAACTTCAGATTTGCATTTCATACTGTGTTGCCTCGTGTTATATTTTACTTCTAACACATAAGCAGTCAATCTTCTTCGCCCCGAGTGTCTCCAGCTGTATATCTCCTTCACAAAGCTCCATTATTTTTTCCTGCTCTTTCACTGTTTTTCATCATCTCGCGCTCTCGCTCTCTTTCACTCTCACCTGTCAAGTTTACTTACACTTTGTGCAGCTCCTTTGTCACTTTATGTGCGAGTGTGTAAATGCACGAGCACAAACAAAAGTGATGACATGGAGGCCGGAGGGAGACGAGCGCAGGTTCACCACTTAGCTGGTGGGATGGAAGAGTTGAAGCAGTGCAAAAGCATTAACCTTACTGTTAATGCCATCCAACGATCGATTCTCTGCATATTTATTTTCTCTTGTGAGCTGGACAAGTTCGGTCCTGATGCATCTGGTTAACTGCTGTCGGCTACAGCTGCCCGACTACAGGTCAAGTTAGGTCAATAGCTCTAATTCACATACTCCAATTGTCAGTTGTGCAAAACTCTATTAAAAGTACAGAAATTTTTAAAAATTTAAATCCTCAAGCTATTTGGTTTTTGGCCACTTTTTAAAGTTCAATTTCTAAGCATACTGCATATTAGTAGTATTCTATAATATTATTAATTCTTGAGCAATCTTATGTAAAAAAAGTTGCAGAAAACACTGAGAAATTTGCATTTACTAGTTTCTAGTGCGGTACCTACTGACATGAATCCCCCCAGCCCTATTTTAAAACATAACACCGCAACTGAAAGCCAGTTTGTTGTCGCTCTTCTTTGTGCACCAGTGACTACCCATCTCCTTTACTGCTAACACTTTGCCATTACAAAGGCAGGTCAAGCACACACACAGACACACACACACACACATGTGCGATGGGCAGCGACAGTGGCAACAGTCCTGTCTGAGCCGCTCATGTGTTCCTGTGACGGGGCGCTAATGCACTGCCAGGAAACAACATGGCTTCCTGGGGGAATGCAAAATGGAGGCCTGGCAACTGCTGCCAAAATGTCAGGGTGAGGGAGAGGTGGGCGGGAGGAGAGGATGATCGAGAGACTAGAGAGAGCCGAGTAATATGGGAGGGAAACTTCAGGGAACAGTTACAGATCAATACGAGGTTTTAGTTAAGTTGTTTCTTGTTGTTTGTTTATTGGCAGTCAAGCAGTCCTTTTTAACCTTTTGACTTTCATCAAAATGACTTCCCCTGAATTACAGCCCGTTGAGAAGCAGCGTTTTACGGGTGTAACACGCAACGACACCCTACTTAAGTTATCAATAGGTGGGGATGTTTGTGTGTTGGTGTGACTGCTGCTGTGTATTTTAGCATGGTAATTAGCAGCTAATTAGTTATTGATTGAGGCCGGTATATTTTATGGAGGTGAGGGGACGAGTGTGACACGGGGCCACAGCGGAACACCTCGGTCATAATTCACGCTCTGCTGCGCAAACAGGCAAACACACATCCACTTATTCCTCCACCTCCAGCTTAATATCTCAGGCTGTTTCTATTTGCTTCACTCTGACTTTACTTCTCTATGCAGGTGGCCACAAATGAAACACCCTCTTGAGCTCTCTCCCTTCAAGTTCTAGTTATAAAGGTAATAGTGGCGATTTATTTAGTCATTTTCGTCCCTCATATTTAGTAAAACTAGTGTATCCTACTAGCCTTTTCAGCAACAAAACCATGGAAGCAGGTATGCAACCATCTGGATTCCTTCATCTGAATAAAAATATGCTGACATACACATAAGTGTAATATATGGTGCTTTTTTAAATCTACCAATAAGTTGCATAAAAATTTACTTAAACACATTTTTTTGTCTAAATGTTATACTGAAAAATGAACTTAAAGCATGTTTTAATCCACATTTAGCTTAACGATTAATGCATATTAAAATATTCATCATTTTAAAGTTCTTTTCCAAGGTTGTGTCTTAAACAAAAGAAGTGTAATTTAGTCACACACACACACAATTCACCAATTTACTGTAGTGTTATTACGGCCAGTCAAGAAAATTGTTCAGTGTATCCCACTACACATGGCCACAATGTTTTGTTTGTATACTTTTGCATTTACACCGATCAGGCATAACATTATGACCACCTGCCTAATATTGTGTTGGACCCCTTATGTGATCTAAAATGCTCTGAACCATTGGTCATGGACCAGAGGGCCTCTCAGGATGTCCTATGGGGTCTGGAACCAGGACGTTGGCACTGGATCCTTTGGGTACTCTGGCTTGTGCAGTGGGGCCTCTGCCAATCAAACTTGTTCCACTGCATCCTGTTGATGCTTGATCACAATGGGGTGTAGGAAGTTTGGAGGTCCAATCAACATGTTGGGCCATTGTCATGTTCCTCAACATGTTCCTGATTGTTTGATGTTTTTTCCATGTGGTGGGGGACATTTTACTGCAGGAGTAGGCCGAGTTAAGCAAATTATATCACTATTCATGAGCTTTATATGCAATGGTTGGTTGATAGGTCTTGTTACATCTTACAAGTTGAGCAAACCTGCTGCTCTCAATAGCTTGATATTTGATTGATCTTCTCATTTAACAGCAAGAAAGTGAAAAAGAATATTTCTGAAACTGTGTAAAGTTCCTCTCTATTTACCTTTCACTTTTTTGTTTTAAAGTAAAACACACTTAGCAAGGCCGTAGACATTTATTATTAGTTTTTTTTTAAAAATTGCAAATCATTCTAAAGTAACTGTTGGCTGCACAATCAAGTGCAAACCATCTGCGTTTAGTTGGGATATAAGCCTGGCTTTACTGTGCAGTTTTGTCTACCGACGGATCGAAAATCTCTTGGGGAAAATGAAGACTCGATTCATGGTACCAAGGAAGCGTCTCTGCAATTGTGCAACCAAAACAAGAACAGATAAGAGATTTTGTTACCTACTGGTAGCTGAACCCGAGTAGATGAGATGATGGACGGGAGTAAATATGAAACCCTGCTTTCACATCTGGACTGGAGATGGAATATATGGATAAACATACTTCTTCTCCTCATGTTTTGATGTAGTTACATGTTTGCATGAAGTAATACTTCTACCATGTTACTGTTTCATAAAAATATGACTATTTCACTTCATCTCCTTCTAATATGCTTCTTGTCCTGTGCTGACAATGGAAAGCGGTCTGGTCTTATCATCTTGGAACCACACCACCAAAAAAACGCTGGTGTGGAAAAGCTGTGTGTCACAACTTTAAATAAAAGTTATTATTTTTCTAAAAAGCCTTAAAAAGCACAGATTTTGATGATTATGTTGTGGATATTTACTGCATATTGAGTGCAGCATCCGTGACTATACATTGCGACTATACATTTATTTGCCAGTGTTGCTAGTCAGGTGATAACTCTCCAAAAACTGGCTCCCTTTATTCCAACTAAAGCCGTTTCATCAGCAAATCTCATCAAATATCTTCTTAAGCTTACTCAACAGTTGCCAATTAAATGTTCCTACCGCAAAGTAAACAAAGTTAGCACAGAGCTTTGAGAAGATGCAAAACACCTGGTTTCTCTTGGGAGCAAACTTGAAAGAAGAAACATGAAATTTACTTCAGAAAAACAATCATTTTACATGAATACATTTTCTCCAAAATCGCCTTGCAGTTGGATCTACACACTTGTTTTTGTCCACGTTAAAGTCAAATGCAGATGAAATGTAAAGTATCTAATTTAACAGCTTCTCTAGATATACCACTGAGTTCTGAATTAATTATTGTGGTAGATTTATAATATAAAATCACTTCTGATACAAGAGACGGCAGATTCTCACTGGAGTCTCACTGTGGTGACTCTGGAGCGTTTCACTCTTTATAAACCCTGGAGTGAAGCAGTTTCTCACTCCGGAGAATTTTTTTTTTTGTCACCAGGCATCTGTTGAACATTTTATAGGCAGGCACTGGGGAACATTGGTGGCTCTGCTGATTTAACAACTAAAATCTCTTTCTGCGCCGTAAGAACTGAATCTCTCGGAGGTTCAAAAAATAGTTTTCGTCCCCCTCAAGGTCGCAGCTCCTGCAGATATATGTCTTTGGGTGTTGCTAATGGTCTGGTCTGATGTTGTGCACTTCAAATCACTGGCTATTTCCTAAGCCTGTTACTGCTAAATGGAAAACGTGCGAGTTTAGATGATAGTGTGTGTGTGGGTGTGTGTGAGTGTGTGTGACCTCTGCCTTTAATCCACTTTACCTTTCATTTCCTTTCTAGGCTCTCAAATGACCCAGGGCACCCGGACAGAATCCCCCCTTACTGTCCTCCTCTTTTACCTCCTCATCTTTCTGTCACTTTTCCCTCTTGATCACAGTCATTTCTCCTCATTTTTCCAGTCATTAAAGTGAACCTTATCTTCGGTTTGCAATATGTTACTTTTAATCAAAAGTTTTTTTAAAGGATGGGACACTCTCCCAATCGCATAGCCATCAAATACTTTTACTACTAGTACTGACACGCTGCTAAGGAGATTATAGCAAATAGCAATTAAATATACCAATAAATGGACACTTTTAGCAAAATTAACTCACAACTGCATGATTGGATATTGTTTAAGTGACCCCCGTTGTTGCTGGAAATACAGACTCCAGCTTGAGAAGTAATAATAAAACACGTAACCCTATTATCTTTTATTCATATCCATTCGTAAGATTAAAAGATGTTGAATGGACGGCCTTCCTAAAAGTTCTTTATGCACTTGCCAAAACAGGATGCTTATTTATAGTGTACCTTCGACCCAAACGTACAGTACATACACCAAGTAAGCTTAAATATTCCTGATGTGATTAGTTTTTTAATTAATTTTTATCCATTTTAATCATCGGCCAGGCAGCAGTTCTAACTCTGTGGTTGAAGACTTCATTTATTTGCCGAGAGCAATAAATGTACAGGAAATTGTCCATGTGATGCATATAAACAGACTCTCATAGTAGCCTATTGTGAAATAAACAATAGGGCCCATAACAGATAGATTTAAGATTCAGTGCAAGGAGATGTAACGCTATACATATCACCCAGTATACATTATGTAGAAGATATATCAATTTTATAGTCAATTCTGGCACCGAAGGGCGACGGCTATATTAAGAGATAGAGAAACACGGGCAATGTATCGGAACAACTCACAAAGACACATTTGCTCTGAGTGAAATTAAATGAGTTCTGATCAGCTGCATTTAGCTCCAGAGTATTTATGGCTCTTGAAGATTCTCCTCGACACCACAAACAGTGTGCGCTGAAAGTAACAGGAAATAAACTCCAAAGAAATCACGGCAACGGCAGCACTGTTAAGCCCAGAGGGGAGACGAGGGGATTTGGTGTCACAAGAATCTGCTTATGGTTTTCTTTTTTTTTTAATTATTATTCTTCAGCAAAATTTGATACCTGTGATGAGGAAGATGCTAATGATTGCTTTAAATGCATATATATTAGTTCAAAAAGGGGGAAAAGGAGCCTTATCAGCACAGATGACAGATTTTTTTTTTGAAGGATTTTCTTTTGCTTAACTCGGTGTTTTATGCATTGTGTCGTATTAAAGGGACAGTTGCTTGTACAAGTCATTTTTCTTTCCCAGTGTCTCCACACAGTGTGATAGTGCTGTCGCAGTGTCTAATATACTGTACAAATACCCCCAAAACACATTCTTCTCACTTGAAAGGAAACTGTTTGGACTGATATTCCTTTCTAGACGGCTAACCTCGCTCATAATTGCTGCATGTCCTAACCTTTCCTTAACTTACTTCTGTGCATAACCATGACACTGACAGTATCTTCACCAAGAACGTTTAACCTTGTGGAGACTAGCTTTTGTAGACAGATGTGGCAGACATATGTGAAGTGAGAATAACTAACACAAGCTCCAGAAGCCCAACTTCTATTCATTCTATTACCAATAACTGTTAGAAAACAGAAAAGTGGAAGTTAAAAGCCTGTGTGCGTTTATTTCTCTCGCTGTAAGGTGAGAAATAAATGAGTTCCAAGGTGAATTTTGGCAGGAAGCATCCAATCACAGAGCTTACAATTTGATAATTGGAATAGGAAGCAAAGATTGTTTTGTTAGGGTTCTGCAGCATGCATTTGTTAAGCTTAGGATGTTTTTTTTTTTTCAAATTTGGATAAATTCAGCCACTACATTGGAATATTTTCAGTCCAAACTCCTATGATGAAGCATTTTGAATTTACCATCTATCTCAATGCCTAAGACTGACTTCTAATCCAATACAATGCTGAAAGAGGAATAAACCACATTTAAACTATTAAAACATAGTTGTTCAGTTTTCTAGGAGACACTTATGTTTGTGTTTGCGGAGGAATATAGTGAATATCATTATTTAAAAAATTGGAATGTGAATGGGAGGAGAGGTCAGGAACCAGTATCTGCTGGTATCTGTCACTATATTCTGTCATCACTGCTAATTTTATGTGCCACCATGTCATCGTTTCTTACTTTTTACGTTTACTTTTTGTCTCCTATAGTGACCAGGTGTTGTTACTGATTGTGGGAACTTCACTAAAAAGCTTCAGTAAAAAGCAACCTGGCTTCTCTTTTAGGTTTCTGAAGATGTTTAACCTTCGTGGAAGAGGCTTTTTCAGTTCTCACCGACTGATGGGAAGTTTCAGATGTACAGTCTTCAGTTACAACTAAAGAAGCAGTTCTGAAGTCAGGTGAAACATGTTCAAGAACCTAAAGAGAAGTCAAGTTGCTTTTTACTGAATGTTTTTAGTGAAGCTTCTAGGATTACCATGACCTGGAAGACTTATTTCTTCCTGGTTTAACCCCTTCTACATCCATTATCTATACACTGCTTAATCCTCTGTAGGGTGGCGGAGGAGCTTGAGCCTATCCCAGCCGACTCAGGGTGAAGGCAGGGGACACTCTGAACAGGCTAGTCGCCAGCCTATTGCAGGGCTACATATAGAAACAGACAACCAAGCACACTCACACCTACAGACAATTTAGAATCACCAATTAACCTCAGCCTGCTTTTGGACTGTGGGAGGAAGCTGGAGAACCCGGTGAGAACCTACAGGGAGGATGTGCAAACTCCACATGGAAAGATCCCAGACGTGAACTGGGGATCTTTTAGGTGTAAAGTTTCGTTACCAACAACGAGCCACCGTGCAGCCTTAGAAAGTAAATCTTTACACTTAATGTCACGTTACTCTGCAACATCGCCTGAGATGCCCTGTTGAGCCATTGCCATTTAACAACTTTAAACCTTAGATATGCCCACATATCAGCAAAAATCCCTGAGAAGGACATACACAAGAGCTTTCTTTTAGATTTACTGCAACAAATCTGGCAGTAAAGTTGCCAAAAAACAGCTCAAAGACTTTGTCACAGATAAATTTGGAGAGAAGGAAGCTCAATTGTATAAGAATCAAGGTGGTACTGGGGAACTACTTAAAACTGTGACTGATTAGTAACTCTGATTACTGAATTTAAGAACAGTAATCTGCTACATTACTGTATTACAGACAAATCTACTGTGATTACAGTGACATGTTACCCCAACACTGAATAAGATTGTCATTTTTACTGATTTACAATCAGAAGGCTGATTTTTCTTAAATCAGTGACCCATTGTTGTCATTTCTTTTAGAGACTTGAGTGGATGAATTAACACCTTTGTCAGAGAACAGAAAACTAGAAGAAAATGGTCAGCATGGGAACACATGAACACTGAAACTCACTTGTTCATTTATGATCTCAGTCATACTGTACATGCATACACAAATTATCATGTTGTCCTGTTTCTCCTCTATGTTGGACATACACACTTTTGTGAACATACTTGTTTCACATTAGTCACACACACAGACACACACAGATCATCTCGCAGACACAGGGGGTTTGAACGGTAATTGGTTCGTGTGGAGATTCCTTTAGTGATGTCGCCCGTAATTGAATTTGACAAAGAGGAAGACACAACGGCTCAGACGTGATGGCGGAGGGTGAATGTGTGTGTGTGTGTGTGTGTGTGTGTGTGTGTGTAGCTGCATGCTTGTTTGAGGGGAAATTTAGGTTGTGCCTGTGTTCCTGCATGTATTAGGACAGATACAAAGCAGATTAAGAATTGATCTGTGCACCATTTAATGAACCAGCTGCAGAGTTTGACACGGGTCTACGTGATCCCACATGCATGCACACACACACACACACACACACACACACACACACACACACACATACACGTGCATCCCTCCGTCCTTGGAAAAGGTGCTGTGCTTGTACTTACATCACATCTTTGTCAGGACATTACAGCATATTTAGTGGCATTTCACATTCACATCTACATCCCCTGTCTTTCATTCCTATTTACATCAAATTACATCACTAGGTTTGTGCGTACTTCACAGAAAAGTCGATTAACTCTCAAACTTGTAACCACTTACCTGCAATTCTCTGCTTTTTTCTCACATTTTGCTATCATGTAGCTTCACTGGTCAAAGGCGTGGAATGAATGCAGTGTTACAGTTTAAAGGAAAGCGCTTCATCACAGTTTGGAGAGAGCAGACATCAATCAATGGGACGCCAGTTTTCTGAAGGTCATATAAAGACGCTGTTGTCGACGGAGGTGGTGGAGCACATCACATTCAAAACACAGAGAAGGACGATTTTTAAGGAGCTGAGCCTCCACATACTGTCAGTGAATATAAAAGAGGGGGAGGACAGGAGATGTGGGGGAGGTAAACAGGTGAGAGGAGGGAGAGAAGCCTGAGTCTGCTTTTTTTGCATGTGGCCTTGTATTTATTACACAATGAGGATGCATATCTAGCAAATACTAGGTTGTGTAAGTTAGTTAATGCAAAAATATATTGAATGTATGGTAATCATTACCCTGTTTGGTTGCGTAATTTAAATACATATTTTTAACCGGCATGGTTTCACTTTTTTTGCAAGAAAAAAGGTATTTAGAATGAGGATTAATCAGTAGGTTTGGTAAACATCATGCTGTCTTGGATAATTCTGGTCAGGGTTGTTGGCGTGTATACTTTAGATCATTGTCTTTTAAAGATGGAATTAATCATAAAAGGTCAACAAAGTTGTCTAATTTTTCTTCCTTAAACTTCAGTCTACTGATGAAAACACGGATTCATATCTGTGGGGTTTCATATGTAAAAACCTGCCGACATGTCTGGCTGAATTACTCCAATATTGCAACGTTCCATTGCATAGCATAGATAATAATACCAGCTGGGGTTGTTGGCGTGTATACTTAACCTTGAATGGCTAAACCTGGTTCAGCTAGTCAGTTATTTCTTCTCAATGTTGCATGGATTTTTTAATTTACCATTACCTATTTTCTTCCATTCTTTTATTCCTTTCCCTTCTCTTTTATCCCCTGCTTTGCTCTCGTTTGTCCTTTTTACTTTCTAGTTCTTGCACTTACTTTCCTCCTCTCCTCTCATTGATCCATTTGTCATCTTTCGCCACTCCTCATCCCATCCTTCCTCCCTTCACCTCCCTGCTTTGCGTGAGGTCAGGATAATGCCACTAATTTGTGTGTATGCTTGCGCTCGTCCCCTATCTGTCCCCTACTAGCTGTGACACCGCTGACCTACACATAGTGCTGTGTCAACAATACAAGTACATATACACATCACAAATGACAGCATCTCAAGGGACCTTAACAAGATAGTTTACACTGACGGAGAATGTCACGGGAGGTAGGGAGGGCCGAAGAAGAGGAGGGAAGTTATTATCTATCTAGCGCGTTGCTGTTGCTTGTGTTGTTGTCAGGGATAAATGGGCTGAACTGAACAACAAGAGCTGCGTCAGTGAGATCAACCGCAGTACATCGCAACCAGTGACAGGTTCAGCCAGTCATTTCCATACGTTCATTAGGTGGGCAGTGGACACACGGTTATATTCCCCCTGCAAACATTATCCACCGTGAGAAATAAACAAAAAGGTTCGTTAATGGAATGTGAAGTGAAACCAAATGAAAATCCAATCTCCCTCTTATTTTTGCCTGCAACTTGTAAGACAAAGAGAGGATTTTGCCTCCTGACGATATACGTCATTTTGTATGAGCATAGGAATGAAAGTGGTGCAGTTGCTCAAAAACATGTGCACTAAAAAGTTGTTTGTGATTGTTAAAACACAACAGAAGTGTGCATCTTATGGATTCTTGGTGTGGTTTCTTGTACATTATTAAGGTTTGGATCATTACCTTTTCAAGATGGGATAAGTCATGAATGGCCAACAAAATCTCTAATTTTTAAGGTTCCCTGGCGAAAATTGTGATTTTTATCTTGCTGATGGGTCAGTATGGGTTTTTTACATGCCTGAAGATGTATCATGAGTAAAGTTAAGTAGCCATCTTGAAACTTCGGTGCTCTGATGATAACCTCAAAAACATGGATTCATATGTTTGGGATTTCATACATAAAAAACCAAAGGAACTAATCCTGAATTTCTACAATATTACAACATTCCATCCTGTAGCATTGAGTAGTTGTACGGTGTTTTTGCAGTCATAGGTGAGCTGGTGTGCTGAGCTGCAGCCAATGGGGAGGGGGTGAGTGGAAAGAGTAGCAGGGACTTCATAAATCTGCACATTCCAGAGGAAACAACAGTGTAAAGTTACATCTAAGCCATTTGAAGGCAGGAAGGGATTATTATTTCATAGAGAGAACTTCTGAATTTGTAACTTTGATACACAGAGATGAGTTTTTAGGGGTTTAGACAATGACATTTGGGAAATGTCTTATTCACTTTCTTGCTGACAGTTAAATGAGAAGATCAATCAAATATGAAGCCATTGAGAGCAGCAGGTTTGCTTAACTTAACTTATGAGGACAAGAAATGGAGAAACATTGAAGACAGCTTTGCCCAAATGTGACAGTATCAACTTGCCATTACCTATAAAGTTAATTAACCTGCATTTTATTTATCATTTGTTTGATTTATATAAACATAGAGGTATAAAAACAAAATGTTGTGGTTATATTTGGGCTGATATGTTGGACTATTTCTTGAATGACTGTAATAACTCCAGCTTATAACTACCTGTACAGTGCTGAATTGTCAGCTTTACACTTCTTTTTTTTTCTTTTTTTCATATATAAGTTAACCAACTAAATATGACATGGTGGTAGATGAACTTTAGAAGTGTTTGTGCCACTGCTGCATAATGTAGCTGGTAGAAGCAAGACATGTACTCCACCTTCAGCTCTGAATACGTCTTTAATCATGCACTGTACATCTAAATGGACAGTTCAGTATTTGGGAGCCTTGCCTTCCAAAAAATTTTGTTCCTATACAACTAAAATGCCTTCTCAATTCCATTCTAAGGGACACATAACTCCTCCAAAACTGTGTTTGCTTGTGACAAATTCAACATTTTATTACATTCTAACTTCTTGTCAACCAACCAGTCATATGTAGCAGTAGATGGATGGGACTCATCACTGCAGTAACCCCCCAAAATGGAGGGGAAGATTCAAACATATTGTAAAAGGGCCCTTTTTAAAAATAAATAAACCATGATATTTTCCCAAATCTTATCAAGCACTTTCAGTCCCTAAACCAAATCTATCTTCTAATATGTAGTTGTAAAATGGTCAAATGTAATCTAAAGCATGACCTTTTTTCTTTTAAACCAGCAGTTCTGGTGCTTAAACCTGACCAAACAGGTAACCTCGGATACCACCAGCCCTCCAACCTACTGATGCGGACACGTTTCTCTAAAATTAAAAATGAGGTTTAGTTCTCTAGCAATGTTATTTTAGGAAACAGGGTTGTATTTGGTTGTATTTTAAGGACCTGCAGTTGTGGGAGGTCTGACAAGTCTGGCAAAAAGGGTAGAATTTGTTTGAGGCCTGTGAGTAAGTGCTGCCTTCAAGCCTCAGCTCAGGGCACAGCAGCCCTGTGTGTGCTCTTTTGGCTCTCTGGACGGTACTTTACACCTGTCATGGTGTCTCACTGACAGCTACAGCTACCTGCAGTTGTACCCTGTGGGTGCCATTGTCAAACAGCTGTTTGTTTTAAAACAGAGCGTGCGTTTGTGTGTGTGTGTTTGTGCTTTTTGCGCACGCGTGTGTGTGTGAGGAGCAAATGCAAGAGAGGGAATATCTGTCAGATCGGATGTCAACAAACAGCAACAGCTCGCTAACACTCAATCATCACAAGCAGACTTTACTTGCTACACACAAACAAACACAATCAGCACAGGGGAGGGCTTCGTGTGGCAGCCTATCTGCAGACAGTGGTGAGCTTTCAGTGCCGTGTTTTACCGATTCCTGTCACAACATAAGTGCGCTAATTTGTTGATTTCTGCTCCCCATATTTGACACTTTCTGTGTACCATAATTAAAATATCAGCAGCAGAGATGTGGCAGGAAATTTCTGTCTTTATTTGACAGAGGCTGTTGTCGAAAATGCCTTTTTCTATCTCTCAGCAAGAAAGACGTCAGTAGTATTTTACTAATTCTGCATGTTATTGCCTTGTTCTACTCATGATTCACAGCATATTATGTGAAGGGGATGTTCAAGTGATTCAGCAATTTGCCAGAATTTCTTTGCAGGGTAAATAAACACTCACGAGTATAATGTAGCCCACTGATTACACCTGTTCTTTAAGTTGCATTCTGATTGAATGCGAAGCCGAATTCTTACAAAATGGTTTTGATAAAGGTGACAAGAATCTGAGCAAATTTGACAGAAAATTCAGCGCTCACCCCAATAACAAACATCTACACACACATATACACAGAGTACCAACATAGCATTTATCTGAATGAGTTCCTTCCATTTCCACTGTGTTGTTATTGATTGTACTTAAACAGCACCACTCCTGTCGGCTTGTACCAGGAAATTGGCTTCATATTGAAACTGTCACAACAAGAGTGCGTTTCATTTTAGGCCCCGAGGGTGTCGGGAGCACAGCACAAGAGGAATCAATCTCCAGTCCCTCGTATCGACTTGTTTCTCTAAAGGTTTTAAAGGTATTTCTGCTTTATTAATTAGTACAGTAGTTCTGCAGTTAGCTTGAGTGGCTTAGAGCCCATGATTGTCCTTCCACCAGGTTCCAAGTTAGTGGACACCCCGTTCTGCTTAAGAGTCCCTCAGACAGATACTGGAAGTCTTCCAGCTGCTTTGGCTGACCTCAACCCTTCCTGTAGAAGAAACTGAGCTAAAAGTAAGGAATGATTAGAGAGTCGAAGAAAAAAAGCTAAATTCTGATGACACACAACATCTAGAAATTGGACTTTTGTGCACACAGAACCTTTAACCTTGGTTTCACTAAAAGAAATCTACTGCAGAAAAGTCCAGGACACTCCAGAGAGAGACAGCTGACCAATCAATGTCGAGTCACAGTGCGTCGGGCCTCTCGCTCATCATTTGTGCTCAGGCAGCTGAAGAGGAAGAGCCTCAACAGCAACTCAGCAGTAATCAGGCTATTTAATGTTCCATAAGCCTGTTTTCAGACAGACTGGAGAGGCCAACATATAAGTTCTAATTATTCTATAGCTGTTACGGGTCTTAATATCTTGCCATCTAGGGAATTCTGGACTGTGTTAGATCATTCAAACAGATTTGGTACCGATTACTTTCATAATATTGCTATTGTTGCATTCTTAGTCCATTGCTGACAGATGTGTGGATAGCTTAAAAGTTGTGCAGCCATAAGTTCATATCTGAGTTCTGTTAAGCTTGTAATTTCTAACACATCAGGTCTGTAAAGTTGAACTGGCAGCAGTGGCAATGGGGAGTCACGTGACTTGTTTTGAAATGAATAAGCTGTGATTGGTGTAGCTATATCTGGGTTTGTGCCACTTTAATATCAGTGCACCATGTCATCAATGTCGATACTACATCAGGCTTTCATTATAAGGAGCCTAAACTAAATTTTTTGTATCCTACACGAATGCTGGTGACCTATAACCCAGTTTGCATGAACAATGTTAACACTGATAGTCAAATTCCCATCTTATATCATCATATAGAGTAATATACAAATACATATACACACTGGAACCAGGACATTGGCACTGGATCCTTTGGGTACTCTGGCTTGTGCAGTGGGGCCT
Source organism: Dascyllus trimaculatus (assembly GCA_024666655.1). Lineage (NCBI taxonomy): Eukaryota > Metazoa > Chordata > Actinopteri > Pomacentridae > Dascyllus > Dascyllus trimaculatus. Next base: position 26,255,775 of record CM045449.1, on the reverse strand, counting down.
CTGTCAATCAAACTTGTTCCACTGCATCCTGTTGATGCTTGATCACAATGGGGTGTAGGAGGTTTGGAGGTCAAATCAACATGTTGGGCCATTGTCATGTTCCTCAACATGTTCCTGATTGTTTGATATTTTTTCCATGTGGTGGGGTGCATTTTCCTGTGGGGGTAGGCCAGTGACATTTGGGATTTCCATTAGCATGAGGGAGTGTGTTTGTTGCGGGTCAATGTTTATTTGGGTGTCTAAGGTTTTGCAGTAGAACACTACAGTTTGAGTGCCTGGATAGCTCAGTTGGTAGAGCATCAGACTTTTAATCTGGGGGTCCAGGGTTGAAGTCCCTGTTCAGGTGATGATGTTACCAAATTTCCAAGAGGAAATTGGGATTGATGAAGTATTTCTGTTCTATTTTATAGTACCAATATGATCAATGTCATTCACTTCACCTGTCAGTGGTCATAATGTTGTGGCTGACCGGTGTATAGATATATATTCTCTGGCCTGTCTAATTGTCTGTATACATCTCAGAACCCAATACAACTGTACATTTAGCCTAAAGTCTGATATCTCTTTCTTGATGAACACCCTGCACCAGTCAGTTTCCATTTAATCAAATTTTCAGCAGTTTTTACCATTACATTAATTTGTGTGTTCCCGTCACTAGGATGATGTGGTCCTGATGATTTTGCTCACCATAACAAGAAATCATAACTAACCAGTGCGATGCACAAACCACAGAAGTTTATGGGATCATTGTGCACCCTGTTTGTGGCGAAATAAATGATATTCAAGTAACCAGTAGACTGAGCATGCATAGTCACACTTTGTTATGTATATTCAACATTTACTTTGAGTTTTGTGACCACTGGAGGCACTATGGAGTATTGTTTATATAAGCGGGTGCTTGTTTGGGATATGCTTGTCCACACAAAAAGGGACCCACATGTATGTGCAGATTGCCAGCAAGTGCACATGGGTATAAATTACAATTTTTTTTTAAAAGTATCCAGTGTATTTGTTTGCCTCTACACAATATGCTTTGGTGAGTAACAGTGAAGAGTAACAGAAAATTGTTTATGAAGAAACTCCACAGCTTCACCGCTTTTTAATCAACAGGCTATGAGGAACTCGATGCATGTGAGTTGACAACCTGTTACCAGACGGTTTTTCCTAACATTTGGAAGCTGAAAAGATGGCAGAGTTTACTGAACCATTTTATCTTGAAGATGGAGCTTAGATGTGCCTGTGGTTCACTAATCACACAGTACACTATGAAGTTCTTCTAACAAACACCTCTTAACCAGAAAGATGTTGTTTTTTTATGGACAGATTTGTAAAAGTTCTCCACGTTTCACCAGTTCTGATCAATTGTCATCTGGCATTCAGTAAAAGAGGAAAGGTAAAAAAAAGCCTGCATACTGTGATAAGTGTCCATTTGTGTCCTTTTGCACAAAGTGAATTGGAGAACGACACAGATCCTCTCCGATTTTAGATTACAGCGATGATTCAAGATGGACTTCTTGCTGTGTAAATTATCCTCAGTTTACCTCCCATAATTGTGATTTCCTCCTTGTGCCGTCTCTGTTTTTCAGGTTCTTAAGAAATGATTTCTTAATCCATATTTAACATATCTACCAGACCACGACTTCAGACATTTTGTTAAGTGCCTGAGCCCATTTTTCACTTTGGCACGTGTTCCATCACAAAACAAAATATCAGCCGGTGCAGCAATTACGGCTTCAGTGTCTTTGTTATTTAAAAATTCCTGCCTCCTTATGTCTGTGTGTATGTGTGTGTTTTGAGCCTGTACCTTGACCACGTCCACGTCCGTCGAGCTGCAGGTGACCGAGTCGTCCACCTCCCTCACCTGTCCGTCGGTCTCCACGGTAACCAGTTTGATGGGCACAGCGACTCGTCGGCCGGTAAGAATGGCTGTATTCACCACCTCTGTGTCCTATAGAGACAGAAGAAAGAGAGTTCATTTTAAAACCTGTTATTTAAACCAATGCTCTCACACTCACAACTGGAAAAAAGTTATTCATGCACTTATTTTATCCAGACTTCACGACTGTAACTCCCTCTTATTCTGGCATCAACTAGAAGCTACTCTCGCCTGAATGCAGGCGTTTGGTTTCTTACTGAATTAGCAGACAAACTAATTCAGAATTGATTCGAAGATGTTTCTAAACACATTTGTGTGGGGCCTCAAGCTACATAGCAGAAATGTTGACCCTTTATGAACCACCTTGTTCACCCTGGATCCTCAGGAGGGGTCTTCCTGGCTGTTCCAAAAATCAGGCTTAAAACTAAAGTTGCCTTTGACACGAGGGTCCCTCAGCTTTGGAACAACCTGCCTGAGCAGACGAGGCTTTCAGACCCAGTAACTTCATTTAAATCACTTCTTAAAACCTTGCTGTAATAGAATTGCATCATTTAATTGCTGTTTTTTTCAGAGTTTATTTGTATGTATTTATTTTGGCATATTGCATTTTGTATTTTTGCATACTTTTTCTTCATGTTTGAACTTTATCTTAACTTTGCCTTACTTTACTTTATGTGTATCTTCACTTAATCGCTGTTGAATGTTTAACTGTTTTTATGCTTGTATACCTGCTTTTGCACCTGCTCTTTATTCTATTTGTTTGTTTTTATTATTTGCCCTTTTACCTGTAAAGTGTCTTTGAGTGGCCAGAAAAGCGCTATACATTTAAAATATATTACTTTATTTGGCCTTGCTGTCTGGTTAAATGTTATTTTACCTTCTGTCTATCCTGCTTTTGCTTTGTCTGTCTAAGAACTTTGCAAACTCATGCTTTTAACGGTGGCATATTATTATTATTACTTTTTAAAAAAAAATTAACATCATTTAAACCAAGTTGTTATACTATGCTTGGACTTCTTGGATAAGAAATAACAATTTCAAGTTTGTACAGCTGGTCACAGCCATACGCATTAAAAAATAAGTAAAATATATCAATATATTGATAAGAAATGGTCATGTCATGAAACACTTTATTACTGTTTAGCTTTAAACATATCAAAAGTTGCATATTACTTAAATACCAACTCATTTTGTTGTCAAATGTGTTTTCTCTTCGTATTCCTAACTTCCCACAATGTTTCTATTACATTTAATAATTGGGGCACAGCACACTGCTGTTACAATTCTAACAACAAGCAAGTAACATGTCACAAACATGAAATTTTAGTCCGCATCAACCAACATGTAAAAGTTTGCATATCTATACCCAAAGTGCACGAGAGGGAAGGCATGACTGATGAGGGCAAAAGATGCAAGAGCAGAGACGGGAATAAACAACTAACAGCCAGAGACCAGGGGAGAGTTTTAAAGGAAGAGAGAGGGAGAGAGAAAAAAAAGAGGAGGTGATTATAAACCTTGCGATTATTGTAATCAGCATAATTACATTTGATTAGATCCTTCCAACAAAAATAGCACAAACAAACCAGTGCACACCTCAGAACACTGTGTGCCGGCGTCAATCTTGATTATTTGGCATTGAGTTTCCAAGGGGGGCATTTATCACCGCCAACACACACACACACACACACACACACACACACCCCCGCACACACACACACACACAATAACACACACATGCGCGCACACACACACACACACACACACACACACACACACACAGACACACACACACACACACACACACACGCACGCACAGACACACACACACACACAAGCCTGATTATGGGTTATTTTGCTGGACCCACTGTTTCTGGATGGGAAGTGTGTGTGTGTGTGTGTGTGTGTGTGTGTGTGTGTGTGTGTGTCGCCTCTTTGACTCGACAGCGGAATTAAGCTGAGCATACAGGATGCCAGCAGAGAAGATGAAGAAGAAACCCAGAATGAATGTGCGCCATTATACATACATATTTCATTGTGTGTGTCCAGACACAGTTGGCATCGGAATGGTTTAAGTTGGCTTAAATAGTCCCTGTGAGTCAGATGGTGTTATATACGGCATTAGTTTGTTGATACTGATGCAGCAGTGTGTATATTTCGACTGCGGCTGGGTGGCCTGTCGCCCTAAAATTATGTTCCCATACAAAATGAAACGCATTTTCGATTTCAGGAAAGTGTATTTTATCCTAATTCTAATTGTAGTGCTTCCCAACTGTCAGTCCTTGTCAGCCAACCAATCACACATGAGATGATACATGACAGGAACGATTTAGATTTTAACCCAAACCTGACCAAGTAGTAACAGTGGGCGAAAACAAAAGAGAACAGTGAGCAAAATGAAGAAATGATTGTCCAATTGGGACACAAAACCCTATCTTATGGGTGGAAGTTCTGTGTTTGACTGATGACACCACCACCTTTCTCTCCATCTAATGTGGACTTTGTGTCATGGTCTTGAGTTTGGTTCAATCATTTCCTGTTTTATTTTGTAATGATCCATTGATCTTGTGTGTTTCTTGCAGTTACTTCCCTCCTTGGTCTGTGTTTCCATCCTCTTTTGACTAGTCAGTTTTACCTGCGTCTTGTATCCTTAATCGGTTATCTGTAAATATGTAGTCCTGCCTCTTCAGGTCTCTTTTATCAGTTTGTTCTGTTTGCTACCCTCCTATTCTGTCTTCAGCGCTACCTTTAGGCCATGTTTATTTGCTTCCTGTTCACCTCTGGATTGCTTTCCTCACGCCGCTTTGATTTGAGTTTTTGCACTTTTGGGCGCATTTTTGAGATTCTTTTTTCTGTGGGTTCATTTTTATTGGACTTTGTATGTTCCCTAGAATCTCCATCCACTTTGTGTTTTCTCCCCACCTTGTGTTAAGTAGTTTTGTTCGACTATTTAGGATCGTTATCAGGCTTCTGCAGAGCTTGATAATGAGCTGATCATTTGAATAAAGTGTGTTGGAAGAGGGAAACATTTAAAACATGCAGGATAGTGGCCCTCGAGGACCAGGATTTGACACCCCTGGCCTAGTTCCTTTGATTGATATACGTCCTAATCTAGCTAATCATTCTTTTAAATTATTATTATCATTTTTACTATTTATTCTATTTGACTGCTTTGCTTAGGTAAGGAGAATGATATACAAAAGAACGTGCAAAAAATTTGCAAGAAATTTCTTGTCCAAGAAATAAGGTGGCAACAATATTTTATAATAATAATATATAATATTATTATGTATAATTCATAATATTTACAAAAAATGGTGCAAAATTGTTGGTATTTAGAATAAAACAGAGAACTATAAAGTACAAAAAGTACAGTGTAAAATAAGAAGAAAAGATTAGAAAACCACTATATTAATCTGGAAAGTACCTTCATGTGCCATGTAAATGATGCATAAACAGGTGGAGAGAAGCCTGATACCATCAACCCCTCAGGCAAACTGTGCTACCATGACTAAAACAAACAACACGTGTGTGTATCTGAGATGATAAAGGACATCTTAAAACGTATATATATACACAGAGAAGATACGGTGCAGGAAAAGAAAGCAATGATGCGCACAAACATTCAAGAAAATGTAGGCCAGGCATGAAAAATCATAGAAACGGTGTCACATGTGCATCCGATTTGACAATTCATGCACATCTATAGACGTATATGCATATACATAAAGTGTATTTACAGTAACCTACATAGCAGGAAGTCCATCAGCAAACACACAAGACTACATATATAAAGCAACAGATACACACCTACAGAAAACACAACTAACAAGATTGGGCCTCTGATGCACTCACACTCAAGAATTTAATCACAGCTGACCAGTGACAAGTCGCCTAATGCCCTATCTCTCCCTGCTGCACACCACTGGGTGACCTTTACTTAATGAGATCTCCCCCTCTTTCTCCGTCAAACATCCACACACAAACACACACTTTCTTAATCTGTAACTTTTAGTGTTCCTCTCCCCATTTTCCTGCACTCTGCTCAATCTCGCCTGAAATAAAAAAAAAACGGACATCGTACACAGCGTGCAGCCATATTTGAAGGTGAGGAACAGGTGAGGAGGAGGAGCAGAGGAGAGGACAAACAGGATTAAAAGCATGGCGAAGATAAAAGAGAGAGAGGGGAGGAGAGGGAGATGAAGGGCACGAGGAAAGTGGAGGAGAAAAAAAAACAACCTACAAATTAATGAAAGGATTTTTCTTGCGCCTTGAGGTGAAGGAGAGCAGATGAAGGGATAAAAATCAAAGAGGAAGAAGAGAAAGAGCACGAGTAGATAACGTGTGTCTATTTGGTTTTGTGTCTGTATTAGTATGTAGCCTATATGTTAAAATGTGTCTCCCGGGGCAACAGCCACAGATAACATCATGTTTACATCTCTGCTGTGTGCAACAACAAGGGAGGCAATTCTTATAAATAAATAAATAAAAATAAACTGGAGACTGAATTTGAACTGTTGCCGCTGGGACCATTTGTGTTTTTCTTTATTTGAATCGTGGATCTGAGCATAGAGGCGCCATGTGATGCAGGTTTTTGACTTTTGTGCTACAAGTTCTCGTGGCAATTAAATGCGAGAAGAAAGATAATCCTGTGATAACAGCCTCGCAGGATCATTTAGTGTATTAAGTACTACAAAGCCATGCAGTGACACAGGTTAAAACAGCATTTGATTCGGTTATCCCTGTGTTTAATTACTAAGAGTTCATCTTTTAGACCAGGGATGTTCAAAGAGGGGGCGGGGACCTCCCGAGGGGTCGTGAGACTCCGAGATGGGTTTGTGAGATGTTTTCTAGAAATCAAATACATTTTTAAGTAATTAGAAACAGCATGTTTTAGTTACAAAAGGCAAAAATAATACAAAAAAAACCCTAAATATTTTGATGATCAGTTGCAGCAGGTCACTTTAAAAACAGATTGCAACTCCCTGAATGACTGTCTTCAAAATTTAATAGACCAGAATGTACTTGCTGTGCTTCTAAGCATTGTGCAAAACCATCTCAATGGGTGAGTTTCACCTTGAAATGAAAGTAAAAATTCCCAAAAGTTTCGAAGTTTGCACACAACAGCAACAACATAGCACACGCAGGGACATTCAGTACTGCAATTTATAAACCGATCAGGTACAACATTATGACCACTGACAGGTGAAGTGACTAACATTGATCATATTGGTACTATGTGCTGTTCTGCTGGAAAACCTTGGATTTTAACATCTGTGTTGATGAGACTAAGATACCCAAATAAACAATGTCCCACAACAAACACACTCCCTCATGCAAATGGAAATCCCAAATGTCACTGGTCTACCCCCGCAGGAAAATTCACCCCACCACATGGAAAAAACATCAACCAATCAGGAACATGTTGAGGAACATGACAATGGTCCAACATGTTGATTTGACCTCCAAACTTCCTACACCCCATTCTGATCAAGCATCAACAGGATGCAGTGGAACAAGTTTGATTGACAGAGGCTCCACTGCACAAGCCAGAGTACCCAAAGGATCCAGTGCCAAGGTGCCCTGGTTCCAGACCCCATAGGACACCCTGAGAGGTCCTCTGGTCCATGTCCAATGGTTCAGAACATTTTTAAGCACATAAGGGAACCAAGACAATATTGGGGAGGTGGTCATAATGTTATGACTCGGTGTACAGAACCATTACTTTGACTGCTGTATTCTGATGCTAAACTGCTGTAAAATAATATTATGATTATTAAGGGCATTGCTTTTTATGTTGTTGTTATGCCTGTGATTAAATAGGTGTATCAGTGTGGCTGTATGCAGTGTTTGCATACTCAAACCATCTCCCTGTTGTTGTTTTTTGAAGGCACCAGGGGATAAAAAAGTTGGGGAAATCCTCTTGAATGTGCTGGTATTGAGTGGAGGAAAAGCAACTTCATCTTCTCCATTCTTCTGACATGTTAAGTTCACATTTGCATTAAGTTGGTTATGACAGATAAAAGGCAAGAAACTATCGTATTTCTATGCACACACTCCTATTACAAAGCAAGGGGCCACTGCTGCTGCTGTTGTTGCTCTTTCCACCCAATGAAATGTATTGTATGATATTTGTAACGTTTCAAATGTCGATTGAAACTGAGTAGACAAGAGAAGGCCGGAGCTTTTGTCAGTGTAGTGCTCAGCGTGCAAGGTTGCAGCTATTTCCTGGAAGCCACGAGCAAGCAGTACGTGCCACTAATTAAACTCAAAAAAACGTCTCGTTAGAAAAAATTGTTTGCTGTTCTCTCTTTTTTCCGCGTGTTCTTTAAATAAAAAGTTAATTGAATTCAACTGACTCCCCGAAGAAATAAAAGAGAGAAGGAGTTTCATAAAGTGCGTAAAGAGAAGAGAGAGCTCAAATCTAAAACGTGACTTCACTTGGTAATTATGCAAATTGCAGTATGGAACTACACTGTTGCGCACACTCGCTTGCTAATGGTGACAGCCAGACATTAACCTGTGACAGCCGCCTCATTTGAACGTCCACCGTCGGTTGAAATAAAATACGGGCTGAGGAAAACTGCATTACTGGCCAACTGCAAGTGCCTTATTAACCTTAATACTAACAGTAGCTTTCAGTTTACTGGAGAAGGATGAATCACACGGGGCAGAAAGCAAACAGAGAAAAAAAGTGATGAGACGCTGACACAGGGAAGAGACGGAGTGAAAAAATGAGACAAAGCAGAACAGAATTAGAAAAAAAACAGAGGGAAAAAAAGCTGATAAAAACACAGCAGGGAGAGGAATATTAGAGGGAGAGTAAAGGAGACAGAAGAAGAGACAGAGAAAGAAAAGGAAAGAATTTCATGCCTGTCCAAGGGAATTATTAAGTGGCTCGTCAACAACTGGCTCCCTACTGCCTTCAAAAGCTGCTCCACACTGCAATGAGATAAGCTCAGAGGAGGTGTGTGTGTGTGTGTGTGTGTGTGGATTCATGTGTGTCAAGTATTTTGTATGTATGAATGAATGCGTTTTTGTGTGAGTTCATGTAGGTCTCCTGCACACACCTGAGCAAAGGTGTGTGAGATTTTGCAAGAAAGAGGGAATAGAAGTGTGCGTCCGCGTGCATCTGCTGTGAAATGCTCGTGCACGTCGCGGAGAGAAATCAAGTCTAGAAAACAGCCTCCCTCCTCAGCGAAGCTTATCCATGCATGTGTGAGAGTCTGCCCTGTAAGGTGTGTGTGTGTGTGTGTGGCTTCAAGTGAAGCAACTAGAGCGAGACCACCCATCACGGAAATGCACACACACACGCACGCACGCACACACACACACACACACACACACACACACACACACACACACACACACACACACACACACAGTTGTAAAAGAGTTGACACAGTGAAAAAATTGGAGCTTTTTGCTCTTCTGTACAAATTCAATTCCAACTTACAATAAGAGTATGTAAGCAGTTCTCTTTCTGTCTCTCCTTCCTTCTCTGTAGGTCTATCACTCCTTTACTTCACACACACACACACATAAAGAAGCAGAAAAAAAAAACACAAATCTCTTCCACTCAGAATGGGAGCACTGCAATCTAATCTGTGGTTGTGTTTCAAGAAAATGCACAAAAGGCATTAACGCGCTCACAAATACCCTCAACATATCTACACGATCTACTTCCCTGTTCATTCCTTAAATTGTCAAGTTTCTCATTTGGGGGAAATTGCTTGGAACATGTACAACTCTGAGTCTCCCTTGGCTCTTAGCGTGACCTTTTCACCACAGTTTGGTGATGCAAATACGGAAGCATTGGACACAAAACCCCTCCTGCTCCTTCTTCCAGTCTGCATAATGAATTGAAATTGTGTCATTTGAGAAAAAGTGAGAAAAAATATAGCATTTTTCTGCAGAATTGGGATTTTGCTTGGCGCATTTTGCAGAAAAAAAAATACGAAATGCAATCAAATCTGTCTAGACCTACACGTGTTAACATGCAGTTACATAACGTCTGGATGTTTCCTGTACACCCACAGGAAGAGAACACGGTTTGAACTTAAAAGCAGTCATTTTAATCAGCCCATGTCCCCTCTGGACATCTTCCACACCTGACACTGACAAACAAAAACTCATGTACTGTATGTGTGAGGCGAACACTGCGGAAACCGAGCCACCGAATGACTTAAAAATACGTTAAAGCCACCCCATCTGTCAATATGCCACTTAGCTAATTGGGCAAATTGCTAATGAAGTAATTGATTTTTTGTCTTTTTTTTTATCAGGAAGCTAACAAATCCCGCCCCGTAACAAACAAGTGATTTGATCTAGACCTTGCCCCTGTGTCATTATGTAATTCCTGTTTGCACAAATGCAGGGCAGGAAGCATCGCATTAGTTCAGGCATTGAATTTATGTTTAATTGGGGTTAGTCATTAACACTGATATTGCTGCGTAAAATCTTAACTGCAATACAAAAAGTGGAAAACAGGTGATGTCAAATAAGAAACGCTGGTTATGCGAAAGACATGAAAAGTGGAAAATGAAAGGAAAAGGAGAAAAGATTTGAGTATGAGAATTATAATTAATGATTGGAAAAGAAAGAAGGCAGATTCCTCATTACAGAAACCTTTTCCCTTCTCCTGACACCAGCAGAGCTCCACAAATGTGCTTTATTGTATGCTTGACCAGGTGCATAGCTGCGAAATACTAAACAGTGTATTCATCTGAGCGGAAATGGTAAATTACAGCATTTATATAGCAATTTTCTTTCCATAGATGTCTCCTTTCTTTTTTACTTTTTTTTTTTTGCTTTGCTATGTATTTACAGGAACGAGAAAGACGAGATGAGAGAAAGGTAAAGTAGCAGATGTCTGTACCGAGAGGCCACAGCAGAATAAATGGATATTATAGGTCATGCTTTCAAGTATATTGTTTACTGCATTAGATATGGGATTAATCAAGCTATAAAGTCAGTGAAGATGTGCATATGTGCAAATCAGATGTTCAGCATGTTACTGCTCCAATTGGTTTTCACGGCCGGGTTAGTGCATTAATTGTTTGAAACTTGCTTGTCTTGCTGTACTTATGTTAACTTGGTTTATGGGCTTTAGAAGGACATTATCCCAATTTGGCATCATATGCAGATTTCATATGGTGTATAGGCACAGATAGACCAATCAGCCACAGCATTAAAACTACTGACAGGTGAAGTGAATAACATTGATCATATTGGTACTATGTGCTGTTCTGATGGAAAACCTTGGATTTCAACATCCATGTTGATGAGACTTAGACACCCAAATAAACATTGTCCCACAACAAACACACTCCCTCATGCAAATGGAAATCCCAAATGTCACTGGCCTACCCTCGCATGAAAATTCACCCCACCACATGGAAAAAACACCAAACAATCAGGAACATGTTGAGGAACATGACAACATGTTGATTTGACCTCCAAACTTCCTACACCTCATTCTGATCAAGCATCAACAGGAAGCAGTGGAACAAGTTTGCACAAGCCAGAGTACCCAAAGGATCCAGTGCCAACATCCTGGTTCCAGACCCGATTGGACACCCTGAGAGGTCCTCTTGTCCATGCCCAATGGATCAGAGTGTTTTTGACCACATAAGGGGGACCAACACAATATTATGCAGGTGGTCATAATGTTATGTCTGATCAGTGTATACGTAGCAAACCATTGTAGATGACAGGATTACAACATTAAATAAAAGAATAAAATGTAAAACTCAACAGCTACATAGGAACAATACAGGTGAAGATGTCAACTGTCGACTACAATTAAGCTGTATAATCATGATCACACAAAAGCTACACTTAGCACATGAAAGAATACAAGAGTTGCCCGAGTAATGGAGCATTTTTACAGACAAATACATATTTCTGACTTGGGAGCACAACACAATTGGAAAAACACAAATGATTTTATTTACAAATTGATTGTAATCTTTTTCAAATTACGGGCAATTTTTCCTCTAAGTCACTCTGTTATTGCTGTTACCTGTCATCAGTCTGGCAACACATTGTTTGTCTGTGTGTGAGTGTGAGCTTAACCACACGTGTATGCATGCGTATATGTGTGTGTGTGTCGAGGCTCAGCTGTGAAAAGAAAATTGGTCGAAGGCACTTAGCTGCAATTTACTACAGACCCATTAAACACATCAAGTGTATCACGCTTTGTCGTGTGTGTTCACGGGCCTGAGTTTGTATACTTGTAGGGTCCGGCTGCTTCGTGGTGTCCAAAATGTGGGCCACACAGAGTTAAATACTTAAATGTGGGTTCACACTTAGTTGTAGGTTTAGTGTTGGAATCTGGTTGTGGTTAGACATGCAGTTATGATGGTTACAGTTAGGATAACGGGCGATAGAGTGCATTGTGTGTGCTTACTTGCATGTACTGGTCTGCAAGTGTTGCTCTGGAGAGTATTTTAGAATTAAGAACCTAAATGTGCAGCACATGCCGACTACAGCAATCCTCACATACAAACCCATCATACACACACAGTAATAATTCCCATGCATTCTTCAAACTGAACACATTTTGATGCCAACTTGAAATAGCTGCACTGATACCCAATGGGGTAAAGTCAACTAATAAAGCCTTGGGCCCATAGAAAAATAACTGATTCAAGTCTTTATGTGGAATACTGAAATGGGAATAAAATTTGCCTCTTTATTTCTTACAAAATTATGATCAAAGATTTGCAACTTTTAGGGTATACAGTTATGTTGGGTGATGCAACTACTAGCTCAAATTGTTGAAAAAGGTCAACTATAAAGAAGCAAATTCCAAGAAAAGAAATGCATGCATAATCATATTGGCTGTGAACAACCAGCAGCAAGACTCTGATCATAGACTAGATTAAATGCTTTTTGTTTCTCAATAAGCTGAACCACGAGTCACATTTTCAGAACCAAAGGCAGGTCATTCTTAGTGTGCACTCCTGATCCTCTGCACAGTCAAAGAGCAGTAAGTGCTTCAGAGCAAAACAGTAAATCTGAGAAAATATTACTCTGTGATGTTCATCTTCATTATCATCTCTCCTGGCTCAAGTATTCTTGGTTCAAGAAGGCAGCAGGAAATTAAGCTTAGCCCGCTAGCCGGAGGCGAGTGATTTAGTGAATGGAAAGTTCAGAAAGCTGCATTTGAAGCTGTTATGTTTCTGTACGTCCGAGCTAGTTGCACTCCAAAGTCTGTCCAACCTTTGGCTTTGACATCATTGCATTAGATACAGCCAGAAATCTGCATGCAGAATTCCTGTTGTCGTAAATAAACCCTTCATTCTCTAAGTTGTTTAAGTCGTTTAATTTGCTGAACTATATGTAGCGTGCACTAAATGTCCTCTAGGAATGCTTATTTCCTTACTGCATACATTATGTTTTTCCTTCCTAATCTATGCCTCTCTCTCTCTCTCTCTTCCTGGAGAGAGTCTTGTTGAGAAGTCCTAGAAATGCCTTGTTTTTGTATTAGGTCTTGTTGAAGTAAATGAACCTCGACTTCAGCTGATATTGTGATTCAGCAGAGCGGCTGCCCAGTGCCACAAAAGTCAATACTGTTTACTAAAATAATTAGAGGCTGGCTTCCTAATGTGCAAACTGTTGTATCATCAATATCACATCAATTCCTTATGTCTGTAAACACAGGCAGGGTCTGTATATATGTGTGTTACAGTGTCTGGCTGTATTCGAATGCCTTGATGAAAAAAATGCATGTGGATGCATGCAGTGTTGTGTGTGTCTGATGCACCACAATTTATACACCATGCCCCATGAATACCAGTTGGCGTGATTAGATGTCAATCAGCACCAACACCAGTCACAAATTGTTGCCATGGTAACTGTTACCAAAGCAAGAGATTAGTTGCTTTAATGCTGCAGTCAAAAAATGAGAGAGAAATTAAGGAGATTAAGACCCTGTCCAGCTAATACGAATAGTTTGAACATTTCCCCCTATGTTTAGGCTGCTTATCAGCATGGAAATAATGTTTCAGGTCATTTAAATTCAGATTTTCTTCTTCTGAATTGAAGATTCAGAACATTTTTTTAAATGGAGAGGGAAGATATGCATTTATAATTATCTGTATTAGTGTGCGCAAGACCTACAAACTATGACTTATATTTTAAAGGCCCCATTTTGCCTCTTTTTTAAAAAGAAAATTAAATAAAGTATCACATGTCCCCTTGCCATTTTTTAGCTCAGAATACCGCAAAGTTGGTTAATTTCACCATGACTATGTAACTGCTGGTTTTAGCCTTGATTTAAACAAAATGGAATGTCTATAGCTTTAAATGCTGAACTGATGCTGTTAACGCTGTCTTCAGGAAGAAAACTCTCTGTGTCTTTGATTGACAGCAGAGTAAAATCGCTGATGACACCAAAGTGACTGACATTTAACATGCAGTCTTAAGAGGCTGTATTTTAGTAATTATTTCATACTCCATAGTCTGACGACAGAAAAAGAAAATACGTACATGACAGCAGTTTTACTGGGAATTTTGTTGTATTGAAATACAGTGTTAGTGAGCACAGAGAGCAGGAGAGAAGAAAACAGATATAAAGTGGCTTTGTGTCTTTTAATACAGAAGCATGAAAACACACGAACCAGACCAATCCTTGTTTATTGGTTTCAAAGAACTCTTAAAGTTTCAACCATTTCTGAGCGTCTTAGTTCTTACCTCTGACCTGTGGGTACATACTAGACATACACTGCACTAAAACCAGGAGTTTTCCTACTGTTGTGATGACAATACAAAAACAAAAGTAATCCAATAGACCTTCAGTTTTTTCAGATGCTGGGAGCACATGAAGACTCTTGTGTTCACTTTTGTGCTTCTTAAAGGAATGGCCCTCGTAAGCGTCTTATTATTCTCACAGGTTTTATTTTACCTCCTAGTTTTTAAGACATACAAAACACACTAAGACTGCTGCCATATGGGATCTTTAATTTCTGAAGCCTGATGTTATTTGCCACAATTAATGAAGCAGGATATCTGGTGTAAACGGACAGGAAGTCTTGCATTAAAAAAAACAAATCTTCGCTGGACGCTGTAGGGCAACACATTCTTGCTCATTTATTACTTTTCACTATCAGATGACAAAACAAGAAAACGGTTTAACATTTTGTTTGTCTTTTATTGCGATGCTGAGTACTAACTCCTTCCTTCTCATCTCTCTATTGTCCACACTGAACCTCTGACTGAAACAAATATGAATCTCTCTTTTTCCTGCCATCTTTTGTCTTCCCACAACTCGGCTGACCTGGTTCTCAACCTTCCTGTCAAATCTCAATCAGCCTCAGAAAAGTCAGCCATAAACAACCTTCTACCGGATTTTCTGCCTTTGTGCGGCTGTATCGATCATCTCTTCACCTATTACGTGCCTGAAAACAGTTTTTCCTTGTGATTACTCTCTGCGATTGTTCTGCTCTCTGCTGGTTGTTTTCATCCGTCTGATTCAAACCTGTTGTGAGCTGCAGTATTTAGGATCTACCAGCAGGAACCTTTTTAACCTCCCTGACCGGCCAGCCGAATCTCCTTTTGGACTCATGCCTTGTCAGCCGACGCTGTGCCACTCTTTGTTTGTTGCTATAGAAGTTATCTCTACATCAAAGGGCAAACACCCATGCCATGTAAACAACAAACATTTGGTTTCCTGCTGAGTATATCCAGCTACACCGAATCGTAAAACGAAAGAAAACCACGATGCGAGACAGAAACTGCTTCTAATACGACACAGAAAGATGTGGATAGAAGAAAAATATGGTTTAAATATTGAAACGCGAGAGAGGGAAGTGAAAAGGGATAAAGCTACAAATGCATAGGAGGAGACGGCAAGAAAAAAAGGAGGATTGTGAGGTCTAAATAGTGAAGAGGAGTAGGGGGAGAAAAAAGGAGGGAGGGAAACAGATGAGGGAGGTGACAGCTGGGCGAGCTGCCGAGACAAGATAGAGGTTTTGGACTGTGTGTGTGTGTGTGTGTGTGTGTGTGAATGTGTGTCTGAGTGTGTGTGATATGTCAGGGATAAATGGCTATTATCACTATGACAATGTTAATTACAGCCAGACTATTAGGCCCGAGGAGTGCCGCCTCATTTATTTGGCTGCAAAGCAGTTGTGTGTGGGTGTGCGCATGGTTTGAGTGTGTGCCTATGCCATTTTTCCATACTTCCGAGTGTGTGTGTGTGTGTGTGTGTGAGACCGTGCGTGCCTATGTGACTGTGTGTGTGTATGTGTTTGTGTGATAGCAAATCAAATCTATTTGTTAGACAGAGTAATTACTCGAGGCAAAATGCTGGCCAAACGCTGAAATGCTTCTTGTGATCTATAAGACTTCAGACTAATCATTACTAACTGAGCATGAGCCAAATTTCCACTCTTTCACTGGGAGTTATTTTCAGACTTTTATAATCAATGTTTTCTCCCAAAGGAATCAAAAGATTATTAGTGCAGCGGTGTGCATCATTTCTTTCTCCACATTTTCTTGGGAATATTATCGATTGGGCTTGTATGCTTTCATTACATGTCCAGTTTACAATATAAGATAATGTAAAGGGCAATAAGTAGGGTGCTACATATGGTGGCAAAAGTGGTCTACAGGCTACATAACTCCACCGAGGTCCTGTGTCCTGTGCTTGTTCTCTTCGTGGATGTCTCTGGATCTGGAGCTACATGTCGCTGGCCTCACCACCTGCTATCCTGCCATCCCCACCCCAACACCTCCTGCTATCCCCACCCCCCTCATCCCCATTCCCACCCCAACCAGTTGAGGCAGATGGGCACCTTTCCTGAGCCCGGTTCTGTGGGAGGTTCCGCCCCCCTTCCCTATCCTAAGTTTTTTTTTGGGTTCCTTCCCACCGCCGCTGACTGCTTGCTCACAGGGAATCCAAAAGCAACTTTGGATTGTTGGGTTTTCTGTTCTCTCTTTATAACTTGTAAGATCTGTACCTTACTATGCTAAGCGCTGTGAGATGACATATGTTGTGAATTTGCGCTACATAAATAAAATTGAATTGAATTGAATTCTAGTTTGCATTTGAAGAAAAGCATGTGGGGTTAAAACTACATTTTGATATTCCAACATGTACATGCAAAACCATGAATATTGACTCTGATCTTAACAGCTCGATCTAACAAGAAATAATCACTGCTCCTCTGCAGATTTGACAACACATACACCTAGTTCACGGTGATGTTCAGTTAGTACAAAAAATAAATATCAAAAAGATAATTTGTGGTTACTGGCTATAAATATTCACTGGAAAAAAAAAAGAAAGTGGAGGTTGCCAGGCGAACAGCTGAAACCTGCACAGAAGTAACTGAAATTTAAGGAAGTAAGTTGCAGCCATGGAAGCCACAGTCATTTTAGCTGTAATTTGTAGTATGTATGCAAAGCCCCTCTCAGACTGCACTCCTTTCCATTATTCTGACAGCATCTTTACATGTTGGCTTCAAGTCTGAAATATGCACCTAGTAATATTTCCGTTTCACTTTCACCACAAGTCACGCACTTTGAGTTGTGTGGAAGGCCTTTTCTACTGGTCCATAAACACCACGGAAAGCACAAAAGACACAGTTTGTGAGCTGGAAGCACCTTTTATTTTTCGTTCATTTTGCCCTACAGTTTTCCATCTATTGCAAACTGAAAGGTTCACAAAAGTAAAAATTTACTGTAATGAAGACAGACTTTACCAGGTCAGATTAATGAGAATCACCAATAATGTCTTTCCTCTGAGTTAACAGCAGGATCCATATGAGCATCTCCAAAGAGACAGAATCATGCCTGGTAAACGAGATTAATTAGTTACTGGTGCAGTTTGATAAGTTTGCTGTTACCTTTATTGACCTTCTTTTTGTTGATTAACACATTTTCTTAACCAACAAAAGCTTAATATGCCATCCAATTTTGCATGTATGGGTGAATATCATCTGTCCACCATGCATCTGATGATGACTGTGGTTCTCATGCTTGAGTGAAGATGCAAGAAAAAGTAACCTATGTCTAAATGCCTTCACTTTAATACATCAATAAAACCTGCACTATTACATATCTCATGTCTGAAAAACAGCATATCTCCGACTGAAAATGCTGTCAGAATCACCGCCTTGGCACTTGCATGGTATTTACTGACCGTGTTGTCATGATGAAGTGCTCCACATCTTATTTATTTTTAATATTATCGCTAAACAAACACTCTCCTCCCATACAACATTTCACTGTCACTGCCAACCCATACGAACCGGTGGATATATCAGCTTTTATTGAGCATAACTGTATTAACATTTTAATTTGTGTAGGAGTGCAAGTCTGATGAGAGCGGACTGCAGGCGTGGACAGTTCTTGAAGGTATCACTGATCCTTGTGTGACTAATACAACCACACACTGTGTGATGAAACATGTCCAATTGATAACTTCAAGGTAATAAACGCCCAGCTGGTGGGTGGACCACAGCATGAGTCTCTGATTGTATCAGGTACCTCCCAAGTGTGAATGTGTGTAATTATGCTTAGGTAACCCTCCTCGTAGCTGCTGTAAAGATGTTGGTAGAAAACGTGCCAACAGAATGACTGCTCTCACTGCTATCCATCTCTGTTAAAGACACAATGAAACGAACACAACTTCCTGGTACCGGATGCAACAGAATATGTTGACAGGGTGCAGTTATGAGACAGTGTTAAAACAAGTCTTTTAGATTTTACTAGATTGCTTTAAAGTGGGAGTGAAAAAAAACAACTCAGTTTTTAGATTAAAAGGTAGAGGATAAGGGTGAAATCAACAAACACACACCTCCCACTGTTATACCACAAGCTCTTGAAGGACAAGTGTGGATTTATATAATATGTGGAGTCAGCGACAAGTGGATGAAAGTATGAACACACTGCAGAGTTAAGGAAAACAGTATTTTTCTATAAAAAAGGTACCATATTATGAAAAAATCACTTTAGAAGGGTTTTCTAACAGTATGTGTCCCCATTGTGTCTACAAACCCTCCCGAAATGAGAAAAGTCTGTCCTCTCCTTCTCTTGCTTTCTCCACCTTTCAGAAAATGTGTGCTCAAACAGGCCGTGACACCGCCCCAGAGAAATGTTGGACTGAATCCAAATCTCCGTCCTCTGGACTTGCAGACTGAGCCTCAGGGACTTCAGGCGTAGGTAATGTCTGTGACATCTTCACTGTCATCATACAAAGTCTGCAACAGCGGAAGTCTGCAGCATCATGACTGGAGCTAATAGACAGGCTGGGAGTCCGTTTCACTAATTTCCGTGACAACATTTGAGAGACTATCATGTATATGCTAATCACCACAAATAAGAAGATATAAATCCCATTTATAGGCGTTTTTGTGAGTGAACAGATCAACATTCATATATATAGGCTAGACACATTCAAAACAGCCCTCAGCACTCCCAGACTTCCCCTGAACGCCCAGCAAAGCATGGCAGACAGTTGTTCTCTGTTGTTGGCTGCACAAACGAGCACAGAAGTCTGTTTTCACCTCCTTCTTCATCTGAGGTTTTGAAGGTCCAGTGGATTATTTTTATTTTTGATGGAAATGTCCCCACAACAACTCCTACAATGTTGGATGTTTGTGTTCACCGTTTCACTGTGGACTACTTTGTCACTGAGGGCCAGTACAAAGCAGGATTTGCTAAGAATCTGAAGACAAAGCATGGATTGGTACCAGCTGTCTGTGACCTAACTACAAACATGGAGCTGTGAGTTTAACCGTTTTATGTTTCTTTACTGTCTAGGCCTACCTAACGTGACAGCCTGTTGAATGTGGTTTTAGCATAGCAGCTAACGTAAGTTACTGTTGGTAACATAGTTAGCCATTCAGAAACGTCCTGCTGCAGCCGCAGAGTTTGAGTTTCTTCAGGAGGCTCTCCTTCTGGGTCAGACTCTGGATCAAACTGGTATGACTGAACCACAGAGCTTCTACCAGCCATACCTACACACTCTGTGTAAACATTAGCACACGGTACCGGACAACATCTTTTCCAGAGAGGGGCGTGAAGGAGGCGTGGACAGGCACAGCTCATTATCACAGACACAGAAACAGAGTTTTCTCAGTGGAGTTCACAAGAGGGAGGTACAGGCTGGATGAAGTCCAGGAACAAACTGGGTTTTTAGACAACAAACTTCAAACTGACTGTTCTGGGACCTCTCAGGACTATGTGAGCTTGCTGAAAAGGAGCATAATATGGGACCTTTAAGAATTTCACTAACCTGTTCCACTGCCAGCATGGCAAGCAAAAGCTGAATCTTTACACACGTAAAAATGGCTTCACACACATACAGACACAAACACACCTATGGACAGGACACAGCACTAATGGGGTCACCAGTCTTCTTGGGAACAGTGTTTAGATTTGGCAGTGATAATTATGCATTCAGCTAATTAAACCAGGTAATTAGTCAGAGAGATGAATCTTGTTTAAAGCCTTTCCTGAAGCACCCGATTGTCAAGGAAAAATGCAGGTGCAATAATATTTAGTGCTTCCTGAATCCCTGCAGTGTGTCTGTGAGCGGTTTTTCATTGCAGGAACTTAGCAGCCGTTTTAGAGTCGCCCAAACCTTTGTGTGTCACCACTGTTGATACATTGTCAGGGCTGATTATTTAGGGGAAGAAAAGTACCTACTCGAGGGCCTTTAACAAAACGTTATGCAGGACTTGATGCTGATTTGTTGAAATCGGAGAATTAGTTAAATTTAGAGAGACCTCTTTGAGCAGCAGCTTTCCCCTCTTAAACATCATCAACAACAATGTAAAATCGTCCATAAAGGCAAATATAAACTTCCATTGTTCTATTTTCCATGTGCTCACAGTACTGGAGAACTATTTTTCGGTTTGTGTGGCACGCTTCAAGTTGATGTCACAGTCAAAGCCATTGTATCCGACACTGCAATAGAAACAAAAGAGGATGAAAGAGCCAAAGGGGGCCTTATTTTGCAGTTAGTACTTGCAACAGGCTCCAACAGTGGAAAGCCACCTTAAATATACAAACCAATACAGCCACAACATTAAAATCTTGATGTAGTGTACGTCTCCACTAGAGTAGCTCTGAGACACTTTTCTAGCCAACTTTGAGGTTTTTAGCAGTTTGTGCTTTGGCAGCTCTTTTGTAGAATCACAGCATGAAATGAACTTTGGACACCCATGATCCTGTTGGTGTTTCATTGGTTATCCTTCTTCTTCCTTAGATCACTTTTGGTCGGCGCTAACTGGGAATATCCTATGAGAACTGCCATTTTATTGATGCCCTGAGCCTGTCGTGAAGCCTCTACACTTAAAACCCCTTAAAAGTGGCTTAAATCCTTTCACTTGACCATTTTTCCTGCGTCTAACCCATCAACTTCTATAACTGACTGATTCCTTGCTGCTGAATATTTCCCACCTCTTAACAGGTGCCTCTGCAGTCAATGGTTTTAATGTTTTTGCTAATTTGTCACATACACTGATCATACATGACATTATGACCACCTGCCTAATACTGTGTTGGTCCCCCTTATGTGGTCAAAAATGCTCTGAACCTTTGGGCATGGACAAGAGGACCTCTCAGGGTGTCCTATGGGGTCTGGAACCAGGACATTGGCACTGGATCCTTTGGGTGCTCTGGCTTGTGCAGTGGGGCCTCTGTCAATCAAAGTGGTTCCACTTCATCCTGTTGATGCTTGATCACAATGGGGTGTAGGAAGTTTGGAGGTCAAATCAACATGTTGGGCCATTGTCATGTTCCTCAACATGTTCCTGAGTGTTTGATGTTTTTTCCATGTGGTGGGGTGTATTTTCCTGCAGGGGTAGGCCAGTGATATTTGGGATTTCCATTTGCATGAGGGAGTGTGTTTGTTGTGGGACAATGTTTATTTGGGTGTCTAAGTCTCATCAACACAGATGTTAAAATCCAAGGTTTTCCATCAGAACACCACATAGTACCAATATGATCAATGTTATTCACTTCACCTGTCAGTGGTCATAATGTATGTATATATTTCTCTGTTTAAGCTCATTTATAAGTATTTGTGTGGTTATGTGAGGGAGCTTTCCCATTTGGTGGTGTACTGACAAATAAACTACCTTTAAATGACAAATCATCTGCGCGTGACACCAATTTCAGATGCTTGCTCGTGTTTTGACAAAAAAATAGACTACATTTGTTTACCTTTTTTGACATCTCATTTTAAAATCTCATGTAATGTACAACAGTTGGTGAGTATTTGTCATTTCTGGATATTAAATCAACGATTACATCGAAAGTTTATTATGAATTAATTGTTAGCATAATTTTTTCATTAAAGTAAGTTTAAAGTTATTCCACAAATATCATATAACTCATTAGCTCTTAATTAAAATTAATTGCTTTCTATCTATCTAAAATAAACAGTGTTTTTTCAGAATGCTTAAAGGATTGTGATTAATTATTATTGCAATAAGCATACAGCATTGTGTAATTAAAATTCTCATTCTTAAAAGTTCCTACAATTGAGTTTATATGATGTGTCATTTGCAAGAACCTTAAAAAAAGAATAAAAACAAATTACTACAGTCCTTAATTATTTTTGTTTGAAATGGAATTTGCACTAGCGTGGCACTTATGATGGAGAGGAGCATCAGCTAAATGTCTGAAATACAAAATAGAAATGTAAAAGGCAGCTGACATTTTGCTTTCCTCTTCACAAATTAATGAATCGAAAAAGCAGAGAGGGACAGGGAGAGAGAGAGATGGAGGGGAAGGGAGAGAGGGACAGAAATAGATGGATGGAGCCAGGGAGGGAGAGTAAGGGGGGGGGAAAGATGAGGGGGTGAGGGGAAGAAAGAGAAATTAAACGAAGGGAGGGGACTGTAAAATGAGAGACTAATTTCGAGGAGTCAAATTGAGAGAGAGGGAGAGATGAAGAGATAGAACAGGAGGGAGGAGGGATGAAGACATTTGGTAGATATGAAAGCTAACAGCCCGTCCACACACACACACACACACTCACGCACACACACACGTACAGTGACACACACCACTCTTGCAAAGATCCCAGGGAGAATTGTACTTTCAATTTCCAGACCCCTAATTGCATTAGAACTGCCCTGCTCTCGTCTCCTCTCTCTCCGCCTCCCCTCTTCTATGTCTCTCACCCATTTCTCTCCTCCTTTGCTAACCGGGACTTCCTTGGGACCGTTACATGGTGCTCTGCTCCTCCGCTGGGTCTTTTCCCTCGTTCTCTCCATCCTTCCCTCTCCACAACGCTCCCACTTTCTCACCCACTTTTGCCTTTTTAGCTTATCTAACTCCCTCTTTCCTTTTCCTTTTGTCCTCTTGTTATTTCTGCCTTTGTCTCCTCTTTTTTCTTGCTTCTATCAATTAGTCCAACCCCTCCCTCCTTTCTTCTGCCTGTTCTCTTTCCTGCCTACGTCTATCAGTTTAACTACTCGCCCTTTTCCTTCCCTTCTTGCTCTCTTGTCCCACCCCCTCATCCAGCCTATATATGTGCTCATCCACTTCTATCACTTTTACTTATAGCTAACTAGGTTAATCTCACATGAATCAGATTTTCAACTAAATAATCTTTCCAATTTACCTCACCTGCATTCCAATCCAACCACCTTTCCTGCGTCTCCCTGTATTTTCTCCCATCTTAAGAAGCCACCTTACTATTTTGTTAATTTATAGGGCATCAATTGGCCTAAATATCAAGGATTAGCATTAATAATAGTAATAGCAAGACTCTCCTCTCCCCTTTACATTCCTGCTGATGTATAGTCAAGCACTCTGATAGAGCTGCTTTAGCGGCCCATGAGGATACTGTGGTTGGGCCAAGCGGCTCCCGGGTGGGATTATATGTAACTGAGCATGAAGGAGGTTGTTCTTCACTTTCTGGCTCACGCAAATGGGAAAAAAAGTCAAATCAGCCAATCTTGTTACAAACTAAGAGCTTTGTGTCTCCCTCTCAAGTCGTCTAAATCTATCTGTCCTCGCTCCAGCAGGAGTTGTCTCATTTTTATGTCACAGATTTGCTAGATTTCAGTGGATTTCATGGTGGGTTTTCCACTTTCCCACTAAATCATCTATTAGTATTACTCTTACCCTCACCTACACTGATCTTAGTGAGATAATATAAATAAAGTACCTATAATTGGGTCATTCCACCTACGTTCACCCAATGCCCACGTTTCACCATCTCATACACCAATCACGCACAACATTCTGACCACTGACAGGTGAAGTGAATAACATTGATCATATTGGTACTATGTGGTGTTCTGCTGGAAAACCTTGGATTTTAACATCCATGTTGATGAGACTTAGACACCAAATAAACATTGTCCCACAACAAACACACTCCCTCATGCAAATGGAAATCTCAAATGTCACTGGCCTACCCCTGTAGGAAAATACACCTCACCACATGGAAAAAATATCAACCAATCAGGAACATGTTGAGGAACATGACAATGGTCCAACATGTTGATCTGACCTCCAAACTTCCTACACCCCCTTGTGATCAAGCATCAACAGGATGCAGTGGAACCAGTTTGATTGACAGAGGCCCCACTGCACAAGCCAGAGCACCCAAAGGATCCAGTGCCAACATCCTGGTTCCAGACCCCATAGGACACCATGAGAGGTCCTCTTGTCCATGCCCAATGGTTCAGAGCACATAAGGGGACCAACACTATGTTAAGCAGGTGGTCATAATGTCATGTCTGATCAGTGTATGTGACAGATATTTTTTAAAGTTGTGCGTAAAATCTGGGCTGATAGATACTATTAGTACCTGAGAAGGTGGGGTCATGTCAATTTTTCTTCATGTTAACCTGTGTAGCTATGTTTGAAATACCATAAATTGAGAAATAATGTAGCTAAAATCCTGAAATTTTCCAGGATCATTGCTGTGTACACCTAGTCTTCCATGGTACAACTCTGCTTTGAAAGAATAATAACAGGCAGTTATATGATGGTGTAAATTTGGTGAGAAAATGTTTTTTTTATTTCGGTATTCTACCAGCCATAAAATTGTCTTTTTGATCAAATTTGCACCATCATATAACTTGTTTTTTTTGTTCTATCAAAGCAGGGTTGTGCCTTTAAAAACCATATGTACATATCAATGAGCCTGCAAAATATCAGGACTTTAGCTACATTATTTCTGAAGTTACGGCACAACAAAGACACAAAAAATGATTCCTTTAAGAATTTTGAACTCCAAACATTTTTGAACTCAAAAAATGATGCTACCTACAACATCAGTCTTTACACACTTTGCTTTGTAACATATGCATTCACAGAAAACAAAATCTAACAAATATGAGAAGGTCAGGGGTGAACTTTAAAAAAATAAACTTTAGTGAAATGAGGTGAAGTGACCCAATCACAGAAACTACAGAGAAGTTAAAGCTTTGTTTTCCTGAGTCACTCTTTTGAACTTGATTAACTTTCATTTCATCTGGCATCTTACTTTAAACTAACAAGCAATTTGGTGCTTTTCACCTCACAGGATGGAGAACAAAATGAAGCTGCTTGAGCCCATACAAATAACTGCTCACATGCTGGGTTTCTTTCCTAGATTTGAAGAAGTGGCTGTGCATTAAAAACATGAAATGCATTTGCAGGCATACAAGCAGTAATCATAAAAGAAGAAAAAAAGAAAACAAAAAACAGAAGCAGCCGGTACGACTAATAACAGTTTCATCTTTGCAGAGAAGCCTGGAATGTAGGTTTATAAAGGTTTTGTTGTTATGGCTACCAAGCAATGGGCATTTTCTTTTGCAATGCTGAGTACTGCAGTAACTGTCAAAGGTTTGCTTGTAGCTGACTGGCTTTTGCATTACATCAAGTGAATATCTCGTGCAACTTAAATTTTTTTGTTTCTTCTTCTCAATACCCACCACCCGGAGCAACTATGCCTGCGTGATGCTCAATTCATTGACATTGCGTGCTTTTACCACCTCTTTTTTTAAAAAATATGTTTCATTAGAAAGTAAGAGCAGTGCCCTCTTCCAGCTTCATATCTTTTGTGATTTCCTGCATTTCAAATGTATTCTTCGAATAACTTTATCTCCCCACCCCCCCAACTTTTTCTTCCTCTTATTCTTGTTGACTGATTGGAGTGAACCGCGGCCGCTTGGTATGGAAATGAACCTGCAGCCCAGGACACGCAAGTTCTCAGTGACCCAAATACATACGCAGTTGCACACACACATAAAAAATGTGTCATATGTGTTGATTAATTGGGTGTTTGAAGGCTGGTAACAAGCAAATACTGCAACTAAAGGAAAGCGTGTGTGTGCTGGGGATGAATATTTTTGCTAGAATCTCTGCAAACTGAAAGCAGCACAGGAGATGACAATAATCTGGTCAATTAGCTAAAACATGTGTGTTTGGGTTCTCATAATGAATTCTATGGTGATCCATCACACTTTGATATTAGCCATATTGTGATTTTGTCTGAACCAAAAGAGCGGGAATGGGTATTTCTCAAAGTTGTGGGAACATTCTGGGTTTCTCTTCTAGTCTTTTGGATTTAAATCGGCATTTTTTTCCTAATGACTCATCAGAAAAACTTTGACAGACAGTTTTTATTCGCAGCAAAAGTACAGCGAAAGCGTACCTGGCAGACGCTAAAACAAACAGAAATCCCAGGGAGTGTGTGCATGTGTTAGATTGATTCACAGTGTCTCGCTGAACGTCGGTCTAAATTAGCAAACAGCTATTTAGAACACTGCTGAGACACACACACACACACACACACACACACACACACACACACACACACACACACACACACACACACACACATATACACAGAAAATAGTGGAGAAAACAATAGATTGAGACATAAAGATTAAATTGTAAAAATGGTAGGGGGGAGAAAGAAAAAGGCTGCTTTTAATAAACACCCAGACGGTGAAAATGGTAAACCTATAATTGAGTTTAAAAACTGTGTGTGTGTGTGTGTGTGTGTGTGTGTGTGTGTGTGTGCACTTTCCCCAACAGATTATTGACATTTCAGTTTCTCCTTCCTACTTACTAACTTCCTTTTGCAGAGAACCAATCAGAGGAGGCAAATTAAGAAGCCACTTAGCATAACTGCACTTCTAAGAGACACACATAGACACACACACACACACACACACACACATGCACACACACATGCACACACACAGGCATCTTAAAGCAACAAAGATAAACAAGTGTTCTAATTAAGAATTAATTACATAGCAAAGCCTCAGAGAAAGGTGAAACTCTACGGAGAAATAAAAAAAAGAGGGTAGGGATGAAGACAAGACAGGGGGAGGCAGGAGGAAGGGAGGGAATAAAAAGATGGAGAAGGGGCGAGTCGGAGGAGAGGAAAGTGGTGAAACAACTAATTAGAAAGAGGAAGGAGTCAAAATCAATGAGGAGAGAAAAAGAGGAGCATTGTAAATACTATTAAACTCCAAGACAGGGCAGGCAAAATCAAGATAAGCAGAAAAAATGTTCTTTTTTCTTGTCCCTTTTCTGTCAACAACAAATAGCAGCAGACATAAAAGCACTACTACAAGAGGGCGCAGGTAGTGTGACAAATCAAAGGGGATGTGCAGGTTGTCAGAAAATTACAGTCAGAATTAAAGCAGAAAAAGTATTTATCTAGGTCACTGGCACAATGGTCCAGCAGAAACATTGTTGCTTTCAGTCTCAGTCTATTTGCCTCCCCTCTCTCATTTGGAGTGAAACAGCCAGGCGGAGGTGTGTAATGACACTTGGAGGGAACATAAAACAACATTATTACTAAGCCAATTTATCAGGCACTAAAATACCTCTAAGAGCAAGGGAAGCATAGCAGGTCCATTTCTGACCTCCTTTGTCATTCAGTTGTGTTTTTTTTTTTTGCGCTGGCTAACATAACAGGTCATTTTGTTCCTGTTTTTTTCTGCTTCTCTCGTGTGTTCTCATTAGTTGTATCACAAAGATGAGTCAGATTAAAACCAGGTTGAGTCCAAGATTGAAACAGAGAAAGATCCAAAGCTGTGCTAGGGCTTAGCATCCACTGTGATGCTGTCCATGGTTCTGAAACTTGGCCAGTTGCACTTTTTCAGTGGAGTTTGCTCCATTATAGTGTGAAACTCTCTCTGACTGTGATCCATAACTCCACATTGACAGCACCACCCATGACTTCAATATACAGTACACATTGTTCACATTGTTTATTCAATTAATCTGCGATCTTTGTGATTGTGATTTTTGAGAGAGGAGTGAAGGAAGCCATCTATGTTAAACTGGAAGAGACATCTTTAAATGGAGGAGAGGGTCTATGACACCATTTATCAGGGATTTATAACACAGTTTAGAGTTCTCTCCCCAGAAAGTTTCCCCACCATTGACATCTTAAGTCATCAATGACCTGGCAGTTTCACAACTGTTCACATCTTGACGTGGATGGGTCTCGGGTCTTAAATGGGCCATTTGCCTTGTGATTTGGAGGTGACAATATATATCTGGGACTATATATCAGTCATTTAGAACAGAAGAAGCTGAACCATTGAGGTGAAACATCCTCAATAACCAAAAAGAAAAGTCAAGTTGCCTTTGACTGAAGCTCTTGGGATTACCATGACCTGGATGACACACTGGTCTAGTGTTGGTCTGTCAGTCTACCAATCTGGTCCAGGCTGAATCTCGATGATTATATATTTCTATACCTACAGATTAAACTGAGATAAAATTAGGTTCAGACATCCATAGTATTAAAACTTCTAGTTTTGGAGATGCTCTAAATTTGATCAGTGCCAACCTAAGGTTGACATTGTTGGCATTCAGTCAAGCATCTTAGCAACTACTGGATGAACTGACATAATATTTGGAGCCTCTATCTGTGTTACAAGACAGGATGAGTCCTAATGACCAGCATGTCAAAGTCTTCATTTATCATGAAATATCTAAATATCTACCTGATGGATTGACAAAAAAATGGTGCAGATATTCAAGGTTCTGAAACAATGAATCCTAATAACTTTAGTGATTTTAGAGCCATTTTTAGGCAGATATATTCAACAACTATTTGAAGTATTTCCATGATATTTTGTTTAGGCACTTGTGTTCCCCTCAGGATGAATCACAATCCCTTTGGTGATCCTCTGACTTTTTGTCCAACATCAGGTCATTTTCAATTTGTTCAATACTTAGTCTTTGACCAAACACTTAATGGCATTTCCATCACACTCTGTTACACTTAGTGTTCTGTTCCAATTAGTATGTTAACATCCTGAGATGATGAGCATGCTAAACAGGCTTAGCAGCAGCATAATGCGACATTATGTGCATGTTCGCAGGCTGACATTGGCTTTGTTTTGCTCTATCGCACTGTTTCAAAGTCGTCTCTTGATTTGTGTTGGATCAGCCACTCGGGCGGCCTGACGCTTAGCTGCGCACGGTTCACTGTTGAAGTTTGGGAGGTTTTTTGCAGCTGCTGCTCAGGGAGCCTTTGCAGCTTCTGGCTATATATAACACTTTGGCCACGTAGGTGTACTTAGACATTTACGTGTAGCTCTGCAGAGGCCTTTTTCGAGTATACGCACTTCTGAAAAAGACCATTGTAGGAAATGTAGGTGCAGGAAACAAAGACTTGCATATGTTAACCCGATGAAGCTCTGGGCTGGGTACCATGTTACAGCATCATTGGGATCTTTTTTTACTGGTGAACAAACCAATGCAATATCAGTTTCATTTCATCCGGACATGTCAGAACTGAAAAGTCTAGGCTTCCATTAAGCTATGCAACTACCCCAAATACTGTTTTTCAGCATGTCAAACAGTTTGTTTTTGTCATATCTCATCTCATGACATGCAGACATAATCTGTTTTTTGACACAGAGTGTGTGATTTACCCAGTCAATGGATATAGTATGTGAAACTAAAGCTCACCACTCTGCACAGTGTCCTGAGTGAGACAAAAACAACTGCACCTAAAACCAACACTGGAGCTGTCAGCTGTTTGCTGTATGAAGCAGTTGGCAGTGGACTGATTGACTCTAGAAAATAAGAATGTGATGTACTTTAACTATTTTTAGCCACAGCTTAAAATGAATCACACTTCACAAAGTTTATGTCCTATGTCCTTCGAAGAAAATCGCATTCCAATTGAAAGGAATGCCTGGGTGAAATTAAAGGAATGTACCACCGTATTTGTAAAGAAAGCACAGACTGACTTCTATTCAGCGACTGTCTGCCACTGCGGGTTGTCATTCAAAGAATGGCTGCAAATCCACTTTACACTAGTGGAATCCAGAGTTTTTCTGACTCCTTTGCGGTTCTTCTATTCCACCCCGCTGTTCTCCTTCAGGCAAAGAACTCCCCCCTCCGCTGCTTTTCAGCAAAACTCGATGGCTTCTTTGAGAGAAGGAAGTGACATGAATCACACCACATTGGTTCTACATTACAGCATCTATTTATGTTGCTTGGGAGTTAAAAACTGCAGTAAATTACAGAGATAATATTGTTTTGTGCTTCTTTCTTGAATTTTTTGTTTAACTGTTTGCAGAAATCAATGACACAGGGGTGTCGTTGACTAGACTGTTGCTAACGGTGCTAAATTAAATCCAAATTCTGTTGCTCTCTGTCTGTCTATCTTTGTGTCTGTCTCTCTGATGGTCTCTTTTTTTCCCTCCCCTTTCCTGTCTGACTAACAACTCTCTCTCCCCATCATCACCTCTTCTCTCTAAAAGATGAAACCCATTTTTCAGCCCCCACAAGAGACAAATTACTCCTAATAATCCCTCGTTTCCTGAAGAGGGCCTCTTTCTTTCCAGCTAAGCCAAGAGACCAGAGCCTTAATGGATATGTGGAATTAGGAGGAAAATGTCGGAGAGGGCTCGGTAATGACAGCCACTGTTCTGGTTTTCATTGTTGACTAGTAAAAGAGAACCCGCTGAACTACCACGTCGCTGCTGTGGATAAACTGACTTCTGATTTAGGAGGTGGAAGATGATGGCTGAGGTGGAGTTGAATCACCCAAACAGATGATACAGAAATAATAATTCAAAGCCAGTGCAGAGTGCTCTTGATGCAATTATGCGTGATGCTTAGCTTTCAGGCTGTTAAAGCAGCTATGATCCCACATTTGGCTACATGGTCGTATTGGTGATATTTCAGTTTGGTTTCCGAACCGCAGATGTGGAAAGAGAGATGGATGGAAGACACTGTGAAAGCTTTCACATCCAGCTCCCTTTGAAGAACTCGTAATTTTATTCCTTTTCCGTTCCTTCTCTCCAAGACCCAGAGAAGTTGGAGCTTTCATCTCAGTGACCTATCACAAAGACCCCTTTCAGTGACAGACATCTTAAACAACCAACCAACAATCAACACCCGGTCAGCAGTTCCGGTAAACAAATCAGGAGACCCAAATGGCTTGTAATAGCAGCCATTTTGATGCTTTTACCTAAGGAGACGGGCAACAAGGACATGGAGGGAGAGAAAGTAAAACTGGATAAATGTAAAAGATAGATGTATTTGTTTGTGTGTGTACCGGGGCTTCAGGAGTAACAGAATGGTTACACAATTGATGTCACATTTTGGTGTATTGTGAATATTTGGAGTTAACTGCAGAAAGACAGAGATGCTTCCAATTACTATAATTAGTCTCACTGATTCCTGATGACTTCAAGTGGCTGTGAAAAGAACAACTGTATGTTTATATGCTACAACAACAAATACTGAAAGAAACAATATATTTCATGAAAAATATAAGGAAAATGCTTTTAATGAATGTATCTGCAGCAGGTATGAATGGATTTTGATTCAGTTTTGGCCTGTTAAAAGTAAAATCTAATCTAGTCTGACTCACTGGATGCAGATTCAGATGAGATGTCAGTTCCTGTATCTATGATTTCAAAATGGATTTAGCTATTGGAAACAACAATCTCCAGGCAAAAATCTAACATGCTGAAAGTTTCAAGTTTATTTTAATTTTAATGACAGTTCTCACCTCCCTGCAAATGTTCCACCAAAGCAGGTCCTCCTGTCACTATTTTGAGGGGGCACCATTGCTGCATCCTTGGCTTAGGTCCACCCCATAAGATCATGATTGGTTTAAAGAAATGCAAACAAGCTACAGCATGTTTTCCACCTATAGCTGTATGACAACAAGGCGCATCTAGACCACTTTGTACTGCAGAAGGGCCTGGCTAACTAGTCCAACCAGTCCTTATCTAACCTCAAAGCACATTCAGCCTGGCTTCTGATATGAAAGTCATATGCTTTATGTTCATCGTCCACCCCAATGACTTCCACAAGACTTCTGTGCAGTTCTGAAAAAGCTGATTTTTGAAATGGAAAACCTGTTGCAGGAAAACAGAATCAGAATTGACTCTATTCTAAAATTCATGATCATTTAAGCCATAGAAACTTTCTAGAATATCATGTTTGAAAGTCTTCCTAAGGCCAACTCATAGTTTCCACGTCCACATGGCCACAAGTACGAGTGACTTAAACTTTGTCAGCCACAATGATCCTACGTCCACATGTAGCACAAACATTTGTGAACAGTGAATCATGCTGCCCTTCAGTCAGTTGATTCCAGCCTAGCTTGAAACATGCAGGAGATTTCTGACATTTCAGACAGAGCACTCGATTACCATTATCAAAACACCACATGAGGGAATATCTTTGATCTACTGGCAGTAGAGTTTTAGAGGTTTGTATATTGTATGTAAAGGAGCGTTGAAATCGCTGGGGTTGTGGTTTCCCAACATGTAAATTAATCACTTAATATTTGTTTTTTGTCACCCATCTGCATCACACTTCCACAAAACAGGATGGAATTGATTCTCTTTTAAGACAGAACAACAACCCCCCCTCCAATAAACTGCAGGAATTTTTAGCTGTCTACAGATTACAGGATGAAAATTTCTCATAAAAGTTTTTTGTTTTTTGTTTGTTTGTTTGGTGCAAGTATCCTGGGAACTATTGATCATTATTTCTTGTTTTCTTATGAGCAGCAATTTGCAGAAACCACAGACAGCACATTGATTGGTGTACACCATCTCCATTGCCTGTACAGCAAACAGAAATACATATTTGAATTTGTAAGTTAATTATCTCACTGTGTCCATAGTTTTCATATTTCAACCAATATCAATTCAATTAATTAAATTTTTATCAAATAAAAAAATTAAGTGGAAAATGTGGCAGAAGCAAATCCTTGAATTCCCTTAATATCTGAAAACAATGCGAGCTAAAGGCCACTAGCGCCGCTACTTGAAATGATGGCTCCAAGGTTGCTTTTTCCGGTGTGTGACAAAGACAGGGTGTGCAGAAACCCTGAACAAAATTGGGTTTTGTCACAAGGGCTTTGCTGTTCGAAGGAGGACTATCAGGCCAGATTAGCTCTACCTCAGTGGTAATGGAACCGGGAGCACGTTGAAAAGCATCCTCCTCCTCACTCTTTGGCTTGAGATTTTTGGATGCTTTAGCCAGAGCAGCAGTGTGAAGGTTTGGAATAGTGGTGGTCTTTCATCTGATCAGAAATGTTACAGACTTAAGCAGTCATTAGAAACAATCTTTTCCTCATCTGAACCTGGACCATAAATAGTAAGAATCACAATTCTTGTGTAAGGGTTTCCTCTTTTTCCCAGACAGACCAGGCAGGTCATTCCCCCTTGAGGAAAATGTGAATAGCATGTAGGCCTGTTCATCAAAACTTACTTTCAAGACATTTTCAGTTTTAAATCCATATAGTTAAACTGCTTGTGGAGGTGTTTTGCTAGAGAGCAAATGTGAGAAAAGAATGAATTTAAATGTATTGAATGGAAAACACCTTGACATGGATCTTATCTCATTTTCACCGGGGGTCCTAAAACACAAATGCAATGCACATATAAACCAGACAGCGCTGCATAACATACACTAGAAACACACAAATACAGACAGCCGGCTCACCCTCTACCACCTACACCCCTGAACCTCAGCTATTGTAGAAGAAAAATCTGCTACAGAGACCCAAATGCTGCATTAATTAAATTAACATAAAGAGCAAATAAAGTGCATTTTGAAAGTACACACAAATTAAAGGCATAAACAGGCTGTTTTCAGATGCCAAAGTAAAGAAGACCTGAAAGCAGCAGGAACAGAGAATTAATCTTACAAAAAGAGGAAGAATATTTGAATGGGAATGGGAAAGAAGGTGTTTTGTATCAGAATGACCTGCATCTGACTTCTTCAAACATCTTTGAGCTATACTAGGATATTTCATACGTCGGAGTGGATATAAAGATCTACATGAGACCAAAAACTGTCTCATTAAAATAAACACATTTAAAATGAACTGAACCCACTCAAACTGCCTCAAAACAAATCGGCATGGAGAACTTTATACAAAATTAATGTTTTTCGAAATAATGAAATCAATGTGGGGCTTAAAGCAGAGTTCAGGGAAAATCCGTAAGTCTGAGAAATTTAACCAAATCAATTTTACTCAAGGGATGACCCGGCATCAATAAGAATATGCAGGAAAGGAGAGAAAAAACAAAGAAAGGAAAAAGAAGAGTTGGATTTATTCTGTATAATATCAGCATCAGCATTTGCTATTGACAATGCCTTACTCATCATCTTTCACAGCTCAGTTATTGTTCTCACTGAGATGTTATTGGTGAAGTGATTCCATCACATTATTTCCCCTCCCATCTTCCAAGTGTACAATTAATAGCTAAATCTGACTGCTTATTCTTTTGGATGTGCTTCTCACAGTCAGAGTCTCAATTACTGAGCAGAAGGAACAATGAAGCTTTTAAGTCTTCATGGAAAGTAACATTTAAGACCACAGGAGGTATAAAAGTTTGCATCTCACCAGGACTGACACCTGCCAGCGTGACACATATAATGGGGAGGTATTTGTGCATGAAGGTTGATGTGTCTGTGAATTTCAGGGGGATGATTGCAATAACAAATGTGCATCTGTGTCAACCTGTCAACCTACATGGTTGTGTGTCCGTACCTGTGAGGCTGTTTGCCATAAAAACCTGTGAGGGAGAAACCTGCTGTGTGTGTGTGACCGGGAGGCTTGTAGCAACAGGAGGGGGTAAACAAGCTGACCTTTACAGCTTTGATCACCCCCGGAGGATGGAGGTGGGCTGTGGGTGTCAGCAAGAAGGTTAGGAGGAGGAGGGAAATGGAGGGAGAAATTGAGTCTATTCCGGCATAAGAAATGTGTTTGTCAATATGTGTGCTCGTAGATATCTGTATCTGTACTCATCTATGGAGCCGTCCCTTACCTCAGCCAGCGGTACGATGCCCTGTATGTCAGCGTTGCTGATGTAGAGGTGCGAGACCTTCTCTGCTTGCCTGGAAGTCGTCTGTGTGCCAGCCGGGTATTCAATGTTCCAGTGCAGAGTCTGGGTTGGCACCAGGTTAATCACATTATCCACCTCAAAGTCCAGCTGCATCACCTCGTAGGAGGGACTTTCCAATCTGCAAAGACACAGAGAGGTACCTATTGAGTTAAGAGGAACAAGCTGCTGTAATGAGAACTGTAAAAAATGGGATGTCCCAAGCCCAGTCCTAAGATCAGGATTGGGGCCAAACATGGGAACTTTTAACTAATCACTGTCAGTATAAACCTCTGTCTGATTCTTCCTGAACACTGTCAGATATTCCACTAGAATTTAGTAAGTCTGCCCTAGTTTGTAACAACTTAATATATCACTTGTTCGTTGGCCTGAGGTTGGTAAGCCTCATCTTAGTCTTTATCACAGTGCTCCTTTACTAACTAAACTCCCACAAGGCTTTCTGCTTGCCAATATCAAAATGCCTGCTTCCTATTAAACAGTAAGTGGCACAACCAGGTACGACAGCTGATCTACCATATGTTAGGTGCGTATTATTCAGGAAAATGGTGTAGAGAGTCAGCAGAGACTAAATGTTAAAGAGCTCTAACAGGGAGCACTTACTAAGGCAAAAAAGCACTATCACTGTAAATAAGGCAAGACATATTAATCAAGACATAACACTGTCCCATATGAAGGATACGTGGAAATCACTCGAGTATGTGGCCAAATCAAAGATAAATATATTCATTGAATATTCTCTGTGATAAATTAATCAGGTTTCTCATCTGTGTTCTATTAGCTGCAATACCAGCAGTATAAAATGGACCAGACAGCGAATCAGGACAAAGTATAAAAATATATTTACGACTTTTCAGCATTACCAACTGAATGCATGTATTCAACAGACTGGCGGACAGAACACATTCCCTCACCTGAGAATCTACATTGCTTCTAGACAATCATAAGGAAAAGAATTACTGAAAGGGCGACGTTTCCTCTAGCTGATTTAAATCCGAAACTCTGAGTGGAACATTCTTTTGATCAGGTTAGCTGTGCTGCATTAGTTACCATGGTGATCTAGCAGAGAGATACTTCAACAATACTGAAAACTTGGGCTTTAAGCTCAACATACCTCACTAACCAATTAATCTTGCTTTGTAACACATGCCTCAGTAGTGCTGCTTAAAATGTGTTGCATGTAGGCTCATAACTGCTTATGTAGCTTCGCTTCAGATGGGTAAATATCCTACCAGCCCCTCTAAAGCATAATTAATACTTTGTATAGGGATTATTTAACACATACCAAAACAGAAGTGTAAAAATGACTACTGTATGCAGCTGTGTGCCGGATTACTTTCTTGGCCTGGAATAATAAGGTCTTGTCATCATTGTGAGGTTGCAACCAGAACATATTTCATTTTTTGTTTGGATTTAAAAAACAAACAAGATGTAATATGTTAATTGGCGGGCTCTAGAAGTGCTGGAAGGTGGGCTGTTTTATGGAGCCAAGTTTACTGCTTCTCCCTGTTTCCAGTCTTTGTGCTAAGGTAAGTCAATTAACTCCTGGCTGTAGCTTCATATTTAATGGGCATATGTTCAAGACGTATTGATCTGCTCATCCGGTGTTTAACAAGAAACTGCAAAAAGTCTATTTCCCAAAATGTCTGATTATTCCTTTGAAATACTCCTGGTGTTTGGACACT
This sequence comes from Dascyllus trimaculatus, assembly GCA_024666655.1. NCBI lineage: Eukaryota > Metazoa > Chordata > Actinopteri > Pomacentridae > Dascyllus > Dascyllus trimaculatus. The sequence goes on along the minus strand of CM045449.1, from coordinate 26,218,891 downwards.
GGTAATAATCCTAATGTGTGGCCTAAAAAGAGAGTTATTACGGAATAAAGAATATCAGTGTTGAACATACACTATTAACATCAGCAGCAGAAATTGGGCATCGTAGATTTAAACATTAATATGGCAGAAGCCTGTTAGCTCAGCAGGTATTAACTCTAAGGCTTACAGGTTTACTGCTTGGAGTCCCACTATTCAACGTAAAAATATACATTTAATGGATACGCTTTGGTTAAGTGCCTTGCAGGACACATGAGAAGCTTCCTCAGCTGAAAAACATTACCCTTAATGAATTGTATTTTTTGGTGTGTATGATTCAGTTTAAACTTTCTACTTGCAAAACTACTGCAAGAAAATCTTCCCTTCACTTTCCCCTCTCTATTCTTATCCCGATTCATATGTACAGAAACGTGTCTGTCATTTTGACAGCTTGGATTCCTGCTGCACGCCATTCCCTCACAACTTTGCAGACTGTCATTACCTGCTTTGCTTCTCGGCTTGTCAGACATCGGGATTCTATCTGCTGCTACTGTGAATTACACCTCATTCTATCATTTGTCACCACACAAATCCTTTGCATCTTCTTCCTCTAGACCTGAAGCGTCCGCGTCATCGTTGGAGTCTGTGCTACGTCATCTCCAGCAGCAAAGACTGTGGTCAGATTCAGAAGCAATTGATGAATGAATGACTAAAAAGTAACTATAATGTTGTGTTTGTGCAACTCTGTGTCACAGAAAAGAAGACACACAGCATGTCTTAAATAAAATGCTGTCTCAAATATGAGAGTACATTTTCTGTGGTCAAGATAGCAGCAAAAATGCCCACTTACAGTTCACAGAAAGTACAACACAAAACATCTCCTGGGTGGGATTTTGGAGATAAACATTCAACACACACCGCAGTCGACTGTTTCACTGCATCAAAAAAAAGATAATCATTTAGACACAATTTAGTAACTGAAAAATCTGTCTGTGGCTGTTTTTCTCACTTTAAAACTCAGTTTGCTGTCCTTGTTACCACCACACACACGCACACAAACGCAAACAACACACACACACACACACACACACAGATAGTTAGTGGCTAGTGGAACATGAATCTGAGAGAAGGGGGCGAGCAGCTGTAAATTGATTTTCGAATCAGCTACACGTACACACTCACACAGATATATGGGGGTTGAAGGTCATGACAAAGCCAATTGCTAAGGGTCTGTGATATCTGGTGTGTCTGTCTGTGTGTGTGAATGTGTGTGTCTAGGGAGATGGGGTGAGTGATGTGTTGCCCAGATAGATTAAGGAGAGAAAACTGATGGGTGTCAGCTCCCCTTGACCTCGTCCAGAACCCCCATAATGCTTGCTTTTCTTTAATCTGTCTCTGCCCATCTGTCTGCCTTTCTCTGTCTCTGACCTAAACCATTTGTTAAATGTGAGCATCATGTGTAGCAGCAATAGTTTGGAACAAATACAGCTACCAGCAAATGACACAACAGTATATTCCCGTAATATCTGCCTTTTCTGTAAGTTCATGTCCTTCCAGCTATTTCACAGATGAAGAGACTGGTAGAATCATATATTTGTTTTTCTCCCGACTGTACTTGTTGGTTTAAACCAGTGCTTCTCAAATAGTGGGGCGCGCCCCCCTGGGGGTGTGTGATGCGATGCTGGGGGGGGGGGGATCCTGGGGAACATGCTTTTTTTGGAATAAAGTGTAAAGTGTAATTGCACATCCACCACAGTAGTGGGCAGTGGCGCTCTCATTGTCAGAGTGTGGGCAGGGACTACTAGCTCTATGGTGTATGGTTTTTTTTTTACACCGAGCATGCGCACACACAGCACAGAGCAGGAGATATGAAGTGCAGTGAACAAACCAAAGACACCATGGAAAAATATTTAACAGGGATCAAAAGAAAGGCGGACAGAGATGGAGATATTGAGACAAGCGAAAGTCTCCTAAAAGCTAAGATGAGGAAATATGATGAAGACTATGTAGCGCTTGCCTTCACTGTGACTACAGTGGAAGAAGAGGAAAGACCAGTGTGATCACTAGGGCTGGTCCGAATAGCAATATCTGTGAACCGGATATTTGGATCCAATAATCGGTGAATATACGAATGTTCGCACCGAACACAACCACAAAAAACAAATATTCGGATGGTTGAATATTCGGGAACAGCCCGAGTGTTTACTGTGTCTAAAAATGTTGTCAGCAGACAAAACAATATTAATAAAGTTAAAGCAGGTCCTTGTTATATTTGATCCATTACTGAGTGTTAGTGAGCTGTGGCAAGCTGCTATTTTGGTTCTGTCAGAGGGATAAAGAGAGACAGTCCAATTTCTTAATTTGAAAATTACCAACCTCAACTCAACCAAATTACTTCAACTGAACCTTAGCTCACCTCAATAAACTTTAAGGTTTTATATAGCAAGAATTTCCAGGATCTTTCAGTCAGTGCTGAGCTCAAAGAGCACAATTGATGCATCTTAACCTTAGAACACTAACGTAACAATCAGTAACAACATCACTAACAGTGGGTATATTTTACCCAATATACCTGATAATCATCAAAATACATTAAAGTACAACAATATATGACAAATTGAAGTACTTGTCTTTTATTTTCCTCTAGACGTCTCGTAAAATGAAAAAAGATATCGTGGGGAGACCCTAGAAAAAGGCTCTAAAATTTGTGAAAAATTAGGGAATCATTAACGAGAAATTCCTTTCTGAAAGAAAAAAGAAATAATGGAGCTGGGAACTTTTCCGGTGAAGGCACAGTCTCCCTGCATCACTGACAACTGTGGGAGATATACATTATGTACATACAGTATATTTCAACCAAAAAATATTTTAGTCTCTATCACTAACGTCGGGTGAAAATCACCCGAACACGTACCTGTTGAAAAAACCAGGGATGGGAGCAGGGAAACACGCCTACCTTCTGTAACGTCAGTGAGCAGCATGAAGCTACCCAAGGACCCACGCAACTCAGACAATGGCAATACAATGAAAATCATGTAAATACAGTTGCGTGGGTTAAAATCACCCGGCGCTAGTGTTCTAGGGTTAAGGCTGTCTTTACATTATATGGGGTAGATGGACATCCATCCATCCATCCACCCATCCATCCATCCACCCATCCATCCATCTTTTTAAGCTTATCTGGGGTCATGTAGCAGTGGCAGTAGGTTAAGCAAGGCATTACAGACATTCATCTCCCCAGCAATGTATTCCAGCTCCTACTGGGGGATCCAAGATGTTCCGAGGCCTGATGAAGTATGTAATACTGCTAGTGAGTCCTGGTTCTGACACGAAGAACCCAGTGACTCTACCCCGAGCTCCTTCCAGGTGTCCGAGCACCTCAACCACTCTCAGCTGCAATCTCATTACTTCAGTCACTACCCAAAGCTCATGAATGTAGGTGAGGGTTGGAAAAAAGACAGACTGGAAAATGGGAGCTTTGCCTTGTAGCTCTGTTCATTCTTTACCACGACAATAGTAGCAGTATTGTTGATACTGCTTGAATCTGTCTGTTTGTCTGAGACTCCATTATCATGTCACTTGAGAACAAGATCCCAAGATGCTTAAGCTGTTTTTTTGGGGGGCATCAACACCCCAATACAGAGGGAGAAACCCACCGGCTTCAGTAGTTTCACAGTTGGAGGTTCTGACTTTCATCTAAACTGTTTCACGCTCTACTGCAAACCGCCCCCCAGTGTGCGCTGAAGAAGCCAACAAAACTATGCCATCTGCAAAAACCAGGAGATGTGTCTCTGAGGCAAACCAGACCTCACCTCAACCCAGGTGCACCTTCAGATGATTCCATGAATATCACAAATGGGATTGACCTTGACGGAGTCCAACACCCACCGTGCTGGACATTCACCGCATTACAAAACAAATTTTATTACTGCAGAGTTGATGTGTGCTGGTTAAAAAACACTTTTGCGCTTACTATAAAGCACCATATCCAATACGTTTGGGTGTAATTACACTGATAGACGTGAGACACGCATGTTTGCTTCAGGCATTTCTGTCTCACTAAGTACCACATCAGATATATTAGATTTTCCAGAAAAACAGCTTTCCCGTCGTAATTTTGACCTGGATATTGATACGAATGCTATTTACAATCTGGTACTAGTTATTACTGTACTTCCAATATGACATTACTGCAGTATTAGTTGATCATATCCACACAGGCTGTATTTCAACCACTGTCTCACCTGTCAAGTTCAATCCCATTAGTGCTGAGTGTAAATGAAAGAAGCAAAACCAGTCCTCCGTATGATAAAGTGTGATAAATTATTGGCTAAAGGAAACGTTAAAGTGCACAATAGTTACACATAATATTACGTACTAGCAAAGAAAGAAAGAACACTGTCAACATTTCTTTTTTGCATCAATTAATGACATTTTTTGATTTTCTGGAGACCACAATGGTCCAGCCTACCTTATACTGTGTGCATGTGTATATCCATCAATATAACTTCTTGTTAAACCTCAAAGGACACAGTAGCCCTATTTCATATTTCCCAGGGAGAAAACCCAAAACAGAGAAAGAGGTTCAGACACATACACCCTGTGACACAATGCTCCGTCACTCCCACTCTCTGTTCCTGTCTCTCTCACACTCACAGACACATGCACGTAGGCAATGCACAAGCAACACACTTCATATCTAAGTCCCAAACACACACACACACTTACGCATACACACATGTTCGAAGAACCACCCGAAAATTATTGAGTGTGTTTGGGTGCAGTGTAATCGCTGGAGCTGAAAAAGCAATGTGTCTGCAGTGACAGGTTCATTCAGGTGTTAGCTCCGTCCCGACCACAAGGCTCCAAAACAATATTGCACTGTCCTCTAGTGCATATGCAGACGCTCTCACACACGTACACACCACAACATTGTTCTCCAACACTCGAAAGCAGCCAAACGAAACTGCTGCAGAAGTTCACACTTTCTCACCACCTTTGAGTGTGTTTTCCTTCAGGCAGCGCTGACCGTCAGCTATTATCGCTGTTACTGACACAGTGGTGCTCGTTTACCATGTCAGTCGGACTGGGTCGGCGTGTGTCATTTGACCTGGTTTTACGAGCATTTTCTTACAAACAGGTGTGCACACAGTTCAGACACTATCTGGTTTTGATAAATAGGCGCTTGTATGAAGGACAGAAATTAAAAAGGCATGTTATTATGTTTAACTGGCATTTTTGTGATAAAATGACTAAAGGATTGAGCTACAAAATGAAGTATATGGAAAGAGAGTAAGAGAGACAGTGACAAGGTGCATGAAAATGAATGCAAGTATGTCACTTGGACACACGTAAATATCTCTGTGGATCTATGTGGTTATGAGTAACCTGATTTGGTGTTCACATCTCATAAATCTCACCAATGCATTGAGCAGACCCAAACATTAAGCAAGCTGACTGGCTGATCCAATAAATGGAGCTTGATACAAAGAAAGAAAAAACTGTGAACATCACCACTGGCCAGTATGTCTCAACCCAATGTCCTGTGATCCATAATGGACATTTTGCACCATATAATTTCCCCAGTATTTAGTGTAATCATTATCTTTCTCTTGGTTTTATTTTGGTTGTGTAATCTTATCCATACTTCAGTCGGTTTATTTACCAATACCACAAAGCTTCCATAAAACCAACCACTTTATTGAATGTATTCCAGGGTTTTATGCAACCATTCAAAATCTATATACTGTATTTATTTAACTATCTGCCTGCTTGGTCATGTATCTCAGAAACTGCTTGTCTGTCTGCATGGTATGGCCTACAGTCAGATCTTTGCATCAATATCTTGGAGTAAAACCCTGGAAAAGGTAGCCATTTGAAAATTCCACTTTTTGTCATGGAAAGGCTATTGGTGAATTTGCATTAGAAGAGATAGGTAACATGAAGACAGCTGTTGAATGTTTGTCTTTTCATTAATATATCAATGATCCTTCCAACTACACATCTAATTAGATGGTTGACAAGGTTGATTTCGCAGCATCTAATGTGTTATTTTATTAATTCCATCAATTAGTTTTCTTTCTGTTTTTGGATGATGCCTAGTTAGGTAATAGTCAGCAGTGGCTGGTATTTGTGCCACTCCTTCCAAAATTCCAGAGCGTTCTGAGCACTGGACCCTCTTTTACCACTTTTACTGGTTGAGTAATGGTGTTGTTTTTATTTTTACTCTATCTCATGTGATTTGCCAATTCTCCGCACTGTCTGTCTTCCACACCCACGAACAAGTGTCTTTAGAAATTCTGATCTGAGGCGAAAGTATATAGAACAAGATAAAGAAAAGTGGTTGCAGCACAAAACACAAATTACCACAGTCCATTACAAAACAACTCTTTGAACACTTCAAAGGGTTCGAACATCTGACGATGGACTTATTTCTGACTCACCTGTGTAGCGAGGTAATTGATAGTTTGATACACAGCAAGACAGACAGACTGATACACATCTTTTTGATACTGAATGTTTCTCTGCCTAGGGATTCTGGCCTGGCTTAGCCTATAAACCCAGATAAAAAGAAACACTTCTGGCAGCAGCGTATGTCTTGTGAGATGTGCTGGCTGGACTCACACTAGTGTGCAACTTGTTTGGCACTTCTGGAGTCTCAGAGCTGATTAGGAGAGATGATTGACTATTTTTTTCTCTGTTTATCTATTTAGCCATCAATTAAACAATTTAGTTTCCAGGCTGGGTCAACTGAGATAAAATCTTATTTGCAGCCTCACTGATTCTGTTCATCACTTAGTCTTAATCACCTTTTCGTTTCACATTCTCCTTACTGGCTTGTCTGTTTTTCCCCTTAGCCATCGGGTTCTTTGTAGGCTATCCAAGTGACATGGCTGTGTGAAAAGAATGTTAGTTGGATGGTCGGTTTAACATTTTGGTTCAGAACAACTATTAGACAAGTTGCCATAAAAGTTTTTACTGACATTCATGGTCCCCAGAGGATGAATCCTATCAACTTTTTGACTTCAGTATCACCAGGTGGTCAAAGTTGTTGACTTTTTAGTAAAATGTCTGGCTGGATAAATTACAATCACCATTTTTAAGTCGGTGAGTTGGTTAGCACTTTCACTTTGAGCTAGCTTGCATACTGACATTAGCATTTAGCTCAAAACGAAACTGCTAGATACAGTATGAACTACTGCCACGGCTATAGACTGTTAATCGTATGCACCTTTAAAATAAGGTAAGAGACTGGGAAGCTTAGAACACTACAGGACATCATGACACAAAGATGTAGTGTCCACAATATGAATTCAGTAGATTTGCTGTCTTACACCCACCACATTCTTGTAGGAATGTCTCACAGTGTGTGTGTGTGTGTGTGTGTGTGTGTGTGTGTGTGTGTCTGCATGCAACAGTCATTTGTTGCATGGGGACAAAAAAGCAGACTTGGCACATTGACCCAGGGGGTAGCACAAGGACACACATATACACAAACCATGCGACACCTCCAATAGCCTTGTCTTAGTAGTGGATACACAGTCAAGGACTCGTCCATCTCTCTGTCACAGCTTTAATAAGAGACACACATTGCATTACAAATGTGTCTTGCACTTGCACAGATCATTTCTTGAGTGATGAAGTCAAATCTCATATAATTAGGTTCACTGCTGCAACCAATATATGCCGCATACACACACGTACACATGCTGCATTATTTCCACAGCATCTGATGTGAAACTGAAACTGATTAGATTTACTTCCTCGAGAGAGAGATTTGGCTCATGTGTTCCCTTTAAATTTTGAAATATTCATCAGTGAATATAAATTACATTTGAAATAAACACAAGCATGGTGGTTGATTATGGTAGTTATTGAGAATTCTGCTTCCCCCCAAAAACTTTTTATTGTTTTCAGAGGAGTTTTGCTCCCTGCGGCTCCTCTGTAATTCAAACAACGTTGCTGACCCCTCGCTGGTTTGTCCTCCCGAAGAGAAGCAGGAGGTAACTGAAGAAAAATCTCTCCCTTTAAGTCACCCTCAAAGTTGCAAAAAAAAAAACACATATACAATCCATAAACACACACACTCATTCACACCATGTAGCAAGTGCAGGGAGGACAGGTTGTCTTATCAAAGTGTGCTGTAGGAAAGTGGTGGTCTCAGGGGAAATTCAAAGGACAATAGAGAACAAACACACACACATACACACACCAACAGACATGCACCGCTGGCAAGAAGAAAGGAAACATCCCCTGGGAGAATACGTGGCAGGAAAGAAAGGATGGAAATGGGAGGAGTACAAGAAAAAAGGTGAAGGAACAATTTTTCTCTTTTTGCTCAGAGGAAGTTGTCACTTACAGCATTTCCCCTCAGCAGCTGCACAGCCAGTGGCTGACAGCAGGTGTGTGTGTGTGTGTGTGTGTGTGTTACACAGAGAGACGCACACAGGGGGCTTCATAGGGAAACAGCCAATATGAGAGACAACTAAAAAGAAGAGGTAGATAGGTAGGGAGGTAGGTATAAGTATGGGTATGTAGATGTTGAGAGATAGTTATTTAGAAAGGAGTAGGTAGGTAGGCATGTACAAAGATAGGGAATATGCAAGTAGGTAGGTAGGTAGGGGTAGATACTAATCTAGTTAAGAAGGCAGGGGCAGGTATGTAAGTCCGTGGGCCACAGATGGTAGATAGGGATAGGCCAGCAGATTCATAAGTAGGTAGCAGTAGGTTTGTATATAGGAAGGTATGTAGTTAGTTGGTAGGTATGTAGATAGGGATACATTGGTGGGTAGTTGGGGGTATGTATGTATATATGTATGTATGTACAATACGTATGTATGTATGTATGTATGTACATATGTATGTATGTAGGTAGGTAGGTAGGGAGGGAGGGAGGGTAGGGTAGGTCAGTAGGTTTGTGGGTTGGTTGGTATATAGGTAGGTAGGTATAGGAATGAATAGGTCAGTATCTTTATAAGTAATTAGGTAGGGTAGGCTGGTAAGGGAAGGTAGGTAATTGTAGGTAGGTAGGTAGGTGGGCAGGTATGCAGCTATCGAGGAGGGTGGGCAGTTAGGGGTAGTTAAGGATAGGTATTTAGATGTTGTGGGATATTTAGGTAGGAAGGGGTAGGTAGGTAAGTGTGAGTAAGTAGTGGTACTTAGGTATGTAGGTACCTAAGTATGCATAGGTAGGTAGGTAGGTAAGCAGGTAAGGGTGAGTAAGTAGTGGTACTTAGGTATGTAGGTACCGAAAGTTACATAGATAGGAGGAGGTAGTTAGCAATGTAGGTAAATAGGTAGGGGTAGGTGTATGTAAGTAAGTAGGTACTGGTAGGTCTGTAAGTAAGTATGCATTGGTAGGTACGTATGTCAGTAAGGAGGGTAGGTAGTTAAGGGTAGGTATGGAGGCAGGTGGTTAGGAAGGGGTAGGTAGGTACATAACTAGGAAAATATTTGTGGGTAGGTAAGCAGGTAGGTTGGTAGGACAGATGGTATGGGGTAGTTAGATATGTAGGCCATGTAAGTAAGTGGGTAGGAGAGATAGGTAGGTAGGCAGGGGAAGATAGGTAGGGAGAGGTCAGTGGGTAGGGGTAGGTAGGTATGTAGATGTAGGTAACCATGTAGGTAACTAGGGGTAGGTAAGTTAACCGTTTGGTAGGTAGGTAGGGGTAGTTAGGTAGGTAAGTAAACATATTTGATAGGGAGGTAGGTAGGTGTGTATTACACACACACACTCATATGCACACACAGCTGTCAGAGATGTGTTATCTGCTACAGGAAGACAGAGAAAAGACAGAAGCAAAGGCGAGACGATGCCAGGCGGAACCACAGGCCGACAACACACTGTCACAGCCATCACCCACCTTCACCTTCACCGTGTCTCTGTGTGTGTGAATGGGAGCATGTGTGTGAGCATGTGTGTGACAGCTGGACACAGAGATGCAGCGCACGGTCGCAGACAACCCCTGTCAGTTTGGCTTAAGACAACTCCGAACCATGTGTGTGTGAGCGTTTGTGTACTGAGTGCATTTATTTGTGTGTGTGTGTGTGTGTGTGTGTATTTCATCCCAGTCTGGCAGTCCATCAGCCATTCACACTTAATTTCAACACCTAAATGTGCACTTGGTTGCACACGTGAAACCATGCATCCATCCAGCACACACATCCGCTGAGTCTTTTTAACCTGGTTTAGCCACCACTGACCGCCTGTCAGATCTGGGTTGCCATCAGTTATCAAACCCTATAATGTCAGGGGAAATGGGAAAAAGAGGATGGAGAGAGAGGGAGAGACAGAGAGAGAGAGAGAGAGAGAGAGAGAGGGAAGGGAATCTGGTGCTAAATTTAAACCCTCCAGTAGGACAAGCCATTGGAGTTATCCACATTATAAGAGAGTAAAGTACTAAATACTTGATGAGTGATCTTGTTGACACAAAATCTGAAGGAAAAGTTATATTGTTCATGCCAGGTAACCTCATCAACATCTAAATTGGTGAGGATGAGTGTGTTAATTCATACCCTGCTTCTAAAATATATAATTATCGTGTTCTTTTCTGTATCTGTAGAATGCCATAAATGTTGCTGCTTGCTTTTGATGAATAATTGCTGCCATTATATCATGCAAAGTCAAATCATTTCATAAATGAACAGCCGTATTTTAATTCGTTCATTACACAGCTCATTAATGGCTTAATGAAATTGTATTTAAATTCAAACATGCAGATGTTTTTTGTGCATTATCTTTAATACGGAAACTCACAATCACAGATATGCAAATATATTTCATGTCATATAAAACTGCCTTTTTGGATACACACTTTTCATAAATATTGTCTGAATGTATGCCCAATTTCTATGATGTTTCACGTCCAGCTGTGACTCCTCCACTGATACACACATGCGCTCACTAAGATATAAGAAATATGGAAGAGAAATTCAGAAATATATTACTATGGAAATACATTAAGATAACAGACTAACAAAAGCAGACCAAGGTCCACACAGAGAAAAAAAAACCAGAACAACACTCGAGCTGTCTCTTCCTTTTACTTTTCTCCAACACACACTATACAAAACTATCTAATTTATTCTCAAACACCATAATATATACACACATGCAGCGACAAGAACACACAACACGGAAGTGTAACCTAATTTAATTTGAAACAGGTAATTGCAAAATGCTGCTCCAACATACCCTTCAGCTTTATTGGCAATTTCAAAACCAACGCGGAGGTAAATAACTCAACGAACTTTATGTCTGACAGATAATGTCTCAGTTTTCATTATTACACTATTTTTTTGTTTTTTTGTCAACACTGCCTGTAAAGCACACAGTAGACAAGTGAAACTATCTTTGTGTGTGTGTGTGTGTGTGTGTGTGTGTGTGTGTGTGTGTGAGACAGAAGGAGCGGGTGTGTGTCCAAGCTGTCAAGAATACAGTGAGGTTGTCACTGAGAGGACAGAGGGGACTCTGGGGGAATGAGTTTGCAGAAAACAAAGGACATGCACACACTCAGACACACACTCATAAACCGGCATACATAGTACACTATACACATAGGGGAACACACAGATTGCTTCAGGTCGACTATGAGGCACATTTTGACACGTTAAACACATTTACATACACCGTGTTCCTACGCCTGTTCATTAAAATGTGTGCAAATGCCCCACTAACACATGCTCTCAAGGTGAAAGTTAAGAAGATTTAAGAGGACAGATCAATAATACTGAGCTGCTAAAGAGAGACACGGTGACGCTGACACAGTGGTCTTGTTAGTTACAGCTTCTCTCCTCCTCCTCGCTGTTGTCCTCCTCTGTGTGTGAATTTTCTGGTTTCAGTGTTATAAAGTGTTCTGACTTGCAGTTCTGAGGCATTTTTCATGAGCATTTTTCTGTTCCAATGCTCCATTTCCATTATTCTTTTCCTCATTTAGAGTCTTATTAAAACTGCACTCTGTTCGATTTATCAGATAACTTTACAGAGCCTTTTATCTGTGATCTTTCTGCAGTACACAGTGCATTAGATAACCACACACTGACTTGACATTAACAAACTATGTCTCCTTATGTGATTTGCATTAGCCCTTATATTTGGGCGGCTGTGGCTCAGGTGGTGGAGCGGGTTGTGCACTGATCGCAAGGTTGGTGGTCCGATCCCCGGCCCCTCCACATGCCGAAGTGTCCTTGGGCAAGACACTGAACCCGAAGTTGCTCCCAATGGCAGATTAGCACCTTGCATGGCAGCTCTGTCACCATTGGTGTGTGAATGTGTGTGTGAATGGGTGAATGAGAAACACACTGTAAAGCACTTTGGATACCACTAAGGTAGAGGAAAGTGCTATATAAGCGCAGACCATTTACCATTTACCATTTAGTAGGAAGCTTGATGCTGCACAGATTATTGTAGAACAGAACAGAAATGCTTCATTGATCCTTAAGGGAAGTTACTAAAGTTAAAAGATTTACTGTAAATGTACACCAATCAGCCACAATATTATGACTACTGACAGGTGAAGTGAATAACATTGATCATATTGGTACTATGTGGTGTTCTGATGGAAAACCTTGGATTTTACCATCCGTGTTGATGAGACTTAGACATTCCCACTTGGCCAGATTATCCAGCAGCACGACGTTTCCTTTCATTTTTATGCCGATGACACACAGATATACCTCCTGCTGAGACCATCTGATGGTAGAGGCCTAGCTGCTGTGTTCGACTGTCTCAGCGACATTAACAGCTGGATAGCACAGAATTTCCTTCAACTCAACAACTCAAAATCAGAAATCATCTTGTTTATCCCCCTTCATAGTGACACCAGCTTCATCCATAACTCCCTAGGTCCACTTTCTGCCAACTTAAAGCCCACTGCAAGACATTTAGGTCTTCTCTTCGATTCAGCTCTGTCATTCGATCCCGACATCAAACAACCGTCCAGTCCTGTTTCTTTCAATTAAAGACAATTTCCAGAATCAAACCAATGCTGTCACCTGCAGACCCGGTAAAACTCATTCATTAATTCATTTTCTCTAGGCTTGATTATTGTAGCTCCCTCCTGTCAGGTATCAACCAGAAATCACTCTCCCGCCTCCAGCTGGTCCAAAACACAGCAGCTCGGCTTCACACCAGTTTTAACAGACGACATCACATACCTCCTGTCCTTGCATCACTCCACTGGCTCCCTGTACATTTGAGAACTGATTTTAAGATTTGACTGATAACTTTTAAAGCACATCACAGTCTTGCTCCTAGCGACATCAGCGAATTGCTGACCCCTTACGTCCCACCCTGCAGCCTTAGATCCTCGGGGAGGGATCTCCTGACTGTTCCAAAGTCAAGGCTCAAAAGCAGGGGTTACTGGGCCTTCGCTGTGGGAGCTCCTCAGCTTTGGAACATCCTGCCTGAGGAGATAAGGCTTGCAGATTCAGTGTCTTCTTTTAAATCACTTCTCAAAACACACTTTTATAGGCTTGTTTTTGTGTGACGTCGTCTTTCTATGTCTGTTTTAGGTCTTTTCTATTATGTCTTTTTATATATTTTATTTGTTTTTATTGCTGTTATTTGTCTTTTACTGCTTGTTACCTTTTAAATTGACATTTGCCTGCTGCCCTGCTTGTCAAAACTCTTTGGAAACTTTGGTTTTTTTACATGCTATATAAATAAATAACTATTATAATTATTACCCAAATAAACATTGTCCCAAAACAAACACACTCCCTCATGCTAATGGAAATCCCAAATGTCACTGGCCTTGATTTGACCTCCGAACTTAGGCCAGTAGGCCAGTGACATTTGGGATTTCCATTTGCATGAGGGAGTGTGCTTGTTGTGGGACAATGTTTATTTGGGTGTCTAAGTCATCAACACCGATGTTAAAATCCAAGGTTTTCCATCAGAACAGCACATAGTACCAATATGATCAATGCTATTCACTTCACCTGTCAGTGGTCAGAATGTTGTGGTTGATTGGTGTAAATGTGAGTGATAGAAATTAACACAGTTTCATTGTGTTTTCTACTCATTGTTGTGTAATATCTATACTTCTGTCTGTGGTTATGCATATGTACCTCCGTCATCTTATCTCTTGGGAGTTTACCTCTTTTCCTGTATTTATTTTCTGTTTTTTCTCTCTCCCTCTCTTTCCATTTCCACCTTTCTTTTTTTGGTTGTTGTACTTGGTGCCCCCCCTCCCTCCCTCTCTCACCCGCTAGGTCAGCTGTGTCCTTGTCTGATTGCACATAGGCCCTTCTCTGACATGCACGGACCCCCTGTCAGGCACTCATAAACACACACACAGACATATGCCATCTCTTATTCTTGTTCGCTCTTTCTTATTCATACCTACCCCCTACCTGCACCGCTGAATAGTCCCCTCTCACTCCGTCTAACACACACACATGCATGTGCACACTTGTGCTGAACGCACACTGTCTGCTTTTATCATTCACCCTTAAAAAAAACTACACACGCTCCCTCCCTCTTTCCTCATTTTTAACAACAGTTACACATTCTCTCTTTCCGTCACGTACACTCGAGGGGACAAAGACAGACCCCCCACCAAGATCTACACCAATATGCAACATGCAAATGCTTTTAAGAGTGGCCCAGCAAAGGGACGCGAGTGTGTCTGCACCTGTGTGTGTGCATACTTAAAACCCTCTCCCACGCGTCATGTTTTTTCTTTTTAAAGTTTTTTTTCCAGTGTATTTTTCATGGATTAAGTGCTTTTGTTTTTTCGGGGCATGCAGCAGCAAAGAGTTGGTGGGGGGGAGGAAGATGCGAGAGACGGGGAAACATTTAGATAAGCCTGAAGAATTTCACTGGCATTTATTTCGCAATTACTTACAACTCGAGATCAAACGCGGTTCATTCAGCAAACTGACTTGTCAGGGAAGAGGCTTCGGATTTGTGGCCTTGCTTTGAGTGAAGGAGAAAGCTGTTCGAAAATAAAGCATCTCATTTTCACTTTCCATCTCACCACTCAACAGATGATTCATCACTACAAATGCAAATGAGCTGCATTTGTCCGTATTTAGTCTGTGTAGGATTCCGATAAAATTTTGTCTGTCAGCAAAATGTCAGTGTTTTATTGAAGTGGATACACGCTTGAGCTCATGTTGGTTGATGACAAAATGAAAACTGGTATTTAACGATAACAAAATAGTCACATATAGTCCTTTAATGGGCCTTTATTTAGTTTATTCACCCTTTAAATTAGTTTTATTTATTAAAATACATCTTTGCCTATTTACTGAAGGGGAACACTGGTGTTTTGTGATCATACTGGTGGTTCTGGGCCTTTATTTTTGCTACGACAAGACCTTAAATAACTAATTGCAGACCATGTCACAACAAAAAAGGCGGTATCTGTGATTGTATGACGTAGACTTTGCACCACTACTTTGCTCCTTCTTCATTTCAAACTTTCAAATGAACAAAAGCCTCTGAGAAAGAGAAAAAAGAGGCAAAAAAAAGAAGACACGAGAGGAGAAGCAAATAAACAAACAAAGACACAAACAAATAGAGGATTATATCGTAAGAGAGAGATAAGGATGGAGACAGGAAGACGGATCGAGCATAAGAGATGTAGAAGTAAAAACAAAAAGAAGTAAACATGTCAGAGAAGTGAACGACAGGAAGGTAAGCACAGAGAGATTTTAGATTTCTAACGTTTTTAACATTCGACTCCATTAGGACTCTGGTTTGCCTAATTGCTGCAAAAATAACAAGATACGAATTATCATCTTGATGAGATACAGATGATGTGCCATTAACAACAAATTCCCGGAATTCATTTCTGCATATCTCCGAAGATCTCATTAAGTCACACATCTCTTCCCACTCAGTTACTTTATGCAGTTTAACATTCACCCCCTGTTTTTTTTACTCAAAACAACAAACAAACAAACAAAAAACGCTTGGAAGCACTTAGTGGCAGTGAAAACAGCATGCAGTGATTCCACAAGTGTGTGCCTCTATGGCTCATGGGAAAGGCAAGAAGCTGCTGTTGTGATGTGATATTCATATCTAAAAGTCATTCACACGTTTGAATCATGATGCTTTGTGCTTTTAAAAGATGTATAATCAGGGCTCAAGCCATTAAAAGCAGAAGCAGAATGTCCACTCAGCCCCTACTTAGGTAGATGAGTGTTAGAGGTTTAACTTTATTTCGTAAAAGCACAAGACTTTTACTAAATAAGGAGGCAAAAACTTTGATAACATGACAGATATCTGTGTCATGATCCCCGCTCCTGCCCCTGTCTGTGTCTGTCTTCAGCTTGGTTTTTCTTTCATTCTCCCTCTTCTCTCTCACCCTCACACCTGTCTGTTTGCCCTCACTTTCTCCCTCAATCACCTCAGCTCTGCCTGCAGCTTGATTATTGACTTGAATCAGCTGCAGGCAGAGGCTCACCTGCCACTAATCACCTCCCTCCATAAAAGCCCAGTTCTTGCAGTCACACCTCGCCAGACCATAAGACTACGCTTCCCCGGTTCACTGTTTGTCCCTGCTCTGTCTTCTGCCTTTTTCCCTGTAACCTGTCTGCTTCACCCCCCCTGCCTTTGCGTCACTCTCCCTGCCTGGATCCTGCCTGTCACTGGTTAAGTTTGATTTGTTTTTGACTGTAGCCTTTAGTGTTGTTGATTACTATGTTTTGAGTCTTTGGTTAATTTGTCACATTTAATGTTCGGTGTAGTTTGTTTTCCACTTTGTCTGTTCGTTGAGTATTTTTGAGTTTTGTAGTTGTGTTTTGTATTAGTCTCATTTTGTGGTGTTCTTTGATTTCTCCCTTTGTGGCCAGTTTTGAGTTTAGTTGTTTTTTGTTGTTAGCTTTATGTTTTTACTGATTTCAGTTTACTTCTCCTGTGTTAGTTCTTCATTCAGTTTACTTTCGGTTGAGTCTGGTTTGAGTTTTCCTGTTTAGTATTCTAGTTGTTGCTTGTAAATTAAGTTCTCCTTACATTTCCTTTTCATGTTGGCTTTGAGTTTTGTAGGGTTTTGTATGTATTTGTATGGGGGTTTGTTTCAGTTGTCACCAGGGTTAATCTTTGTTCTAGTTTTGTCTGGGTTCGTTATTAAAAGCATCTTAAGTTAACATTCTGCTAATTTGTAAGTTCTGTGTTCTGCGTCTGGGTTCTCTGCTCCCTCCCCCCTCGTAACAATCTGCACAGTATCTGTCACAAAAATGGCTGAATTTTGCAACAAAGACTTGCATACGAAACAGTAGGACGTTACGTTTTCCTGCGCATTTAAGTGTAAAGGCTAAATAAAAGTGAGAGAGGTGCAATAAGACCAAAACACCTGGTGAATGCAGGTGAAACACACGGGAACCGGACTGCAAAAACATGTAGCTTTTTTAAAAACCTTAAATCTAACAACCTTTTCATTCTGAGCTGGTAATTCCAGCATTACACGTAATCATCAGTCAAGTGAGGACAACATTATAACTGCTTAAAAAAGCAAGAAAACCTTGTAAAACACAGAAAAAAAGACTGTGAGGCTTCCTGCTTTTCATTGATAAACAGTTTGTCACAGGCAAAAAATAAGAAAACAGGACTTAAACAGGTGATACTCGACTGCGAGGTTCAAACGAAATGGACTTTAAAGCTCAATGGGTGGCTTTTTAGTTATTCTTACAAGTTTTTACGGAATGTTTTTGGTTGTTAGTGTCATAGTTGGGAGAAAACTTGGGAGTAAATATGAGGCTGCCTCCAAAATAAAAAAATAAAAAAGAGGAGAGAGACAGAAATCACCTGGCTGTACACCGTGTCTGCTCAGATTTACACTTTATTGGTTCCTATTGCACTTAAATCCCCTTTCACCAATCTCACACACTCGCCCAGACACACACACACACACACACACACAGCTACACACACAGCCATGCTATCGATCTGTTGGGGGGCTGTGTGAGAAATCTGGTGCAAAAGCAGAGTGACAGCTACCAACAAACACACGGGCGCATTTTAAAAATCAGAAACCCTCACAAGAGCAGTCACACATGTAAGATTTGACACCATCGCCTCAGCCTCCATCCCCACTTGATAACCCGTCTCGCTCCTTCTGGCTCTCGACACACACTCAGACACACACTCTAACCTTTCCTGCGCGTCTGTAATCAGATATTGATTTAATGCAGCTCTAGGTATCACATCCATCTCGTCTTTTTTTCCTCCATCTTCTCTGATATTTTGGCGCTTTTATGATATTTGTCCGGGGGGAGGCGACGACACGCCTTTTGAGATATGGGCTACTTGGCCCTGCTGTGACAAAAAAAATGAAATTTCTTTGTTTAATTTATATGAGCAATGACCATTTGTCTCTTGGAAAAAACACAATAATGCATTTCTACTTGAAGCAGGGTGAGCAATGATCCAGACCATTGCACCTCCAGACTATTATTATGGCATTTCAGCTTGAGTCTATTATGTTTTGATTTGATACCTTTCTCTTTTTATTTACCCCCATGTGAGGAGGGCAAAGGCTACGCTTGGCAAAAGAAGAAGAAGAAGAAAAAGAGCTAATTTTCACCTTTGGGATCTGCAGTTTTGTGTTTTGAGTGACTTTTTAGAGAGCTAGTTAACAAAAACTGGTCTAAAACTGTACTTTCAAACGCCACGAAAAGTTGCACACCATCTACTCACTGTGGAAACAACATTTTTAGCATATTGGCGTGTGATGTAAAAAAATACAAAACTGTTATCTCCTCCATGCTGTCATTTACAGAGACTACAAAGAGCCAGGAGGGTTTTCAGTAATCTCCGTCTTGTGGCTTTTTGCTTGAATAGGAACAACTCCCACAGTGAACATTAACCGTGGCATATGCAAAATAGCCTGCATAAAGTCGAGGTTTTTTTTTTGTAATTTTGTTTGTAATGGCACTGTATGCAACACCACAAAATTCCCTCCAGTGGCCTTCCTACTGTTTAATGACCAGTTATGTTTGCTTATTATATTCCCTGCACTCTGGGAAAAAAGAAATCTATACCAATCTCTGAGTGGAAATAAAGAATCTAATTTACTTTACATGTAGGGGGTAGATGCGGAGAGATTAATTAGTCCGAATGATGTTACAGCTCTGAAAAAAGTAAACAAAACAGAAAAAAAGAAATGCCTTTATATAGCTTTAACTTGATGAGGACAGTGGAGCAAGGGAGGGAATGTGGGGAATGACGTGCAGCAAATGGGGAATCCGGGATTTGAACCGGGGACTAGCAACTCGGGACATTCACCTTAACTACTTTACCCAGATCAGCTGGAACATTCAAATCGCCTGCCTAGAATTATGTAGGGCTCCCTTGCTGTCTGACCTGTCAAAGTCTCATGGACTCCTAAAGATCTCCAAAGATGTCCTGCAGTATAAGGCACCAAAAATGTTAGCATCAGAGTTTGCCCATAGATGCTCGGGAAGATTGAGATCTGAGAGGTTTGGAGGCCAAGTCAATACCTTGAACTGTCATGGTCCTCAACCCATTTCTAAACAATTTTTGCAGTGTTTTAGGTAGCCATATCACTGCCATCATGGGGCCATGAGGGTGTGTACGTAGTGATGAAAAAATTCGCACATTCTGTTGCCACATATGATTCTGATAACCAGGTAACATCTGGATACACCCCTTAGTGTCACCCCTTGACTACATCACCTTATATTATTGATAACTTCCTTCCAGACCCCTTGTTGTCTCACCTTTTGTTGTCTGCCTGATGTCTTGACTCCATCATCTTTTGTCATTGACTGCCACCAATATGCAAACCAACCACTGGTCATTTCACTGGTCAACCATTGGCGCCAATGTTTCGTTAAAGTAACGTCCAAGATTACAAAAACCTAAGATTTCCAAGGAAGAAAATTGCTCAGAGCATCACATTGACTATGCTTGCTTGCCTTCTTCCTATAGGGCATCCTGCTGCCATATCTTCCCCAGGTAAACGATGGATGCACATAATGTTAAAGAAGACTTTACCTAGCTTAGCAGCAATTTAACCACATGGACCAGCTTCAAAGAGTCTTGTGAGCCCATGACCCTGTCAGCACTTTACCGGTTGTCTTCCTTGGACCACTTTTGGTTGGTACTAATGACTGCCGACCAGGAAAACCCCACATGACCTTTTGGAGATGCTTTGACCCAGTCATCTTCCCATCACAATTTGGCCCATGTTAAAGTCCCCAGAATCCCTCCACTTGTCCACTTTTCCTGCTTCCAACACATCAACTTCAAGAACTGACCACAAAATATATCCCTCCCCTCGACAGCAGCCATTCTGATGAGATAATCAATGTTATTCACTTCACCTCTCAGTGGTTTTAACGTTGTGACTGGTTGGTGTGAAAAGAATTGCAGAAAAATAGCTAAGAAAGAAATAAGAATGGAAAAGGGAGGAAACTCAATAAACAGAATAATAATGAGGACAAACAACAGAGAAGAACAAGAAAGAAATACATTTTTTTCATAGTGCAATTACAAATAGACACATGCTGTGCGAAATTAGGAGAAATGAAAAGAGTAATAAAGACTTTTGATGTGCTTTAATGAAACATATCACAGCAAAACAGGGGAGTAAATAGCTACAGTTGGATGTACGTTGCTTGTGCACTGACTGGCCTGCAGCACTCTGCTTGAACTACGACAACAGAAACTCACCGACTACCACACATCATAATGTTGTTAGATGCAGAGAGGTGCAGGTAAGCAGACAGAAGGGGAAATGGTAGACGGGGCAAAAAAACAGCAAGATATAGATGAAAAGATCCAAAGGGGAGTAGACATATGAAGGAAAGTTAAAAAATATAAAGAGCAACAATTAAGTTAAATCCAGATTTCTCAGTGGGTAATAATTGGTATATTTGTGACATAATTGCTATCTATTGTGTGATATGGAATGTCTAGTTGGTTGCTATTCATTGTTCAAATATATATTCTAAGTATACACCAATCAGGCATAACATTATGACCACCTGCCTAATATTGTGTTGGTCCCCCTTATGTGGGCATGGACAAGAGGACCTCTCAGGGTGTCCTATGGGGTCTGGAACCAGGACGTTGGCACTGGATCCTTTGGGTACTCTGGCTTGTGCAGTGGGGCCTGTGTCAGTCAAACTTTTTCCACTGCATCCTGTTGATGCTTGATCACAATGGGGTGTAGGAAGTTTGGAGGTCAAATCAACATGTTGGGCCATTGTCATGTTCCTCAACATGTTCCTGATTGTTTGATGTTTTTTCCATGTGGTGGGGTGCATTTTCCTGTGAGGGTAGGCCAGTGACATTTAGGATTCCCATTTGCATGAGGGAGTGTGCTTGTTGTGGACAATGTTTATTTGGGTGTCTAAGTCTCATCAACACAGATGTTAAAATCCAAAGTTTTCCAGCAGAACACCACATAGTACCAATATGATCAATGTTATTCACTTCACCTGTCAGTGGTCATGATGTTGTGGCTGATCGTTGTGTGTCACGTCCAAATTCATTGTACCTAAAAGTAAATCTGTGGTGAAGATATAATCAGTTTTTTCAAGTTGAAAAACACACACACAACACAGAATAGGGTGAAAGTGTAAACCAAATGCTAACCACAATATTTTAGCTTAAAAAAAGACAAGAAAGATTAGAAAACTGTTGTTTTTTTCATTATTTTCTCTCTATTCTCAAATTAGGAAAGAATTAGCCAAATTTCTTCAGGACCTTTTATTGAACAGTAATTACTCTTTCTAATAGGTATTTTAAGAAGCTAAGTTGGAAAAAAAAAAATCAAATTGATTTTAAGTATTTGTTTGTTATGTGTAGATACCCATTTCCAGCATTACGGCTATTGTAAGTCCCCAGCAACTAACTGAACCCAGTACACAAAGTTACTCAACTTTGGCCAATAATACATTTTTCTTTGTTTTGCAAAACAACACCACATTCTCTTTAAAGATGTTTTCTCCTTAGACTGTTTTATTTAGATGGATTTTTGATGTTGTTTAATGAAATACCTTGTTGGAAAAACAGAAGAAAAGTTGACCTGAAAAAGCCACTTATAAAACTTTTTAGAACTGAGGAACCATATAGACATGAAAGACGACACCCTCACACATATTTACAACCCCCAAACATAGAAAAAGAGGGGCAGGGATGAATAACATAAAATATTCTTTAATCAAAATGGAATATAGAAACTAAGGTTCTCCGATCGCAGCTCATAATAGACAGCAAGGCTTTCTCCTTTGCAGCTGAAATGTTGATCCTAGTTATGGATCAGTGATCTTACATACATATACACACCATTACTCTTGATGATTTCCTACATAGCATGCACACGTATACACATGCACTATCTGAATATCCCGTTTCTAATGCTTCTCTGGTGATACAAACTTCTGTGTGTGTGTGTCTTTCAGGGGAACTCCTCTGTGTTTTCATTGCACTGAATGTTTCTTCTTTTTGTCCCACATCAATGTGTAAAATCTTTGTCTCTTCTACGAACTCATTTTCATTGTTTTTATCATAACTTTTCCATTGTTGTGGCTTCAGAATGGAAAATGACTCAATCGCGGGCTTTATACTGTATGATGGATTTCTGCAACGCCCCCACGCGCACACACATGCCCACATCCACGCACACACACACTCTGACAGAGACTCCGACAGAGGAAAAAAGAGAAAGAATGAATTATTAATCATGCCGTCTAATTATGGTGTGTGGCCCTGAGAGAGATATGATCCTGGGGAAATCACATCTAACAGTCATTTATCACAACAAATAGAGTGAAAAACACTGGTTAGAGGAGAAGAGAGGGGAGAGGAAACTGGAGAGAGGAAGAGAGGGCAAGAGAAGAGTGGAGATAAAGGCCAACGCTACTATCAGGCTGTGCTGTTAAAATATGCTAAGGAGATGCAAGGATGGGGAGTCAAGGGGAAGGGTAAAAGGAGAGTCTAAAGTAGCAAATTAGGAGACGCTCAAGGGAAACTAGAGCCACATAAGAGCTCTAAATGCCTCCAAAACTGGGTTTACAGGGCAACACAAGATACTTCAAGTAATATAGATTATATTTGTGAAAATGTAAAATTTTGTCTAATTTTGTGGAACACACTATACACCAATCAGACATAACATTATGACCACCACCCTAATATTGTGTTGGTCTCCCTTATGTGTTCAAAAATGCTCTGAACCATTGGGGATGGACAAGAGGACCTCTCAGGGTGTCCTATGGGGTCTGGAACCAGGATGCTGGTACTGGATCCTTTGCATGATCTGGCTTGGGCCATTGTCATGTTCCTCAACATGTTCCTGATTGTGTGGTGGGGTGCATTTTCCTGCAGGGGTAGACCAGTGACATTTGGAGTTTCCATTTGGACGAGGGAGTGTACTTGTTGTGGGACAATGTTTATTTGGGTATCTTAGTCTCATCAGCATGGATGTTAAAATCCAAGGTTTTCCAGCAGAACAGCACATAGTAGCAATATGATCAATGTTATTCACTTCACCTGTCAGTGGTCATAATGTTGTGGCTGATCGGTGTATGATATGGTGAAGCGTGGGCATTGGGTGAACTGAGACGAAATAACCCAATTATAAGTACTTTATTTATATTATCTCGCTAAGATCAATGTAGGTGAGGGTAAGAGAATTACAAGTTCGTTTCTTATGATGATTTAATTTGAAAAGTTCATTCAAGCACAATAAAAGCATTGAAATAAAATTGAACGATACACGTTTTTAGCCTGCATGTGCCCCCTGTTAAGACCATACAGGTGTCTTCGCTCACTTTGACTGATTAGACCTGACATGTGATTGACTGACATCTCCAGAAACTTCCATTATGCTGCAATGAGATTAGGAGAATTTGCTCACATGCAATAGAAGAAAGCAGTTTGGGTGGAAAACAGCAGGGCACAATCTGCAACATCACTTAGTTACTGTGGTCAAGTAGCATCTTTGCTTCTAACACGAGAGGGTCAGTCTCGCCGGAAGCAATACATTTGCTACTTTCTGATACAAATGGGGGGTTAGAAGTGGTCTTATGGAATCCTCACAGAACCCCAGCTGACAAGAAAGCTAATCTGGGAACAGCTACTTTGGTCTTAAAGGTTCAGGTCAGCACAATATTTTGGTTGGGTTACCCTTTTTTCACTAAACACATTTTGACATGTCACAGTAGAAAAACCGCAGGTGTAAATAATTAAATTCCATTTAGACTGACACGGCAGAGCAGTGGTTAGCGGTTAGGGCTTGGATGGGGCCATGTTGGTACATGGTAGGCTAATTGGAGATTGTTGGTTTAAATGTACTGTAAATGTGTATGGTTACCTGTCTCTTGGACTTGCCACTCTTAGGGGCCTCTACAGGACAGAGCAGGTGTAGCCATGGTTTAGTTTCAGGGTCTGGTTTTTCAGGGATGCTTCTGCATGCTTCCTCCCTGTCACACTGTCATAACTGAGGCATGCTGTGAATAGAGCAGACTGCCCTCCCATTACAAACTAGTCTAAAGGTTGTGTGAGCTAGCGGTCTACGCAACCCATGGTTATGTTTTATTGTTAAGAAACCTTCATGTGAAACAGTGCCAATCAAAAAAGACCATACAGTGGAGCCAAAGAGGAAGTCAAGTGACGTTATATATTGAAATAGCAAATATACAGTACGGTATTAATTTATCTCCACTTACATACTTTTTCTAGCAGTATGTGTAAAACCATTGCTATTGATAATACTTTTATGAGAGCTGCTTGTAAGTTGTATTATCAACATGGAGTCCTGAAATGCAATGCATATTGTTTTTAGCGGCTCTGTAAAATAGCTTAGGCCACATGCATTCAGTCCAAAAATAAATTAATTAATTAAAAACCCTGTTTTAGTGCGAGAATTGCCCTTCGTTTCAGCAGGGAGTTTCCACTTCCACTGCATTAAAAAAAAAACTATCTTAATAAACAAATATTTTTAATCACAAAAAAAAGTCCCAATGCATATTCACCTGTCATCTCAAGTAGAAGGAGCTTGAAGACAAAGATGGGACTCTGGCCAATAAGATGTTAAATTACATGAACCACATGTTAAAGCTGTTTTTCAGACTGTAAGGCAGACGAGGGAGGACAGAGGAGCCAAAACATGTTGCAGAAAAACTTGATAATTTATCTGTCTCATATAATACCTCCTGTTAACAAGTTATTCTAAGTCTCACACATCCCCACAAAAGTTTCACCTCAAATGTTACATGGATTCTATTCTGCCTGTATACCAGTTGTTTTATAGCAATGCCTGTTTCAGCATCTCAAGTTTTAAATACAAGTTAGCTGCTGTTGCCCATGCCTGTTTTTTGGAAGACGGCTGTGCCTTTCCCATTGCTGCCATGGACACCCCGGCAAAAAATGTGGAAACAGAAGCATTTAAAAGGAAATATGTTTTACCCTGAACCAGACACTCCTGCAGAAGGGGCAACAGTGAGAATGTGACAGGATGTTTGTAATTGTTTAGATGGTGATATTTCATAACTTTTAGTTAGCTGGTGACTGTTGCTGCAGTGGATAATGTGTAGTTAGATAGCTAATGCTAACAGGGCTGCAAGCCTGAATGACATGTTCAGAACCCTTTTTGAGCAATGGAAAAAGAAAGAAATGAGGGAATGAATATTTCCAATGTTTTGTGGGTCTCGAGAGACACATTATCTTAAAAAAAACAATGAAAAAGTAGATTTTGTATTATTTGTCCCCTTGAGGATTCACTGATAAACCCCTCACATATGGAGATTCATCAAAGAAGCCTTTAGAAATATATTTTCCAACTGACAAAGTCTGATGTCCCCCTCGTCACACACACTTGGCCCCTCCTCCGTCCAGTGAACCACCACTTTTGGGATTGTGCCTCGCGTATATTTAGCCGCTAATAATATACACAGGGGCATCTGAGTTGTGCCATGACGTGCTGGGCTGAGCTAAGAGACTGACTGAATCAGGCCAGGTATCAAATCCAGGCTGTCAGCCATGCAGACCAGGGGCCCACTCAGGCCTTTAAAAAAAAAAAAAAATCCAACTCCCAGAAGGCCGAGCCCTTCGCCTCTCCACCTCCTTTTTCCCTGACAGCTTAGAGGGAGGTGGGGTGATGGTGTGCGCACGTGCATGTATGTGTCGGGGGGCAGGATTAAGGGAGAAAGAGGGGAAAAAGGGAGCGACAGAGCGGCAGAAACTCTGAATAGGAGTCGGGAAAGCAGTCAGAGCCTGGAAGTGCTATTGTGCCTCCATTTCCTATCAAGGTTATCAGGTTCATTGACAGTCTGTCAATACAAAAAAAGCAGCCGTGAAAGGCCTGAGAGAATTTCCGCAGTCACTTACAGGGAAGTACGTGCAAGTGTAGGTTTCTACAGTGAAGGCATACGTGTGTGTTAATGTACATGTTGGTGTGTATCTTTGAGATGATTTTTGGAGGCCAAATGTCAAGCTCCCCCCATGCCCGAAGCTCCTTAATGTCAGACAGTAACTGTTCTGACTGCAGTGTGAAAACAGCCCATGGGTTCAATTCCCCTGTTCATACCAGTGACCCTGTCAATCAAACTATCAGGGTCAGAGAGAAAGAGAAAGAGGGAGAAAAGTGGAAACAGAAAAAGAATGGAGGGTGAAAGGGGAAACAGAAACACAAAGAATCCAGGAGGAAAGAGAAGAACACTGAATGCCCCGTCACTCGTGCACAGCTGTGTGTTTGCATTAATGGAGCTTAAATGACATCGACTTTCAGAAAAGGTCTCTGTGCACACACACAAACGCACACGCGCAAACACGTGCAACACGCCGGCATGCACAGTGTTCTTGGAGTCAATTGGCAAGTAAATGCTAGGACACTTTGTGCGTGTTGACACCTCTGGCATTAGAACACTTACTGACGATTAGAGTGGCAGGCAGACAGGTCACTTTATGGAGGAGACGGTGAGAGACAAACGGAGAAGACAGACTGGCAGAGAGGGAGGTTTGGACCTTTGATTTTCTTTGATGAGACATCCCACAGAAGAAGAACAATTTTAGCCTCACACACATAGCGGATAGCAGGAAAAGCAGCTGTGAAGAGCGAAAATCCTTAAAGCTTCCAGGCCAGCTGGCATAAAATGGTATTTAAATACAAACAGTCAGAACATCTTCTCCCACTGTACATTCCTGCAGCCCCTAAACATTCATGGGATTGACATATTTATCCTCCGACCGTCAGATACACAGACTTAAGTATCGCCATTTGGTCTGCCACAGGGGAGGCACAGATCTCACCATGTTCCTGCAAGGACTTTTACATACTCCTTTAGAAGCTATTTGGACAGCTTGAAAGCAGAGAAAAGCACTTTGAAAGCCGAGAGCAGCTATCTCCAACTTCAAAAAGTTTATTATTTCCCTCAGGATATTTGGATTGCAGTCAGGCATTAAACACACAAAGCAGTAGAAGACAAATCAGTCAGAGATGCTCGATTTTTTTGTAATACTTTTTGGAGGCTTGTTATGACACGAACTGTCGGGGGGTGGGGGTGGGGTGGGGTGGTGGGATGGGGGCGGAGGATGCTACTCAAATAAATGAAATATATATGACAAAAAGAGGATTTCTGATGGAAGTTATAAATCACTAACCTAAACACTATTACCAAAATAAAAGCTTTAAAATAAAAAAGTCCTTATTATCACCCCTATTCACTTACTGACATATTTTAGGCTATTCAATGCACAGTTTATTACTTCATTTCTTATCATTTTCCTATTTTGTTTTTTCATATTTTTTTTTACTTCTATTTCTATGTCTATTTCTATTTCAATAATAGGTATTTAATTTTATTTCATTTTATCTCATCCGGTGTTTCCTCATTGCACATATTACTTAGTTTCCTCAGTTCCTCAGTACCTGTGTTTTAGAGTCCTTTATTCATCACATGATTTTGGGGGTTGTTTGTGCTGTTTTATTGCATTTTTATTTCTGCTACCTGTAACGCACTTTGTGTTGCATTTCTTCTATATGAAAAGTGCTACATAAATAAAGTCTGATTGTTTGATATCTGATGTCTAACACTCTTCCAACTACTGCTAAGTGGCTTAAACATAAACTAGAGTCCCCAGGCTAGCCATAAACCTCCTTCCTGAAAGCTAGTGACTTTCACAAATCTGAAACACACAGATATGCCAGTTAAGTGCAGAATACACAGAGGCTGCTGCTGCTGACTGACACGCTGTCAGTGCTCGCAGGAGTTGGTTGGAAGTCTGTGTTGCAGGTTCTTCAGGTCAATCAGATGCAGTGACTGGCAGATGCACATTTGCACACAAACTGAAACAGGTTACTCCCACAATCCTCATTTCTAAAACACTGGCCTGGTGCGTTCAAAAAGAAGGAGAAGTGTTGCCGAAATAATGAGATTGTCTGACTTTTACTTTTACAGATAAGTCAGCCGATAGACTTTTTCTCCCCACACTTCTCCTTGAATGTGGTGCAAGAAATATAATCATTAAATACTATGATGACTTTACTTTGGGGGGCACATGGTTTGATAATCATCAGCTGGTGGTAACTAGTTTGTGTCGGCTTTGCATTTTACTTTTATTTCCGAATCAGATCATTCCTGATTCATTCCTCACTCAGAAATTCTATTCTTGTGTCTGAATAGTAAAGTGTTCTTCCTTGACTTAAATTAAATTCACAGCTAAAACTCATGTCCTATTGCGATGTTTGTCTTACAGTTAAACTCAGAAAGCAAATGACCATCTGGGGAGGGAAGTCCGCTGATCTATCGAACCCTCCAAAACATAAAAGCTGACCTGTGGACGTATCGACTCTCTCTTCTGTAAGCCGGCACACAAACAGCATCTGCTTGTTTCCATTTTTCATTATTCAGCACCTCCACATCACGTCTATCATATATCAGTACCTTGCCTCATTGCTTATAGTGCTGCTTTCCACACAATGCCACCTAAATCCAGTTTAACTTATTAAAACTGCATTTGTTTAAGTACAACTCTAGTGTGGTGTCCCTTCTATCTATATCTGTTTCGTTAACACAACACACCAAAAACTAAACTGCTTTAACACTCGCATATGTGTCAAAGTGTGTGAATGTTGTGTAGAATATGTGAGCAGCCAAACTTCCCTGGATAAAGGTTAAATTCACTCAGCCGGGCAGATGCATACCGATGAAGTTCTCATAAACATAATCAGTAAAACTTTTCCAAAAATTACATTCACACCACTGCGCACTTGACCCACAAACACGGCTGAATTTATTAATCACAAAATTTGAGTGCCTGCAAGTGAAACTACTTTAGTAAAGTATTGATTTTACATCTTAACTACTGCCTTCTCCCCAAAGAAATGCTCATAAATAAAAAAAATACATAGATACTGCCCCTAACTATGTGAAAATCTACAACATGTTGAAGACTGCAAAACAGGACTTCCGAGCCATTTTAAGCGACATCCCGGAGGACGTGTCAGGACACGGACGGAAAACCTAAACGGAGCAGATCAGATGGGGGCTCGCATTAGAATGAGAAGAGGGCACTGGAAGCTACAGAGTGGAATGTGGAGGAGGTCTTGGGCGATGAAAGGAATAAATGAGGATGTGAGAGAAGATGGAGGAAGGCGAGGGAAAGAGAGGGAGAGAATGAGAGAGAAGGAGACAGTGATTGAATGTTGTTATTGTGGTTGCAGAGGAAGAGAGAGAAAGCAGTGAGGCGTTTCCTTATCACATTGCAGATGTTGTGTGCGTGTATGCTTGTGTGTGTAGATGTGTGTGAAAGAGAGGGAGAAGAAAAGGAGATGGAGGGAAGACACCGGTCTATGCCTCAATACCACCTTTTTCTCACTGTCTGGAGAATTTAAAAGAGTGCATGAACTGTGTGTGTCTGAGTCATGAGTGGGTGTGTTGTGTCTCACACAGCATGAAGCTAAAGGGTAAAACATGCTTTGTGTACTTACTGTACACAGCACTGACTGTGTGTTTTTTATCCTGCTGAATGCTTGATACAATGTAAGTCTTGTTATATTGCTCTGATAGTGCAGATAACAGTGTTGCTGTGCAGGTTTATGTGTGTTTACGTCTTTGTAATGTGATTTCCCTCCACTATATTACCCATCTTTCTGTCTTTTTAACCCTTCACTCGCCACATACAGAGTCATCTTTGTTTTATAACGCTTCCTTAAAGGCACCCTTCAAAGCTTTGTTATTTTTAAATGCAGCACAGTCATCGTTACCGGTGTCTCTTATTCTCATGAGTTCTTGAGAGAGAAGGGAGAGACTTTTTGAAATTTCAAGCTACCACACGGTGGTGTGCTCCAATAGCCAGACAGAGGGGGGAAAAAAGAGAGAAAATAACAAATTACGGTTATACAGAGGCAGACAGAAAATGAAAAGTCAGAAATGAGAAGGGCAGAAGAAGAAAGAGGGATGGAAGGGAATACAAAGAGAGAGAGGAAAGAAAGACGAAAATGAATGGCCTATCTCCATAAAAGTAGCCATGCTTCTCAAGGTGGGAGCTGGGCAGCTAAAAGTCAACAGCCGGAGAATGGATAGGACTGATTGAATTTATAGGAGCTGCTTCCTTAGATCAATGCCCCCCCCCACACACACACACAAGCAAACACACACAGAGACGCACACACACACACACACACAGACTGAGGGAGAAAATGCATGTTGGAAGCAGATTTGTTGTCCATCAATACCTCACTTCCTCCTGACTTCTGAAGAATTAGTAGGAGTGAAAAGCAGCAGCGCAGTCTTTTCTTTTTAAACTTTATTTATTTGTTGTTGACTGAGGAGGCACTTTTTTTCATCAGCTCTTGCTCAAACTTCTTTTTATGCATACTTTTACAGAATGAGCTCCCAGAAGAAAAAAAATAGAGCCTGGAGTAGTTAAAGGCTAAGTGCACTGATGGATGACAATATTTAAAGGGGTGTAAAGGCATTTTTAGCTGCATTTTAACAGTCGTGAATGTCTTGGTTGATCAATTAGTCATGAATTTGAAACTGCACCTGTTAGGAAATAGGTACACCCTCTTAGTAGCCCAGTTGTGGAGCAACCAGGGCTTTAAAATAGATAGTTTTGAAATCCTAAAACAAAACTTGTAGAAAATGAATCAAAGTTCTGTCACTAGTTTAATTATTTCCCACATAAAGTTGCATGAATCGGTGAAGTGTGTCTGCTCTGAATTTGTATCAGATTCCACATGGATCTTAATTTGGGTTTCCCTATTGTCGTAGTCTAAGAACCCCCCATGAGCAAATCATTTCTATTTTTAGAGTGCAGAGCCCCTAAGAGTGACATTTTAACTGACTCACCAGTATGAAGCTTAGCGTCCCCGAAAAGCATTATTCACTTGGAAAAATATCAAGAAACAAATGTGACACAGACACACAAACACTCGCACACTTCTGCTGAGCCTAAGTGGTGAGTCCAGCACTATTAGTTACTGATGAAAAATGAGGGCAGGCAGGAAGGCAGCGAGAGGGGAGAGGGAGGGTGAGGAGAGCCGAATGTAGGGGCAGTGGGAATGAGAACGGAGGAAAGCGAGAAAATTAAGAGCAGGAACAGAGAGCTCTTTACAAATCTGTATATGTATGTAGGAAAGAGGGAAGGACAAGCAGATGAGACAGAACCAGGATGAGCTGGTGGGAAACAGAGACTTGGCTGTAGACAGAGAAAGCAGCAGTGATAATAAATGACTTCAAGAGAATGAGGGTGAGAAAGAGTCAGGCAGAGACTGAAAATTAGCAGAATGTGAATAAATCGAAAGGAAAAGAGGCACAAAGGAGAGAAAGAGTTGTGAACAGGAATATGAATAGGTGTCATACAAGTTTAGCTGTAATTTGTAGCAGGGACACAGACAAACATGCAATCTGTACATCTACTGTATGTGTGTGTCCTCTTTTGAGATTTCACTCTACGTCAACATACTTCTGGAGGTACTGTATACACAGCTGTTTCAGAATGTATTCCAACCCCTTCACTTTATACATACTTGCAGTGTCAATTTTGTTTTAAAGTGGCATTTTTTGACTAAAAAATTCCCATTTCCAGAACGTGTTCAGACTTGGGCACCAGGTGCACTGAGCTTGCTTTTTTCACCTTTGATATGTTTCTTGAACTTGATTGGAGTCTACCTGCCACAAACTGAATGGACTGGAAAGGCACACACCTGTGTACATAAGGTACCACAATTCTAGGAATTCTGTCAACCTCTGTGATAAAACTGTGGCAAGACATGCATTAGGTCAAGGCTGTAAAGTAATTTCCAAAGCTTTAAGTGTTCCCTGGAGCACCTGAACAACTGTGAAATGGAAAAAAGTTTGAAACCAAGTCAAGGGCCTTGGTCAGGGACGTTATCAAAAACCCAACCATTACACTAACAGAGCTTCAGAAATCCTCTAAAGAGATTGCAGAGTGGCTAGATGGAAGTCCCTCTGAGAAAATAGCAGGTGATAGCCCACTTTGAGTTTGTCAAACAGCTTTTAACAGACTCAGAAAGCATTAGTAAAAAAAATAATCTGTCAAAAACAGAACTATGTGGGCAGAACTTCAAGCACTATGTCAACTCAATACCAGGTACTGCTCACAATAGCTAACCTAAAATGAAGCATGGTGGTGGTAGCACCATTGGTGTTTCTTAGCTTCAGAGACAGGAAAACTGGTCAGAAATGAAAGGAGAATAAATGCCACCAAATGCAGAAAGGCTCTTAAAGAAAACCTGCTTCAGACTGCAGTGGTCTGATACTTATGCAAAACAGTGGTCCAAACCATACAGCCAAAACAACTCTGAAGTGGCTTCAAGTCTGACTCCCTGAATGGTTCTGTCAAAACTTATACCTAAGCCCCACAAAGCATCTGTGGACAGACATGAAGTTGGCAGTTCACAGGCTTTTCCTTTCCAATCTTACAAAGCTTAACAGAATCTTCCAGAAAGAATGGGATAATCTGTCTAAATCCAGGTTTAAAATGCCAGTAGAGACCAAATCCAGAAAACTGGAAGCAGTGAGATCTGCCAAAGGGGCGTCCAAAAAGTATTGAATCAAGAGATTAAGAGACTTAAATTAAGTGACCTTTGTAAATGAGAAATTCCCATTGATCTATCTATCAGCTATACCCACTTTATCCTGCACAGGGTTGTAGAAGGGTTGGAGTCAATCCCAGCTAACATTATGTGAGAGGTAAGTTACACCTCGGACAGGATGCCAGTCCATCAGAGGACTACCACAAACTGACAGACGATCATGCATGCTCATGTGCACATCTACAGCCAATTTAGAATCACCAATTGACCCACCATGCATGTCTTTGGACTGTAGGAGGAAGCTGGAATACCCAAAGAAAACCCAGGCAGACACTGGGAGAACATGGAGACTCCTCTCAGAACAGCAGGTGCAGATGGTAGAGATGGTAGCGAAAAAAATGCCAGTTTTACAATAAAAATGTACATACTTGTGAAGGGGAACTGTATCTTCGCAGGACTGTGTATCTAATAAAGTTAATTTTAAAGACCCAGGAACTTCTGTAAAAACTAACAATTTCACCTACAGTACAAGAGGAGAAATGTATTATAGTGCACTATAGTTCTGGGCCCCAAAAAACTTCCTCCCTATCCAATACAGTGCTGAGGTCTGCTGATTGGTCCAATACACTGGACATTTCCACAGCGTTTTTAAACTGCTATTTTTAAAACCACCACAAGAAACAATACGAAGGCTTCAAACATTTTGTACTCCCACAGGCATCCTAAAGTTTGGTGGGTTGCTGACAAAATTCCAGCACAGTGAACAACTCTTTTTTGCAGAGGAAGACATTCAGAGAGAATTTGATATGATGATGTGACATAAAAAGACATTTATTATACTGTAAGTATAAAAATTATATCATATTGTATGCCCTTACTATACATACAATATAAGCACAACCAGTAGTGAAAGGGGTAAAAACTATGCATGCTTGATTGGCCATGTTTCTAAAATGGTTTAATGGCAACAAAAGATTTGGCCTCTGCCTTGCTACAGAAACTGGAAGCTGGAAGAAGTCTGTACTATTTTCAAAACAAGAACTCCTCATTAAATCTATTATCAATACATTCTGGGTAATTTTCTTATGAAGTCTTACAGACTAAATATTTTGTGTCCCATCTAAGTATGTGCAAATCCTTGCATTCACTGTTACTGGATGTTAGCCAGTCACAACATCAAAACCACCTGCCTAATATTCTGTCATATTCTGACCTCCTCATGTCGCCAAAAAAGCACTGGCCCATTAGGGCATGGACATGGGTCCTCCTGGGGTCCTGTGGGGTCTGGCAATGGGACAACTGCAGTGGATCCTTTAGGTCCTGTAGATCAGGCTTGTTCCAGTGCATGCCAGGATGCTCAATCAGTTTGGGATATGGGGTTTTTGGGGGCCAGGGTACATCTTGGTCATGTTCCTCAAGCCACTCCTGAGCTGACTGCTGCAGAGGGAGGCCGCTGCCATTAATTTGGAGCTGTGCTTGCTCTACAACAATGTTTAGGGTAGTGGTGCATGTATGAATATCCACATGAACACATAGACACAAGGTTTCCCAGCTAAACACTACAATGAAACGTTTTTGTTATCCTAGAATAAACTCTTCTTATCCTTGTAGCATACCATGTTGTGCCGCCATGTTCCTACACTAGCCCAGTAAAACAAATCAAAGACTGGCTTTAGAAAGGGCCTTTTGTAGTTTTATGTCGAAGCTGTGTGTCCAATGTATGTTCTCTTACATGTTTGGAAATTGAGAGGTGAGGGAGGGGGGTATTCAGTTTGGTTGCAATCCACAACCTCACCTCTTGATGCCACTGAATCCTACATAGTGGTCCTTTAAGAGACATACAGAGGTGACAGAAAAAAAGAGAGAGAGGGAAGTTGAAAAGAGGCATTGGTGTGTGTGACAGAAAAAAGTGGGAGAATTAATCTCCCATGAACTTATAAGTACAGGTTTCAAAGGTTGAACAAGTGTGTGTGTGTGTGCATGTGTTAGACAGAAACAGAGGAACTGTAGGAGGATAAATCTTCCATGAACCTTTAAATCAAAGTATAAAGGTGGAACAAGTGCGTGCTTGTGAATAAGTCTGACTGTGTGTGTGTGTGTGTGTGTGCAGCATCTACTACTACTACTTGTATCTTTCGCAGCACAAGAGGAAAACACGACAGAGAATCAGTGACTGTCTGTGTGCATCACATATGATTAATCCGAGGCATATGCCTTGCTCAAGGGCATGGTAACCCCCAACACGTTGGCATGACGGATTAAAAGTATCAACATAAATCTTCTTTTCATCACGAAGGTCTGTGAGTCTGACAGTCTTAAAACAGCAGAAACGCCATTGTTTCTGTGTCTCCTCATTCTCTTGAGCTGCTACACTTGTTTTTTTCAGTGTGTTGCTGGTACAGACATGAACAATTCACCAAAATCAGAAATTGGAATCAAAGTATGATGATTACATTGCTGACTATATCTTTTTATATAGTCATTATATAGCATTTAAATGCTTTATAATTAATGTGTCCTTGTGGGTGGTCATACATTACAGGTCTGTTGTATGTAACAGCAAGTAAAACAGCTTTTCAGACACTCTATTGGAAACCCTTATTTTTTTTGTTAAAAGATTTTTTTTGCTTTAATTTAACAGCAAACAGTGAAGGAATAGACAGAAAATACAGCATGACAGAGGAGGATGCTTCATGACATGCATACAGGTCATCAGCTGGAATCAAATTGGGGATGCTGCAGTGATGTGTCATGCACTGTAACCGTTCAGCTACTGAGATGCTCTGGAAACCCTCCTTTTATCTAATTTCCTACATGACATGCCATCATCCTCCACCCTACTCTCCCTAAAAGCACATTATCCACCACCCAACTCCATTTAGCATGGCATTGATTAACAATGAGCTAGCAGGAAATGTCACCGAATGCCCCAGTTGATGCCCTTTTTGTTAGCCTCCCTGCTAATGTCCCTAGCCATTTGTTGGGATTTGCTAATGTGCTAATCAGAGCGGAAGAAATGTTTAGCTTCAGGGGGTTAAGTTTTGGCTACACTTTGGCCCTCTGCCAGCCTGCTCGAGTCACACACACACATGCACGCACGTACACATGCACGCACGCACACATGCACGCACGCACACACACACTTTGCAAATTGCATTAAAAACTCACATTACCTCAACGTATGAATCCCTGGAGGGTTACCTTAATCCTCCTTAGTGTCAGAAAGAATCAGATGTGTTTGTTACCAATTTAACTTGGTGACAATGACGCACATGCACTTCAGACTTCAGACAAAGCAGCAGGTGCACACAGCTCATGGCAGGGCTTCGTGGTTGCAGATGGGTGCAACTAAAGATCTAAGCAATGGTGGTGGTAAAAATGCTAAATAGACAGCACTCATTCACCATTCACCATTCACCGGCACACAGTGACCTGCCTGCTGGGAGCAAATTGGTGTTTAGAGTCATGGTCAAGACTCTCTCAGGAGCTATGGATTGAGCGGTCTATCTTTGGATGACTAATGATGCATTCACGACTTCATGAACAGATGTATTTTTTTCCAGTTATTCAATCAATGACTGTCTTCTGTCTCACCTCTTTTGTGTTGCTAACACAAAATGTAACTATCTTTGAAAGGGGACGAGACGATGTGCACTTTTATTATCACTCACCAAATTGCAGCATTCTCATGACTGATGATCTGATCAGAAGCATTTTGGTGCCCCTCTCCCTGAGCTGAAAATGCAGCCTCACAATTTCAATTCAAAGGCAGTGTAAGATGCTGACCATGAAGTACCAAATTAAATTACCCACTACATCATGTAAAATATGATAGCGGTTTGCAGCAGTTACAGCTAGAGAGAAATTACCACTTTTACAGTGTAACAGTGGACTGATATTACATTTAAAAATCTTTGTGAAATATATATGTTGGTTTACTGTACAGATCTATACACCAATCACACTTTAAAACCCTCTGACTAATATTGTCTAGGTCTCCCTTGTGCTGCCAAACCAGCTCTGGTGAAGCTGGTCGACATACATTGTAATGGCGAACAAGGAGTAAAGAAGAGTGTAGGAACATTTGTACCACTCTGGAGGTTTCTTTCTGCTCATGAAGCGTGCTTATCCATCACGATTGCATGTGAGAACACGTTGTAATGTCTGCCTGCCCATCTGTTTAGTCTATACATGCATGTGCATATGTCTCTGACTCTGCATGTGACTACAAATGCATGTGTTTCGGAGAGTGTGCATCCACACGTGTTTAAAGACAGAAGAGGTCAGGTGTAAAAATGAAGTGACCTTTCTATTAAGAGGCTAAGATAGTCTATCAAGGGTTTATGTACATATACATTGCAGTATACACCGATCAGCCACAACATTATGACCACTGACAGGTGAAGTGAATAACATTGATCATATTAGTACTAAGTGGTGTTCTGCTGGAAAACCTTGGATTTTAACATCCCTGTTGATGAGACTTAGACACCCAAATAAACATTGTCCCACAACAAGCACACTCCCTCATGCTAATGGAAATCCCAAATGTCACTGGCCTACCCCTGCAGGAAAATGCACCCCACCACATGGAAAAAACATCAAACAATCAGGAACATGTTGAGGAACATGACAATGGCCCAACATGTTGATTTGACCTCTGAACTTCCTACATCCCCCATTGTGATCAAGCATCAACAGGATGCAATGGAACAAGTTTGATTGACAGATGCCCCACTGCACAAGCCAGAGTAGCCAAAGGATCCAGTGCCAACGCCCTGGTTCCGGACCCCATAGAACATCTAGAGAGGTCTTCTTGTCCATGCCCAATGGTTCAAAGCATTTTTGAGCACATAAGAGGGACCAACACAATATTAGGCAGGTGGTCATAATGTTATGTCTGATTGGTGTACATACCCATACAAATGCAGGCAAACCTAATAAATCTGAATGGAAATAAAGCTTTGCAAACAAAAAATCAAAAGTCCTAAGTCTTGTAGCCAGGTGTTCGAGAGTGGTGGACAGTGCACACTATTATTAATGATACATTTGTGCGTGTTTCCTGTGGGGTTTCCCTTTCGTTTCCATAATAACACATCCACTATGCTTTGAGTGACAGCTCCATATTTCCAGCCAGGCCTGACAGTCATCAGTGTGGTGCCCAGAAAAGATTCTTGCAAGATTAAACTGTGTTAAGATAAGTAAGTAGCTGCTGTTGATCGATATCAGAGACAGTTATCACTAATGCTGGCAGACAAGAGATCAACAAGCGATACCGCGGTTGCCTGGCAACAGTGCTGTCAAACCCGCCATCAGCGTGATCACGATCAGAGCATTGTGTTATGAAGCCTCGAATAGCAACTTTACAAGAATTTGCTTTGGAGTGTTTTATTTGTTGTTGGTTGATTTTCGGTGGTTATTTGTCTTGTGAAAGAGCTGGAGAGCACAGTTCACGCACCTCCACTACATCACAGACACCATGGAAAGAGCAGGAAGCCTTTTCTGTGAGGAGAAATTGCAGGAGTTGCCTGACACAAAAACCACACCTTTGTTTCTGTCTGATTTTTAATGCAGCATAGTGCTTCTTTTTCCACCCCCTTGTCTCTGACAGTTTTTCATTGAATCTGACACTGAACATAACCTGTAAAACCCTTGCCTCAGCAATGTCGGGCAGAGAGGGAGGACGACAGGAGGAAGAAGGAAACAGAGAGGAAGAAGTAAGAATTGTAGAGGATGAAAAAGGCAGATGGCAGAGGGAAAAGTACAAGAAAAACGAAAAGAGAAATGCTTGTTAGCACCTCAATGGCCCAAATAAATGTAAGATGACACACCTGACTGATAATTAGTCTCGAGAGCATTAGTGCCGCTGTGTGCCGGAGAGAAAGTGCGTGGAAGCATGTGTAAATGTGGGTCTGTGAGTATGTTTGTGGATTAGAGTGAAAACCTAACTATAACTGTGTGTGTGTGTGTGTGTGTGTGTGTGGGCGAGTGTGTTTGTGTGTAATGGAAAAGAGGGCAGAGGCCTTTGCATGTGTCCAAGCTAATGGGTATCCTGGCACACATAATCAGAACCGTTAATCATAGGCAGAAGAGAGAGAGATAGACTGAGGAAAAGAAAAAGAGGTTTCCATCGATGCTAAAATGCGGCGGCGAGCAGCGAGAGAAAAAGGTTGAAAAGTCAATAGTGGTAGAAAGGGAGGGTGCAAAGGGGTGAAATAGGACAGGACTGTCATTTCATTTAATATGTGACCCATTTCATTTGTTATTTGCTGGGGTTTTTTTTCTTTAGCAATAAGCACTTCTGTACTCCATCTGTTGCCCTCTCCCCTCCAAAAAACACCTTCGAATTTAATTACATGTTGAAAGAGGGAAAAAAGATTGAAAAGGAAGCAAGAAAATGAGAGTATGAGACAGCAACACGATAAAAATGGAAATGGATTTTACTTGTAGTCAACTAACTTAAGTCATTGGCCAGGCTTAAGTCAAATCCTTAAGGGAATATCCAATCTGAAAAACAATTCTCTTAAGTCTTTGCTATTGTTTCAGTCCAAACCAATACTTGTAAACATGGGGAACCTGGGACGTGTCAGATGCCAAGGCATATAAGGGGGATTTTTTTCAATTTTATTATAGATAGGCACAACAGGAAAGTAGAAGAACACGCATACTCTTCCTTGTCCTTTCTTTCAATCTGTGTTCAGGGCTCCAGACTAACTATTTACACAGGATGCATTAGTGCACCTGGCCTCACACATAACTTAGGTGCACAAAAAATCTACCACTGCACCCTGTGGTGCTGAATAACACATTGTAAGCGTTGGTTTTGTTGCCAGTTCCCATACACACTGGTCATTTCTTAACATATCATATAAATGATTCTAAAGAGGAATAAAGGTGCAGATAAATGTTTTGTGCAGTTGTGGGACTATAGACTTAGTAAAAGGTAGCTTCTTTTTTGCTTATATTACAAGTAGTATTAAATTTTATTATCATTTTTGAGTCTTCACTTCTTCATTTTTCCTTTTTTTTTGCCTGGTAAGTTTTTTTTTGACACATTAAGCTTTTATAATATTTCAATTTAAAATTTTGATGCTCTAAAAGTAAAACCACAGATCCTTTCCATGCTTTTCCTGCACCTTTTGCAACAAATGCATTGCATAATTGTGCCTGTTTTGTCATCAATGTTTCCCACAAGCTGAGACGGATGAAGTTCACAGGGAAGAGTGTTGCCTTGTGTTTTCTGAAGCTATAATTTCCAGATGTTCCCTAAACATCTCACATGAATCTCTAGACACTACAATTTAGTGACATTCTCGAAATATCTTACCTGTCAGACTACCGGTGGACTATCGGTACAATTTTATGCTCCTCACATGCATCGGCTGACATGAGTAATTAGCTGTACACAGAGAAGCTTCTAGTCTCCACTTAGTTACTGCAGCACATGCAGGTTAGACAGACATACGGGGGGAAAAATAACTTAGTTTGACAAGAGAAAAATAAAACAAAAGTGACTTTATCTGCCTGAGCAGGCCGCCCACAGACACACACAGATAGATCTGCTAAATGTCAGGTGCATCGGTGTGATCAGGGAAAATGCTGAGTTGTGCTTGACAGATTTTTGGTCGCATGTGTGACGAAAATGGTAGCCTCGTACATTAGAACTAATACACACACACACGCAACCTTTCACTGCTACTTTATGTAACTGTCCTTCCATGCTGCAGTGCTTGTGTTTAATTTAACGTTCTGATCTTTAATTTCCCCTCCGGGTTGAAATAATCCCACACCACCAATTGGAGCTTTTATGTCTCAGATTTTTTTGTACCGATTGCACATCCCTTTTTAGGTTTTCACCATTTGCTCATGCAAATAAAATAAACCATGAAACGTAATCTCTACGCAAAACAAATCAAGAGGTGGACCCAGAGGCTGCTCCTGGGCTTGAAGTGACAACAGAGCATTATCTTTCTTGTTGGTAAAAATAAAAAAGAGACAGAATGCACTGTACCATATAAGCAGCTAGAACACGTTGCCTCCCAACATGCCGCTGCAGTTATCAGCATTTGGAGATAAAACCACAGAGCTGAATGTAAAACACATTTGCTGATCATAAATCATAATTAATAATTTTACCCCGTATGCCAGCATCTTAGCATATGCCAATGTCCCCTGTATTAATTAGCTCAGCAATGATGAGAACTGTCTATCTTGTCATAAAAAAGAGTGAGTAATAGTGTCAGCAATAAATCAGAGGTGGCCCCAGAGGGCACATAATAAGATATTCATGATGGCGCCCCTTCAGAAGCCCAATCTGTTGTTGTACACTGACTGGCAATGTGAGGTTGCTGCTGGACCGAGCTGAAACTAGATATCTGGGCACACATACACACACACATATATCCATATATATGTACACATGGTCACACACAGTCTCACAAACCAAGCGTCTTCTTCACAAAATAAAAACTTTATGTCAAGAATAAAGTGTTTGCGATGGGTTATAAACAATAGCTTTAACTCTTGCGGTTTTTCTCTTTGTGTCTGTGTGTGTGTGTGTGTGTGCATGTGTGTGTTGGTGTTGGTGTGTAAAAGGCAAGGTAATTAGGTAATCAACAGCTGTGCCAGACAGACAGGAAGCAGCTTGTTAAGAAACTGAAACGGAGATGGAAATAGATAATGAGAGGGAGAAGGAGAGGTAGAATGGGCAACGTGAAAACAAAGAAATAAAGGGAAAAAAATAAGGTTGACAGAAGGGATCAGAGCAGGAAAAGGGAGAAAGGGAGGGAATGATGGA
The DNA here is from genome assembly GCA_024666655.1 of Dascyllus trimaculatus. Classification (NCBI taxonomy): domain Eukaryota; kingdom Metazoa; phylum Chordata; class Actinopteri; family Pomacentridae; genus Dascyllus; species Dascyllus trimaculatus. Next base: position 26,177,137 of record CM045449.1, on the reverse strand, counting down.
GGGATAACAGACAAAAACAGAGAGAGATAAGCAGAAGAAGCATCAGATGCGAGGACAGGTGCTGTTGTCAGCTATGAAACACGTAAACCTTTTATTGACAGGAGGAACCAATTACTGACAGCTTGAAGGGAAGGAAGTTTTTCACTGTCACACCAGGAAACACAAACAAACCTACGTGGAGGGGAGGCATTACTGTTGTATCTTTTTCATTGTCAAACGCCTGATGTTTCTGCCCGTGGGTGGGACGATGAGCTAACGTGTGTGCAGATAGAAAACAGGACAGCAGGAGAGTGGAAGTTGAAGATTCAAGCACAAAAGGTCACCGGTTTGGATCCTGAAAGGTTATTAAAAGATTTGGCAGCGGAAAAGTGAAGAAGAAATGGACAGTGTCTGAGCGATATTGATTTCCTACTTTACTGAAGTTGACGGAAAGTTCAAATGATGATGTAAAGAGGAGAAAACCAACCAATTCAATCAACTTACACTAGATTTATATAGCACCACCTGGAAACACCTACAATACAGAATTCCTTTTTTGACAAGGGAATAGTCCTTTTTAAATAATGACTGTTTCGATACACTGGATCTTTACTCATTAACAAAAAACACGATAGCAATCATCAGTATGCATGCAACATGTGACCTTAGAACCAGCAATGCTTCCATTAGAGTTGAAAATAGCAGTCACATTATACACATATGTAAAATATTGAGACCCCATTTACTTTTGAACACTTAATAGTGTTGAAAGTTTAATTTTTCCATTTATCTCATCAAACCACACCCAATAGCCATTAATGACAGAATAAGAACATATTTTTTTAGACACTTTCGCAAATTTTAAACTAAAAAATGATTTTTTTTAATTTACAAAAGTATTCAAACCCTTATTTTAATACTTTGTAGAAGTCCCTTTGGCTTCCAAACTAGCTGCTTCTTCTCTATCAGCTTTAGACACCTGGATTTATTACATTCCTCCTGACAGGTCCTGTCAAGCTTCATAATATTAGATGAGAAGCGTTTGTGAACTGCCACCTTCAGGTCTCTCCACAGATAGTTTTTTAAGTCTTCGCTTTCCACTCAGGTACAGTCAGACTTGTCCTGAAGCCACTCCAGAGTTGTGTTGGGCATCTGCTTTGGCTCATAGGTGAACTGTTACCCCGAGTGTTAGTTCGTATGCACTCTGGATCAGGGCTTCTTCAAGCAACCTGTTTTTGGCTGCATCATGTTGCCTCCATCACCACGTTTTCTTTTAGGGATGGTATTAGTCAGATGACTAGCAGTGCCTGGTGTTCACCACACAGAGTGCTTGGAGTTTTCCCCAAATAGTTGAAGTTTTTGACTCATCAGATCAGAGGATATTTTTTCCTTGTGCTCTCAGAGTCCTTTAAAGGCAGTTTGGCAAACTCTATGTGGGCTGTCATATGCCTTTTACTCAGAGTGGTTTCTGTCTCGCTGCTCTACCATAAAGGCCTGATTGATGGAGGGCTGCTGAGATGGTCATCCTTTTGGCAGGTTCTCCCATCTCTGCGGAGGACTTCTAAAGCCCTGTTAGAAATGAGGGGACCCTTTAGAAATACTTTTATACCCTTGCCCTGATCTATGACGCCCACAGTTCTATTGTGGTATGGCATAGATCAGACACAGATCACAGTAATTGTGAATTGCGGGACCTAAAGTGTGTGCCTTTCAAGTTATACTGAATCCCTTTGGCTTGCTGCAGGTTCTAAATACATCTCAAGGACTATTAAGGCAAACAGGATGCATCTGACTACAACAAAGGCTCTGGATACTTTTGTAAATGAGTCATTTCAGCTCGCATTTATCTACAAAACATGTTTTCACTTTATTGTTATGGATTATTGAGTCCAGATAGATGGAGAAAATAGCCAATTTTATGGTTTTAATTCTACTATATCATGTCAAGACGTTTCACATAGTTAGGTCAACACAGAAAAACCCATGGATTTCCCTTGAGCAAGCTTCTGGTGACAGCGGAGAGTAAAAGCTCCCTTTTAACATGAAGAAACCTCTGAGAGAACCAGACTCGGGGCAGGAGACTCTCTGCCTCGATCGGTCGGGGTTGAAAGGGGAGCTGAGAGAGAAAATACGAGCACTGAGCAATAACTAACAATAAGACACGGAGAAGACAGAGACGAAAAACACAAAATATGGAGGAGAGAAGACACAGTATGTATATGTGTGTGTGTGTGTGTGTGTGTGTGTGTACATCGGTATAAATAATGGGAAAGCGAGGGGCGGGTATTGAAGGTGGAGTGCTTTTCAAAACGTAAAATAGCTTGTAAGACATGCTGTGCCTAATCTATGAACTGCACAACTAGTGCACTTTCCAGCAGGAGGGAACATGGAAAAAGGGTAGAGGCAATATATTTCATTTCAGCTGTCTGAATACATTGACAGGCTTTTGGAGCACGCACCTGTTACGACAGTGTGCTGGCTACAACCATGGAAAAAATCATTAAGTTTATCTGGAAACATAGCTTACTCTAAATGCAGTTAGTTATATGATTAAGACCAGTGACAGGGCCACTAGACAGATAAAAGCTTATTTAAATGACCTTTTTATGATGTCTTCATTTAAATATTAATGCAGTTTAGCTTGTAAGACCTGCACTAGCTGAAATTTAAACTTTGAATAACTTACAAAAAGTTAGCTTGCCTAGTGATGCACACTGACTAGAAGCCATAACTGCAGCAGAATGTATTAAAATAAAGATGCATCGCCAAGACTGGACACAACCTGTTTGTATTTTTATAGGGTGTGATAGATGCAAATACTGGAAGTAAAATGCTGCGTGTAAAAAAAACAATTTGTGAAGAAAAATAATCTGGAACCCAGAAAATAGTTTGTTTTTTTAAGGTAATGGTAACAGAAATTGTTTATATATGTAATAAATATCCTTTAGTGAACAGGCATGTAGCCAGAAACATGTGATCTTATCAACAATAAAAAAATCCCAGGGGACAGATGCCACAATGCAGTGATGACACCCGATCGACACATCTGCTCTCGGAAGCATTATATAAATGGATTTTAAGATGCAACCTTGAAGCCGATCCTATCTCATTTCCACTCCCTGCAGCTCTCAAAGCAAACCACAATGCATCAACTCTTAACCTTTGTCATTCCCTCTCTGTGTCTCCCTCTTTCCCTCCATCATTTCCCCCCACAGTTGGCTGAATGTTAAGAAGACAAGTGTTCACGGGAGCCTCAAAGCAAAGAACATTGTCTCATCGACCAACTCCCTTCCCTCCCCCGTCCCAGTCTCCCTCCGTCTTTTCTCATCCTTTCTCTTCCCACTGTGTTCAAGCGTGGAAAGACAACCAGGCAGAGAATACAGCCGCTCGTCTCCCTTTTCCTCCAGCCTTCGCTCCCTCTGTCACCATCCTCCCCTTCCTCCTGTTCGCTGCTAAAAATACAGGCATTCTCTAGAGCCACAAAAGAAAAGGACGTAAAATCAGTTTTCTCACATTTGGTTCCCCCCCCTGCTCCCTCTCCTTCCCACTATCCTCCTCTTCCCTTTCGTCTAAGCTGGCCGCTAAAGTGAAAAACACTCCGTCAAAGCAAAGACGTTGATCCTTCCCTCCTTCAACTGTCACTTCCCAGCAAAGGTTGCAGTTTAAACAACACGTCAAACCTTCCTTTTCTTCTTTAAAACACCTTGAGGCAAAAAACACTGTTTGAAAATGCAAACCACAAGAATAATAGAAACTTTTTTGGTAGAATTTTGTCATAATTATTGCCAAAATTGTGGTTTGAAAGGACTGATGCTGTTGACGAACGACTCCTTTTACCTCAACGTCTACTCCCTCTGGTCCTCTTTCTAAATTGGTCATTTGAAACCCCAACGTCCACCAACCTGCCAAACTCAAGAATACACAACTTCTTCTAAAACTTTCCCTACCCCCTCCTCCATCCCCGCCCTGCCCATTCAAAGACAATCTTCTGTCCCACATTCTAACAAAGTAAAGCAACGTTTTTTTTTATGTTCCTTCTTTCCTCTTCTTCTTACAGCAGATCCTTTTAGTCTCCTCCTGGGAGACGGAGGCACTCGGCCCCCTCAGTTTGTTTGTGTCATTCCTTCACTTCTGCATGCTCGAGAGCTCTCAAGTCAAGGACACGAGCCCGGTTTTTGATTTACATGATGAAAAGAATTAATTAAACAGCAGCGGTGGGACCCTGGACTTCCTGTCACCCAAGGAGAGGAGGAAAGGCAAAAAGCAGGAGGGCATGAGTGAAAGAATGGAGCTGACTGGGAAGAAGGAAAGGAAAGGAAAGGCAAGAGAAAGAAATGGAACGGAGGGCAAGTTGTGTGCTGAGAGAGGGAGGACATGAGGGATGAAGGAATGGGAATAAGAGAGCAAACAGAGAAAAAATAAAGAGCAAAAAGCGACTGGGACATCTCCAACGTTTGACACCTCTTCGCCAACACACACAAACACATCCACACAGTCAAGGCGCACAAGGGACGGGGAGTTAGTGTTAGCATCGGCACTGCCGCTCGCTCTATGACACTGTACATCTCTGAGGAGAGGGACTCGAACACGCAGGGTCCGCGTAGGTCGCCTTAATTAGCCACACATCCCGCTACGCAGGCTCCCGGGGGGGTTTAACAGGGGCATGGAGGGTGAGGAGACGAAGAATGGGGGAGACAGAAGGGAGGAGGAGGAGCGAGGGAGGAATGGGTAGTAGAGCAAGGGGAATAAACCAATGGGATTGGAAGGTTATTTAAAGCGTGGCCTACAAAAAACATTCAGAAAAAGTACAGCGTGTGTGTTTTCGCATGGATGTTTGTGTGTTTGTGCCGTCATGAAACGTGACCTCATGCCACGCGCGTGTGTTGTTTTACAGTCAGGACGAACTCAGTGATCCGGCCATTCGGAAACATGTGTGCGTCTGCGAGCGTTTATGCATGCATGTGTGTATGCATATGAGTCCAGCCTGGTGACTGAGTGTGCTCAGGTGGCCAGGGTCATTTTAGTGAGTGACAGAATGATGCTAGGCGAGGCTGTACACATAAACCCCATCCATATCTGCGAGGCCTAATTAGCCAGCCCAGGTCATTGCTCAGGGCTATGACAGAGTGGCGGAGCACAGGAGCGCTCACCAAACCACACATAATGAACACAAATGCTGCCTTTATCCCATTGAATCCTGCTTTGTCTCACCTATCTTTATGTCCTTTTCCTTCCCTGTAATTGACAGTTAGAGTGCTTCTCTCCGCTTATATAAAATGTCTCATAACCTGCGGAACCACTGGGGTATCCTTTGTAGAGGCGTCACTTCTCACTGTGCTTTCTGAATGGAAGCTGAGGTCTGAAAAACCCAGTAAATGGTGTTGTCGCATGGGTTAACTCTCCTAATTGGATGATTGTATGAACTCCAGAGGGACTTAAACACAGCGCGGCTCAGAGGGAAGCTGATGGATTCGAGCTGAAGTTCGAATGACTTAAATACATTTTGATGACTCCTGCTCCCAAATGTCCGGTCTTGCAGGGTGACAGGTTTATTTTAAGGTTTATTTACTTACGGGTTTGCCTGCAGTGTGAGTGTGAACAAAACCACTGGGGTTTGAAGCGAAGAAAACTCTCAGGGATGCAAATTGTTTAAACCGGATGTTGAACCTTATCTGCCCCCTAAAACTCCTTTTGTTCCCTTTTTTTACGTCTTTTCCAAACTTCTTCCTCCACTTTGCGGAATTCACCTCCAACTTACAAGTCTTTTTTCTTCCTCTCCTTCCTCCTCCTCCTCTGTCCTCTTTCAGGCCACGCTAACACACATTATCCCCCTTCAATTCTACCTTCCTCCACCTCTCTTGTCAAATCCTGCTGATGTTTATCAGTTTTAAAACTCGGACATTTTTGGAGGTCTCATCCGCAGCTCCAGCAAACAGCCCCAAAAAAAGTAGCACACTTGAGAAGGATGAAATGTTTGTTTGGGGCCAAACTATTCTTCAGGGTCAAAATGTGAGAAGAGCACAGAGATAGTATAGCATTATCAACCTTTTGCAAGCCAAACAGGCTTGAACAGAGTTGAAATAGAAATCAAATCCACAGCAAACAGAGTAGTCAATCTGCGAGCAATCTAGAATGAGAAGGGGGAGAGAGGGAAACAGAGTATGAGATAAACCAGATAGAGAAAGAGAAGAGTAGAGGGAAAAACATGCACAAAATCACTACAGGGGGACGGGAAATGATGCCCTCTCTAAAATATGAAACATGGTATTTGTAATTGACAAGGCATCAACTTTCCCCAAAACACTGAGAGAAAGCAGCATTTTTTAATAAACATACTGTATGTATCAATCAAAAAGAAAACCTTCTGTGCCAGTAACTTTAACTACAACAGATGTGAGTCTAAAGCTTTGGCTTCGTCCAGCAGGTCCTGATGGCCGCCACGGATTCCTTCTGCATATCTCTGATTTTAATGCAACAGCATTAAAATGGGACTGCCGTTAAAAAACATGCTGGAGAGACACAAACAAAAACCATTTTTCACATTTTTAAAAGCCAGGATAAAGCTAATATAGCAGGAAACAGGAGCTCGGAGATGGGATGATGTTAAGTTGTCATTGTGTCTGTCTTTTTAAGTCCGAGAAGAAACCTAACTAGTTATGCACCTGAGTTTAGGACTGTATAAAGCCAGTGAAATATATGGAGAGTCGACCAGCGCTTCTTTCTGGTCCTCAAAACAGACATTTTAATGCAACAGAGTGGAACTTAACATAGAGTTTTGGAGGGAGGAGAGAAAAGTGTTGCTGTAGAGGACCTAACAGCCCATGAATGTATTCTATCCAATAAATTAAATTCCTACAGTGAGCACAGTTTCCAGTGTCTCAGGTTTGCCTTCTGGCACAGAGACTGATCCAAAATCAAAATTACAGAGAGCACAGAGGCCTCAGTTTGTGTGTCTTTAGCCAGCAGAAGTGGACAAACACGGCTCTGCAACATCACAAATCAACTGTCATGTATTCCACTTCATTTACTCCTCTCTCTCACATTGCATCTGTTACATTACATATTTATATGGCTGTCAAAATACAGCTACTAATGTGACTCAATCTGAAACACAATAGATTAACATCTGAATCTCACTGTATGCATGTAATTTGGGATTTTGCAGAAACACAAGCAGACCTACCGAAATCCTGTTTGTCGCCTGCAGCTGGCCGCGTGTCAGATTCTCTCCCGTGAGTTTAATATACCTGCAGCATCTCACAGCAGAAACATTAAGTGCTTTCCGAGAGTGATGTGTGCACAGCAGCGGCAACTTCATCATCAGTCTGGATCTGACGGTAAATGATGTTCTGTGTTCTGATAGCACATCTGACAGGTAACACACAGATTCCTGGTTTATACGGTGGAACTGTTCGTGATGACGCTCCTCTGGATGAATTCTGAGCTCCATCAGAGATGTCAGAACATTTTAATTAAGATGAGCCTGTCATTACGCACAAAATTAAATTTCAGTTTTTTAATTGTGTTATGAGAGTGGAGTTGCGGAGGTGGGCTTTTTAATTGCTCCAATAAATCTGGGCCGCCTCCCTACTGGTCCATTTAAAGGGTTAGTTCACCCTCTTTTCCCCCCCAGCACCTCTAGTAGTATCCTAATTGTTAATTAGATGGAATTTCTATCCAGAACATGATGGCTATGCTTCAGTGTACACCAAAGCAATGAAAAGCACATGTTGTTTGAGTCTGTGTGTGTCTACACGCACATTTAGAAACATTTTTGGTCTCTGTTTAGAAATGTAAAATCGAGAGAAGAGAGTAAGTGAGGAAAGAGACAGCGATAAACACAGACTATTACCACTGGGCTGGTCATTTCCTCGCTCTTCTGTGTTTATGTGTGTGTTTTATTTTCAGGGACAAGTCTATACTCAGTGTTGGAGGCACTGAAATATGGAACATAAAATCCTCCCGTAATACACTGGAAGTTGACTGTTTGGAAAAGCTGTACTGGGGATTGGCAAAAGTGAAAGTGCTCAACAGCTTTATGGGACTGCAGTTAAAATTTAACTTCATGTCGGAGGGATACACACCAAAAACTATTTTCGATGTTTTCACATTTTAAAAAGCCGGGATAAAGCTAAGATATGAGGAAATTTGAACTTGGAGATGAGATGGTGTAAAGTTTTCATTCATTTAAGAGTAAGAAACTGGTTTGGAAAAAAAGTCATGCAAAATTTACTTGTGTATCCGTCTTGTTATGATTTAGATGAAGCTTAAGTTATGCATCTGAGTTTAGGACTGTATAAGATGAATGAAGTTTAAAATCAATTATCATTACAGTGTCTTAAAGTGTCACTACCTCCAATAAACTGGTATCTAGGGTCTTATTTTCACTGTAAGGCAATGCAAAGATACATGGGTGAAAGAGGGTCCAAACTGACTCTGCCAAGCCACAACTGCTCAAATAAGTAACTTGTAGCGGCTCAGCCATAATGCATGGAATGTGGCTGTTTTGTTAAATGCAAAACAAAACAAAAGGCACATTAAAAATCTGACTATTCTATTGCAAATAATTTTGCTCCAGATCTATTATTCATGTGAACATTGTTTGTAAAAGTCTGTTTAGCAGGGAACCAAACAGAACCAGCAACATACTGATCCGACCAAACCAAAGGTCAGACGGAGTGCCAAGAGATGCGGCAATATTAAAGGGATGTGCTCCTTTGTTTTTGAAAATGTGAAAGAACAACACAGCCAGTGCCTATGAATGTTTGAATGGATTCCCCGTGAAAACTGTAAAGTTTGCAGATTATACAGAGTAACTGAGATGCTGTTTTGGGGCTTTAAATGCTTCTGAACATTTACAGAACAGAACATTTTCGTTTTGGAGGCAGAAATCTAAGCCACAGACATCTCAAAACCTGGCCAAATAATAACCAAAACACTCTGTATGGCTGAGGCACAATAAGGATTAACTTTAGGACATACGTCGTCACCTGACATTAAGTGTTGCATGCTTCAGGAAAAGTTGAAGAGATAAAATATAGTGTGTATACAGTATGCTTATGCAGTATCAGAGGATGTTTTTTTCAAACTTGTAACCACACCTAGATGACTGTCTAAGACTCACAAAACAACATACGACAATTTGCTGATAAAGTGACAAAATCCACAATGAAAAGAGGTTGGCACAGTGGCGGTTACCCAGGAGAGTGGGTTTGTGTCGCACTTACGACAATTATTTTCAGACATGATTGACTTATATAGTTTTTTTCATCATTATTTTCATTTTTAAATGGTATTTTAGCACCAAAGGTAGTTGGTTCGGTGCAGAAATATATTAAGATTTGGGTTCAAATGCACACTTTCACATCTGTATCAAGCTTGTCCCCCATTCTCCTGGTTGCTAGGGTGAAAAGCGCCACTGCATCATCACTTTCATGTTGCATGCTCTTACTCACACAAGTGCAAGAGTTTATCGATATGAACATTGGTTATTTTAACCCCCTTAAACAATTAAGGCGTATTCTCATTTTTTCTGTTGAGGCTGGACTGTTTCTTTAGGATAAACTGGGTCACTGACTCTGGCAGTAGTTGGAGCGATGGGGCACGGAAATAGAAGAAGAGAACACACAAATTGATTCTGCATGCTCATAACATAACATGTAACATATAAATATGCATCTATGTGTCTCTGATACGCTCTTGTACACATGCACACAGACACTCCAGTGAATAAAAATGGGAAATGTGTGTATTTATCCAATGGGAACTCTGTTTTTTTCACTCTCCAGGGACAAACACCAGGGAAACGATGTCATGCTCCCCGGACTTCTTTTTATTTTGCTTCTTCAAACTCTCTCACTCTCCTCATTCACTTCTTGGCACACATCCCTCTCTCTTTCTATCCTTCCTCCATCTTGCTGTGTTTTTAATCCCCAAGTGTGCCAACTGAGACTGCAGACATCTTGGCCCCATGTCGAAGTTGTGTGTGTGTGTGTGTGTGTGTGTGTGTGTGTGTTTGTGTGTATTCCACGGAGACTGCCAGGACTCAAACAAAAGCTCTCTGTTAAGTTAGTTTGTCTTTACAAACAAGTGAAACTGTACAACACTTAACCTCATGCCCTGCATCCTGCGTTCCCTTCTTGTCATGTGGATTTCAACCAGTTCAGATATTTAAATGCTTCATTCTCAAGCCTGTGTATTTGTGAGGACCTGGATTTGTGATTCAAGTTTAAAGTATCAGTTTAACCTTTCAAAAGGCTGCAGGCTCTCAGCAGTTTTGCATGATCTAGTGTGTGTGTGTGTGTGTGTGTGTGTGTACTTGCATTCCTATCTAAAAGTGGCCCTCAGAGTCATTACACACTCACCATGTGGTACCCTTGTAACCAACAGGGGACCTTTTAACCGGTTTCCTCTTGGTCATTCTTTAAATCATGCTAAAATATGTGTGCGTGCATCAAAACTGAAATATTTCAGTTTCTACTACAAGCTGAATATAATGGATTTCATTTTAGCTGACATGAGTGCTTGCACCTCATTTGTGCAACAAACAAACAAACTGTATAACATTTTGTTGTGTTTATTTCAATTAATATGAAAAAAGACACAGACAGAAGTACTGGCTTTGACATGCATGTTTCTACACACATACACATGCCTGTAAATGTAGGATTTAGTTTGTTGAATAGTCTGATTTACCCGATGGAGACTGCAGGTAGGCTTGCCTTTGGTTGTGCATTTCACAGAGCTTTCTCCTCCCCTTCTGCTATCGATGTGGTACCGTTTTCAAAATCCTGTTCACTACAGAAAACAATAGCAACCTCTGGAAGAGCAACCTATAACAATGAACATCTCAAGTGCTATTCTAGTTTTTTTCTTCAGTGAATTAGCCATTTTCCTGACAGTGCTCACCTCTCAGTGTGCAAATGTTCCACCAAAACAATTCCAGCGTCACCATTTTGAGGTCACACCATCGCTGCTTCCAGGGGTTAGCACTGCCTAAGACGACTGTCATTGGTTTAAAGAAATACAAAGAAGCCGGAGCGTTTTTTCTCCCTTATAGTAGAACAGTAATGAGATAAAGTTAGACCTTTATGTGCTGCAGAATGACTATGCAAAATAAGTTAATGAATAACTTATATGCAATCGTGTACATACTGTATATGTTTGGTATCACTTAAGGGGTTGAGTATCATCTTGACTGACAATTACATTCAACATTCATATTTTTCATAGTAATCAAAATTGGTTCTTTGTCTGAATTAATTACTGTTTAAGTATAAGATGTATCTACTGTTTGTTGTATGGGACAATGGTTAGGTAAGGTAAGGTTAGGAGGGTTGGTTGGGTAAAGTCTTTAACCTCCACTGTGAATAAAATTTCCTCGTCTTTCTACTTTTAGACTACTTGACAAGCTATGAGAACATGAGTGTAATTCACCAACAGTGGCACTGAGCAACATTTCAACAATTATGTTGGAGAATCTTGTCATAGAGAAGCTCAAGAAATCAGCTATGCATTGATCTTTCACAGAGATGGAGCAATAAACTAAATGCGCATTTGCCAAATCAACCAGTTTTATGTTCAAAGAAACCAAAATGTTGGTCTGATAAAATATCAGTTTGTCTCTGTTTTGTTGTATGACTTCAAGGGTGGTCATTTCTTTACTGGACCTTAAGATCAGAGGGCAAAATTAAGCAAACGGTGACCCTAAGGGGACACAAATTTGTAGTCATCACCCTAAAAAACCAAGACGCCAAGCTTCTCATCTCCAAAGCAAAGGATGAGAAAGTCCACAATAAGGCTACTCTGTAAAGCATGATGCAACAGCAGAAACACTGTTTTTAATGTTATCTTGCTAAAACACATCTTTTTATTATTTTTTTTTTATTGGTATGAGCTTTGAAAAATCCACATTGGTCAACCTCTAGCATCAATTTACATGTTGTTGAATATGTAAATGGTGTGCATGCGTGCTTGCGTGTGTTCATAGAGAGGTTCCATTGATAGTTTATGATGTGAGCAGGACTTCCTGATGGAGATTTGACGCTCCTCTACATGCCTGTCAGAATGTCTACACTATTTATCATAAATTACCACTGAGGGCTGCGGGGGTGTTTACTTTGGATTTTACATTTTAAAATACAAATAGAATACAGCTCTAGTTAACACACATCAGCAGTCTGTATGAGCAGACACCATGTTGGCACATAACCATGAGAGGTATGGCGATAGTTTGTGATTTGCAAATTTGTGATTAATACTGTGGAATGTAGGAAAGGGGTGTTGTATTCTGGCCAAGGTTGCTAATAAACAAGGCAGTACTGGAAGTTTGGACATGTTTATTCACATTACAGAAATAAAACTGTTCATGAGGACATGGTAGTTTTCCTCATCTACTTGGTTCAAAGAAAACTTTTATTTGCTGTACAGTAATCTGGGTTCACTGCACAAGATAGAAAGACATGATTATGGTAAATGTGTAAACACAGTGTTCATCAACTGTGAATATATATTGTAAAATACAGTTCACACCAAACTATGAATAAGACGCAAATCAACAAACTGTCAAAGATAACATTTCTCTTTTTTTCTCTCAAATCTTTGACAAAAGAGTTTATATAAGACTTTAGACTCAGAGTTTAAGAATTTAACCCCAGATCAACTCAGCATTCAGAGAAAGAAAAGCTGAAATTCTGAGTTTAGAGTAAAATTTTGAGGAAGTTGTTTAATCCCAGAACTCTTTAAAAAAGAAAATCACTTGCTGACGTCCTTTGTTCATACAGGCTAATTGAATTCCACAGTACATACAGTGCAATACATTGAAATAGTTCATCTACTGCAGGAAATACTGTAAAATCATTAAATGGAACTTTTTCCCTGTGGCTGCCACTGCAAGCAAATAGCTCTCGATAATGAAAAACTTGAAGGCTATTTAGCCCAAACACACACACACACACACACACACACACACACATAGACATATGCACACAACCAGATAAATAGCATGTCCGTGTAAGGAGTGTGGACAGTGCATTACCCCAGTTCTGGTATTGAATGAAGCCCATTAACACTGTTAATCTATAGATCTAATCATGATCATGAAATAGAGCGCTGCTCGCATTCTGGCAGCATCATCATAAACTACGGCACAATTTCCTCATATAACCCAGCACATCAAACTAAGGCCATCATGAGCCTGGTCCACTTCTTGTTAGTTTAATTCAACAAAAATACTATAAACAGAGTGGGGCAATAAAGGAAAATAAATCTTGCAAATTAGGTTATAGGGCAGTGCTGGCACAACGGGTTAAGCTCTGCACTGCCATTCGGAAGGTTGGTGGATTGATCCACCAGTGTTGGGCCCTTGAGTAAAGCCCTTAACCCCTGACTGCTCCCTGGGCGCTGCACTGCGGCAGCCCTCTGCACCCAATACCCAGTGTGTGTGGGATAGGTTAAACGCAGAATTGAATTTCGCTATGAGGGTTGATAAAGGTTACATTATTATTATTATTATTATTATTATTATTATTATTATTATTATTATTAGATGAAACTCAGAAGAGAGTGTGAAAAAGACAGTATCAGTGGCAACACTGAAAACTCAACAAGGCCGCTACTTAATTAGCACAATGTGTTTTCTGACAAAAACAAAAACAACTAATTTGGTAGAAGTAATACACATAGCAAATAATAACTCAATAATCAGAATGAATTTCATCAAAAGACAAATCTCGCTTGAGGGCGCCTCAATGGCAGGTTGCGAGGGAGAGAAAACACACATGCACATCCAAAAATCTCATTATGTTGTATTTTTCAGAGCGCTGGTATGCAGAGGCATATGGGCAGGGAGGCAGAACTAAGCAGAGTGTCAATAACACAGTATGACGGTGGTGTGTAATTACAGCTAAATGATATCAGAATCGTCAAGTAGTGAGAAATACACAAATAATGAATAATTACTGTGTAATCAAAATCAATAAAGAAAAAAATGAGAGCTGTAGGAGTGCTTTGATCCAAACTTCTGCGTAAATAGTGTGCTTTAATGAAAAAATAATTGAGGTCTCCTGGGAAAATGTGATGGTGGAACGGTAATCACAGTCATCACAATCAACAATTGGTTTCTTTTTTAGGGCTCAGATACTGTCAACCTGCAAAAGTATATGCAAAAACACTATATATGCAAAGCAGAATACATATATCCACCTCAAATACACACACAAATCCATAAAACACACGTACAATCACACAAAAAAGAGACACGCAGCATAGCCTACACTCTGATTTCTGCAGCCGCTCATCATGCATTCATACAAATATCCTGAACAGCAGAACATGTCAGATCATATTAGATCATAGAATAACAATAGGTAACATGAATCACTTCACAAGATTAATTGTCAGAGGTAGTAATCATTCCCACCCTGTCATTCATCTAAAAAGCACGCTCATAATTTCGAGTCCCAACCAGTAATATCTCATTAGAGATTAATACAGATAAGCTCTTTTAATTAGCCATCTCACCCACGCAATCGTTGATAAAAGCCTGTGATCTTCCCTGTTGTACGGCGGCAACAGGCTGTATATACTGTACGCGTGTGGGTCTTCCCTGTAGTAAAAAAAACCCCCGTCAGCTTCATTTCCTCCTACAGCCTTCAATGCTGCTTCATTTGGGACATAAAACGAAACTGCTGCTTCGAATCTGTTCTGCCCGTGTTCGCCTGTGCATTTATGCATTCGTGCACGCCAGAACACCCGTACGTATTTGTGCTTGCCGTATCGTAATCTGAGCTCTGAGGCACCTCTTTGTTTCCAGTGTTACTTTGAAGGCGGCAGGAGTGTGTACGTAAGCGGATGCAAATGATTTTCCATCCGTGATTATTTCGTGCGTGTCTTTGAGAGTCATGTTACAATCTGGTTTCTACAGCATCACTTTCTGACGTCACTTTGATGAGATTTTCCTTCAGGGCAAAAATAAAAGAGAGAAAGAAAAAAACAACCCGCCGCTACCACACATGGATATGTGCCAGAGCTCAAGGAAATAAGCCATTAGAATCGTCTCCATTTCAACACCTCAAACAACACCTTCCTGATGGATGACAACGGTCCAAGAAAATAACTTCTTTGCCTGGAGGCCGCCATGGCTGGCACATCCCAAAAATCATCAAACACCTCAAGGATTTCACCGCAGGAATAGAAATCTATGTGCAATCGATTCAACGTTATATCCAAAAAATGTGTCCACAGCATCAAAACATTGCATGTGTTTTTCTTCAAAGTACCCAGCAACTGTTCGCTACATACCTTTTCCAAACAGTAGTAACTGTACAGTCACAGTTATCAACCATTTGGTTTTTCGAATGCGCTGTTTATGAGGCTGATTTAAAGAGCTGTCAACCATCACTCTTACTTAATGTAGAAGTCTTAAGTCTTTCCTATGACGCATGAGCAGAAGATTGTGTTATCAGCTTTAATATAAGGGCCAAAGAGCATTCAAATGAACTACATCAGTATGTGTTAGGCAGCTAGGGTTTGCATTTCAACTGAGCAGCCTGATTTTATCTCGCTCTGTCCGAAATCAAGAACCTGTAGTTTCAAAATTTATGACATGAAACTATGACTTTTGATGGTAATTGATGCTCCATTATCATTATAAATCAAATTGAATCACACGTTTTTGTCATTTGTCATGGGATCTCCTGGTGCAATAGCATACAACATTCACCAAGTACAGTGCAAACCTAGAAACAGAATAGAAAACAGAATAAATGGCATTAAAACAGGTAATAAAGCTGTTACTGAGTTCTGTAATGCTGCATGAGTATATGTTAAAGTGACGAAGTTAACGTCTGTGCAGATAAAAGAAGGTCCAGAAGTGGTGCAGCTTCCAGGTCAGCTGTCAAAAAAGTTAATGGAGAGGGTACGAGGGGTCCCCAGCAATCTTCAGGGCCCTGTTCCTGCATTGGCTCTGGAAGAGGTCATGGACAGAGGACACGGTGACCTTCTCAGCTTTCCTCACTGTCCTCTGCTGGACCTTTTTGTCCGACATACTACAGCTGGAGTACCAGGTTGAGATGCAGCATGTCAGGACACTCTCAACCACTCCTGTGTAGAATGTGGTGTGGAGGGTCCTCAGAAAATACAGCCTCTGCTGGGCCCGTTTCACGACTCTGGTGAGGTCAACAGAGCTCTGCACTCCCAGAAACTTGATGTTCACCCTCTCCATTGTTGATGCATAGGGGTGTGTGCTCAGGATGTGACCTCCTGAACCATATATGATAAAGTGCAGTTGTAGAATAGAAAGTTTGTGTAGAGGGAAGTTAAGCTTAGAAAGCTGTCAATAAAGGTCTGACTTTCAATGGTATTTTCATTTTCAGAAAAAGGAAAATCCTGTACCAAAATGTCAAAAGACAGTTGGTTCAAAGTTTAAAAAAAGATCTGATGAAAACTTTTAACTGTCTTATGCTTTTAATTTGAAAGCTTAAATCTGTTGTGTCATCACTTTTATGTGGCACCTTCTGTGCCACATTTGGACCATTCGTTGCTGCTGATGCTGTCTATCAGTCAAGGTTGGACGTGGCTAACGGCTAGCTAAGTGGTGCTAATTGAGCTGGGGCCGTGCAATAATAGTTTCATGCAATGGCAAGTCATTCATCAGCACTGCTCTCAACTGAGAGTAGAAAGAAAGTTTAAGAGGAGAGGAAAGAAAGAGGGTGGAGAGGAGAGAAAAATGGATTGGCAGATAGAAGCGGTGAAGAAGGACAAGCAAAAAGAGCAAGAAAGGAAAAAGGAGGAGAGGCATCCAAAGGAAGAGGGGAAGATAGCCCGTTAACAGAGCTTCCACTTGACTTTGTCTGACACCAACACATTCACAAACACACACTGTATAGAATTTACTCTTTATCTGGCTGTTATGTGCTTGGGGCACATAATATTGTGCACTTTACCTTTTTTGTCTGGTTTTCCCTTTAGTGTTTTTTTTTATAATAAATATTCTTTCTCATCTGTTGGGACAGTTTTTCCTTGACACTTTTGTGTTAAGTAATAAAGAAGTTTTGTTACTTTTGTATTTCATTGATGAGCGCGCGGCCCTTTAAAGAGGCTGGGTTAAGGCCGGGCGCGCTCTCTCTCTCTCCCCCTCACTGCAGCCTCGCCTGGAGCGTCACACACCACGGCGCTCCTCGCTCTGAGGAGTTTTGGTCCACATGGCGCTGGCCACGCCATGGTAGCCGGTTAGCCTTTTGTTCCATTTTCATATTGTACTTTGTTTGCCCAGGGGTGTCCAGTAGTCCTGTTTTCGTATTTCTTTTGGTCTGGGTTTAAGATCGGGGCTTTTCCTTAGGTTGGCCGTGGGAACCGCTCCTACAACTGCATAGCAGTTGGACGGGGACCACGACCTTTTGCTGAGTTTGGCTGGCGCTCCTGGGCCACCTTTCGTTTGTTACTCTGGGTTTTCTTTTGGTTTTGGGCACGGGTGGTAGGGGATCTTTGTTTTCTGTTCAGGTTAATAACCTCTAACACATCCTCTAACGAAATCTCTCCCTGAACAGAACGAAGAAGCAGTTTGAAACTTTAACAATAAAAACATCTGTTTGATCCCTTATTGATTTCCTGTGTCCTTTCATTAAATATGTTGGATTCCTTTTATGGGTCGTAACATATTTATTGGGGGCTCGTCAAAACAGGAAGCAATATTTACCCTAGCAAGTCGTGCCTTAGTTACTTT
This sequence comes from Dascyllus trimaculatus, assembly GCA_024666655.1. Classification (NCBI taxonomy): domain Eukaryota; kingdom Metazoa; phylum Chordata; class Actinopteri; family Pomacentridae; genus Dascyllus; species Dascyllus trimaculatus. The sequence goes on along the minus strand of CM045449.1, from coordinate 26,159,436 downwards.
TTGGTTATTTGGTAACTTTCAGTTGTGTTCTTGTGGTTTTGTGAACACAATTTGGGGCATTTTGTTGCGGCTTTTGTGGGGTTCTTTTGAGTGAGGTAGGGAGGTTTAGCTGGACTTTAAGAGTTCATTGGGTGGTGCTTTTTGCAGTGACGTCTGGTCCTAGTTGACAGTTTGACTCGGGGTTGATTATGGAGTTTACTGGCTTAGAGGATTTTGTTAAAACACCAACTGTGGAAGCCGTCCATAAATGCACAGTTGAGCAACTGATGTCAGTGGCTGATCATTTTAAAATTACTGTCACTAAACAGGCAAAAAAGGCAGTAATTAAGGGCGAAGTGTTGCGAGGTTTGGTCCAGCTTGGGGTAATCCAAGGCTCGGTTTTGCCTGAAGGGCAACGGCTGTCCTCCTCTGGTGCAGAAGATGCAGTGCGGCTGAAAGAGTTGGAGGTGGAGCTGGGACGCCTTGCGTTGAGAGAGACTGAGCTGCGCCTGGAACAAATCAAGGTGGAAAAAGACGCCGAGATCCGTATACGGGAGCTGGAGCTTGCGGGTCAGTCACGTGGGGCCAGAGAGTCAGAGTTTGATGTGAGTAAGAACATTCGTTTGGTGCCTCCATTTAATGAAAAGGACGTAGATAAATATTTCACATTGTTTGAAAGAGTTGCCACCACGCTAAAGTGGCCACGAAATGTTTGGTGTCTGCTGCTGCAGTGCACGCTTGTTGGCAAGGCTCAAGAGGCTTTTGCTGCGCTGTCTGTGAGTGACAGCCTTGATTTCGACAAGGTTAAAGCTGCTATTTTAAGAGCATACGAATTGGTGCCCGAGGCCTACCGGCAAAAATTTCGTAGGCTAAGGAAGCAGTATAACCAAACTTATGTTGAATTTGTTCGTGATAAGGAGATTCTTTTTGATAGGTGGTGTGCTTCTCAGAAGGTCAATGATTTTGCTCATCTCAGGCAGCTGATATTAATGGAAGAGTTCAAAAATAGTTTGCCCGAGAAAGTGACGACTTATTTGAATGAACAGAAGGAGACAGAGGTGGCGAAAGCAGCGGTGCTTGTGGACGAATACATGTTGACGCATAAAGCCACTTTTGAGCGTCCATGTGGCTTTAATAGAGCGGACAGGTTTAATGGTCAGGGGAAGGAGGTTGACAAAAATGTTTCCCCTGTAGAACCAGCTGGGAACTCTCCACCCGGTGGCATTCAAAGTAAATCAGGGCCCGCTGAGTCAAAGGAAAATGTGATGTGCTTTTATTGTAAAAAGAGGGGTCACATTGCGGCGGCGTGTCCAGTTTTGAAGAAAAAGAACACAAAATCTGTTGCGCTGATTAAAACGAAAAGTCCCAAATGTCAGTCTGGGTCTGAGAGAGCCTGTGGTTACGCAGATTTTAAACCTTTTGTTATGGATGGATGTGTGGCTGTGTCCAGCGGCACTGAGAAAATCCCAGTTAAAATACTGCGTGACACTGCGGCGTCTCAGTCGTTTATTTTGGAGGGGATCCTGCCGTTAAATGCTGACACTGCTGTTGGTTCTGAGGTTCCGGTCCGCGGATTTAACATGGAAGAGGTTGGTGTTCCCTTGCACCGAATTTTTATCCAGTCGGATCTGTGGTCTGGGGACGCTATGGTGGGGGTGCGTCCAGGTTTTCCCATAAATGGTGTGTCGGTCATAATGGGAAATGATTTGGCAGGAGGTCGAATTTTGGCTACTCCGGAGGTCACGGCTGTCCCAGTGGTGCGCACCGGTCCGGATGAATTGGCAGGTAAATATCCAGAGGTGTTCACGTCGTGTGCAGTCACACGGGCGGCGGCTAAACGCGAGCAGGTTGATGGTCAAAATGACATTGATTTGAGTGACAGTTTCCTGTGTGGGAATAAGTCGGGTGACGTGTCCGGGTTGCAGAAGAGCACTGAAAAGTGTCAAATGCACGTGCCAGATTTGAGCTCGTTGTCCATTTCCAGGGGAAAATTAATTGCTAACCAGAAAGCAGATGAGACCTTGGCTAAGTTGTTTGGTGAGGTCGCGAATGGGGAGTCTGATCCCATGTCCACTGGTTATTTTCTCAGGGATGGAGTGTTGATGCGGAAATGGACGCCTTTAAATGTTTCTCCGGTGGAAGAGTGGAGTGTGGTGACGCAAATTGTAGTGCCAGTTCCATATCGTGCTGAGATCTTGAAGCTTGCTCATGATAATCCGCTGGCAGGTCACCTTGGCATACGGAAAACATACGATCGTATCCTGCGTCATTTTTTCTGGCCAGGATTGAAACGTGATGTGGTGCGTCATTGTAATTCGTGTCACTGGTGCCAAATGGCTGGCAAACCGAATCAGACCATCCCACCAGCTCCGCTGTACCCTATTCCAGCTGTAGGTGAGCCGTTTGAACGCGTGCTGGTTGACTGCGTTGGTCCGCTCCCTCGGACTAAAGCAGGAAATAAGTTCTTGGTGACTGTAATGTGCGCTGCTACGCGCTTTCCTGAAGTTTTCCCCGTGCGTAAAATAACAACTCCAGTTGTGGTGAAAGCGTTGACCAAATTTTTTTCAGTGTTTGGGTTGCCTCGGGTTGTGCAGACTGACCAGGGATCCAACTTTATGTCCAGAGTTTTTGCACAGGTTTTGAAGCAGCTTGGTATTAAGCACAGCCATTCTAGCGCTTTCCATCCGGAAAGTCAGGGAGCGCTGGAACGGTTCCACCAAACGTTAAAAGCTATGCTGCGTAAATACTGTTTGGAGTTTGAGAAGGATTGGGATGAGGGGGTACATCTCCAGATGTTTGCTGTGTGGGAGGTGGTGCAGGAGTCGCTGGGGTTTAGCCCTTCAGAATTGGTTTTTGCGCACACTGTTCGGGGGCCTTTGAAACTGTTAAAAGACGAGTGGCTCGGTGCTGAGTCTGAGCAGAATTTATTGGACTATGTAAGTAACTTTAGGCTGAAGCTGCGCCGTGCTGGAGAGATAGCAAGAGAAAATCTTGAAGTTTCACAAGCCAGAATGAAAGCTGTGTTTGATAAACACGCAAAGGTTCGAGCGTTTGAGCCTGGCGATAAAGTGTTAGTTTTGCTGCCTATTCCAGGGTCGAGTTTACAAGCGCGCTACAGTGGGCCTTACCTTATTCAGAAGAGGGTTGGTGATAGGGACTATCTAGTTGCCACGCCTGACAGACGGCGGAGGTCTCGGTTATGTCACGTCAATATGTTGAAGTCTTATGTTGAGCGTGCTCCTTCACGGGCGTGTGGTCCTCCCGTGTCTGATCCTGTTGATGTTGACACACCTGAGCCTCGGGTCACTTTAGCTACGGGCGTGCAGGAGGAGCTGTCCGGTGCTGAAGTGGAGAGCGATGTGTTTTCGGCGGCTCTGACGCAGGGGAAGTTTTCTAATTCGGTGGCGTTGGAGAACTTGCCTCTTTTGTTGTCCCACCTCGATTCTTCTCAGCAGCCTGATGTCATTAATTTGATCCAGTCTCATAGGTCATTGTTTGCCGATATTCCCACTCAGACGAGTGTGCTTAGTCACGATATTGATGTTGGTAGTTCAAAGCCTATTAAGCAACATCCTTATAGGGTGAATCCAGACAAGCGGGGCCGTTTGAAGAAACAAGTAGAGTACATGGTGGAACACGGCATCGCAGTGAAGAGCAGTAGTGCGTGGAGTTCGCCATGTCTCTTAACTATTAAAGTCAATGGGGAGGACCGGTTTTGCACTGATTTCAGGAAGGTCAATGGGGTGACGAAGCCTGACTGCTATCCACTGCCTCGTATGGAGGACTGTGTGGATCATGTCGGTGCCGCTCGGTTTGTGTCCAAACTGGACCTGTTAAAAGGTTACTGGCAGGTCCCTTTGACAGAGCGTGCCCAGGAGATCTCTGCCTTTGTCACGCCGGACGACTTCCTGCAGTACACGGTCATGGCTTTTGGGATGTGTAATGCCCCAGCAACTTTTCAGCGGCTGATGAACGTGGTTCTGTCTGGTATACCGTTTTGTGAGGCTTACCTGGATGATGTTGTTATTTGTTCTACTACATGGTCTGAGCACATGGAGCATTTGAGTGCAGTTTTTGCGCGTCTGAGTGAGGCCACGTTAACCGTAAACCTGTCGAAATGCGAATTTGGTCAAGCGACGGTGACCTATCTGGGGAAAAGGGTAGGAGGAGGTCAGGTGCGCCCTGTCCAGGCTAAGGTGGAGGCCATTTTGTCAGTTCCAGTTCCTGCCAATCGCACGGAGTTGCGTCGTTATCTTGCCATGGTGGGCTACTATAGGGGATTTTGTAAGAACTTCTCTGCAGTGGCTTCTCCTTTGACAGACTTGCTGAGTCCAAAAGTTGCTTTTCGTTGGTCCGATCTGTGTCAGTCTGCTTTCGAGCGAACTAAAGCGCTGTTGGTCAATGCTCCCGTTCTGGCTGCGCCTCGGTTTGACGTGCCTTTTAAGCTGGCTGTTGATGCGTGCGACGCTGGGGTGGGAGCTGTTCTCATGCAAGATGGTGCTGATGGGGTGGAGCACCCGGTTTCCTATTTTTCTAAGAAGCTCAATAGACATCAGAAGTGGTACTCCACCATTGAGAAAGAAGCACTAGCCTTAGTCTTGGCCTTGGAACACTTTGAGGTTTATGTAGGGGGTTCCAGTGCGCCCACGTTGGTTTATACCGACCATAACCCGCTGGTCTTTTTGGACCGCATGAGGAACAAGAACCGTCGCCTCATGAACTGGTCCTTGCGGTTGCAGTCCTTTAATGTGGAGATCCAGCACATCCGGGGCAAGGATAATGTTGTCGCTGACGCGCTTTCGCGCCTGTAGCCATGTTTTTTCCCTCACTGAATAGGTTGCCGGACATGTCGGGGGAGTGTCTTAGGCCTTCAGCGATCCTATTCAGTGTCTTTGGGTGGGGGTGTTATGTGCTTGGGGCACATAATATTGTGCACTTTACCTTTTTTGTCTGGTTTTCCCTTTAGTGTTTTTTTTTATAATAAATATTCTTTCTCATCTGTTGGGACAGTTTTTCCTTGACACTTTTGTGTTAAGTAATAAAGAAGTTTTGTTACTTTTGTATTTCATTGATGAGCGCGCGGCCCTTTAAAGAGGCTGGGTTAAGGCCGGGCGCGCTCTCTCTCTCTCCTCCTCACTGCAGCCTCGCCTGGAGCGTCACACACCACGGCGCTCCTCGCTCTGAGGAGTTTTGGTCCACATGGCGCTGGCCACGCCATGGTAGCCGGTTAGCCTTTTGTTCCATTTTCATATTGTACTTTGTTTGCCCAGGGGTGTCCAGTAGTCCTGTTTTCGTATTTCTTTTGGTCTGGGTTTAAGATCGGGGCTTTTCCTTAGGTTGGCCGTGGGAACCGCTCCTACAACTGCATAGCAGTTGGACGGGGACCACGACCTTTTGCTGAGTTTGGCTGGCGCTCCTGGGCCACCTTTCGTTTGTTACTCTGGGTTTTCTTTTGGTTTTGGGCACGGGTGGTAGGGGATCTTTGTTTTCTGTTCAGGTTAATAACCTCTAACACATCCTCTAACGAAATCTCTCCCTGAACAGAACGAAGAAGCAGTTTGAAACTTTAACAATAAAAACATCTGTTTGATCCCTTATTGATTTCCTGTGTCCTTTCATTAAATATGTTGGATTCCTTTTATGGGTCGTAACACTGGCAAACATGAGAAACATTGCAAACAGCATTTTCTCTCTGAGCGGAGAGTGTCTGTACTGTACTTGTTGTCTGGGTTGCATTCATTGTCAGATATCATATGAGAGGAAACTACCAAGGAAATAACTATGTTCCATGTAGCTTTACTGAAGTGTTTGTTTCACTGAATCGGTTTAATGGCCAGAGCAGACTGTGTTTGTGCACTACTAAACTGTTATTAATAGTTTCAAATAGTGTTTTTTTTTTAAATTTACTTGTTTCTCTGTCTTGTTAGTTACAGATAATAACCAATAAAATGACAGATAAAAACAGCCCACAACTGTAAATAATGTCAACATCAGAAATTTGGCCTTGATATGACACTTTTTACTGTATTTAAATCAACTCAAAATGTTATTAATTTACAGATATCTGCCATTATGCCGTTAAAAAAGTAAAATGATGTATATTAAGGGTTAAAAATTGTAAATCATTTTGTAACTTACTGCTACTGTACTGTTTCCCTGTTTTGCAAAATTACAATATAATATAGTAAAATCTTGCAAAAAAAGTATTAATTTATATGTTGACTATAAGAATAAACATAAAAAACAGGCCAAAACTGTGAATAATGTCCACATCATATGTCTGTATTTTTTTTTAAATAGTAATTTGTTCTTTTGTAATGTGTTGCCATGAAATTACACTGTTTAACTTTATTTAAATCAGCTAAAAAATATTATTATTATTATTATTATTATTATTATTATACAGATATTTGCTGTTGTTCAGGAAAGCAGGGCACATGGTAAGACTTTGCGTGTTAGATAAAGGTTAAATAGCATGTAGCCTTTGCATTTGCTGAAATTAGCCTTTAAATTTTGGCCCTGAAATTCACTCTTTTAATATTAAAAAATGAAAGTCAGGAGAACACTAGTAGACGAGTAGACATTAGTACTAGTTAGTTGTACCTTTAACTGTAAATAGCTACAGTGTTGTTTTAAAATGCCGTCTACGTGATTTAAAGACAAACACTGAAATACATCAGTCAACATTTCAGGTTTGTTTCCCCAAAATCACTTCATTTGGAAAAAAAAATCTTTGACTGTAGTTCTTGGAGCTTGCTTTGAGCAGCAGCAGCAGCATGTAAGTTAAATCTGTGGTATTTCCAACACAGAAGCCTAAATCTTACTCACGCTGTGCTGCTCCTGTTTGTGCTGAATCACTGAAACACTTTTTACCTGCCACCCAGGTGACCTTTGCTGTCTCCATTTAGTTTTGTTTCTTTTTTGTGAGACATTTTTCTCACCACTGTTGGGTTTGACATCTCACCTACACTGATTAGGCCTGCCTTTGTTGCTTTTGCTATCAGCACTATACAATAACAAATTCATTCTGACTGTGCACTGGGGTCAAATACTAACTGACATCTACATTAGCAACAAAATATATAAAAAACAGAGTGTGTTTACTTTCCTGTTGCTGTTTTTACTCTGCTGACATGAACTAAGCACTCACACATACAGAACCAACCCAGACAGAGCAATTATCAACTTAAACGACAAGTTTAGCATGACATGCAGCAGTGTTTTCTCTAGATACGTTGTGTGTTTGTGTGCTACATACATATGTGTATAGAAGATAAAATACCTGTAGAAACCCTTCAACCTCAGTCTATTAACACTCTGATACACACACCTCCAAGGCTTTAGGTCGGAGTTCACAGGTCATTCCAACAACCAATAGGTCAACTGGAAATAGAACAAGCTTTTCCTTTACACTGTCAATACATTTACGTATACCGTCTGTAGTGTTCAACAATTTCTGAAGCTGGATTCAAAGATGGATCAAAAAAATCCGTATTAACCCTCCGAATCCCAAAAACCGACGGGCAAGTTTGAAAGGCCAGTTTTCTTCCAAAAAAAGAAAAAGTAAAATAAATATATAAAAAATGAAATAAAAACCAGGCCACTAATCATAGCGGGAGACTGTAAAGACAAAAAGAACAGTTGAATTTTCAACTTTCCAGCAGTCTTTGAACATATCATGCATCACGTCCAAGAAAAAGAACCAAATCTAGTATTTCATCAAAATTACAATATTCTTTACATCTAATATAAAAAGTCGCCAAAATACATTCTAAGAAACCTGGAAAAATAAAGAATCCCACGCTCCTCAGTGCAGTTAATAAGCTACAACTGACTCTGCTGTGACTAACAGTCACGTCAAAATAAATAAATAAATTGGCGGAAATTTTCGGATGAACTGCAGGCTGTGTACCATACATACTGCGCGGTGAAATATCTATCTGGAGTTGATGTGCAGAGTAGTATGACAGCACCTAGTTTGTAGGGACTGTAAAAGTATAAAAAGGAACAGCTTATCCATAGCATGTGGGGGCCCCTTTACTGGTAACACTTGTGGGCACTTGGAAGAATGTTGTACATAGTGATTCCAGTTTCTTTTCGTTTTTGTGAAATAAATAATAAAATAATTTCATCTTTGTGTGTTTTTTTTTTTTTACATTTTTAATTTAGCATTTATGGGATTATAAATGTGCCACAAAACAAGACACTGATGAGTTCTCCCCTCTTCTAGCTGCTGCTGTGTTGTTTCCATAGAGGTGCAGGATTTTATATTGCAGTAAATAAATGATTCCACAATGAGTAAAAATGAACAAAAAATGAAAGCCCAGACCCTATATAGAAGAGCCATCCAAGCTTACTCCTTGCAAACTAAAATCCCACCCATCTACTGTGGATGATACACAAATAATGATCAGTTTTTGCTGTCACTAAATCCACCTTGCATTGGCTGCATTTTTTAATTAACTGACACTTTTTTTACTTCAGAGGAAATGTCACCGTAGAAACATCTAAGATTTCTTATTAACAAATGTTGGGTGCTAGCATTCTTGTGGCCTTGAAGCAGGGAAATCAAAGACTCTCTCAGACGTTTTATGCACCCACAAATACTCAGTACAGCAGGAATAAGCTCAGGAGCTGCTGGATGGCAGAGGAAGCTGTGGAGAAAAAAAAAAACACAAGTAGATGTGTGAGTCCTACCTCTCTGCTGTGGAGGAGGCCTTTCTCTGACACATCACCGCCAACGAACTGCTTCCCGGTGCCATTTCCTGTTTGATCTCCCACGCGACGAGGTTGCTGGGTTTCACAGCCAGGAAGTTGATGCCTGACTGGAACCACACCCTGCAGAGATGAATAAAGAAAGGCAGCACAAAGAGGGAGAAGAGAGGAAAGAGGGGAGGTTAATTTAAAGTTCACGCCGGCACATTATAAACAAAGGAGGAACGTAAGTGGAGTTGTTACAGTGACAGTTAAGGGGGAATTTGCTTAAAACTGAATCTGCTTTCACTTCAAATCTCCCTGCCCTGATTTTCTCACTGATTTTCTTTAATCTCTGATACCGCCACACTCTCTTAGTATAAAATATCTTTTAAAACTGATTCGCGCAGCGTGGTGCCAACTCCCACGGTATGTTTTTGGTGGGAGAAGACAAAAGAGTGACAAGGGAGGCTCTTGTGAAAGTTAACATTTTTTCTCTCTCCAGAATAATTGCCGCATGTGGGATGAATCAGATGTATGCTGAGCAGGAGATTATATCTAATACGTAAAATGCCGTTTTATGGGGATGCTGATGAGGAAGGGAACAAAGTAAGAGCCTTTTCTTAGTGATATCATTTGGGGGTCTTGTTTCTGTATTCATTCTATGCTGTGAAAAATGTCTAATTTTAAAGAATCATTTCTTTTTTTATTTAACAGATGCTTTCAGTATTTTTTTAAATACAAAAAATAGTATTTAAAAAAAAAAATTGACAGAAATTACATGTTGACTGTAAATAACAAGTTTTTTTTTAAAGATTTTTTAAAATATAAAGTCACTTGTAAAAAGCCTTACTTGATATCCTCTAAACTTCCACTATTTTTAGTTTATTTTTGTAATTTAATCATAGGCATTTTTTTATATAACAATATTTTCACATTTCTGAAATGGTAAATTATTTTTGTACATAGCCATACATGGCCTGTCTTAACATTAATAATTCATTAATCATCCAACAGTTTTAGTTTGGGTTTCATGTAAAAACTTATTTTACATGTGATATGATCAGAATTTGACAGTACATTGGTGTAATTATGATAAATATTTGTTGAATAATAGTGGGGTGACAATTTTTCAGAGGTAAAGCCATTGATTTTAAAGCTGGACATACTTTTATAGCACCACAGACCTGACAAATAGAAGATGTCTATGTAAAGTTACATGAAAAACTCACTACACCTAAAATGATGTAAAAAAAAAAAAAAACATAGCAGTATATTCTTGAAATAAGGAACCAAAAGGATTTTTAAAATATTATTTCTTGTGGGGGGAGATTTTTTAAGTTTTTATTGGTAGAGTGAAAGCGGGTAGAGAGGAGAGACATGCAGCAAAGGGTCGTGAGCCAGACTCGAACTCATGACCGCTGCTGGTGACCTGCGCCTATGTGGTAACGCCTCAATTGAGCGAGCTATACGGCGGCTGGTAATCAGATTTTTAAAGAGTATCAAGGCATCTAATGAATGCGTTTTTCCAAAGTATTAAGCCTATTTTTTTGCATTATAACATAATTGGACTATATCTATCGATAACTTCATTATTTTTGCACATAAATATCCTTCATCAAATGTTAAAAATCCCCAAAATACCTATGATCTCTTGTAAATTAAAACTACATATAATATATTTTAATTTCAGTAATCACTAGTCAGACACATATACAAATTCTTTATGTAAAGTTACATATAAAAACTCATTACACTTGATACGATTTAAAATTAATGGTAAATTCTTGTAATTAGAAACCAAAATACTAGTTCTACAGTTATGCCCTAATAAGATTTTTAAAACAAAGTTAGCCAACCTATTAATGGCATTTTTCTAAAGTATTAAGCCTGATTATTTATATTCTAACATTATTTGACTATATCTATGTAATAGGTAGGTAACAGGTAATAGGTAATTTAACTCAGCTCAACTAATTCAATGAACAACATTAACTAACATTAAAAAGTCAAGAAAATACATGATTTAATGTAAAATGGATGCAAGAAACTGTATTTGAATTCAGGATTTTTTACAGTTGGTTTTTTACAGTGTGAACTTTTGCTTTATTTTCTTTTCAAATATTTCTCCTTCTCATGATCAGCCTATTCTTACTCCGCTACCCTTTCTGTCACTTTTTCCCTCCTCTCTCTTCTCCAGGTTTCTTCTCTCCTCACTGCTCATCTCTGCCTTCCTCCCTCCTCGTTTCCTCTTCATCTATTCTCTCTTCCAGCCCTGTTTTCCTTATTTTTCCTGTCTCTGCTTCTTCTTCTTTCTCATCCAGGTTTTTCCTTTAATCAGGATGATTTCCTCCTCGTTGTCCCTCTCCCACCCCCACCCACCCTTCCAGATGTCTTCCTTCTCTCCATTCGTCGTCGTTCGCTCGTTGCTCTCCTTTATTTTCCCTACCAGGTCTCTCCTCTTCCATCTCTCCTTTTCCTTCTTCCTCCTCGTCTCCTAAAGCTTCCCTTCAGCCTTTCATCCGTCCCTCTGTGATTGCCTTTCCTTCCTTCCCTACACACCTTGCTTCATCCCTCCCTCTGCCCCTCCTCGATCCTTCAATCTCACGGCATCCTATAGTTAATCTCTTTATTTTACCCCTCGCCTTCCCTCTGTCCCTGTCTCTCTCTCTTCCTCTAATCCGTCCCGGTGTGTTTTGTTCTATTTATCACCTTGACTAGACCCTCCCTCAGTTTATTAACACACTTTATTCACGCGCACACACACACACACAAGCTTGTTTACTGCTTTTCCTATTAACACACAAACTCTGGCAAACAACAGACATGCTCTCGAACAAACTTTTTTCTTTACACAGAAGGGAGGGGGGAAAAAAAACAAAAACGGCCAATCCTCTTTGTCTCCTTTCTCATTATTACTTTCTTGTGTTTGTCTCTTCATGTCTTGCCAGAAAAACTGCCTGTAAATATGTTATGGCCGTCCCTCGACGAGCTCCCCCTACATATGTGTGTGAGCGCGTATGTACAAATATATATGTCCCATGTGTTAATAACAATCTAAACAGGATACTTTCAGGTGTTTGGCATAAGAAAGGGATCCTCTTGTGAAAACTTGGAAACCTACTTTTTTTTCCTGCTTCACTCTGAAGTGAGTTTCCTTGTTGTTTTAAAAGGAGGATAAAATGTTCCCTGGCTGACCGTTCTGAGTGTTGTTTACGTGCTTCAATTACGAAAAAAAATGAAGGAGAAAAGTTGCAAAAAACAGGACTTTTTTTTTTTTTGCAAGAAAGGCAGCGCGCACATTGTTTTCGGTTGCAGCGGCACGGCACAAAATAACCGGCGGTCTTCTAAAAACTCCTCTTTTTTATAATTCAACAGCTGAACGTTACAGAAATTCAAGAAAACTCGGTGGCACTGTTCCGCTTTCTACCTCGTCCCTCTCTCGCCCAATTCACCACCCGTCCTCCTCCTCAACCAGCGCCGAGTTTAAGATAATCCACTTCAAAAGGAAAGTTGCTGCACCCGTACTGCAATGAGTTGAGGGGAAAACAACAAAAAACCAGGGGATGTAATGTGAATGACAGACTGACAGGAATGGAGTATGAGGAAATAGGAATGTATACTCGAACACCGGCTGAGAAGAAATTCATTGCAGAGATTCTGAGATGACAAGGTCGTGGCAAAGACAAATGATAAATAAAACATTCTTGGAAGATAAATTAATAATAAAAATTCCCCCGCGTTTCTCCGACAAACAACAAAAAAAACCTTCATGAGAGAGCACATACCTCAGCTTTCATGTAATGTTGTCATGCAATATTAAATAATTCAACTCCATTTAATTAACATCTCAGGGCATTTTACATAGTAAGGTCAAGAGTTTACAGTGTTGCAGGGAGAAAGCTAATAAACCCCCAGTGAGGAGGTGACAGGTGGAGGAAAAACTGCCTTTTAGCACGAAGAAAAACCTCAGACAGAACCAGACTCACGGTGGGCGGCTGTCTGTTTTGATCGGTCGGGGTGAGAGGACAGTGGAGAGAGAAACGATGAGCATCGAGAAACAGCAAACAACAAACACCGGGCAGGTTAGTGGAGCCAGAAACCTCAGATCAAAAACATCCAGGTGCAAGGAGAGAGAGGACAAAGCGCAAACTATGAGAGGAGACAAAAAGTTGACAAATGACCTAAAAAATGCATTGAGTGAAAGAGAGGAGGGTAGATGAGAGGTGCTTAGTGCATCATGGGAAATCCTGCAGCAGGCTATAGCAGCATAACTATCTGATGGTCACCAACCAGCCATAACTACAAATGTTTTAAGCCTATCCAGGGTGTTTGGGATCCAGTTCCACAGTTGAAAAGCTTGTCCTCTCATGATCCTGTTGCAATAAAATCGAGCAATTTGCACGTTTCAAACACTTTTCTAGTCACGTTCCTCCAGCGCAGCCAAACCAGAACCCAAAGTGTGACAGGCGTATAAATGCAACCCACGTTAGCCCAAAGCCACCGCTGTTACAGAAAGTAGGAGCTCTACGCTAAACATTTTGAAACTGACTGCCAGTGATTACCATGGACATAATATCTGAGGAGTGCCAAACCAAACACAAACGAAAACAGGCAGAAAATACCTAATTTCTGCACAACTGCAGGGTGTTAAAATACAGATCAGGGTGGAGGAGGCGAGAACATTGTCTATTTAATTTCACTCATGGGTCTTTCTTGCAGCCTCATTGCATGTATAGGATTCTTTACATGTTTCTTGACTGGTATCGTGACCTGTTGCACTGATGTGAGGGATCATATGAAATTATTATTGTTGACATAAAAGGGTTTGGTCATTGTGAGAAACCTCAACACTGTTGTCCTTCCACTTCGTAGTTATCTGCATATCTCAAAAGTTTTTTAGTGTCTTTTCAGATCAATTATTTGCTTTTCTAAACCATAGCTTTACTGTTTTACTTTATTTTTACTGCTCTCATCATTCTAGTTCCTACCCACAGCAGGCAGCTGTCTTCGACCCAAAAAAGACTCTCATAAACCCACTTCATGCTACCTGCCCAGGACCCAAACAGCAGACACAAAGTGAAACTTACAGATAATTCCGTTTAGCATTGGGAAAAAGCGCTCGCAATATTGAACTCGCTTTCATGGCATGCCCAGAAACACAGTTTCAGTGCTAATGTTGCTTTATATCTGCTGGATGTGTAAGTTTGCAGCTGGTGTTATCACAACTGTATAAAGTGTCCCTTCAATTAAATCTGCCTTAACCAGGATTTCAGTCTTGTTAAAACTAGTTCTTGAATTGGTTTGATTGGTCTAAATTTGCCGTTTTTTTTAACACACACTTTAAAATGAGGAACACCATTGCTGATGTGAGTCCAGTATGTAGTGTTGATGAGACTTGGACACCCAAATCAACATTTTCCCACAACAAGCACACTCCAAATGTCACTGGCCTACCCCTGCAGGAAAATGCACCCCACCACATGGAAAAAAACATCAAACAATCAGGAACATGTAGAGGAACATGTTGATTTGACCTCCAAACTTCCTACACCCCATTGTGATCAAGCATTAACAGGAAGCAGTGGAACAAGTTTGATTGACAGAGGCCCCACTGTACAAGCCAGAGTACCCAAAGGATCCAGTGCCAACATACTGGTTCCAGACCCCATAGGACACCCTGAGAGGTCCTCTTGTCCATGCCCAATGGTTCAGAGAATTTTTTAACACATAAGGTGAAACCAATATTAGACAGTTGGTCATAATGTTATGTCTGATCAGTGTTTAGCATAAAGTTCCTTTTGTCGTTGTTTTAATGAACAGCTGGATTGTGCTTCAGAAACTTCTCAAGTCTGACGGTATCTCTTATAGAAAAACAACAAAAAAGATCCATAATTTTAAATTGTAAAGCCATTTTTTGGAAACAAATAGGATTCCAGCTGCTACATGCAGTTGGTCTCTGCTTTTAGATCAGTCAGAGCAGTTTGCTAAATCAACAAACCGAGCCACCGCATGGATGCATAAATCTAAATGGAGTGTGAGGACATCACGTTTCTGCAAGTTTGTGTCCTGCTTGTTCAACAGGTGTGTGAATAAATTGCTTGCACTGTCTTCATTACTGGCGGATTTTCTTGCACATATGGTGAGCTTTATATTTGTTGACTTGAGTAGAATATGAGCTTCCTTTTGTTTACAGTGTAATATGTGGAGACAAAAAGCAAGTTCCAATTACACAAGTCAAGGAACGTCCATGTAGTGTCTACAACCGAGTGCCACACAAAGACAAAAATCACAGCTCAGAACAAGGGTATAAGAGCATTATTAGTCCACAGCATGCTCGGCATTATAGACCATTATGAGATCCCTGTAAATGCATTGCATTGTTCAGTCCAAAAGAGAAAGACTGAATTCAAAACAAAACAACGTCATGTATTGTCAGGTTGCCTCTAACATTCAGAAATGATGTGTGTGGGAAAATGAAGATTGATTTTGCATGTCTGGACTGTAAATGATGAACATACATAACCACAACAACACACAGAAAGTCGCATATGTGAGGAAACGCAGTGACACTGTGGTGCATCTGTCAAGTCTTTGGTGTATGTATATATATAGAGAGAGAGATATGTGTGTGTGTGTGTGTGTGTGTGTGTCTGTCAGCAGGCAGGATGATGGACAAGGCTGTGTCCCTAAGCTGCTTCTGTCAGATCCGTGTACAGCAACAGAGCCTGACAAGTGTCTGTGTGTCCGTCTGTTAGGTAATGCCAGACGACAAGCCGAACTTCCCCCCGTCCTCTCTCTTTCACTTTGCCCCGTATTTATCAACCTTTGTCATATTTTTCATATCAGTGACACTGTTCTGTCTGGAATCTGGATGACAGATTTATAACACGCGCTGTCTGCTAAACTAACAGACTCCAACAGCTCATATTTACATGTCAGTTGTCGCCTTCCTTACTTTGGCGTAAAAACTTTATTTACACCATGAAACATTAACTGAGAGTAATTCCTCCTCTGTTCCCAGGGTGACACTCCTATATTACACACATTCACAGCTGCAATCTGCTCCCGTTGGTCACCGAGTAGCTCACAGAGCATTACAATTGATTTTCTTTTTTTCTGGAGCAGAGCCTTGTTTATAAGCACTTCAACATTAGTTTTCCAAGTGGAAAAATAAAGAGCAAGTGGAGAGGAAAGGCAACAGGGCATCAAGCCAACAAAAAAAAAAAAAACTACACTGTGAATAAAGTTTCCCTTTTTGCTTCTTTGAACCGCAGCTGTAAATGTTAAAATGCAAAATGTGTCTCTGTCAATGCGATGATGAGTATTTTTAATAAACTCCTGAGGGTCTCTTTACCTCACTTATGCAGATTGTAGCTCTGCAGCGTTTTTGGCTCTTTTTCTCCGAGAGATATCCTGAAAGTTTATGGAGGTACTTTCCTATCTTTATTCAAGAGCGCGATCTTTCAATTTGAGAGCATTATTTCTTCATTTTATGTTCAGATTTTTAATGCCTCTCCTTTAAAATGCTCGCCCAGGTACAAATCTGCTCCACTTCAGCTCAGAACTGCTTTTATGCACTCAGATATACTTGCATTAATGTTCTGTGAGTTCGATTTGAGTGCACCTTCTCATGCTCAGATCCCTTTGTACACTCGCATAACTTCTGCTGGCAGATCTGTGCCTTCATTCTTGGAAGTTTGTGAAAGAAACGTGTCGAATACAGTCTAAGCTATGATGTCGACCAATGAAATCATCACTGCTTCCTTGGACGTGCCTTTGCTTTTCTTCTTATTTGTCCTTATGCCTCATTTGTTCCCTTGTAGGAGTTTTTGAGTTACCTGACACCGATCAGGCATAACATTATTACCACCTGCCTGATATTGTGTTGGTCCCCTTTATGTGGTCAAAAATTCTCTGAACCATTGGGCATGGACAAGATTACCTCTCAGGGTGTCCTATGGGGTCTGGAACCAGGACGTTGACACTGGATCCTTTGGGTACTCTGGATTGTGCAGTGGGGTCTCTGTCAATCAAAGTTGTTCCACTGCATCCTGTTGATTCTTGATCACAATGGGGTGTAGGAAGTTTGGAGGTCAGATCAACATGTTGGGCCATTGTAATGTTCTTCAACATGTTCCTGATTGTTTGATGTTTTTTTCATGTGGTGGGGTGCATTTTCCTGTGGGGGTAGGCCAGTGACATTTAGGATTTCCATTTGCATGAGGGAGTGTGCTTGTTGTGGTACTATGTTTATTTGGGTGTCTAAGTCTGATCAACATGGATGTTAAAATCCAAGGTTTTCCATCACAACACCTCATAGTACCAATATGATCAATGTTATTCACTGCATCTGTCAGTGGTCATAATGTCATGACTGATTGGCGTATATTGCAATGTCCACAGCTTTTACCGTAATAACCACATATAAAAGTAGCTCCATATCACAAAGGCCTCCCATCGCCTCGTTAGAAGAGAAAATTATGTCAGTTAAGTTTCTTACAGCTCCTTTATGTGCACCTATTGTTTAACCAGCTCCAGTGGTTTACTTGCAAACATGGATGACCCAAATCAAGGACCTCAAGTAAGTATTTTATTTCAATGGTGCTTTTTTTAAAATGGTCACTTTCTTCAAATTTAATTGGTAATGGCATAACTGCAGCATAGGAACACATCCAAGATAACGTGTTTTGGCTTTGAAGTGTTATTAGCAATGCAAACACTGTTACGAGGCAACAACCAATGAAATTCATATTCAAGATTCAAGATTCAAAGTTTTATTGTCATGCGCACAGTAAAGAAACACATTTCCCTGAACAATGAAATTCTTAGTTTGCTGTCCACTTGGATTACCAGCAATAAAATATACTGCAAATAAAATAAAATGTATGCCTGGTTTTGAGAGAAAGCAAATCTGATCAGTTTGAATAATAAGAAAGTCACTCAATAGAAAAATTCAGGTTTGCTTCATCTTTAGCTGCTGGTTGATTTGCTTGCTTTTGTTGAGTGCAAAATTGTAAAGAAACGCCAAGTACGGAACATTTTTCTTTACCACAACACCAGAACCTGTCCATCCCCTCCAGAAATAACACTAAAGCTGACACAAGTTAGGCTGTCTAACGAGAAAACCTGAATGGAGAGGACTAAAGAGAGGAGAATGAATGATGTGATCCATTTTTATAGCTTAGCCTTTCCTCAAAGGACTACTGACCCAGGAAAGAGAACAATATGTGCAGGGACAGGATAACAAATTGTTCTGCTGAAGTCGAGAATCACTTAAGTCCAATTAATTCCCTTTACACCTAATCCCATTCTTTAAATACGCTTTCCACATCCTCACCTGTTTAAAGCCTTCAAAGAAAAGAAGTTCTGCTGTACTAGTGCTGTTTACACATGATTGTAGAAAAATATTTAAGGTCTAAAATGTGACCCGTTCCTGGTTAATGGACACCCACATGCGATTTGTCTCTTCAGCAGAAGCAAAATGAGCCCAGGCACAAGGTCACGCAGACATGTGAGTCACATGTTTGACTCTGTGTGAGAGTAAATCACTGCAGCGGTAACAGTTGGTTTCCTTGAAGAGCGTTTGATAATTGAAGGACAGATTTACACTCGGCACAGAGAGCGACAGAGAGGGAGGAAGTAGAGAAAAATGAGTGTGAGGAGGATGGAAAAAGAGAGAAACCACAACCGAGACTCCAAACAAATGCGCTACAGACCTTCTGATGAGTCCAGCTGTTCAATCCATACCGTTTGTTGCCAACATCACTTGAGATTTCAGTATTTTCCAGCTCCTGAGGTGCTGAAAGGTCAGCAGGCTCAGCAATTACCAGGCAGACTAATAACACTTCCTCGTTAGTCCCCTCAGTGTATGTATGTATGTATGTATATGTATATATATATATGTGTGTGTGTGTGTGTATATATATGTATATGTATGGCTGATATACACACACACACACACACACCACTGGTTCATCATTTATCCTCAGCCAGATTGTGTTTGTGCACTTGGTCTCAGTTTTCCAGCATCTCTGTTTTGTTTTCTACCTGTTATCTGTACTTTCTTGTTGCCTGACCCGTTTGCATCACTTCCCTTTCAGTTTTCTGCAATGCTCTGGAAGCTGTTAGTTTGAGTTTTATGATACCAGAGCTCTAATGTGCATGCTGTGGTCGCTTCATTAAATGTACAATAAACACCGATCAGGCATAACATTATGACCACCTGCCTAATATTGTGTTGGTCCCCCTTATGTAGTGAAAAATGCTCTGAACCATTGGGCATGGACAAGAGGACCTCTCAGGGTGTCCTATGGGGTCTGGAACCAGGACGTTGGCACTGGATCCTTTGGGTACTCTGGCTTGTGCAGTGGGGCCTCTGTCAATAAAACATGTTCCACTGCATCCTGTTGATGCTTGATCACAATGGGGTGTAGGGAGTTTGGAGGTCAAATCAACATGTTGGGTCATTGTCATGTTCCTCAACATGTTCCTGATTGTTTGATGTTTTTTCTATGTGTTGGGGTGTATTTTCCTGCAGGGGTAGGCCAGTGACATTTGGGATTTCCATTTGCATGAGGGAGTGTGTTTGTTGTGGGACAATGTTTATTTTGGTGTCTAAGTCTCATCAACACAGATGTCAAAAGCCAAGGTTTTCCATCAGAACAGCACATAGTAGCAATATGATCAATGTTATTAACTTTTAGTGGTCATAATCTTGTGGCTGATCACTGTATAGACTGATTGATATGGGTTTTTCAGGGCCAATGCCGAATATTGGTGATCAAGAAAGGACGACAACCAACATTTGGAACTGATACACATTAGATGTAATGTTTTAACAGTATAGGGACCTGTCACTGATAATCATATTCACCATTATTAATAAAGAAGCCTAGTTAAGTATGTAAAACAGAAATAGGAATGATTAAATTAGGAGTTTGTCTCCCGCAGTCACATCTGTTGTTCTTCTCTATTTTGTTAATATTTCACTGTTCTATCACTTTTATTGTCCACTGAGGTTCATACATTAAATTTTTATTAATTATTGTTTTCCAGACTTTGTTTCAGGGTAATCTGTGGTTCCCTTCTAACTTAGCTGCTAGCCATTAGCATAGCCTCAGCCACTGTAACAGGTGCTAATTTCCTGGTTTGTGCCAATGGCTTGTGCTTCTTGTTCAGTTTCTGCTTGAGAGACATGTCTGAGCCGTGAAGTAGCCTGTTTAATTTATCAATAATCAGTCAAGAAAAATATTGATAATCTCAGAAATGACAAATTTCGCCCACAATAATCGGCCAGGCAGGTAATCGGTTTATCCCCAGTACAATATTCTATGAAACTGATCTCAGCACAAAAGTAATCTTTGAAAATTACTGGCCTGTGGCAAATTTATAGACTCCAGTGAGCCTCCCATCATAGTGTAAGCCCTTGTTGCCTGCAAAGTCGGTGTGTTTAGAGCCTGTGGGCTTTGAAAGGCTAAAAACTGACAGATCTCTTCAGCGAGAGCGTAACTCAAAAGGGCTTAGGAAGTCAACTAAGGCTTACAAGTGATTTGGATGCATTACTCCAACAAGCATCAACTCCGTAAACATGTTTTAGGAGAGAAAAGTAGATTCTTAATCCTTCAAGGTTTATGTGCTCCCCTTGTGTTTGTCATTTTAATTTAACTTTATCGGTTTTTCATCAGAGATACTTTGGCAGATCAGAAGTAATTTTTTCGAGTTGCAGGCAAAGATACAGAAAGTAACAATAATAATTAAAAAGAATAAACAAATGAAAATAAAGACCCACGGTGAAGCTTCAAGCCAGTCTCAATCTGCAGAAAATGACAACTTTATGCACTTTAATCTGTGACGGCTGTAAATAGAATGTAAAGATGCTCCAGGTAGTTACTTGTCTGGATTGTGAGAGGAAAAGTGGGTTGTGCTAGATCAGGTGAGTCACTGGGGTTATCACAAGAGCATGTCCTGATTAAATCTGGCTCGCAGTTCCTCCTGTTGACTCAGCAGTAAATTAGTTGCTGTCAGTGATAAGATATAGGCATCCTAAATCAATTTGATGGGTATTGTTGTCATTGTATCACCACTCTGGATTTCTAATTATATCTGTAGTTCTGGCAGTCTTCCAATATTTGCAGAAACAATAACAGTAAAATGAGCCCAGAATCTGAACCAACTTCCTGCAGTCACAATGCATTTTTCATAAGTTTATAAAAATATTCTTCAGAAAAGATTGTGTTTTTTAAAAAAAAATCTCAAAAGCATGGTGATGATAGAATTGTCAATAAAGTAAAAAACCTACGACACATTTCTGTTCCTACGAAAATGTGCCAAGGTCTTCCCAAAGAGGTGGTCAAAGACAGACATAGCATTCATTAGTTCTTCACACATTAAATGAATTCATCTTCAAGAGGCAGCTCTTTTAACCTCATCTCTCTCCAGCCTCCAGCTTTCAGCTTCACAATAAAGGCTTAAAACTTCAGATTTGAATGCCAGTGCACACAAATACACAAAAAATACATATATATAGTTCCTGGTTTCCTGGTTTTCATCAATACAAGTTCATTTTCTTCTTTCTCTCCGAATGCTGTTATTCTACATTTAAAGTGATCTATAGCTCTGCGCTTTGCATCCAATACTGCTGCTGTCTTGTAATGTTCGGGGGAATTTAACCTTATTCCACGGTTGCACTCATTGCTATGCCGCTCTGGATAAAAGTGTCAGCTAAATGCCTAAAATGTAAATGTAAACCCAGTTGGCATTCTTCTCAAAACAAAAGCAGCAGACCCAGAGCCATATGCTGAGTGTCAAAAAAAAAATTGCCGCTGCATGTACGGCGTCAGATGTGTCTCCGAAACAGAACTAAAGGAAGACATACGGCCTTGTCTGAAGCTGTTGTTGGAACAGATGTCTCACATAAAGACGGGTTGGAAAGAAACTGTGGAAGAGAGACTATAGAAGTCCAGCTTAAAGTGTTTATGTGTTTTTATCCTGCAGCATGTCTAAGTAAAGCAGGGCAGCGCAACATGCTTTAACTGTTTTCTTTCAATGAAGCTGAAGCTCAGAAGTAGTTCCAAAAATAGATGGATAAAGTGAACAACACTGATCACCTTGTTACTATACAATGTTCTGCTGGGAAACCTTGGGTCCTGGAATTCATGAAGGTGTTGTTTTTTTTAATGAGTCATTCCATCTCAAAAGATCAAATTTTAGAATAATTTCTTACTTGACTGAAAAATGTCTACTTAATTTCCATTTTCTAATACATTTGTAAAATTTTAACTTGATTTATCAAATACTTACCAAGATACTTCTTACCAAGATTTTGTTTGGGTTTCTTAAAGTAATTTTGTCATACCTGCTTAATTAATAGCAGGTATGACAACAGTTATAAAAGTTTTAAAAGCTAACTTTAAAATATAGCAATTTTTATTTTAAATTGCATTCTATATGTTTTGTTTTGTATTTTTATGACATGCAACTACACATAATTCAGAAAATATCACTGGCTGACTTCTGTATTATCTTTTTTTTATGAACGTGTGCTCAAAGATTGGACTTTTCATGACGGCTTCAGTGTTTTTCATATTTCAACTTACTCACAATTAGAGACTATTTATTATATTTGTCCAATATTTAGAACTGTGAATCAATGACATGATGAGAAAAAAACAGCAGAAATTTCAGTCTTTTATATTTAATAGGTCCGTGAAATACTGTCACCAAACATAGGCTCAAATTTCAATGTGCAAAAAATTAAAAGAAGTACTGATAGTAAGACGACTGTCTAGGAAAGCACTTGATATTTTAATCTAAAATTTCCCAGATACCATTCAAAATAACCATAATTTAAGATTTAAAAAAAGTTCCAAGCAATTTAGAGATGGTTGAGCAGAAGACCTCTAATGATCTGAGATGGAATAACCCATATGTCACCCTAAAAATCGCTCCAGATCAAGTACATCCCTCTCCCATTGCAATGGCTCTTCCCCCAGCAGGAAAACGCACCTGCATCGCAAAAAATACTCAGGAACAGCTTGAGGAACACAGCAGAAGAACCCAAGGCACTGACCTGGCCCCTAAACTTCCCAGATCCCAATCTGGTTGAGCATTCATGGTATTCGACAGAAAAAGCCCAATCCATGGAGGCCCCACCCTGCAATCCCCAAGACCCAAAGCAAACAATGCCAACATCCCAGTGCCAAAGGGCACCTCAGAGGTCCAGTGTCCATATCCTGAATGGTTCAGAGTGTTTTTGGCACCACAAGGGGAACCTGCACAATATTTGCCTTGTGGATTTAACATTGTGACTGATCCTTGTATGTTTAAATGATCATTATAACCTGTTGCCCAGTTCAGTGAAGGCAACATCTCTGAACAACGGCTCACGAATAAAATTATTCATTACAACAAAAAAAGGTTTGCCACGATCGCCAGCAGTGTAAATTGCAACATTCACTGACAATTTGTGACTTCAAGAAACAACAGTGCAGCCACAACAAAAATGGCAGCGAGTCGAGAGCAGACAGATGTTCAAAGGCATCCAACACACCACCTGCATATTCCTGCAGCACACTGTGAGAGAAGCTGCCTTCATTGGACATGAGTGGCATTTAAATGAGTCAACTGTCAAATCATTAAAATCTTGTTTTCTGCTTTTCCTGCTTTTTGAGCGGCAGAGGCAAAACAATCTGTTGTTGTGATCCTAACACTGAAATGACGCAGGGTTACTTTATTACATGTGACAAGCTGTCAACAAATTGCAAAGTTGTAAAAGTCTTTTTCCCCCCTCTACGGTACAAGTTACAAGCGCTTAACAAGCCGATGCATCATGCATAATTCTTCGCTCATCAGATTACTGTTACATCAAAGCTGTGCAGGTAAATCAAATCTGATTGACTTTTTGTTTTGTTTGCCACATTTTAAAAGACCGTAACTATTTCTAATACAAATTTCACAATGTACACTGTTGTATAACTGTGTTATTATTAGGCAGGTACCAAATTTTGATTTTTCCTTATATAGTCTTGGCATACTAACAATTCAGGAGTCATAGTTTAGTGTTTTACTGAAACTTTGAAGGCACATACTTTTTGAAGTGAGAGTGATGGACAGATTGGAGTTCAGAGGTTTTTTTTTTTTTTAATGGAATGAACAGGTGGGGTTGTCTTTTAAGACATGGTGAGACAGATGGGGAATCTGTAAGTCTGGAAGTTTATAATAGACATTTGTTCAGCATTTAAAAGACGGATGTAAAAGAGCCCCGGAATGCTGGTCACAGGTCAGATGTGTCTTTATGGAGGAACATCTGTTGTATCTCGCTACTCAGAATCTTTAACTGTTTTTTGCTTTGAATTTCTCTTCTTCTCTTTCATTCCTTTGCTCTGTCCGGTGGATCTCGCTTCCCTTGTTGCTCTTTCATCTTGTCTGTCATTTTTCATCCCTCTGCCACCTCTTACAAAGACTTTTTTCATCTTTGCTTCCTTTAAAGTCACTCTTCAGGTCATTGAATCATACCCCTAAAAGTATGAAAATTACATATTTAGAAGTTTGTTACATAAAAAATCCCTTCCTGCCCTATTCTTCCTGCTTAGATGTAAGTCTGCACTGTTGCTTCCACTAGACTGTGCAGCTCCAGCACAGCAGCTCACCTAAGACTCTGCTAAAACACTGCAAAACTGCTGTATCACTATTTCAAGTTGTACCATTGGAGTAATTCAGCCATATAAGTTGGAGCAGGAAACTAATTCTGAGTAGAATAATGATATAGAAAACACCTCCATGAAAGTTACCAGGACTGGTCCCTTAGGTTTTTAAGATCCAGAAATCTGAATCTGTTCTTTAAAAAAAAAACAAATGTTTAGGCTCCACAAGAAATATCAGTGCAGCAGTTTAGCAGCATAAACACAAGTCTTTAATTCTTTCAGGACTTGGAATCATGAACTCAATGTGGAGAACGATTAAGCAATCAATCCAATTGATTTAATTTACTACAACTTGAATTTAGTTTAAACCAATTAACGCAGAAACTTCAGTCTAAATTACACTCAAAATTAAGTTAGTATAATTACTGACATTATTAAGTCAACACGGCTCATCAAAACAATGTTTGCAACCTAAAAGGTTTATCTTCCATCCATGGGGTTAATTAAGTGGCAGTAAAATGTTCCCCAAATTACTTTTTAGAGTGTGTTTCAGTGTGTTTTGTCCTCAGTACACCGCAGTTCCATGGCAGAAAGGTTCAGCTGTGGTGTTGAAGACTGTTTTCATTCTTACAGAATATACACCGATCAGCCAGAGCATTATGACCACTGACAGGTGAAGTGAATAACATTGATCATATTGGTACTATGTGCTGTTCTGCTGGAAAACCTTGGATTTTAACATCCATGTTGATGAGACTTAGACACCCAAATAAACATTGTCCCACAACAAGCACACTCCCTCATGCAAATGGAAATCCCAAATGTCACTGGACTACCCCTGCAGGAAAATGCACCCCACCACATGGAAAAACCATCAAACAATCAGGAACATGTTGAGGAACATGACAATGGTCCAACATGTTGATCTGACCTCCAAACTTCCTACACCCCATTCTGATCAAGCATCAACAGGATGTAGTGGAACAAGTTTGATTGACAGAGACCCCACTGCACAAGCCAGAGAACCCAAAGGATCCAGTGCCAACATCCTGGTTCCAGACCCCATAGGACACCCTGAGAGGTCCTCTTGTCCATGTCCAATGGTTCAGAGCATTTTTGAGCACATAAGGGGGACCAGCACAATAATAGGCAGGTGGTCATAATGTTATGTTTGATCGGTGTGTGTGTGTGTGTGTGTGTTGTTTTCACTGGAGAGGGTCTTTTAAGCTGTCTTAAGGCATAAGGCTATGTCATTCTCATCTGCCTTCCTTCCTGTACATTAGTCTCTACTATGTCCATTTATACCTCAAAAAAAAAAAAAAAATCCTGAGCAGCCTTTGTCAGTTGTAGCAACACTAACCACAACTGATGAATACCTTAATTTTAATACTTTTGTTAAGATTTTGCTCACAAACAAAACAAAACAAAACCCCAGCTTTACTGGGTTTTCATTTCCTTAATTACCGGCATGTTTTTGTTTACCTGGCAAGGACAATTAGAGATGTGAATTTGTCTGTAATTTTTGTCTTTGTGGAGCAAAGGATGCATGTTATTAGTGCTGCAACACAAAGCATGTGAGTGGACAATAGACTGCTGTTTTGTTCCAATTTGCCATGAACTATTCTCACACAGGCAGACCTATTTCCACAGCACAGTGTCAACACTAGAGAATGGCCTGGCTGTATTTCATTATTATTCTACTCTGGCTTGTTTATCTTTCTTTAAACCAGTCACAAACTTCTTAGGTGGCACTCAGCCCAAAACGTAGCAACGATGCCCCTGCAGAATAGTGTCACGGGAAATTGTTTTGGTTGAACATTTGCATGCAGGGAAGATGAGCGCTGTCATTGGCTGTCATGATAATTTCAAAAGAACCAAGAAGACCTGTAGGTTTTCTTTCTCATAGCAAAAGGGATCTTTCAGCAGGACCAATAAGAAGACTTTAAACTTCCTCAAACTTGAAATAATCACACATACTATAGATGCATGGAGCTGCTAATATTTGCATATATAACATAATATGAAGCACTAGACAATGGAAAACAATTATTTTCTCATCACAGAAATCAGGTTAACGTTAAAGTTTATGCTAAATTTGTTAATTTTAGATGTGGGTGAGAGCATCCCCTAACCACCCACCCACACACACACACACACACTACACCACTGCTTTCTGTTTGGCTGTCTCTGTCCACACACACTATTATCTCTCTATTCCCTGAGCAGCTGGCTCCCAGTTATATAAGTTTACTGCAAAATGACTATTGTGTAATAATAATGAAAGCTGCTTGAAAACAAGAGAAAAGGATGTGTGTGTAACTGTCTGCCTGCGTTTGAGGGTTTCTTTGATTCCACATATAATGCATGAAGTAAACGCCCATGATGTCAACACCCTATTACATGCTTTCTTGCTCAATGTACGAGTGCTTATAGATGCCTGTGTGCACATATGTTGGCTTCCACTCCTGTGTTTTTATGCATGAGTGAGGAAAACGCCATCCGCTGCCTTCTGCTCAAGACCTAGTCTTTGTTTTACGCTGCTGCTGCTCAGCACAGGCCTCAGCACCATCAGCCCTGCAGGGGCAGCCATTATAGAAACCCCCCTCCATCCTGCATCTGTCCTGCACAGTAAAGAGTTCAAATTACTCCAGTAAGATCTCTAAAAAGCCAAAACAAGTATATTAGATGTTGTAAAAGACGCATTGTAAGTAGAACATGAATGCAAAAGTTGAAATCCTGGAAGATTAGACAGAGTCTGGAGGTGCTCTCACAAAGATGGAACCAGAACTGATTAACAAATCAGTGACATAAAGCTGTGAAAGGGGTGTCGAAGTGCATTTGGTTGTGTTTCATAAATGATTACACCTGATGTACCGTAATAAAAGCTGTCAGTCCTACATTAGCGAAGCAGGTACAGTAATTCACCCTCGAATGTTTTCCAGCTGACACACGGTGTTAATTGTAACACCAAACAAACAGCAACTTCATACTGACCCCATCGTTCTAGTCAGAATCTTTTCTCTCTGCGGATGAAGCCAAGTGTAGCAGCAGTTCAGCATGCATGCTGGAACGCGTGGGACTTTTACAACTGCTACCTCTGTACATATTTTTATTTCTTTATGCAGGACATCGATAATGTAATCTGCAGGGTTTGATGTTTGGATACTGGATCCCTCTCAAATAAAAAAAATGGAATCAAACCGCCCACTCTACTTCCCACCACACATGGGATTAGAACGACATATTTTTTCAGTAAACAAAGACACAGACAATAGTGGTGGGTTGCTGGGTGCTGTAGTAGCTTCAAGCTAGTCCTCTGGGCTGCCGTCCCAGATTAGCTGTGTAGCAACCAACTACTCAACCATGGATCACTTTCAGAGACTGGAAGGCGAAAGGACTTTCAGTATTAGATCAAATCTGACCAGGATGAAAGGACAATTCTTGTAATCCACATGGCGCATCAATGTTGTATTTTCAGATATGGGATATGAAACTTCACTGGCTTTGTCGGCCTGTCAAAGTGTCAGTATTCTGTCATTCAGACGTAGGCCAATTTTACATTAATGTTCCTCACAGCTTCATTCAGACATACCAAACACAGTAAAGGACAAAACCAAGTAATTTTTTGTACATATTAATGATACAGTATGAACAAAACACTGTATCTAAGGCTTATACCAGCCCGTGAAAAAGTAATAGACCCCCCTAAACCTACTAACTGGTTGGACCACCCTTGACAGCAACAACTGCAATTAAATGCTGTGATTGATAGCTTGTGATCAGTCTTTTACATAACATCACATTCTTTTTGGTCAGCAGTGATTTGCGCCTTGCAACTCTCCCATGGATGGCATAATTGCTCATTACCTTTCTTATTGTAGAATCATGTAGACAGACCTTGACTGAGGCCAATTACTGAGGTCTGCAGATCTTTTGATGTTCGCCTGGGTTCTTTTGAGACTCCTACATTAGATATTAGCATGCTCTTGGAAAAATGTTGGTCACTCCTGGGAAGGTTCGCCACTTTTCCATGTTTTCTCCATTTGTGGATAATGTCTCTCACTGTGGTTCCCTGGAGTCCCAGAGCCTTAGCAATGGCTTTGTAACCCTCCAGACTGATAAATGTCAATGACTTTGTTTTGCATCTGTTCTTGAATGTCTTTAGAACGTGCCATCATGTGCTGCTTTTTGAGACCCTTTAGCTACTTCACAATGCCACACAGGTTCTATTTAAGTGATGTTTAGGTTCAACAAGCCTGGCAGTAATCGTATGCGGGTGTGGCTGGTGAAATTGAACCCAACTGCCAAATTAATTTAGTCATTTGGCAGCTATGATGGAGCTCAAGACTCAAGCTAAATGACTTAACTCTAGCTGATACAATACAATACTTTGTTTCTGACAGCTCATCTTTCTGATATGAA
This sequence comes from Dascyllus trimaculatus, assembly GCA_024666655.1. Taxonomy (NCBI): domain Eukaryota; kingdom Metazoa; phylum Chordata; class Actinopteri; family Pomacentridae; genus Dascyllus; species Dascyllus trimaculatus. Next base: position 26,130,697 of record CM045449.1, on the reverse strand, counting down.
GAAAGGTCCATAGTGTCACCTGTGTCTCCATGTCCAGGATCATCTCTAATTATAGGTAATTAATGAAGTTTCTAGTGCTGTCCCATGTGCACTAATAGGCACAACTCTCTTGCTTTGGAGATGTTCACATGGATTCTATACTGCGGGGATTTAATAAACTGAGAGGGAAGACTCCTACAACCAGCTGGAAGCAACAAACAGAACTTCTGCTCCTGTTATTACTGTTTTGTCAAAACAATAATAACAGGAGATTTCTTATTTTTCATGGACAATTTAGTTCGCAGCCTAAAAGATGTGAAATTGTAGATTGAAGTACAGGAAAAAGGCATGTTGTGACTTTGACTGTGTCTTTTGTACATTCTGTGATGTTTTGGGGGCATCATTTACACATCTAAAATTGTAGTCACTTATGGGTGCCTATTCATTAATGCGTTGGCGTACAGTTCAGACTTGTGTTAAAAGTGATTCAACAAAAATGAGTGCATGTCTGAAAGGGATTAAGATATTTTTCTTGCTTGCGTGTTGGTTTTCCAATAATGCAGGAGAGCCTGTTTTTTGATTTTAAGAGAGGAGAAGGAAGGCAGCTACTGTTGAGAGTAAAACAGATATCATTGGGTTTCTTTTTACATTTCTATTTCTAGTAAACTAGTAAGAATACATTGCACTTGAATAAATTAGTTGGAAATACCTAATAGGAACCAACTAATTGATAATATATGGCAAATTAATTAACATTAATTAATAGGTTACCCATACAATCTGGTTTTCTGTTTTCCATTTTTTTGCTTTAAAACACAGCACTCCACACAAAACCTTTTTATGTTATCAAAGACTCCCTTTGCCTTATCACATTTCACTCTGAAGGTGTGTAATGTGGCTATTAAGAGTTGGTAGTTGGGAAGATGAAATGGCAGAGAGAGCAGTATGGGTGCAACTGACTGGACCAAACAGATGAGGGAGAATGCTGCATTAACAGGTTGGCAGTAATACAAAGACTGCTGTGACTCGGTTCTTCTGCTGACAAAAACAGAGATAACTGCCTCACCAGTCAGGCTCAGTGTTGTGTGTCTTTTTTTTCAATATATATAAAAACCGATAGCACCAAGAAATCAAAGTGATCCCCGTTCACACTCAAGCTGTTTTCTTTGAATCTTATGATCTGATGCTCCAGATGTTGGTAACTATGGTTTGCAATTTAAGAAATGTAGCGAAAACATATTTACTAGCGTCTGCTTGTGTAATGCAAAATACTGCATGTAATGTTCAACAAAAAAGTTGCTGCCTTTTTCCCCATTTTAAAGGAGACCCATCACTGAATTTCAAAACATCAGCAAAGACTGTGAAGTCGCTATCAAGAAGAACTTTAGGAGTCGCAGACATCAATAATGAACAAGAGACCAATTTTTGTGGTAACACCAGGGAGACAATATAGGCCACATGCAGCTGGGAACTGCTTACTCAACAGAGTAATAAAGCTACAGGCAGCTCATTTGGATGAAAACTTCAAAATTTAAGAGTCCAAGACTACAGCCTCTCATTTATTATGAATGGAAAACTTCCAAAAGCACCTCATCCCTCCTAAGTGAGGGATTGGCGCTGAAGAGCTAATCATCATAGGAGAGCTTGTGTGTGTGTGTGTGTCTGTGTGCATCCTGATTGATATTTATCAGTTAAAGTATCTTGTTGGAGTTAAAGTCTACAAAATTCATACACACACACACACACACACACACACACTTCTCCTAACTCATTCCTGACTAGCTCAATTAGCAAACGTTGAGTGCAAACGGGCACAGGCACAAACACGCACATTTTTTTTTTTCCTCAGCCAAGCAATAAAATCACAGGTCTCAATAGGCTACGACAATGGCAAGCGATGTAGCAGTTGGCAGGGATAACAAACAAATAAACATGTCAACAAAACCAGCAAACAACAGGTTAGATCAACAAACACAGCTGGGAGCAGAGGCTCAATGATAAGAGGGCAGCTGGAGTCTGAAGTGCGGTTTGTGGGAGTCAATGGAACAGCAGTACATGTCATATCAGTTTGTCGTCCATGGAGGAGAGGGCTGCCAGGCAGATGGCGCGCGCACACACACATTCACACACACACATTCACATACAGCGCAACGTAAACAGGTGAAGTGGATGGAGGAGTTTGTACAGGTGAAGTTGTATCGGCCTCAGCTTGTCTGTAAACTCTTATGACATCTACACAGAGTAAACACTTTGTTGAGTCTAATTGGGGAACTGAATTTCAGAAAGAAAACTAAGTGACAAGAAACGGCTGTTTATTCATGGGTTATTTGATAAGGACAGACACATAAATTAACTAAAAGCAGCAATCCACTGCAAAACACCACACTATTTATAGCAACTGCTCATTTGCAACACCCACTTATTGAAAGACAGAAGAGAGAACTGCAAACCAGCAGTCACCCAAAAATTATGCTCCTATACAACTAATCTGCTTTGTCAATTGCATTTTGAGGGAAATGAATTTTGTTCCAGATTATGTTTGTTTGTTACATATCACAAATATACTTTTGATTAACATATATTTTCATTGTAATTGTTGCTTTACTGTTATTCCTTTTCAGCCAACCAATCAAATTTTATATACAGGAGTAGACAAACCACCCTGTTAACCCAAAAAATGAAGGAGTAGCTTTGAACATATTCTGAAATGGTTGTATTTAAACCCAAATTTAGCTATTGTCTTAAACCTAAACAGTTAATTTTAGTGGCTAAATTTAACCAAACTTCAAGGGAATGAGTAATGGTGTGAAGGCATTAAAAATGATGCCATTTTCCTAAACCTAACCACATAGTTTTGGTGACTAAACCTAATCAAACAGAAAATGACTGAGTGAAAATGAAACTTAAACCAAAGAATAATTGTCCCATACTGGACGCAAACCCTTATTCCATGGGACCAAGTGTTGTTTATGGTTTGTGCTGCCATCTACTTAAGTAAACTTAGTGGCTCCTTCAAACTAAAAGCCTTTCCTACTACATCAGTCTTACCTTTCAGGGAGAAAATACACCTCTTTCAAAACATAAGTATGCAGTTTGGATCTATAAGAATAAGTTTTTAAGAAAAAAAGGTTGCTGCAGGCACACTGGTCAGCATGTGTATTGAGCCATTTTGACAATTTCCACCTTGAATGGATTCTGCAGGATTCACATTTCAACAGTGCTTTCAAAAAGTTTAAAAATCTACTTGAAACTTATACAACTTTCACCTGCAAATATCATTTTCTTTGCAGCAACAAGCTAAAAAGCATTGCATTCAGAAACCTTATTATCAGAAAAACTAAACCAGGAGACCAACAATAAGCCACATGCCTGTTTCCCCAACAGGGACATTTTGCAGAAGTTCACAATCTCAGCAACACACTGAATCAATCATTATATTGAAAAATAAATACAAATATAACTCAAAAATCTTGTAGAAAGTGCTAAAATGCAGAAGCAGCTTAACAAGTATGGAGTAAAAATTGAAGCTTAGACACTGATTTTGTCCATTACTGCTACCACTCTACAACTAAGCTAATTATGGGCTGAGAACAGTTGATGGGACATTAACTGAACTGGACAATCTTAAAGTAGCTCATCAAAAGTCTACTTTGTCACTAAGCAGACTGTAGAGTAATTGGATCTACTTCAGCAATACCTGAGATCAACCATCGTCAGTTTCCACTTTCACAAAAACTATAGAGCAGAGAAAACCTAGGAGGAACCCTTTTATGTAGATTTCAGTATGCTAATGCTGCACTGCTAACATTAAACAGAGTGAAAAGGCTAAAAGAGTCACCTACTGGGAGAGAGATGCAGCACCTGAGGGTTCCATTACTGTTATCGCAATTAAAAAAACTGAGTCGAGGTGCACTTAAATATCTTCCAATCCTTCTCTTTCTTTTTATGCTTCAGTAGGAATGTGTAGAATCACACACACACACACACATCACCTGGTAGAAAAAGAGTTCTTTGTATATCTTTCAGCTTTCTCAGCTTGAGGACACACACATCCCACTCATCCGCCATGTGGTGGCAATTGTGCTCTTTATAATGACTTCCTTCAAAGAACAATTTCGTTACATGTGTGCATGTGCGTTTACCTGGGTATAATTCAAGTATTTGAAACACAGAATAAAGAATAGACCTAAAAAAGGGAGACATATACACTATATTGCCAAAAGTATTGGGACAACCCTCCAAATAATTGATTTCCAGTGTTCCAAACACTTCAATGGCCACAGGTGTATTAAATCAAGCACCTCGGCATGCAGACTGCTTCTACAAATATTTGTGAAAGAAAGGGTCACAATCTGATGGGCGAGTCTGGGTTTGGCGGCTGCCAGGAGGATTGGGCTTGACCCCTTAGTTCCAGTGAAAGGAACTCTTAATGCTTCAGCATGCCAAGACACTTTGGACAATTTCATGCTCCCAACTTTGTGGGAACAGTTTGGGGATGGCCCCTTCCTGTTCCATCATGGCTGTGCACCAGTGCACAAAGCAAGGTCAATGAAGACATGGATGAGCCAGTCCGGTGTGGAGGAACTTGACTGGCCTGCACAGAGTCCTGACCTCAACCCAATGGAACACCTCTGGGATGAATTAGAGTGGAGACTGAGAGCCTTCTGGTCAGACATCAGTGCCTGACCTCACCAATGTGCTTCTGGAAGGATGGTCAGAGATTCCCCTAAACACACTCCTCAACCTTGTGGAAAGCCTTCCCAGAAGAGTTGAGGCTGTTATAGCTGCAAAGGGTGGACCAACTCCACGTTAAACCGAATGGATTAAGAATGGGATGTCATTAAAGTTCATGTGTGTGTAAAGGCAGACGTCCCAATACTTTTGGCAATATAGTGTATGTACATTTTGAGGAACATAATATAAAGTAACCACAAGGAATAAAAATGAGATGCAAAACAACATTAGAAATAAGGAAAATAAAAAAAGTACTTATCAAGACAAAAAAGATCACAGTCAGGACAATTCTGCAAGAATTTAGGCTCAATGCTGAAGACAGTTAAAATGCAAAACAAATCAGACTGTATTAAAGTGGAATTACTGCAGTGTTATTGAAACACAGCCTAGTTTTCATCAGCTTTTAATTGTCTTGTTTGTTTGCTTTCTGAGTGACAGGTGTCTTAGTCTATTGAACTCGCACACAGTCGGTGCTACGATAAAAATTGCAAATTTTACAAACACAGACAGACAGGAGAAAAAGATGTCAGGAGTCGGAAAAAGCAGGCACCGAATTATGAGAAGCAACATGCTGCACGACGTAAGAAAAATTACAGGAATGGGAAGACAGGGAGAGGACGGAGACAGGAGGAGTGACGGAGAGATGAATTAAGAAAAGAACGGAGATGACAGGACAGCCACAGTGACCTTTAAGAGCTGCAGAGAAATGGGTAAACAAATACAGTTCGCATTATGTCTGCCTGCGCATTGTGTCGCTTGAGTTTGGGCTTCATGCATGTGTGTGTCTCTGCTTGTGTGTTTGACAGACGTCTCTGTCCCGTCCTGCCTGTCTTTGGTCCAGGTGCTGCAGCGTGATAACAGTTCCACCTCCACCTCCACCCCTCCCGCCTGCTCCTGGCCCGACTAAGTCCACTAATTCAACGCACCGGCAAAAAAGACTTGTTTCTGCTTCGGCAGTCAGCTCTCTGGAACTCATTCAACAAAAACATCCAGCGTTAGACTTTCAGCAGCTCATTCAGTGGGGGCTATCTGGATTTATTTGCCACGGCTGACTCATCTACTCCGCAATATGGAGTTAACATCAAAATGACAAATAGAGGTGGCGGAGGCCTAATGGTGAGAGAACGGAGCTGCTGGTCGGAGGGTCATATGCTCTTGATGACTCCTGAGAAGCAAAGAATGGGCAGGGGAAAGTGAGCGAAACAAGTCTGCTGTCGTCTTTAACGTTTACTGTGATGTACCGGGCCTGCCACCTGCAAAATAGCAGAGGACTAATGTTGTGATGTGCAGCGTCCAGGTGGGAAAGTTCAGAAGTAAATATAACAAAGTGTGAAAAACAGGGCTACGAAGTAACACACTGTCATTGTTTGACACTGGATCTAAAACTTCAAAAGATTAAGACCATGACCATATTGCATATAATCTAAGTTTTTAAAAAAGTCCAAATTGCTGCCTTAACTTTGAGTACATGGTTAAAGGGTAAAAGATGGAGTTGCTTTTGATCAATTTTGCCTTGTTTGGGCTCATTTCCTCCAGATCACAACCATATAGCATAAAAAAAAATCCCATTTAGATCAACAGATATCTGTTTTCCTCAGTTCTTGCAGCACACACCAGCATAATTCAACAATGAAGCCATTGCCAGAATGTTTTTATCAGCTGCATCCTGTCAAATGAAAAAACAAAACAAAGCTTGACATCTTTCAAAAAACATTAAAACCATTCAAAATATAGGAAATGTCTCATTCATGACCAAGGGTGGCAACCTCTGGAGCTGAAAAATTAAGCCAACATGTCAGTGTGAAAAACTACAGTTCCTCGATTGGCCACTTGAGACTGACTCTAAACATAACTTAGTCCCCATAAATCCCCATGTTAAAATTCCTAAATTGGCAGCAGAACTAAAAATGTTTACAGCCTGGTATAGTAAACAACTTTACTCTCTGTAGCTAATTTTGCAGATTAATGAGAACCATAGTGATTTTTTTACATAATGCTCCCTTTTAAATTGTATTAAAACACAAAATTATACATAATTAGGGGTGTGGCCACTTCATAGCCATAGTCTATGGCACAGTGATGTTTGCATGGTCCACCTCAGCTCCACTCATGCCATGCTCCACCTCTTCACTCATTTTTGAATTTGCCGGTAATTAGGAGTCAGGCACAGCCAAGATGACGACAACTGGAAACACAACATTGATCATCAAAGGCACAATATGAAAAACCTGTTGACCACATTGAACCGGCCTATATGATTATGATATATGCAGTCGTAACTGCAATGCTTATATAGAAAATTCTATACAGTTTGCCTTTCAACAGTGGTGCCACAAAAGCTGCCAGTCTAAAGATCAGGTACATTTGTCGAGGCAAAAGCAACCATGAGCTCTTAGGTTATCATTTGTTATCTGTTATCTGTTCATCTGTGCATCGTTGTTGTTGGGGAACATATTTCTGTTAGTAGAGTAACTTTTATGGAGCTCAGCTTAATTTTAGTAGAGTTACCTAAAAAGATTAAGGTTTAAGGTCAACCAGAGAAGATATGGTTTTTGTATTTGGAAAGATGGACTCAGCATTTCTAACATGTTGGGGACAACTATGCCATAAGGTTTAAACGTGCAGCCTATTTACAAGGAGTGAATGGTAAAAGCGTTTGTGTCCTCCTGTATTGAGTAGGTCTTTTTCCCATTGCAACATAATTTCATTCTCCACAATGTTGATGATAATTAACTTACATACAACCCAGCAGTGTGTTTGTTGTCTTATTCAAGGGTTGAACACGGCACATAGAACATCCCCAACACATTCAGGCTTCAGTGTCTTGCTCAAGGACATTTCAACCTGTGGACAAAAGGAGCTAGAGACTGAACTACTAGCCTCAGTATCTTGTTCATGTTAAACTGTAGGAAATAAATGTAGTAAGTGGCAACGATAAAATGAGTAGACATGGCTAGATGACTCACCTAAAATATATAACAACTAAATTCCAAAAAGTCACTGCGGAAACCTTTGAAAGTCACAAGAGAGCCTTAACTGATGTTCACAGACTGCATGTCAAGGTGCCACACCCTATCTCCTGTCTGTTCTGCTCCCCGCTTAAGTCAGTAGTCTTCAATCAGCAGTGCAAACTCAGTGTCTCCCCCTCCCCACCCCTTCGTTTTGCCATGATGGATAGAGTCTAGTCTTATCCTCCTCTTCTCCACCCTTTCTCCTCCTTTTATCCTCCCCTGCCCCCTGTCAATAGCATAGACTTCAGGAAAGGAGAAGGGGGAGGAGAGAGAGCAGTAGAAGTAGACCAGACCAGAGCAGAAAAGATAGTGTGGGAAAAAAAGGAAGGCAGATGGATGAAGCAGCCAAAAAAGTTAAATGAAGCAGTCACAGCTCAGGGTCACCTGTGGAGCAGCACCCCGAAGAACTGACACTGTTGTGTCTTGATCAGATTCCTAAAAATACTTTATAGATTGTCTGAAAAAAACTCAGACACTCGGTGTCGCTCCCTCTGCATTTCAATTATGTGTGGGCTGAAGGAGTTAAATAGTCTTTTCTATTTGCTATTGTTTACTGGATGCTGAACACTCATTACTCTGACTGTGTGTTCATTCTCTCAAAGTTGAGAAAAGTCAACTCTGAGAACTGTTGACTGTAATTTACTTTCAGTGTAAACCATAAATATACGGCAGCACATACACTGTAAGAAGTGGCTATATGCAGATAGGAAAACATATACACAGATCAGCCACAACAGTATGAGCACTGACGGGTGAAGTGAATCACATTGATCATATTGGTACTATGTGCTGTTCTGATGGAAAACCTTGGATTTTAACATCCGTGTTGATGAGACTTAAACACCCGAATAAACATTGTCCCACAACAAACACACTCCCAAACAAGTTTGATTGACAGAGGCCCCACTGCACAAGACAGAGCACCCAAAGGATCCAGTGCCAACATCCTGGTTCCACACCCCATAGGACACCCTGAGAGGTCCTCTTGTCCATGCCCAGTGGTTCAGAGCATTTCTGAGCACATAAGGGGGACCAACACAATATTAGGCAGGTGGTCATGATGTTAAACCTGATTGGTGGCATAACTGATGAGTTGTTTTAAAGTCATCAACTTTTGTTACAGTTGCATGGAAAAGTTTTGGTCATCCCTGAGTGAATTACATATTTTGTTGAAATAAATAAATCCAACCCCTACAAAAACCAGACAATGAGAGGCCGCCTTCTTCAAATCTAGAAAAAAATATAACAGTAAATGTAGCATGTACAAAATTTTGGACCCCAAAGTAAAGTCTCATTAGGACTTCTGAGTCAGGTCATAAACTGTCATTACAGTCTGCAAGCTGATTACAAATCCAAAGCTGAATAAATTGGACTCTTCAAACCTACTAGTAACACTCAAAAACCATGGGTTCCTGCATTGCTGTCTGAAGGAAACAATAGCAACAGCCTGATTAGTCAAACCATTGCACTTGCCATAACTACTCTTTGTTCATTGTTTTTTATTTTTGTTTTGTTTTTTATGCTTGTGAAATAAAATGCAATCGTGAATTAATGTTTAAAGAAAGACTGTTAGTTCATGGTTGTTGGTTTCAGGGATGTACAGATTTACTTTGTTTGAAAATTAACCAATTTAAAAGCATTTTCATTGTCAACTTTTTTTCCATATGGGGGTGAAGAGTTTCCTTACTAGCACATTTAGCACAATTATAGCTCTGTGAAAAAGGCATCTCAAAGTTAAGGCAAAGCTACTATGAGACTCCGGCAGGCAGATTTAAGCCTGGCTCACACTACAGGAGTTTTACAATCCTAAAAGATTTTGAAATCAAGTTGCATCACACATATTGGGAGAAACTTCACAGATATTCTCTCTAATTTCAGACATGCAACACACTATAAGATTTTGAAAAATAATGGCACATCACACACTATTATGCACAGCATATTTGTTATCGTGCCATAGAGAGCAATCAGGAATTAGTGCAGGATCTTATGGGGACTAAGATGCAAATAAAATTATGACTGTGATGCAACGGCTTGCTGTATTGCTAATAATAGAAGAAGGCTAAACAAGTCCTAATGAGGAAATGGTTGGGAAAATGCAGTCAACACAGCTATCAATTTTAATATCTGTAGCTACCATTAGCCCCAAGCACCAGAATGTTGATCAGTCTGTGAACAGTCTGAGAGGTTTAAGAGTGAGTCTTTAAACTCCTCACATTACCAAATAATCTGAGTCGAACATCAGTTCAGACCAAAGTCCCAGGCCAGATTTCTTGTCAGCAGAGGTGAAACTGAGGTAAATCGCCTGGAAACTCCTATAGTGTAAGCCCGGATTCACCCAAATCCAAGGGGTAATGTGCAAAGTTACAGTCTTTGAAATTCTTTGTGTTTTTGAGATGTGGCTGAAAGCTCAGAAAAAGCCAATGAGCAGGCCGCTGAATTATTATTAAAATTGGATAACATGACCCCTGTATGTGAAAGAAGCTGCACCCAGTGATAATCAGCACAGAAGATTACCACCTGATTCTTAGTGGTTTAACATGATGCATGTCATTTTTGTTTTTTTTGTTTTTTTTTGCCGGGGGGTGGGGTTCACAGCTTGCAGCTTTGCATCAGCTCGCTTTTACCACCGTAAAAACAGAATGGGTGTTGCCATACATTTGCCAGATGACCAGAAACAAAACTCACAATAATTGTTAAAGTTGTGCTATTGTATGTATTAAATGTCATCAACAAGCTTATATATACCTATATTGAAATTTGGCTGCTATCCCCTTCAGGCTCGATAATTCTCCCTGTGTGTGGATGCACACATGTACAGCAGTGGACACGAGGTACACACAGTTGTTGTTAATATACTACTATTTTTGTCTGTTGGAGTCCACTTGGAGGACTCCATTCCACCCATGTGCAGTAGGGTTGCATAATTGAATTCTTTGAATGCACATTACTGCATTCACAGAAATACAAATTTTGGGCTGCATGCAGATGTACGGGGTGTTCTGCACAAACTTTCAAGGACTTCAAGAGTTCTGTTAAAGGAGAAGAAGTTGCAGAGAGCCACATCTGGTGAGGAGAGCAGGTGGGGAGAAGCTATTGTGTTGATGCAGCCAAAAACCTTGAATGTTTTGAACACATGGTGAGAAGGCGTAAACTAAAATGCCAAAGACCTACAGAGAATGTTCAAAACATGGCATTTGCTGGCCAAGGAGACTACGTCAAAGGGTGCAGTGGCCAAATTTAAACCAGGAATGTCTTTTGCTTTGTATAGGCGCTGTCCCAGCACTTTTCGATCGCACCTCCTATCTGTAAATAGGTAATGTCATACTAAAAAGATTGTTAAATCAACTTAAAAGGTGGTCTAATACCAGCGATCTGTTCACAACTTGTTCCTGCAGCCCCCGAGTGGTTTATCATTTGAAGAGCAAAAGTCTATTGATTGTCTCCAATTCCGAGTCATTCTCATGCCATCAAATTCTTCCTATGAGCACCTACACACAGCACAGCATGTCACTCCAACAGTCATCTTTCCCCGCAAATCTCCTCAGTCTCTTATCTCTCCACACTTCTCTTCAACCCAATGTCTTGACTTCCATCTTGCCAGCCTCAACTACTTACATTTAATTCCTATCAACGCCTACTCTTTCCTCTCATCCTCCTCACTTTTCCCTCTCCTGTGTTCCAAACTCCCTCTCTTCTTCTCGCTCGCTCGGTTGCACCTACCTCCATCTTTTTTCCCTCTCTCCCATTAGACTATCTGTCTAAAGTTCTTATGTAACTCCACACTGAACTCTATAGGTGTCTTCCTCTTTCATCCCTCCTAAGTCTCTGTCGCAGAATCCGTATAATCCTTTATGCCTTCTGTGTCTTGCTGCTATCTGATCATGGCTATAGGAGCATCTACCAAAATGGCGGTTTGTATCTCATGCTGCATGTTTAACTGTTTGAATGGATGGTTTGCTGGGTGGTTGACTGGAGATGTGGATAGGTAGATTGTTTGTATGGATGACTGGATAGCTGACAAACTGACTGACAGGCTGACTAGGAAGCTGATGGGTGGATAGCTGTCTATCTGTGTGGTTCACCGCATGTGTGCATCTGCAGAATTGCTGACTAAGCATAGACGTGCATAAGTGTGCGTGGGGATACGTAATCACATCACGTTTAATCTGATGCTAGCATGTCTATCTGCACGCTGGTTTGCTTTAATTTTCTTCTGAATTCCTTCTCCAACTTCCCTCCTGCTTCCCTCCACGAGTGGAGGAGGAGAGAAGAGGAGGCTGGCATGTTTGTGTATTGCAAATGTGTGTATCCCCATGCATACAGTGTATTATTCAGATTTTTTTTTTAAATTATTTTTCCATTCTCCTGTTCTTTTCATGGAAACCCATCAGTTTCTGTAAATATTTTGGCGACGGGTCTCCTCCGATGCCACCCACTGCTGATCATATTATGACAGATTCTGGGAACAAACACACACAAACAGCACATGGCATCGCACCCCGTAGTTTAAATTCTTAGAGCGCCATTGGGATCCTGGCAGCTTAGGCTCATCTGTCTGTTAAAAGTGACATTGCGTGTGGAAAAAAGAAAAGTGAGTTTGTGAACATTAAAGTTTGCTGCACGCGTCAGTCACACATGCGCTGTCGGGTGGCCTAGAAGTTGGGAATGTTTGCGCTCAGAAACTGAGCGAAAGCAAAAGTGCAAATTGGCAGCAAAAGTCATACTTTCTGATCATTTTGATGAAGTATTTAAATAGAGGTAGTAACAGAATTAGAGCAAATGCATTGCTTTTCAAAAAGGCAGTTACACTACCCTGCTGTTACTTTAGCTCCCATCCTTTAAATCTGTAGTTAAAAAAATAACTGACATCAGATATTGATTTGATATGACAGTAATAATGTGGCCTCTACAACAATCAGCCGCAACATTATGACCACTGACAGATGAAGTGAATCACATTGATCATATTGGTACTATGTGGTGTTCTGATGGAAAACCTTGGATTTCGGCATCCATGTTGATGACACTTAGACACCCAAATAAACATTGTCCCACAACAAACACACTCCCTCGTGCAAATGAAAATCCAAAATGTCACTGGTCTACCCCTGCAGTAAAATGCACCCCACCACATGGAAAAAACATCAAACAATCAGGAACATGTTGAGGAACATGACAATGGCCCAACATGTTGATTTGACCTCCAAACTTCCTACATCCCATTGTGATCAAGCATCAACAGGAAGCAGTGGAACAAGTTTGATTGACAGAGGCCCCACTGCACAAGCCAGAGTACCCAAAGGATCCAGCGCCAACGTCCTGGTTCCAGACCCCATAGGACACCTTGAGAGGTCCTCTTGTCTATGCCCAATGGATCAGAGCATTTTTAGTACATAAGGAGGACCAACACAATATTAGGCAAGTGGTCATAATATTATGCCTGATCGGTGTATGTCTAGAAGTTTTTCAAATGGCATAAAAAACAAGACCATCCTCATCGTTTTCTTACTGTATCTGCAAAATAGCATACAAACAAAAAGAGCAACATTAGGCAATGTCACAATACTGGACACACTATGAGTTTGAAAAGTGGCGTCCAGCAACTGCAGGATAATCAGTGTTTCACCATCATTTGAAATGAGCTTGCATACACTGACTTTAAAACACACTGTTCTGTGCAACATTGCTCTTTATTTTACTGTCTGGATTCTCATTTTCAGTTGTTACCTCCACATTCAATTTGTATTGTGCTGTACCCCCCTCCCATGTCTTCCACCTCACCCCGCTGTCCCCCAGAATACTCATTATTCAGACCGTTCTCTGTGATCCAAACCACCTCTGTTGTTTCCCTCTATTCTCCACTGGAATAGTTCTGTTCATCCCCCCCTCCCTCCTTCTCTCCATCCCTCCCACATGCCACCTCCAGACTGGAGGACTCATTATGCAGACCATCTCTCCCTCTGTCTCTCTTATCACTCTCCACTGGAGTACTCATTACTGTTTCTCTGTCCCTCACTTTGCTTTCTCTCACTCTCCCTTCGTTTATATCTTCATGTCAGTGTAATAACATCCATGCGATTTCTATCCAGTGCACACCGAAACCTAGTTTGTCTGTGTTTTGCTTGTAGTTCAAATTCAGTAGATAGTGATCTTTAAAAATGTCAATAGAATGCATGCATATTAATTTGGTTGCATGTACAGTATGTTACCATTACAACTGAGTGAAAAGTTCAACTGTGAACGCATCTCGAGTTGCCAAACACGATCACGGAGGCTGCGCTCTGCATGTCCGAAAACAGCGAGCGGTTCTGCCGGAACTGACAATAAAAGAAGAAGCTTCCAAGAAGAAGAAGCAGAAGAAGAGCCAAGAACACAGGCCTGGTGGTGCATTGTGGGTCTGTCAGGCTGAGGCCTGTCTTGCCAGTCCACGTGCAAGGACTTCAAGTTTCTTGGTATCACAAGATTGCACATAAAGAAAGCCATTAGGGAGCTGTGATCAAGAGGTGTGACCACTTACACACCTTGGATTCAAAGTTACCCCCTCCTGGGTGGCCTCAAGATGGAGGTGTGATGCTGAAATGCCACCAACACCTACTGACCCCCAGTTACACCACCAGCACTGTGATGGAAGAAATGGAAGAGAAGCAACATGACTTGTGGACCTCTAAAGCCATTTTGTCATTTATAATTCTAACATCAGTAGAGAATTGTGGCATCATGTCCTCTGCTCCAATGACATTTCCCTCCGTTGAAATAAAACACAAGCTTTAATTCAGCTTCTGCCGTCGTCCTTTTTCTTTTCTACACGGTGTCTTTACACACTTCATTAACACTCTGTTTGGTGCGTTCTCTCTGACCTGAAACAATTAACTTGAATTACTTCGGGCCTTTACTTCCTGCTGGCAGAGATCAAGCATAGTGACTTTGCATCAAGCAAGCAGTAAATTTGTTGGACTCAGACTTTTTTTTTTTTACCACTCACTGTTTTTGTTACACATTTGAAAATGTTGTGGCTCCCAGCGACATTGTTAACTGCTTTTAAAAACTACTATCAATGGGGGGAGAGATGTGATTCAAAAGGGAAATCAAAAGTGAGAGAAAACGTGAAGGCAACTGAAATCTGTCTGACACGTTTTGTGTAATGGTGAGTTTGTCATGGAAGGACTATGATGGGAAAATTTAAGAACTTCTTGTCTGTGTGAGCTTAAAGTGGATGTTCCTGATTCATATCTGACCTTAGATCTGTTCATTTAACAATCTGAAGGCCACAATAAACCGAAGGCATCATTCAAAATTGAAATTGTGCATGAGGAGACACCTTGCTTTCGCAATCCTCAAATTGTTGCCTCTTTACACTTCCACACAGCTTTATTTTAAACGTGTTACATTGGGAATCACACCACAGGAGCGAATATAATTAACAATCAAACGAGTTTGTCCAATTAGGCTAACAAAGAAGTGTATCAGCGATGTTTTTACAGATATGAGCCATAGAGGAAAACACTGCCTGTTGCTTTTGTATAGGTTGACTGTACAAGATCTTTGAGTGTGCACATGTGTGTGCATGAGCGAGCGAGAGCGTGCGTGTGTGTGTGTGTAACGTATCTTTGCAGATCGTGTTCCATGGCCAGATAAAGATGAGTCCCTCCACGAGGTTGTTCAGCAACTAATCACAAGATGACTACTTAAATTAATTAGCTGACTGTACAGCTCACATAATAAATACTAATTAGGAGAAATGGCGGGGGCAGGAGAGAGAGAGTGTGTGGCACAATAGGCAAAGACAATTATGAGAAATGAGTGGGAAACGGCGATAATGAGACAAAGGTAAGACCAAAAGTCACATTCAGATGAAGTAAGGACCGAAAAAGGAAGGAGATGGACGCTGACTTCCCTTCTCTGCTCCACTCTTGTCTCTTCCCACCTCTCTTCTTTTATTTTTTTCCTCTGCACCCACTCACTTCCCCTCCTTCTCTTTCACCTCTCAATCCCCCCCCCCCATTCTCTGAGCGATACCGGCAAACAAAAAGCTTCGCAGGCCCAGGAGCTCCGTATAGGGGCTGGAATAGAAGACAGTATTGAGACTACCTTCAGAAGCAAAGCACATAAAAGGGGATCAAACCACGTACCACACGCTACTTTAAAAGCTCGCAGTGTATGTGAGAAAGCGAGTGTGTTTGAATGTGTGTAAGCTGGAACTGTTTTTTCTTTTTGTTAAGTACTGCTAAGATTAGAACTGAGGGGGGTTTACGACAGAGAAGAAAAGACGGTAGAAAATAGACTAAAGACCAGAGGCTCCACTGATGCTTTTGTTTTTCCAACAAGCTACTCAACCAACAAATGTGTTTAACATCCAGTTACATCCAAGTCCTACCCATGGCCCAAAACGGAAATTGTAGAACTGCCTCTTTACATATTCATCCTGCATCTTAGCCAGTTTTTGGAACAATTTTCTCAATTCTGCATGGTGTGTTAGATATAATGCACTGTGGGGCATTTATTCATGTCTCAAAATAGAGTCAGCGAACAGTGCAGAAGGTATGGAAAGTAGAAGAAAGACTGATAGGAAAATACGTACAGTAAAAATGCAGATGAAGGGAGAGGGAGGATTGGAAAAGAAAAAGTGGAAAAAAACCCTCCCAAAACAAGACAGGCGAGTAGAAGTGGGGATTTTGCTATGAATAATAGCCCATTCATCAGTGCTAATTTGCTAGGCTAATGTTCTCACTGAGCTTAATGGGGAGATTAGTCTGGCAAATTAGCACTGATAAACGAGCAAACATGAAGCACGGTGGTCAATCATGGAGCCAGCCATGGATTCGTATCATACCCAAGCAATGGGAAGCATCTGTTCTAAATACGGTTTTAGTTCAAGTTCAGCAATTAACTGCCCCTCGTGACCAAACCGCCTTGCAATAAACTTGCAGTGTAATCACAATGAATAGAGATGCAAACAAGAGCAGACACGGACATGATCAACGTTAAATAGAGAGCAGCGCAATAATAAAATGAAGTGATGGTTTTACTTTCACCTAATCAACCCTGTAAATTATAGAGTAAATGAGTGATTGACAGATAGGGGTTTGTCGGGGCCAATACCATTGCTGCTTATTGGTAATCAGGAAAGGCCAATAACTGATATTTGGAACCGATTTACATTTAATGCTATATTTTAACAGCATGTGATAGCAGAGAACCTGTCATTCATATCTAGGCTTCTTCATTATTAAGGACTACTGTTGCTGAATATGTACACCAACAATAGGGGTCATGCGGCAGATCATCACAGGATACTATGACCTCTGTTTATTCTGACATCAATTGACTGTGATTGATCAGTCTGTCTGCTGCAGTTATGTCTGTTGTTCTGTCTGTTTTGTTAATCTTTCACTTTTCTATCACTTGTATTGCCCACTAAGGGCCATTTCTTAAAGCATCATTAGTTATTGTTTTCCATACACAGTTTTGTGGTAATCCCTAGCTTAGCCCCTAGCCATTATCATAGTGTCAGCCACTGTCAAAGTAGCTAATGTCCTTGTTTGTGGCAATGGATTAAGAGAAGGAGGCCTTCATGCTCACAAATTACAATCAGTGTGCGATTTCCAGGTGGGATCAGAGCTCACAGTTGGCCATAATATGGAGCAGGTAGGGTTAAGGGCCTTGCTCAAAGGCCCAACCTTCGCTGCTTAGTGGTGCTGGGTCTTGAACCCCCAACTTCCTGATTAGTAACTCAGAGCCTCAACCATGAACCACTACTACTATTTCCCTCTTCATGTGTTTCTTGTTCAGTTTTTGTAGTCACTGCTGGAGAGACACTTCTGAGACCACAGGATGACAACACAGATATCCAGTGACAACATTTTTGGTAATTGTTAATAAAAATACAACAATAACAATAACAGGAAAATAGCCAGACCTCGGCCCTGATATTCACGTTATCCTTAGACTAATTATCAGCCTTTTAATTCCAAGTCAGTAATCACTGATGCTATTTATCAGCTGCAACTCTACCAAATTTAATGCACAACAATGCTACATTCATTGTAGTCACTGTAGTAGTTGGCGAGACCTTAGTTGAATGTTCCACACTCTGCAAAGTTGTAAAATGGTCGCTAGTTGCATTTTAAATAAAGGATGCAGCCAGGTCTTGCCGCAAGGATCTCCATGGTGAAAAGGGTCAAGACAGAGTCTGCTAGTGTTTCCTGTCGAATCAACACATTAAAACCTAAAGGGACTTTGGAGGTTCTTCATTTCCTTCATTAATAAGTAACCTAATCATTAAAGTTTTATGGATTTAGGTGAATCTCTTATCCAGAGTGATTTGACAATGGGCGCAATAGTAGAGTAAGCTTAAATTGCTACGATCACAACATTACAAACAGCCACAGGATTACCAGGGTCAGAGCACCATGCAGGGCCCTATGATACATCAGTCCTGTAACCTTGCACAGTGCAAAGAAAAGAAAACAAAAGACAAAGTGGAATCTCAGAGAAACTCTAAGCAGAATTTATGAATTGTATTTTGTGAAGGTCCATCAAACTGTATCAAATCTATGCGTATGAAACATGTCTGGAATAAAGAATAACAGCCTTATTTTCAGGAGGGTATCTCCAGTGATTACACAGCTCAGAAACAAACTCACACACATCATTGGACAGGTTTGATGGGAAATCTTGAGCAGACAGATTAGCTGAACTTTAAGCGCTCATCCGTCGCTTTCTTTCTTGGATCTGCTGCCTGATATAATAGCTTCTCCTTTGAGAAAGAAACTAGAAAAGCCTATGACACTAGAACCAACATTTCTACAGGTTGATTTCTTGGTCTGCTGTGCTGGCACTGTGCTTTCCGCCGCAACACATAGCCCATTACTGTCCTCGTAGGCAATTATATGAGTAAAAAAATAAATAAAGAAAGAAACCCGTAGTTTTGATGGTGTTCACTGGCTCAGTGGGTAAATGCGACAGCCATTCAATAGCGACTGAGAGAGGGAGACAGTCACACTCGATCGAGCACAAATAGGGTTATTCTATGAGGAAAAAAATGGTCCACACTTGTCTTTTTATTTTCCAAGTACATGTTATGGAGTTTTGAGATACAAGCCTTTAAAGACGAAGCATTTACTAAAAAATGGGAAAAGAATGACATGATTATAGCTACTATAGAATATTCCTTTACCCTGAAAGATACAAAAATGAGCGAATTTAAAACTCAGCAGTGAGATAAATAATATCAATGATAACATCAACTATTCCTTCAAGCACAACGAATCAAGATCAGAGCAAAGATTATATTATTTAGCGGCCATATAGAAAAGTGGCACTTATAAGTAAATCCCTCTCAGCATATATATATATATATATATATATATATTTCACATTTCTATGTTTCTTCAAGTATCTTATGCATAACCTAATATAACATCTCAAAGACAGACACCTACCAACCCGAATAAATGAGCACAGCAATCACAAATCATTCATTGTGCGTAGTGAACGCCACTCGACTCTTCGAGCATGGATGAACAGATGAGCATTTGCAGCTTTTTTGTGTGTGAGTCCTTCAGATGAAGTGGTTCTGTATCTGGAAGACTTTTAGTGCATCCATTAGCTATTGGAAATAGTGGCACATCGTTGTTTTTCTTTAGCCAGGACTGCTATTTCTTTGTGGGAAAAAATCAAACATCATCAGCCAAGTGTAGTTTGTCACACCGTCTGGCTGGGAATGACTTAAACACAGTAGCAAGGTGGATTCAGCTGAGCTAACTGGATGAAATTTACTCACCAGTTCTAACATCTCCTGAGACCAAAATTGACTGTCAGTCAAAGTTCATGTTGTCTGAGCTGGTTTTATCAGTCTCATGCTCTAATTCTGTTTTTAAATGATCTAATTTTGAAATGGCACAAACTCTACTTCCTCAGTAACTCTGGTACATCTTTATTTGCAGACCTGTCTATCATTATTCACAGTATGAGCGAGACAGCAGAAGCACCATGAAGTCAAAGAGCACAGCACATTACCTACTATCACTTGCAACCACCATAAATAAAGAAAAATTAACATGGTACATTCTTTAGCTCCATTATGGTTTTTGACATTTTGACTCCAAAGAACTGTTCTTGACAAATGGGTTGAGAAATACCAAGAAGTATAGTGTTTACCTGGATTGCTGAAGACACAAGGAAGGCATAAAGGGTTGATCAGTTCCTCAGAGCATCTTTAAGAGGAGAATGTATCCACATACTTGAATACACAGCCACAACATTAAAACCACTGACCCAACATTACATCCTTTGTTTTGCCAAAACAGATCCATGGACTCCATAAGACCTCTGCCTTAAGTCCTGCAAGTTTTGAGGTGGAGCTTCCATGGATCAGACTTGTTCTTGCACATCTCACAGATGCTTGATTGGATTTAGATCTACTGAATCTAGATTCCAAGCCAAAGTCTTGAACTCTTTGTTACATTCCTAAAACTATTCCTAAAGGACTTTTGCAGTGCTGCATGGCACATTATCCTGCTTTAAGAAGCCACTGCCATCAAGAAATGCTGTTGCCATCAGGGGGCGTGACTGGTCGATAACAGTGGTGCATGTCGGACTATCCAAGGTTTCCCAGCAGAACAATGCCCGGAGCATGACGTGTTTTTACTGGCCTGCCTTTTTCCCACACATGCACTCAGTCGTCCACACAATTTAAAAGAAAACGTGATTAATTGAACCAGGCTAAGTCATCCAATACTCCATGGCCCACTTCCGAGGCTTACATGCCCATTGTAGACACTGTAAGTAGTGGACAGTTATCAGTTACAGAGCCCCATACACATCAAGCTGCAAGGTGCTTTGTGTTTGGACACCTTTTAAATCCAGCATTAAAGTGGTTTTATTTTTTAGCGCTTTGTGTGCCTGTAGCTCTTCTATAGGATCCAATCATATGGGCTCGCCTTCAGGAACCATACATATCCATGACCCTGAGATGCCCATTACCCTGTTGTTAGTTCACTGGTTGTCCTTCCTTTGACTAAATTTTATAGGTACTAGTCACTGCATACCTTGAACACTCCCCAAGCACTAGGGTTACGGTGTTTTGGAGATATTCTGATCTTGTCTTCTAGCTACCACAGCTTGGTCCTTGTCAACGTCCCTAAGATCCTTATGTTGCAGATTTTTCCTGCCTAAAACACATCAACGTAAAGAACTGGATGTTCACTAATGCCTCATATAGGCCACCCACTGACAGGTACTATTGCAGCAAGATAATCAATGTTATTCACCTCATCTGTCAGTGGTTCTAATGTTCTGGCTGACTGGTATATGCGGTTATTTGTTGTGCATGTGTGTTGCAGTATCAGGCACAAAGACATCTAACTTGTAATTCAACCTCAGTCAAAATATCTCCTCCTTTCCTATCTAACTAATGATTCATTCTAGCGAAAAACTTGAGCTCTGCATTTTGGACACTTTACATGCTGTTGGCAAAATCAGCAAAAGACATTACACTGACTTACATTAGACTTGTCTTCAACCCAAACATAACCACTGCTTGGCTAAAGCTAAAGCTAACTCCTAAACTTAATTTAACCATTTTCACACTCACACATACTTAAACATGCGCAGACAAGTCATTACATTGATTTCCTGGAAACTTATCCTAACAACCAAAACCTAACCGTACCTTAACCATAAACCAAGTTTCCATGCTAAAATGTAATGATTTACATTACAGGGATTTGCGTTTTGTCCTCAAAAGGGAGGCGGGTCCCCATACTGTGACTGTGTAAACAGATTTATGTGCGTC
The DNA here is from genome assembly GCA_024666655.1 of Dascyllus trimaculatus. Classification (NCBI taxonomy): domain Eukaryota; kingdom Metazoa; phylum Chordata; class Actinopteri; family Pomacentridae; genus Dascyllus; species Dascyllus trimaculatus. The sequence goes on along the minus strand of CM045449.1, from coordinate 26,109,175 downwards.
CCGCACTATAAGTACACACACACACACACACACACACCAAACAGCAGCCTGTGGGCTGTTGTGTGGCGCTTCCCGCAGCGCCGAGTGAATAGAAAGATGTACTAAAAGCGGAAGCAATATTGTGAATTGCAAGTCGGTACAAACTAAACCACAGAGCGCATCACTGTAAGAAAATGAGACGGAAAGAAAATGTGTACAGTGTGTTAAGGCGATAAACAAGAGACTTATAGCACAAAGTCTCTGAAGAATGGTACCATTCTGCCGCAATACCTTATAGACAACATTCAGCCTAAAGAAATCAACTTTTCTGTTTGAGACGGAGCCACAGATCCAGTAAACGGGATTGTTCATGTAAAGAAAAGGGAAACAGAAGAAAGCCTAAAGGATGGATGGATTACCAAATGAGCCAACCAGGAAGAGGTCCATGAAGACATTTAGTACAGCACTTAAACATATCATGTACAGCAAGTAAGTAAAATAACCCTAATATGTTTGATGGCAAGATATGATATTTACCATGTAGTACCCTTTAGGTTTTGTACCATATCTGTAGATCTGCTAAGACAGCCTCCATTCATCTCTCGTGGGAAGAAAATACAGTACGGTTGCAGATAAAACTTGCAAAAGCTACAACACAATAATGTTTGAATTCCACACATGTAACCAAGAAGCATAGCCTCCCTTTTACCCTCAAATCACTGAATAATGACTCAACAGGGGTCTTTTTTTAATGTTTCCTCTCCAGTGAATAAACAGAAGACTTTACACATTTTATCACTTCTTTTGTATTCATAAAGTGAACCAGTTGTGGCACTTTGTTTCCAAAATGAGTTTCTCCAAAACAATGCTACATTTACATCCACAATTATTTCCAAGAACAAAATGAATGTTTAGTAAGAAGAAAAAAATATCAGCAACACACCAAATAACACATAAGTTCTTTAAAACTCCCTTTTGGAGATGGAGCTAAAGTGCAGCTGCAGTTCAGCCAGCATGCTGTAAAAAGTGGGACTCCTACAATATGAACATCTGTAGCTTATTTCAAGTGGGTCCTGGAGTAATAAAACAGACAATATGTTTTCATGAGCCTGGGTCCCAGGCCAAGAAAATAAAAATGTTCTAGCAAAAAAAAAAAAAAGAGGAAGAAGCTTCAGGAGGGGATTTCTCTCTGTTAGCAAAAAAAAAAAAAATCATCTGTGTCTCCCCCAGCTTGTTAAAATAAAAACAAACTTATCCCTGTACTCCTTTTTATAACTCCTGGGGTAACTTAGAGGTAAACGCTCGAACACACAGAAAAACATGCACATACACCACTTAGTTTTAAAAAGGAGCAACTGGTGCATCCACCAGCACACAGGAAGCCAGGAGCAGCATAGAGGAGGCCTGTTTCTAAATGGGGGTTCTTCTATCCTGCAACAAGGAGTGGCACGAACAATAAAACACAACACAATAACCAGCCAGGTATTTGCATATCAAGCGTCCTCAAATTGGCGTTGGGAGACCCAGACTCAAAGAGTGATAGAGGCGCACAAAGAGAAGAAGAAAGGCGACGGGAGGAGTGCCGGGAGTCGATAAACAGCAAGAGATGGTGAATTCTGTGCGAGGAGGAGAATATGGGAGCCGTGCATGTGCAAAGAGGATCACTGTCATATCAATGACTGGGCTCGAAAAGCAAAAAAAAAGAGTGTCTAATTCAGCTCAAACACACACTCACACTCACACTCGGAGACCTATTAATTATAATTTTGGTGATAATGCCAATCATTCGGTAAGTGACACTCCTTCTCTCTGACTCGGCTCCTTCACTCCCGCCTCATTTTCTCCCCGTCTCCTGCGTCTGCTTTCTGTCTGTTTTCCTTGCCCTCGCGCGCACACACAGCTCCGAAATGCACAAACACGGGGCGCTATCTCGAGGCTGATGGCTGTCACCTTTGTGTACTCAGCCTCTTTCAGGAGCCAGCAATGCAAATAACACCCTCATGAATATTCAGGACTGATTTGAGATGGAAAGAGAAAGAGAGAGAGAGAGAGAGAGAGAGAGCAAGAGCGACGGAGAAAACAGGAGAGGGAAGAAAGGGAGGCGGTGACAGGAAAGCTGAAAAGAACGTATAGGAAGAATGCTGTGACTGAGTGATAGTGCGGAGTGGATTACAGGAATAAACAGAAACTGAGTGGCAGTGCGGGTTAAACAGAGAAGTCAGTGCTTGTGTGTTCGGTCATAGAGCGGTAACCAGTTTGCCATATTTTGCATTCAATCGTGTGGCTTTCGAGTTTCTCAAGGCAAGTGTAAGAATGATAATACCACTACTGTTTTGGTCCTTGAGATGATCTCCTCCTTCATAAAAGTTGCACTTGCTTCAAGTCTCCGATAAACAATTTAAAAAACAATTCATAAATAAATTACCCTCCAGAGAACTACAGGTTCAAGATGCACGCTGGTTGGATTCTGTCCTTTTCTAATTCAAGCTAAAAAATAATATAAATGGAACACGCTGTAGCAGCTTAAGCGGTCCTAAAACTTCATCTAGACTACAGTTCCATCACGCATGACTAGAACACTGAGGCAACATTAGTAGAAAAACTGAAATGATAAAAAGCAAAACATGTCTGAACAATTTGTCTTGCGCACTGGCATTAGCCTAATCTTCTTTCCTAAAACTACAAACAAACAAACAAGCAAACTAACAAACAAACAAACAACCAAAACACTTGATGCATAAAGCTACAACAGCTATTGCAAATGACAAAGTAGCAAATCGTTGTCATTTTTCACATGCAGTCTTATTCCGATTAGCTTGGTTCAAAGTTCTTTGGCTAATACTGTCGGCCATATTGGTGAAGACAACAATTCCCATGATCCCTTGCTGCTTCACAACATCATCAAGCTACATCTTTTGCTTCATGTGGCAAAAATTACATGTTGTGCATTTAAAACATAAAAAGGGTTCCCTTACAAATTGGTTTCAGAAAATGTAGATCTTTTAGGAAAACATGAAGAACAATAAACCTGCTGTGTGGAAAACTTTTGTCTTCCTTCTGGACACGATAATAATTCCGTAAATAACGTAGACGTGTGCTTGCAGCATAGGTTTCATTGTGAATCACTGTCACTTTCTAACTTTAATCTTTCGTCTGATCGCTCAGTTTCGTTTTAATCTGGAGCATCAGAAATTTTCTTGAACACTTGCTTAGCTTCCTCAATACTCTTAGTTGCTTAAGTCTACACTGTAAAATGCGTTGTGACATATGACTTAGCACAGGAATGTTACTACGAACACCAGCTTTAATACTGTGGAAAAAAAGCTTTAAAACTGTAGAAAATAAAAGAATTTGGCTGGTACTGATGCTCTCATCCGGCAAGAGCTTGCACGCAACTGATGTTCATTTATATATAAAACCTTTAAAACTCTGGCTTTAAACTGTCCTCACCAGCCACTTGTGATTTTTGAACAAGCATCACTTTGGCTTTACTGGCTCAGGAAAACTGCAAAAGTGTGCTTTAGTTATGGACAGCTGCATGAAACTACAAAGTACAGCAATTCTCGACTGGATCGGTAGCGTATTAACATAGCAAATATGACTTAGCTTAGCTTTTAAGTTTGAGCTTGAAGGACATGAGGAAGAGTTTGCCAGCTTATACCATTCATACATTCATTACCTCCAGACTTGATTACTGTAATACACTTTAATCTGGTATCAATAAGGGAAGCATTCATAGGTTCAAGTTTATCCAAAATACAATGCCTTTTACTAATTTCAGTAGTCAGTTACCACATTATCCTCATTCTGGTTGGCCTCCAGTGGTAACCAGTTTTAACTTTAACATTTTATTGCTTGTTTTAAAGCCTTGCACAGCTTGGTACTGGCTTATGTTTGCAGTCTTCTTCATTTTCTTCTTTTCTTTGTTCTTTACTTTAAAATGTCGGTCTGGGGGTGCTATATTAATAAAGTTATTATTACATACCTCATGTTGCTCACTTGCTTATTGATGGCTAACATTAATAATTCTCATTCACTCCCTTCATCACGATGTTATTTAACTTCATTCCTGACTGACAAAGCTATCCTTGTGTTCTTGTGTTTAATTTCCCAGTGACTTATACAGAATAACAAGAGATTATATGATTACATTAAAACTTTTAATGTAATCATATAATCTCTCTTTTTAATTTAAAAGAGAAATAAGAACAAGTCATTATGGAGAATCACCCTGCCAACACTTACCACGTTGCTTCCTCCTTAATTCAGTTTGAATCCAACAAGTGTATTATTACTCACAGTGTGGATGAATGTTAAAGCAACAAGTAAGTGGCAGTTCGGTGAGAATATTATAGTTGCAAGAGTACAACGGGCAGGAGAGATGTATATATGCGGGCCCGAGTACATGCTGCGTTGAGTCCAATTTAATGGCTAAGGTGATTATTTAGAGTGGTGCTTCGGAAGTAGCACAGACTGAAGTAGAGAACGGACAAAGAAGTGATCCCTGATCCAAAAGGATATGAAAGATTTCCTGTAGTGAATATGATAAATAGAAGAAGAAAGTCCCAGACACAAAGGGAGACAATGACACAGAGATACTGTGCAGAAAAAAAGACAAAGGTGGGAGACACTGGCTTAGATATGTTAGATGGGTTATACTGACTTTGGCAGAAATGGGCCATTTAGTTCAGTTATACCTAAAGTGAAAAAATACACACTGTGAATCATGAATCACTCGTATTTCTTTGGACTGTTCTCTGGCAAAACCAAGACAAAAAGAAGCAAGACAGTGAGACACAAATAACACGAATAAACAGTACAGAGAATGAAGAATTATGAATGACAGAGCAGACTGAACCAGAGGGACAAACAAAGACAAGGAGAAGAGCACAAACACATGGTAGTACAAATAGTAAAATATGTTGAACCATGTTTTACTATTGTATACTCATTCACATACAAATATTTAGGCACTCACTGTCTTGTTTCAGTAATTTCAGAGGATTTTACATTGACTTACCCAAACCCTAACTATAGCTACTCCTGAACTTTGTGAATCCAAAATCATTTTAGTTGGTTTAGAGGGCATGTTATGTTAAAATAAATACCAAAATTACAGTATTTATCACATCAGAAACTGAAAAAGCACAAAAAGCTGTTGGATTTTCAACTTTCTGACGGACCTTGAACTTGTCATCTGTACCATGCTCGGAAAGCTTAATCAAATCTAAGCTTAAAATTGTGACATGTTATCAAAATCACTCATGTCTTATTTAAAAGTCTGCAAAAATAAACACTTTGTACTGATCAGCTTCTTAATCTTATTTTTTAAAATTCTGCACTTCACAGCACAGCAGGGAAGTCATTAGTAACTTAGTTACCAACAGTCACAGGACAATAACTCTGCTACCTTTAAGCTGAACTGGGCTGAACTGCAGGCTGTGTATACAAAGAGCAGATAGGAGACAAGTATGGAAACAAATTCAAAATGTAATAAAATATCTATAGTACATAGAATCTCCATTTTCTGTGAGTACTAATAAAAATGTTGTACATGTTGATTCCAGGTTTTTCATTATTTGCATAATAAATCATCAAAGAAATTCAACTCCCCCCCCCTTTTTTTTTGAATTTTTATACACTGTTATACTACACAAAAGACATTTTTGAGTTCTCTCTACTTGCAGACAGGATTGTGCTATTTCCATAGAAGTGCTTGGAGTCCAGAGAGTTAGTCCTTACCTTGATTCTCCCCTTTCTCCTAAACCTAACTTTAGTAAGTTTTTACCTAAAACGCTAACAGTTTACCTGCTTTTGTCCCCAGAAGCGAGGTGAGCTCTGTCTAAAACAAATTTATTCCCCCATAACGCACAATGTTAAATGCAAATTAACCCGATGTACAACAACAGCCGTGTTTCCTCTAGACAACATACCCACTCTCACAAACAAACATATACACACAAAATAAAACTGATTCTGCCTTCTTGCCGGAAAAAGAGCATTTGAGGTGAAATCGATGGTGGAGCTTTGTGGAATAAAGGCATCCTCGGCCTTGTGTGTGTGTGTGTGCGTGTGTGTGAGAGAGACACAGAGGGCAAAGTGTGTGTGTGTGTGTTTGTGTGCAGTGTAACCGGTCCTTAGAAGTACATCTCCCCTCTGATCCCAGGAAAAATCCACTAATCCCTACACACACACGGGCAAACACACACAGAAAGAACAAATGGGACGATAAATTCAGTTGGCATACATAGACACACACCGAAAACAGAAGATAAGATACATAACAGACGGAGTGAAAACAGATAAGCCCTTTTTAGTAATGGAATACGGAACAATGCTGCTTTAAACGGACAGCTTTGTGTCATTCAGACATGGGTGACTTTTAGGATTCTTATTCTGTCTTGGTCAATAGTCTTACACACAATATTGGACTTTTACCACATGGGAAACAGTACAAGAAGATATGTATGATGTTTGACCCTTAAGGTCCCCTTAAGCTGCCTGGTTACTCTAAGGATGGTCTCATCCTGAGAGCGAAGGGACGTCCAATTTTCAGCCATTCTTGAAAAATATACAGACATATTCCAAAGACAGACTGATTAATGGGCTGGTGGATTATTATGGCCAATTATTTATGAATTAAATGCATTCCTTCAGGTTCTATGCAGCCACCTCTCTCAGTCTATCGTCACTCTCTGGTCTCAGAAATATCTCTCAAGCAGAGATGACAGAATCTGAACAAGAAACACAAGCTGTTGCCTCAAACCAGGAAATTAGCTACTCTCACAGTGGCTAAGGCTATGCTAACAGCTAGCGGCTAAGTTGGTAGGATGCCTCAAATAACCCTGAAACAGAGTCTAGAAAACATTAATTAATAATGCTTTAAGATATGGACCTTAGTGGACAATGAAAGTGATGGAACAGTAAAAGATTAAGAAAATAAAGAAAACTCAGCCAAGAGCGCCCTAATTTAATCACTCCTATTTCGATTTGACATATTCAGTTATAGTCACCCTTATTAATGAAGAAGCCTCGTTATGAATGAGGTTAAACATTATAGTTAATAGATATCGGTCACAATTATCGGTTAGTGGCCCTTCTTGATTACCAGTAATCAATATCGGCATCGGGCCTGAAAAGCCCATATCGGTTGATTTCATATATATTCCCACATGCATAATCCTGTGCTTCCTAATACATCAATGCATATATTGTGATTAGTTGCACGCTAAATGTGGAACTGTTACAAGGTCCGACCTAAAAAGGCTGCTGTCGTGCCTTTTACAGATAAAGGGCTGCATGTCTGCAAAATGAGTTACAGAGTGCAAGAAAACAGTCAAACTGAGAGAACACAACGGGAGAAAAACTTGTTTGCCTTTTGATAATTGCTGTTCCAATCCATCTCTATCTATGTCTCCCTCACACATACACACACGTAGCATCCATCCCCTCATCAGTAATCATCTCACTAATTAGCAAACCAAACAACGATAGCACGGTTCAAGATGACAGCTTTTTAATGAGGGAGATACTAATCACTTTGACCCTCGGTCTGTCAACACTCCCACTGATGAAAAAAAGTGCTGAAATGTTCAACTAATCATGGTTTCAAAGCGTCAGACTTCCATGGCAAGGGTTTCTTACACATTTGAACACTGCATTAGATACTTTTGGCTGAGTGTTCACTGAACTTAAGCTCCACACGACATTAATTCATCATCACGTTTTCCCCTTTTTTTCCACCTTTTCAAGTTATGAGCAGTGGTGTGAGTGATTACTGAGCTGAGAGATGCTAATTAATTTGTGTTTTTAGTTTTACTTTTGTGGAAAAGTTTTCTTGCTGCACTAATTTAGGACTAATGCACTGGATGGGGAGTTCCTGGTTAGTGAATTCCACATAGTGCTTGGAGAGGTTAACAAATGTACAAATTAGGATTGTGACTGAATCCATTTTTTCCACTTTACTGGTAGTTTGGATGGGACATTTTATGAAGCCGCAATCTGGCCTGGTTCAAGAGTTTGGCTGAGATTGCTTGATTTCAGCAACAGAGCAAGAAGAACCAGGCTGAAGAAAAAGGTTGCACATCTTGGTGCTCCGTTTTGTGCTGCTCTTCCTTCTTTTCCACTGTCTTTATGTCATATTTACCATGAAAGGACAAGACACATTCTGAATTAAAAAGTCTCACTCACTGTTTTTACCATACTTGACCTACTGTGCAGAAGTGTGGGGTAACACATATAATACTCCATTACATCCAATAAACATATTACAAAAAACTAAAGGGTAGTACATAATGTGGGATATAATGAGCACACTAATATATTGTTTTCCAAAGCAAATACTACTGATATGGAACAACAACTGTTCCGAAGCAACACTGCAGATGATAAATTAAGAAGAAATTTAAATTTTGAAAAGCCATTTGAAGAGTTGATGTGTGTCAGTTTGAGGGGTCAACTTGTGGAACAGTCTGGAAAATGATCTCAAAATGAGCACAACTATCAAACAAGTTAAGGAAAAATACCAGAAACTATCTTGAAAATATAATAATGTGGAACAGTAAATGTGTTCTTGGGGTTTCTAAAGAGGTATAAAAGTATAAGGTTTTAATGGAAACAGGAAACAGTTAGATATGAGATGTACAGACATGTGTAGCAGGTAGTAAGTTAAACTTCATCCTAGTCGTTTTCAGACATTATTTCAGACTCTGGATTTGATTTGGTTGCTTTTTGTTTTGTTTTGTGTATTTTATTTTCTCTTGTGCCTTTATGATACTGTGGCATGCCTGAAATAAAGAAAAAAAAATCCAATCAAAATTAATATTTACACTATTGTGATTTTGCAGCAATGCTGTCTGTAAGGCTTTGTAGCCCGCTAAGTTGGCATTATGTGTTGTTCTGCATACAATGGCATCAACAGAATAATCATCAACATTACTAGGCAGCCTAAGAGTGTAAATTTCAGACTTTGGCACTGTCCATTCATTTAAAATGTAACTTTTTACTGAGCTTTTCTTTCTTAAAAACCAAGCAGAACAGAACTGCTTCATAAAAATGAGTTTTTATGTATTTGGGTCTGACCATCTTTGATACAAAAGGAAGATATGACAATTACATTTATGGAGGAAGCAAATGTAGAAATGGAGATGGAAACAAAATTACACTGGCAGACAGAGAGTATCTGTCAGGAGTTCAGTGTAAAAACCACAGCACAGATTTTCTTGGTCAGAAACAAGCAACCTTCTTTGCTTGTCTGCCATCCACATCCCTCTTTCATTCTCCTAATTTGATGCTTCTGTCCATAATCTCCTTGTTCTGTCATCTTTCCTGATTTTCTAATCAGCAAAATGCATCTTGGAAGAGAGGAGAGCTTTCATTTCCCTGCCTGCAGTGAGAAAGTGCAACATGGCAGGGACCACTGCATTGAAAATGATTTAATAACTTGAATGTGCAGCTAAACTGAAAAATGATGATATAACAAGCTGGACAAACAAGCTGGAAATGGGTTCTTTTGTGAACAAGAAAACCCATTTCTCATTAAAAAAAATCAAGTTGAAATCACAGTGTCTGATGTTATCTGAATAACATGATAAGCACAAAAGCACTGACTTCTTTCTCTGGTATGTCTCATTCAACAAAAAGGGTTTTTTTCCTTTTCATGAGCTTCTCTTTGCCTTTCAATGTGAACTTAGACTTAAACACAAAGAGTGCGAGAGTTCGTTTAAATTTGACCTCTTATCTTTAGGGTTCTTTCATTGTGTATTAATATCTAAGCTTGTGCACAAGTCAAAAAACAGTTGCAGACTCATCTAAAACATGTGTGTTCTGTTTATTGAAGACGTTCATTCTATCCGTGTCTTTTTCATTCAGTCACAATGTCACTGAGCAGCAGTCTGTGTTACTGTTCATAGGGAACAAAACTCTTTCAATTTTTCAGTTCCGCAAAGCACTGCAGTACCGCAAAGATGGTTTATTTCACCATGACTGTATGACTCCAGGTATTAGCCCTGCTCTGCATGGGCTGTTTCAGCGTTTGTTGCTCTTCATACAGCAGACCTGCTGCTGCCCACGCCCCCTTCAGGAAGAAGACGCCCTCTGCTTCATGTGGAATAAAACAGGTGATCACACGGCAGCAAACATACATGTACATACAGTGAGCGTGTGAGACCAGGACTTTCAATCGCTTCTAAATTGTTATTTGACATTAAAATATTGCCAAAGTTGTTTACGACTGTTGATTTTAGCTCATGTGCAGGATGAGTTTTTTCAGACAACGTTGCAATTATAAAATAAGTAGTTTTGAAGCTGGGCAATAGCTCTGAAGTGACTGTCGGTTTACAGGTAGTCTTAAAGGGCTGCGTTTCAGTCTCTGTTTCATACTCATTCTGTTGTTTGACAATAGAAACGGAAAAAAATACGTAAATGAGAACAGCTTTATTGGAAATTTCACCCTATTAGACTGTAGTATATGTGAGCACAGAGAGCAGGAGAGAAGTGAACAGATGTAAAGAACTGGTACAGGCTGAGCTTATACTGAAGCACTACAGATGACATGAAATTACAGTTACCCACCCAATCCTTGTTTATTGGTTTCAAATATTTCTTAAAGGTCCCAACATCTCCAAATGTTCCCATTTTCCAGAAAACTCTGACTTGTGATTATAACATCAGCCACATTAGTCACATAACATGTTAACACTAGAGATTTTCCAATTGCTGTGGTGGCATTGTCATCAATAACAATCAGCAACCCACTGGCTATTCAGTTCCTCGAATGCTGGCAGTGCATAAAGACTCTTGTGTTCACTCTTGGAGCCAACATCAGAACATTTGGTAGCATTTTAGCAGAAGCAGCTCTAGAAAGTAAATAAGAGGCAATTTCTCATTTTGAATGGTTCACCTTGAAAGCAGTGGACAGTGAAGGGCCAGAGTTATGCAGCTTTTCAGCTTGATGACTATTGGTTTATCTCTTTCTACATAGAAAATAAATATAAATCTGACTAGCTTGTAGAGCTAGGAGGTGATCTAGTTGGGGGGGGGTTAGTGGAATGGGAGCAGTAAGCGTCTCATACTCTCACTGTTTTCATGCTTTCAAGTTTTTAGGTCACACAAGACACAATAGAACAGATTTTCACTACATGAGACCTTCAAATAAACAATTTGTCTACTTGAAAAATCTGTCAATGATTGGGCTGAAGGTGAGTCACTTTTTTGCTTGTACAAATTAGGAATGTTTGATTGAGCTCAATATAAGGAAATGAACAAATAAGGCAGCACAGTGGGAATAATTTTACAAAAACGGAAGTATTCAGCTCAAAAGCACATAGAATTTGGTACAGAAAATGAAGTTCAGGGATAACAGATGTGGTTTGGCTTAAATGTTTTTCGGTAGAATGAAATTGCAAACAATCAAAGTAGAAGCTGTGACTCATGAAAATGTAACTCAGTTGTAAGATGACTAGCAGTGTAACCACATGTCTCGAGACATCCACAAGCACAGTTCCAGCTAGTTGTCTGCAGACAGGTAGATTCATCCCAAAGTGACAGAATCATGTACGGTTACGTGAGACTACAAGCTCAGTGACAGGTGATACAGAAAGGATGCCCAATCCAATTTAGCAAATGCGCTCTGCCTCCAGTCCTCAGCCTTGCATCTCATCCTTTTCTTTTCTTTTGAAAACGTTGCAAGGAAGACACATAAGTGAAAGAAGCTTTTCCTCTCTCCTCTTTATCCATCTCTCTCATTAAGACTTTTCATTTTTTCTTATATTCTCCCTTTTCCTTTCCATCCCATCTCTCCCACTCGTCCTCCTTCCGTGTCCCTCCATCTCCTCAGCAGTTTATCATAATCACATCACCTCAGTGTAATGGAGCACACTTAAGGCTTATTATGTGTCACACACATACATGCACACACACACACACATATGCACATACTCAGAGATCCACTTAAGCCTTATTACATGTCTGACTGTGCTTCTAACATGGGAGATTATCCGTTGGACTGTATGCTCGGGCAGAGGGCAAGAGCTGCAGATAACACACACACGTTCACACAAATGCACACACACCTCACGTAAGATGCAAAGAGGAGGATATATTTAGAGAACTGGACATTCTTCAAAACAGAGACACGAATAGACAAGTGTATGAGATGCGAAAAAAACTGCAACAGAACACACCAGAACAGAACAGAGCACGGCCTACCAGCATGTAAGGGGGGGGAGAAGCTATGATGCCAGAAAAACAGGACAGGGTGATTTTTTTTCCCTCCACTATCTTTCTGTAGCAATGCCACACACACACACACGCACACACGCACACACACACACACACAACAGGGGTGTTGTACAATGAAGACAGAGACAAAGTGTCCGTGGGGGGAACCAAACAGGGCACCTCATCACTTCTACAGGTACGTGTGTGCTTTAATACACACATATATAACACACAGCAAACAAGCGCGTGAGGCGTCCCGGTGTGTTCATGGATGAAGTATGTGTGTTTCACATGGCAGAGAGGAATAATGTGGGCAGGATGTTGGCTGAGTATTTATTTTCCTCTGTCTCTGTAACAATGTGTGTGTGTGTGTGTGTGTGTGTGTGTGTGTGTGTGTGAGTGTCTCAGCAGGTAGTGGGACAAGGTGCAGTGCAGTCTAGCCACTTGTTCTTTTCCTCCAGTGTCCTGACTTGACCTCGGTAATTCTTGCGCACGACGACGTGCACGTCTTTTTGGCATCTTGTGGAGAACGTATAGAAAATTTGTTTCGAGCATCCCATTAAAAGGCTCAATCAAACAATGAAGAAAAGACTGTTTTACTAAGTAACCTCTCAAGTCTGATGTCATATAACTGTTATAATTCATTTCCAAGGGTCCTCTTCCTTACAAATGTTCCCTACTGCATTGCAATATAGAGTCTAATTAGTTCTTAATTACATAACTGCAAGTGTCACACAGAGGTCCACTAAATGCTCTGCAATGAACATACACCAATCAGGCATAACATTATGACCACCTACCTAATATTGTGTTAATCCACTTATGTGTTCAAAAATGCTCTGAACCATTGGACATGGACAAGAGGACCTCTCAGGGTGTCCTATGGGGTCTGGAACCAGGATGTTGGCACTGGATCCTTTGGCTACTCTGGGTTGTGCAGTGGGGCTTCTGTCAATCAAACTCGTTCCACTGCATCCTGTTGATGCTTGATCACAATGGGATGTAGGAAGTTTGGAGGTCAAGTCAACATGTTGGGCCATTGTTTGCATGAGGGAGTGTGCTTTTTCTGGGAAATGTTTATTTGGTTGTCTAAGTCTCATCAACATGGATGCCAAAATCATGGCAAGGTTTTCCAGCAGAACAGCACATAGTACCAATATGATCAATGATATTCACTTCACCTGTCAGTGGTTTTAATGTTGTGGCTGATCGGTATATGATGTATAACATTACAAATATCGCAGTTCACCCAACCTTCAAAACCAGCACAGGTCTTATCAGCCAGAATAAGTTTGTGGTAGAGTAGATAATTCTAATCCAATGCAATCTGTTCTGTGTGCGCACTGAAAAACTGTTTTGTAAACAGGGAAACAAAGAAAGCGTTTCGGCCTGATGCACACAGCTCTATTCTAGCGTGTACTGAGCACGACTATGCTCATGCACGTTCATGCTGATGCACGGGACAGAAGGACAGGGAGGGGGAAGGGAGATGAGGGGAAAAGGGAGTAGCGGTGGTGACAGGGAGAGTAAACCTAGCACATGCTAACTATCTACATATGCTAACTAGAGTTAAATATCAAGAATATTCCTCCAGAAACCCAAACTCTACCTTTAACAGCTGTTTGGCCATTAATGCTGTGTTAAAACTGAATATTGTAATAATAGCATTACAAGAGAAAATTCTCATACTGTACTATAAGGCTGACTGAACGCTTAATAAAAAGCTAAAATGCTTGATTTACTATTGAGATTCTAGCAAAAATTTTGAGGATTATATCCAACAATTTACTTTGACATACAGCATATCACACTGCCGGTCAGATCTGGAAAGAAATTGCTCATAAAATAATAAAGAAAACAAGGTAAAGCAATAGACAGAGTGGACTAATATCATTACAACACTGACTGGCAATAACTGTTACTTTTAATTACAGCTAATGTTACCATCATTTCCACTTCAGCTGAACAGTCCCAAACCTCATTGGTTCAATATTTATTAATCTTAATTTACGTCATTCATTACATGAGACAAAATTTTTGTGCTAACACCAGAAATTCTCCAGAGGCAGCTCGGCCGGCTGCTGGGTCACACGTATTACTGGAGTGGTGTTTTAATCACGGACTAATACACAAAAATTGAAGCGGTTCCGGAGTTATTTTGCTGCACGAATGTGTCACTTTTACAGTGGAAAAATCTCCCGACATTCAGTGCAAATGATCCAAGAGAATATTGGAGCCCCGTGTGAAAATGGGAGTCACTCGACGTATGCCGGTTAGAGTGCTCAGTGTATTTCAGGTTTTCTTTGAATCAGTGTGAGGCTGGATTCTAAAAACAAAAAATATCCAAAATCGCTCTCTAAAATGATCTCAGTAGTTCTAATCCTCACAGGGGTACATTGTAATAGTAATGTTATATGCAGCCGCAGTGATGTGCGCTGGGATGCTGGTTGGATAGAATGATAAATTTGCACATCTGTCATTTGTCAGCCTGAAATCCCCAAAGTCAGTGAAATGATGAGGCAGAGATGGAATACAGATCGGCATGCTTACTCCAGATCAGGGGATGTAAATGTATTGTTACCCAGAAAAGGAAATTGTTTTCTGGGAAACAGGCCCATGAAAAGATTTCCCTGCTTTTGTCAGAAACCATGTATAGTAACTGACCTCACACCTGAGATGCATTTTGGGCACCACCCTACAAGAACTACTCTAATTTTATACCTTTTCTTCTATTTTCCTCTCTGCACAACTTTCAGTCCTTCTCAGTCACCCCTTTCCTCGACCTGCTTTTCATTTTCAGTTTTTTTTTTTTTCTTTTCTCCTTGGATCAGTCATGAATATTCATGAAGTTGTTATTTGCACTGCTGGCTCCTGAAAGAGGCTGAGTACACAAAGGTGACAGCCATCAACCTCAGGAGGCGACGGTGTTGAAAGATGAGAGACTGCGGATGGGGAGGAAACGAATAAGTGGAGATGATAAAAAAAGAAGAAGAATCAAAGAGACAACTCGAATGTAAAAGGAGACGAAAAGAGAACAGAATACCAAATAAAAACCAAAGGTAATAAGGTCTGTGAAAGCACTTGTTTTCCCACCTCAGTGTGAACTGCTCCGTGTTGGAATCCGTCTTCATGTAGACACCAAATGCCACTGTCTTGCCGAGCCGAACCGGGCTGGGTGGCACTAGAACTTCCACGTTTTCATCTATTTGCAGTCTTTCTCCTTTGGCAGAAACTGGACCAACGCTCATCTCTACAGAACCAGCTTTCAGCATGTCCTGCAGTCCCCCATCCATGAGGGGGCTCCACTGTCCCCCGAGGCCCAAGCCGAGGCCTCCGAAAGGCCCGACGTTTGCACTCTGACCTCTCCATGGCTCGTTGACGACAGAGGGACACTCCTGACCGGCCCCTTCCACCGGTATAATTGAGTAATAGACTTCCACTGATGGTAGAGTCACTTCAGGAGGTCTTTTTCTCACTTGCGGTGGTGTAAACCAAGCTGGGGGAATTTCCAGACGGACAACGCAGATGCCAGATGGCCCCACGAGTCGGCAGCCAGCCGAGGGTGCTGCTTCGCTGGTGTCACGAACAGCCAAGGCTCTGACACATGGGAGGAGGGATGGAGGAGGCGGGTCAGGCTCATCCCAACGCCGCCCGACCAGGTAAAACAATACCTGAGGAGAATACAGACACATGTATGAATCTTTCTTATACTGTAATAGACAACTGAAATTATTAAGTTTCAACAACTTGCAAAATAAAAAAATGGGGTTCTGTACGGATTTCTGCATATTCACAAATGAGTAGTGCCCTACGAAAGTATACGTCTATTTTTTCGTATTTCTCACACTCAAAGGTCCCAAATCATCAAACTAATATTTATATTAATTGAATATTAGACAGAGATGATCCACAAAAGACAAATATAAATGGTAAATGACTCTGTTTCACAGCTGTTCTTGAGTCTCTTTAGAACGTGGCATCATGGGGCTGCTTTTTGAGACCGTTTAGCTACTTCACAATGCCAGACAAGTTCTATTTAGTGACGATTAGGTTCAACAAGCCTAGGAGTAATCATATGTGAGTGTGAATGGTAAGACTAAATCCAGTTGACAAATTAATTTGGTCATTTGGTAGATTGGTAGCTAAGGGGGCAATTACTTTTTTCACATAGGGCAAGATACCTTCAAAAAATAAAACCATCATCTAAAAACTGCATTTTTGTGTTTTCTTGAGTTGTCTTTGTCTTACATTAACATTAGTTTAATGATCTCAAACATTTACGTGTGACAAATATGCAATAATAGAAGATTTCTGTAGGGGGCAAATACTTTTTCACTGCACTGTATATTCTTTAAAGCTGCATTATTCAGTATGTTTATTATATAATCTGAAAAGACACAGATAAAAATATTGCCTTTCTGCCTATAACACCAAGGACATATGCATTTTTTTTCCTGATTTTTCCGGATTCTTTTCACAGTAACTAACAAGCTTCAAGTAGTCAGCAATGGCTTTATAATGAATGAATACATGAGCAAATAGACTCATTTGCTATGGATCTGATCATGCTTTTTGAATAAGAGAAAATACACCAAAATAAAACATGAAACCACCAGTACCTGTATCCACGGCCTTGTTGACCCCACTTTGGGCACCACCACTTGACCTTTCACCTTCCAGTTCAGAGTCACCTGGTTGGTGGAGAGCATCAGGTGGGGTGGCGGACCCTGGAGCAGCTCCACTGGGATCGGCTGCTCAATGCTCATGTTTCCGTAGCTGCAGTTGATGCTCGGCAGGGAGTGAGGGGCGGCGATGCCCGGTTCTAGCTGGTGGAGAAAGAAGGGCTCAGTCCGCGATGACAGGCTGCCGTTTCGCATAACATCCTGATTGGCTTCCCGGAGGAAGAAGGCGGAGTCGGCGCCGCTCAGCTGGCATTGGACGGGAAGGTAGGTGGGGAGGGAGGAGGAGAAACGGGGCTGAGAGGAGTCCTGCACTCCGCCTGGTCCACCGCCTACTGCTTCTGCTCGGCTGTCGGACGCTGAATAAAGATGTAAGGAAAAGGAGGAAACAGAAAAGAAAAGAGAAAGATTAGTTGCACTATAACTGTAAAAGACATCCTTTTCATAAAACAGATATCCAATGCCTGCCAACTGCTTAAAAAGTAAACTCATATCCAGAGCAGCTAATCTGCTATTAAAATACAGTCAACATTGTTCGAATCGGATGCTTACTGACCTGTGAAGTGCTTTTTTTATTGCATATAGACACTAATATAAACACATCTACACATCTATCAGCTTTTTCCACATAAATTTACACATGTTTTACAATCATCTGACACAAACGTAGACCACAGTGCTCTGGGTTTCTCAACAGTTTCTCAACAAGGAGAAATGAGCATAAACACATTAGCTCACGATATATATATATACACAAGTGATAGACTCAGCATCAGGGGTTACATTAATGCATCACTCCTTTTTTATCCCCATTGGAAAAGCGTTACACCAGCATATATCAGACAAATGACATATTGCTCTTTGGCAGTTTATTTCCATATATTTACATTCAGGTTTTTTTTTTTTAAATGTTATTCATTGCACGGTGTATTTACCAGACATTTCACAAACACTGGGAGTTTGGAGTCGAGGATTACTGGGGTTTTGGAGTAGTATCTCATTTACAATGAGGACAAAAGGTTCCACTGACGGTGCTGCGTTTGGGAGGGAGTTTTGCTTACTAACCTTTATCCTCCATCTGTTTAGCTTGTCAGCATTATATTATACAAGATACTGAACAACAAAACTTATTGTAACCTCTCTGAATGCGAATGTTTGCAGGATGTCAACGTGTGCCGCAGATAATTATGTTGGGGTTTAGTGGAATTCAGGACGAATTCGGTTCCTTTATCGCCAGGGTTTGGTCTTAAGTAAGCATGAGATCTTTCAATGATTCAAATATGTGCGGTTTTCCAACAATGTTATAACAGTTTTACTTATTTCACTTTTGACATTTTCTAGATTTTGTTCTTTGTGCTTTCTCTGTGGTTTAAAGTGGTGGGGCCTAGATTAAGAAAGGTGACTATTGCTGATTTAGTCAAGAATAGTTAATGTTATAGAGACAGTTTTGAAGATTTGAACCCAAGTTTTCAGGGCCTTGAGAGAATTTAGCATTATCCTGGTCCCTTATCTGAATCAGTACTCTAATGTAGATATTCCCCCCAAGCAGACAAACAAATTTTATGTCTCATTAGAAATGGTCAATAAAATCACTGAGAAGCTGAGCTATGTCCCCTACTCACTAAAAAGCTACTAAAATCTATGCATATTCTTGGGATCTGACATGTGCAGTGCACTGTGTTGATCTTTGTGTGAGAATGGCAAGAGAAAAAAATCTGAATATTCATAAAATGGATACCCTACATCAAAGTCTACTTCTGCAATAATGTCACAAAGTATAAAATAATGCATTTTCCTACACGAAGAACAGACGGATTGATTTCCATTGAACCCATGCTGGCACAGAAAAAAAATCACATACAAATACAGCAGTAGGGTTGGTGTGGAAATGTGTATGCGTGTATTTTTGTGTCCTAGGGAAGCGGAGTGTGAAAATATAATGAGGGTGGGACAGTGTAGCGCTGTCTGGGGCAAGTCATACCGAGGCGACTACACAAAAAAAATAATAGCAGAGAAATAAAGTGATACCTCGGTGTAACATGAATAAGCAGGCTGGTTTGGTTATGGTGCGTGGGCACGCAGGGATAAGTTTAAAAAGAGAGAGACAAGCAGAGGGAAAAGAAGACAGCAAGAGAGCAATAGAATAAAGGAAAGAGGAGTGACGCGAAGGAAGAAAAAACAAAAGTGAGATGAAGAGAGAGAAAGATGGGAAAATATCTGGAGAAAATGTGCTCGGAGAGGAAAGTGGCTGATTGGAGATGCTGGCATTTTTATGTTATAGAGGTTGACTGCATGCACTTGGGTACAAATAACTTGTATCCAAGCAGAACTTTTGAATATATGAATATACTGCACTGTATCAATAAAGCTTTGGAAACCCAGATAGCTGCTGACAGGAGGAAAACTAAGAAGAAAAACAAAAAAATCTTGTTAAAATTCATGGTGGTCCTGAAAACTTGGTTGTGTTCTATAAGAGGCTTCTGGAGTATGAACAAAGCATCCTAACATCTTTCATAAAAGTATGTAGGGCTAAACTTCATGTAGTGTTCAGAGGTTAACATTATGAAGATTTATGCCTGCAGCATGAGGATTCAAGTTTTGGAGCTTATCGTCCTTTCATGTTGAAAGTACATGCAAAACAAACAAAACAAAACAAAAAAGGTTGCTTGAAATGTGGCCAAATGGAATTTTCAAATCTAGACAGATAGGTCAAGTGGTTTGGACACCTTAGCGTAAAAAGTAGACTTCAAGCTTTCTTTCCCCCTGTACTTTCCTCATCAATATGGGTGTCCTTGAGGTGCAAATGTCTACATGTGTGTTTGTGTGTCCACGGGAGTCTCATGAAGCATATGTCCCAATCCCGGACAGGGACCTGGAACAGCTGACACACACTCTCACACATGCAGAGCCTTGTCATGCAGGCAAAAGTTGACCCTTGGTTGGAGTCATTGAGATAATGAAATAAGAGAAACTGTTTGTTTTACCCCAAAGTAAATTCTCAGTGATTTTTAAACAGATGAGTGGAGTATTTTGTTATCATTTATTAGGCCACTGGTTGATTGCAATGTTAGCTGTAACATTTGTGGACAACATAAGCCTGAATCATGAAATATATCATCCAGACATGAATGATTACTGTTAGGAATTTTTGTCAAGAGGCGTTACGATTAAAAAACATTTTCAGCCGTAAGAAACAGACCAATCTCGGCTCATTAGGTGGCGCTATGTTACAAGTCAGGGTTGGCCCTCTGTCATCCTAACAACGGTATGCCATTGGCTACCATTAAACCTGGCATGGTCCAGATTCCCTGGCATCATTACTTTGGCATCCATAAACCACAACAGGAGTCCACACCCGCTGCGTCCTGCTGCACAGTGCGTCTGTGTGTGTATCTGCGTTGTGTGGATTCACGAGCACCTCTAATGTGTCCATGTATGTGCACACATGAATAAGTGTGTTTACGTGTTTGTATGACGTGTTGAGAAGGGTACATGTGCATATATACGTACTTGTGTACACGTAACTGAGGAGGTATACTGTACATACATATATGGACGTGTGTGTTGGTCCTAAAGTGAGTGTGTGGAAAATTGGACAGGAATAAAGCCAGATGTACAGAGATTTGACAAGGCCCATCTGTGATCCTTCTTCCCCCTCCCAAAAAAAAAAATGCCCATCCTGCTCTACTTCCAAGTGCAGACACACACACACACACATGCAGCCAGTAATCAAAACACAGTGGAGCGTGTAGGACAGGAAGAACAAGAAAAGGAAGAAAGCAGCAAGAGCAAAGCCAGATGGGTGCGAGTGAGAAGAAGAGATACTAAGATGTGATAATGGTATCAGTGCTGCTTGATATTGTGTTGGTTAAATATTGACTCAGATTTTTGGATTTAATTAGAGACAGGTACACAAACTCACACACACACAATTGGGGCCATCTTCTTTCAAATCAGTGTGGGGTGTGTGTGTATGTGTGTTTGGACAAATTCAGAGAAAGGCTGGGTGTGACTGAAACAGCAAATTACACAAACAGATGCAGAAACACGAACTACAATATGAACACGTTCACACACAAAAGATCCATATTTCAATTTATTCTTCATAACTGCTTTCAGTTTCATCTTCAGTAGGTCTATTGACATGGTCCGAAGGTGTAAAGCTGCTTCAGAATGTTAATCCCAGTTTACTTTCACATACCAGCACACTACATTTCCCTCTACTCTCCGCACTGACTGGCCTAGCTAGATGTATTTTGTTTTAAAAATGTTCTAAGAAAGTTCTGCAAAGTTCTGGTAGTGCTTCTAAGCAGAAAATATTTATATTAGTTCCCACAGTGTTATTTTTAAGGCAGGATATGGACATTTTCCAAATGTTGCATTGGAAAAGCCCTTCCTTTGCATTATGTAACATTGTGGGAACTTTTTATAGAAGAACGTTCTCAACAGCAACATCCCCAAAACATCCTATTGCAGGCAAAATGTTCTACGCCGTAAAAACGATAACTAGGCATTTGTCGTTCCCATTAGTGTTTTTAAGCTAGCATCACTCATTAATTAAGCATTGCCACTTGCAACCTACAATAACGAGTCAGCACAGCAAACTTCTCACTATCGTTGCCTCTACTAGAGTTTTCATAAGGCAATAACAAGAATTTATTTGTTGAAATTACTTGAGTTGCATTTCCCTAGATGGAAACCCCATAGAAGAGCACAGCCTCCATGCGTGCATGCTCCTTAAGGTTCAGGTAGGGGGCTGGTCTGCCGTTTAGCTCACTTAGCTAAGGCGATACCATGTGGGCTCAGTCCCTTAGCAGCGGTCATGAGTTTGAGTCCGGCTCAAGACCATTTGCTGTGTGTAACTCTCCCCTCCACCCCAATGTTCTCTCTCTATCAATAAAATGGACCCCCCACCCCTCCCCCAGCCAAAAAAAAAAAAGGCAGGAGGTGGACTGGGCAAAGGAAAGTTTTGCAAGGAACAACATTTAGACCCAACATCTAGTTTAGTGCACAAGACAATCCTAGTTGGCAGAACTATTGTCCAAACTTATTAAACTTAGTCAAGTCAACTTTGGTAGTTAAAAGTTGAAAAAATTTAAAATTCTCTTGCATCATGTTGCCTTGATATTTTATGTTTTGAGGACTTTTTTCTACAGTGTACCTTTGTTAATATATCAAATTACAGGAACTTTTTTAAAACAAATTTTGTCTTCTGATGTTTCGATAACATTTTGAAAATGTTTTTTGAATGTTGGTTTGAGGATGTCATCTGATAGGAGAATGAAAACGTTCTCCCTTAGTTCAATTTTAACCTCATAGGAACATTTTTTGAAATGATAAATATCATTTAAATACTAGATTAAAATGTTTTCTGTGAAACATTACTAGAACTCTTAGGTAATGTTAGCCATCATTGTGGGAACGTTCCCTGCTTGCTGGGTGAGCAAACCTCTTCAAAACCTACAGTAAGGAGTAAAAATATTTCCACGCCTACTTTTCCACACCTGGGAACTGTTGAAATCCACCAAAATGTCCGAGGAGGAGCGTTTGGTGAAAATCATCAAACATCGGTTTGCTTTTGCTTCATTCAGCGTAGACAGAGCACTGGAAAGAAAAAAAATCCATCATGGGAGAATCTTCTGAAAAGAATGAAGTCCATTGATCACACAGATGGCACACGATCTGAGCGAGAGACGGGAAGAGATAGGGAGAGAGATGCAGACAGATACGGAGAGATAAATAGAGATGGTGTGAGTTATGGAAGAAAGGAGGGAAAGTGGGGTGAGGAGGAGAGATAACGGTGAAAGAAAGAGGATGAGAGAGGGATGAGGTTTCTATTTCTGAGCAGCGCATTCATCACAAGCATAGAGTTTATTTTGGTGGTCTCTCTGTCTCTTCTCTCAACAGATCTCTCACATTCTGTCTATGTACTATCCCTTCCAATCTCTTTTCACTGGTGTTGATGATTGTGCTTTTTTAATGTTTTTTAAAAAAGTCATTTCACTGGTTGTGAGTTCTGTTGAGCCAAAGAAACCTGTTGCAAAATGTTTTCTGTGGCTGTGGAGAAACTTTGTCATTCAGACTATCTGCGCTTAGGTGTAGAGACTACAAAATAAAAGCCTGGGTTATGAAATGGGGATGTAGCATGCTGAAAGACTCTTTTAAGGCCAAAGAGTCGAATAAAAACTATTAGTGGCTTTGTGGGAAATTTAGCTTTTTGGCCCTTCGATCAACTTCTCAATTTTTTGCGCCGATGACATGCTTTTGAGGGTTTTTCCCGCCCCCTTAAGAGCACATAATTACTTGAGCATCCCTTTATTTTTTAAGATTTTGGGGTCATGTAAGTCATCTGTTAAGATTGATGTATAATAATATCATAAAGTACCGATGATTAAATGAAGATTACTTCGACACTGTGGAATCTGGAACAGAATTTAGAAACCCCGTAAATGTCCTGAACTCAATCATATTTAAAGACACTTTACCTGAGCTGAGGAAATGCCCCTCTTGGTGTCAAAATGGACAGCAATTACTGCAACAAGGGCCGGAGAAAGTGAGCACATCACCTTCCAACATTATGAAATCCAGTGCAATAGCCCTGCAAGAAACCGGCATGACATAAAAACCGGCAATGGATGTATTTGATGATACTGTGACAAGAATCCAGCTAATATTTTGTATGTAGTTTGCCATAGGTTGTCATGCTGTCAAACACTGTCCCTGGAGATTTACTTTATATAAAAAAAAAACATTTGGAAGGCCAGTTCCTTTTAAAGAACAAGAGACTTTTCCTCTTTGAAGTTCTCTGTTTCATGTGGTTTTAAAAAAAAAATAACTCCCATATCAAAGTGCTGAGTGCCAGTCCTGTTTAATCTGCAACTAATGTTACTAATTGGAATTCATCCTAACATGACAGTTTGTGTTATTGTGATTAAGCTACCTCTCCGTTTGTCCTTGTCCATGGAGTGTTTACTGAATTTTATGTCGCCGTTGAAGAATAATTCCCAGTATACTCCCACAAACACACACACAAACACACACACACACAAACATACACACACATGTGCACGCGCGCACACACACACACACACACACACACACACACCACTTGTTGATTGATGACCCTGTCACTGGGTCATTGCAGTCACATTTTCCCAGGTATGGTCTGACTAGCATCTCTCTGTCTTTCGCTGCTAAACCCCCCTACCTGCTTGGACCCAATATCCCTTCTTTCTCTTCCTATCTGTCGGCCTCTTTTTCTCAATTTCTTCCTCCATACCTCCCTATATTAGCTTCTTCCCCTCAGTTTGTCTTTAGCCTCTCTGGTCCTCCCGTTTGGTTACTCCTCTGTCTGTGCCATTACATTTTTTTCTCTCCATAGGTGTCATTTAATGGGAAGACAGGGAGACAAGCCAGAGTTAATCATTTCGTATAAATCTTGTTAAATATATGAGTTAAAGAGACAGAGGGCAGGAGAAGGACAGATTCTGTCATCTGTGGAGTACACTGATAAGTCACAACATTATGACCACCTGCCTAATATTGTGTTGGTCCCCCTTATGTGCTCAAAAATGCTCTGAACCATTGGACATGGACAAGAGGACCTCTCAGGGTGTCCTATGGGGTCTGGAACCAGGATGATGGCACTGGATCCTTTGGGTACTCTGGTTTGTGCAGTGGGGTCTCTGTCAATCAAACTTGTTCCACTGCATCCTGTTGATGCTTGATCACAATGGGGTGTAGGAAGTTTGGAGGTCAAATCAACATGTTGGGCCATTGTCATGTTCCTCAACATGTCCCTGATTGTTTGATGTTTTTTCCATGTGGTGGGGTGCATTTTCCTGTGGGGGTAGACCAGTGACATTTGGGATTTCCATTTGCATGAGGGAGTGTGTTTGTTGTGGGACAATGTTTATTTGGGTGTCTCAGTCTCATCAACATGGATGCCAACAGAACATCACATAGTACCAATATGATCAATGTTATTCACTTCACCTGCCAGTGGTCATAATGTTGTGGCTGATTGGTGTAAGTGTCACATGACCCCATTTCCCAAACAGTCGGTGCAGCTACAGGAGACTAACGACTTAATCAAGGAGAAAATTTACCTCTAAAAATAATTAATCATCAGTGACGAAATGGCTTTTTCTGCAAGCTAATGTGAACAATACATTGCTCAGGTGAGGATGCCGTGCCTCAGATGATAAATTACAGTATGCATAGTGTATTTAGTTGTTCTAAAGGCTGTGATTATTGTGGTCTGTAAAGTTGCCAGTAGATATCTCCTCCAGGGTTAAAGTAAAATATGCCTTTACCACCATTTTCTCCTTCGCCATTATAACTTCTCCAGCTCTAAATATTTTCCCCATTTCTCCAATTTCCTTATCACTTTCCCTCAGTCTGTCAATCCAGCTTCTCCTTGAGGAGAAGGAAAAAAGAGTGCAAGACGGACTGACTGAAAGATCCAGTGAAGGAAGGATAAGATAGTAGGAGGAGGACTTTGGGAATTGTGGATCTGAATTTTTTTTGGGCTGTCAGAGTTGCGTACATGTGCGGATGTGTGTCCGGGGGTCATTGCACCCGACTCTGTGTGTTTGTGGCAGGAGACGCAGGGAAGTGTGAAGAGCAATTTCAAATGGTCACCCTACAACTGAGAGACGGAGACAGAGAGAAATAAAGGAAAGACCTCTCAGAGAGGAAGTCGAGCAGCACAGACGGAAATGGAAGAGCAGCGTGCAGGAAATGCTAAACTCACATCAGCTTACACACACACACAGACACACACGATGAATCATCCGAGACATGTCCTGAAAATGTTCTTTAGGTTTTTCAAATTTTTGGACCCAGGCGACTTTTCCCACACTTGAATGGCATTAAATTAATAGAATAATATTATCCTGTGATATTTGAAAAAAATAAATTGCAGCAAATGGCTTAAATTGTGTTACTACAGCAAATTCTGAATGCGTGCCATGCTCTGTAAATTGAAACACGGCCTGCAATTTCAACTTTGTCGACCAATGCAAAGTCGTCATTCAGGGGGGCGTTTCTTCAGTTGTATTTTCCTTAGCTGAACTTCTCAGCTTTTGTTTTAGAGGGAAATAAAAGTACAACATCAGACACAGTAAAGCATGTCCATGTAGAGTTGGTATCCAAAAGTAAATCACTGGTACACTACATCAAATCAAGACTGCGAGTTTAAAAAGTAATTTTTAAAAGTTATATTCCACTGCGCAGCAACAGGCAAGTGTCTATTTACTGTTATTATTTTTCTATTATTATAATTGAATTAATCTAACAATTTACTATATTTTACTCTTTATTTGTGTATTTATTTGATTAATTTACTATTAATATTGCTAATGACGTGAGTTCGAGTCCGGCTCACGACCCCTTGCTGCATGTCTCTCTCTCCTCTCTCTACCCCCTCTCACCCTGTCTCTCCCCCACCATTAAAAATGGAAAAACTCCCCACAAAAATTTTAAAAAACAATGATGGGAAAATCCCACTGTTTACAATTATTATTATTATTATTATTATTATTACTATTACTATCATTATTATTGTAGCAGAAAATGCACGATTTTATTATTTTTATTCAACAATGAAGGGACATTTTCACCTTTCACCATTAAATTTGACCAAAACAAACAAAAGAATATAGAGATTACAATACAAATTGGTGAGAAATTGAGAGGACATTACGTTAAGATAGCTGGTACTTATTCATACAGGCATATATGACACAGCTGCTACATGAGCAGATAAACAACCTTTTATTCATTTCAATTGCAGTTTTGTTGTATAATCATAATGTGCTTAAACTAAGCAAACACCTTTACCTGCAGTGTTTCACCCCAAACGTAGTGCTCAATAAATAATAAATAAACAAATACAGTAGAAGTTCTTTCAAGTAAAACAGAGCTGTGAAGAAAAGCCTCTGTGTGTCGGGCCAGGATCTCCTGGCTGTGAATATGAGAAAGGGATAAATCCATTGGGCCTCGGTGCCATTCAATTCTATCCTTCAATGGTCCACAGCCAGTCAGCCAACTTGTAAAAGCTGCTTATAAAGGGGCTAAAGGACTTGCAGCCTCAACTGACTTAATGGACCAATAGAAACAAACTAACTGGGGAGAGCAGAGGATAAGAGAGGAGAGGGAAGGAGGAAACTACAGTGGAAAATGCAGAGAGAAAAATAAGTCATCACTGTGGAGAAAGAGAAAGAAAACTGAAAGTCGAAGGGAGCAGATGCAGGGAAAATGAAGGATGGGAAAAGGGAAAAAGTGAAGGACGAGGTTGATAGGGAGAGAAAAGACAAGAGATGAGCCGGGGAGCTGAGGACAAGGAAGTGGAGGAGGGAGGTGAGGGAAGACGAGTAGGGAGAGCAAATAAAAGAGGAGGACAGGACAAGACGTAATGGAGATAAATGTAGAGAAGAGCAGAGCAAAGAAATGACGAGTGGAGTAGAGGAGAGCGGAGCAGTACAAGATGAAGAAGAAGAAGAGGTGAGGACAAAGCCAGGAAGTGACTGAAATACGTGACAGAGAAGGAGGGAAACAAGCAACCTTATATAAATCTATATATATTCAAAATGGAAGTGATGAAAAGATAGCTGTAAGTAGATATCATTGTAACTAGCAACATGCGTGGCTCTGCATGTCTGGCCTTTGCGGTTAAAAGGAGCTGTGGGGCGAGTGTTATCCATACTAATATGAGCCATTATAAAAAGAAACCCACACAGGTACCTGCTGTGATAGTGTGCATTGTTGGTGCAACAAAAGAAGAAGAAAGATGAGAATATAAGTCACTTACTTGAATGAGGAGAGGAAGAAACAAAGAAGAAAGAGTCTTAATGTGTTTGTACAATCAAAATCTAAGCAGGCTTTACACTTTTAGTGCAGAAAATTCCAAATTGGTGACAAAAAAGGTAGAAAATTTAGCAGAAATCTCAAGGTTTGATAAACAAGTACTGTAGTTTTGCATTTAAGGATTAAAACTAAAAAAAAGGACTTTTACTCTTCAGACAAAGCTATGAATATTTATCATGGGACGCTGGCTTCAGGGTGATGGCATGAATTCCACAACAATAGCAGTGATTAGCAAAGACACTTCATAGCACCAACCTTAAAGGTACCCTGTAGAGCTTTTGAACACTTGTTACACTGCCGCGCAGTATTTGATGAGCAACCAGCTAACTGCAGAGAGAGGTTAACCATACCCACTTCAGATGAATGCTAAGAATAGCACGTGTCAATCAAAGAGGAGGAGATGACCGCAAGCTAATGTAGCCTGTCAAATATAATATATACTAATTTAGAGAGTTTGCTTGGCTGTGATAATATCTACAATGAAATTTACAGTGGGAGGCTTTACAGGTTTCCTTTAAAGATAAATACATCAGTAATCTGACATAATGTTACAGCGCAAAGCGTTCAGCATCGACCGTCTAATTGCAACTTATTGATTTCCACTTGGACAAAATGCCACTACTCCTTAGGGCTGTTATTATAAGGCTTTATTTAAAAGGTTGCGAATCACTTACAGGGGAACTGTTATGCTTATTTCCAGGTTTATATTTCTATTCTGGGACTCCACTAGAGTAGCTTTGCTTGATACACAGTTAAAAAATCCAGTATTTATCTAATACTGCCTGTTACTCAGCCCTTCAGCTGAGCTTCTGCCTGAAATAGGTCATTTAAACTCTTAACCGTGAAGCTCCCCCGACTAAAAGCCCACTTTTTTCTGATTGGTCAGCTTCTGGAAGCCTGCAGAGAGGCAGCACCCGGTGAATGTGAGCACCACCTTATCCTCTTGATAGTGTGGTCAGTCACAACATTATGACTAGCAACAGGTGAAGTGAATAACATTGATCATATTGGTACTATGTGCTGTTCTGCTGGAAAACCTTGGATTTTGACATCCATGTTGATGAGACTAAGATACCCAAATAAACATTGTCCCATAACAAACACACTCCCTCATGCAAATGGAAATCACAAAAGTCACTGGCCTACCCCTGCAGGAAAATGCACCCCAACACATGGAAAAAACATCAAACAATCAGGAACATGTTGAGGAACAGGACAATGGTCCAACATGTTGATTTGACCTCCAAACTTCCTACACCCCATTGTGATCAAGCATCAACAGGATGCAGTGGAACAAGTTGGATTGACAGAGGCCCCACTGCACAAGCCAGAGTACCCAAAGGATCCATTGTTAATGTCCTGGTTCCAGACCCCATAGGACACCCTGAGAGATCCTCTTGTCCATGCCCAATGGTTCAGAGCATTTTGGAGCACATAAGGAGGATCAACACAATATTAAGCAGGTGCTTATAATGTTAGACCTGATCGGTGTATATTAAACTTATTAAGTTAGAGGATAAAGGATATTTTGTTTCTACCATCAGGACCTGTGTTAACCAACCGAGTTTGCGACCACTGGCAGGTGTGCTTTACGGGTTCACCCTGGACCTCAAACTGAAGAAGAGAACAAACATCTGCATTTTCACTTAACTGTGGTCAGGGAGGCTACTTTCATGTCCAGGATCTTCTCTGATGACAAGAGTTGAGTCTGTGGCTTCGACCCAGTGACCAAAGCACAATTTTCCCTGAGGAAGAGTCCACAGTCTCCATGCAAGAAGTGCACCAAAAGCATTTGTGTCATTTTCCTGACATTCATGAAGTTGTGCAAAAAGAAATCATCCCCCAGCGTCAGACTGTTATCACTGACTTCTACTGTAACATGCTGAAGCATTTAAAGGAGATCACCCTGTGCAAACAACCTAAATTGTGGCACAATGACATCTGAGTGCTGCGACTGCACAGTGCACCCATGCGGAAATTGGCCACAAAAATACAATAGCTGCTTCCCACCAGCACCGTTCCCCCAGATTTGGCTCCTTGTGACATATTCCTCTTTCCCAACATGAAATTCAGGTTGAGGGGCCGCCTTTTTGACACAGTTACAGAGATTCTTGCAAATCACAGTACTTGG
Source organism: Dascyllus trimaculatus (assembly GCA_024666655.1). NCBI lineage: Eukaryota > Metazoa > Chordata > Actinopteri > Pomacentridae > Dascyllus > Dascyllus trimaculatus. Next base: position 26,079,298 of record CM045449.1, on the reverse strand, counting down.
CATGCTTACGAAATGGGAGTTTCAGGGGACTATTTTTAAGTAGATGGAAGACAAATGTAAATCAGGTTTGGTTTTTGATTTTTATAGGCACAGTCTCAGAACTTTTTGATGGCACTTGCACGGTGGTTTCCATTCAGTAGTTATTACTGCTACACCTGCAAGCCAATGACAATGGAAATTTTCACGGGCGTGGAATAGACATTTATGAGCTATGAACTGTTCATTCCCAGCTTTTTTGAATAACAGATCAGAAGGGCCTAATGACAGAACTAGATGCTGTAGCTCAATAGAAAACAATGCTCAAAAATGCACATCTTCTTACCATTGTACAGGCTGCCCTTGTAATCCCTCACTAATCTGTTTACAACTCTAATCTGGTTAGGCCAATCTGATTAATGTTCAACAGTTAATTACCGGAATCGAGTGTGAGTAATCTGATTGACGTGCTAATCAGAGGAGGATTATTACACAGTTGACAGTCACCTCGCTCTCTTTTTTTTTCTCCCTCTGTCTGCAACTGCATCCTTTTTTTAAAATCTCATTTATTCTCCATTTTCTGGCATCTTTTAGCTCCGTCTCTGCCACTCTTTATCTGGCTTCCTTTCTCTATCTGCACTCGTCTCTCTCTGTCTCACGTCACTCTGCTGTCATCAGTCTCTCATTCCTGTTTATCAGTCATTCTCTGTCTTATAGCATTGATCGCTACAGGAGCCACATGAGGACAAACTTAATTAAGTCTGACAAGAGCAGGTATTTTTATCGCCGCATCCAAAACACATCCTCACACGCACATCAAAAACAACCACACCCTTTCACACAGCAGCTCAAACACATTTAAACCTCCATTTGTTTTGTTTTGTTCTTGATGATTATTGAGTTTTGGGTGGGAATGATGAGTCTTAACTGTTGCCTTGTTCAACTCTAGCTTTTAATGAAGTGTGTGTGTGACGGAAGGGTATCAGGTCAAACAATCCCACATGAAACACACACACAAAAACAAAATCCCTCCTTTCACTACATTCTCTGTCCTCCCACGTCATTAAACTGGACTTTTAATTAGCATTAACCCAAAATTAAATGCCATCTGTTGTCTGTTTTTCACCTTTCCATCTTTGTGAGATTATGCACACACGCTTGCATGTGCATTAGTCGTCACCATCATCTCCCCTAAGGTCATCTGCCAAACATGCAGCTGTGTCAATGTGTGAGTTCCTTATGCAGAGGTGTGAACCAACATCTCACATTATCCTGTCACATGTTGTCGCATAACGATCAACCGTCTCTCTCACTCTTTGTGTCATCTAGTCTGTAACACATGAAAGTTAAGACTCATCTACATGTGTAAATACAGCTTTAGCATGTTGCACTGACTACATATTTCTTCTATTTTATTATAGCAAGCAGCAACTGGCTCTGAAAAATGACAGCATGGTGGAAGTGGCAAAAACTGCAGTTCCACGAATGTCCACTTGAGGCTTGTAGCGCCGTATTATATAATAATGTAATAAATTTTCACCTCATTGTGTAACAACACCACATTTTGTAATAAACATAATAAACCACCTAAAGGGATGTCTTCGGTTATGTAAAACAAGACCTCATAATGTATATGAATGAAAAGTAGCCCACAGACAAGTGTTGACAAATTTCTCAACATTTTTTCTGGCAAAGAAAAAAGTAACTCTTGCTCACAATACATTTGAAACTGTTTACTGTAGTAGACTTATGCAATATGACCTTGAATATCTGAGCACTTCAGAAAAGTACCTACACTTGTTACTTCAAGGACCTAAATGTCCTCCCATTATAATGCTTGGACCCTCTCATTGAAATACATGGGAAATACACACATTTCGATAATGTTTTTTTTTTTTTTCTAATTAAGACATCCTTTTTGGTGGTTTATTACATAAAGCACCAAATTATTACATTTTCTTCATAAAAAAGTACAACACCCGCATTTTGTAATAACTGATGCAATATGTAACAACGTATTACAAAATGCGGTGAAGTTTATTACATATTGAGTTCAACAATTTTATTACAAAATGTGGTGTTTTTACATAATGAGGTGAATTTTGCAGCAGAAATAATCATGCTTACAGCCTGGTAGAAGAAATAGCTTTGGTCTCAATAACTAATTTCTGCATTCCTGACAACTGTGCAGGGGGTGAATTTTTATATAATGTCCCGATTTAAATTGTATTAATGCTTAAAGTTGTGCATCATTAAAGGTGTGGCTGCTCTGAGTGAAAGGTGGGTGCATCAGAGGGACATTAGCATGGCTTGTCTTATCTCCACTCACGTTCCACCTCATTTTTTGATTAGCCAGAAGATAGGCAGAGCTGGCCACTGCCAACATGGGGATTGCCAGATTCACCTAACTAAGCTTAAGAGCTACTCTTCAGGAGACCTATGGATGTTAACACAGGGTATCTGTCCATATATATATATATACTGATCACCACTGACAGGTGAAGTGAATAACATTGATCATATTGCTACTATGTGCTGTTCTGATGGAAAACCTTGGATTTTACATCCGTGTTGATGAGACTTAGACACCCAAATAAACATTGTCCCACAACAAACACACTCCCTCATGCTAATGGAAATCCTAAATGTCACTGGCCTACCCCCACAGGAAAATGCACCCCACCTCATGGCAAAAACATCAAACAATCAGGAACATGTTGAGGAACATGACAATGGCCCAACATGTTGATTTGACCTCCAAACTTGATCTTTTGATTCCGACCTAGTCCTGCGCTCTCTCTATATTTCAATCAGTTATCAGTGTTACTGGCACAGACAACTTCACGATTAACAATCTTATGCATTCAACTCTCCTGAGGATATAGTGAAGTGACATAAGTAGTGATAACTGTCTTTCTGTCCTTTTACCATTGGTTTTTCTCTGCCTTTGCCACGAGTCACCCCCATAGCGACTAATAACGATATCAAATAAAACCATAAAAACTTAGCACTAAGGTCACCCATTTAGGAATTACAGACAAATTATTTTTATGAGTACAGTCAAATTAGGACATACTGTGTCCTCAATGCCACCATTTGACTTTCAATCAGCCTCTCAGCCTTCTAATCAAGCATCCACTGACTTCGACCATTTCTGGTCCATTCTCCTCCCCCTTTCGCTCACCTTCCTGTCTTCCTCCACTATTTATCAATCAGTATTTCCCATAATAATGCCATAAAGCCAAAACACTGTAAAATGTCCACGAGATTTAAATTCTGGTGTCAAACTTTTGATGATGAGGCTGAACATTTGTAAGTTTATGAAAAAGATGTAAGGGACCACATTTTTGCTTTCGATGGCAAATTTATGTGTGAAACTTGGCAGTTCTTCTGTTTACACAATGTTTCAGAGGTTCTATAACGCAAAAATATTACATTTTTAAAGTGTATTTAAGTCTGTGATTACACTGATTATGTCCCTCATTTTACTTTGAAGTCTCTGCATTGTGTTTACTTATATACTAGAAATAGAACCAAACCAAAGACATCAACATATTCAAATGCATGCATCTGGTCAGATTAAAAGATAAATAAATCTATAAATTTCACAAAATCTGAAATAAATTAGCCAGTACATTCAAAAACAAGCAAACAAATCAAGGTCTCATTCACCCACACTGCAGGTAGACTTGTTGATAGAAAAATATTGTATTTTATTCCACTGTTACATGTGTAAAGGCTGACTAATGAGCGAATATTCTGTTCTATTACAAGCTCTTGGCTCTGTTTTTGGCCTTAAGAACTGATGCATGTTCACACTGCGCTTTGTTAAGTGATTATAATCTGGCTTTGTGTTTCATTTACCGTTTTGTATGGCTCGTTCCTACCAAAACCAGGCTGGGAAAAAAAGTAATTTCTCTCTCAGCATGAGAGGTTTTCATTTAATGAATACATACAAAAAAGCTTGTGAGCATGTAATTGGATGAAACATTAGGTGAGATCTGAGACAAATGACACGCTTTTAGTTATTATACAAGTTTCGGAGCCGATTTCGGTTTGTGATGTTAATCAACCATTGAGGTTGGGAGCTAACACCCACCAGATGTTCATGAGATGTGGCTGTAAATAAGTCTGCCTACTCAACTAGCGACTTTGGCAGGCAGCCAGGCATCATTTAAAGGTGCTGTGTATGGAGATGAAACCGTGTAAGTGGCTGGTTAAAGACTGGGCTTGGCCAGCCGCTGCAGCCTGAAGGCAAAGACATGAGTTTCCCTGCTGGAGAAGTGACAGATGTAAAATGGAAACAAAAAGACAGACGGAAATGACAGAGAAATGAAGGAAGATAGCAGCATTAGGTACACATGATGAATGATGTTTGTCATCAAGTTTTGTCAGAGAAATGAGTTTCCCGCCGAACACTTTTGCAAAAACAGGAGCATCTGCTGCTTATGAAAGATTAAAATAAAGGGAAAACAAAAGGTCTGCTTGAACTAATGAGAGGAGTGGACTGCATGAAGAATAGACCTCTTTTAATAGTGCACACCCACACTGCTTCCAGTGGGACTAACTGTTTAACTGGACTCTTTCTAAAGGTTAAACACAAGCAGCCTCCGACCAGGACAGGAGAAAGGAGGGGCAGAAAGGTGCAAAAAGCAGACTCCCTTTAATCTTCTTGTTTTGTTTTTTTTTCTCCTTTTTTTGCCCATCACTGTCCGTCTGGCTGTCTTTAGCTAACATCAGTTTCTCCACGACTCGATCTCCCATCTCTCACTTTGCCAAATCACCTAAATAGAAATGATGGGTGTGTGTATATTTATGCAAACATAAATCCCATTTCGGAAGCAGTTTGCAGTTTAAATTACAGCACAGATCATTTTCAGTCACATAAGTGGCTTCACAAATTATCATAATCATTAATAATTAAAGGCCCCCTCTGGTGAAAATCAGGTTTTCACCTTGTTAACATGTCCACATGCTGTTATTTTTATTTGCTGGAAGATATATCATGAGCATAATGCACACTGTAGTCAGCGCTGTGATTGAGAATTTCCTCCTTGAAACTACAGCGTCCTGATGACAGTCTCAAAACATGGATGCAGACTTCTGGAGTTTCACAAGTAACAAACCTAAGAAACCAATCACGTCAACTTGTTGAGTAGGGCGTTTCATATCACTGTTCCTCTTCAGATTGTCTCCAGTTTGAATATGTATGGCTGAATTACTTGACTATTGTAGCTTGCCATTGTGTAGAATAGAGTAGTTTTACAGTGTTTAGACAGAGTTGTCGGTGAGCTGGTGTGCTGGAGCTACAGTGAGTGGGGAAGGGTTCACTGGGGATTTGTAAAGTAACCACCAGTGTAGAGTTACATGTAAGATCCTTCAAGACAAAAAGGAACTATATTCACTGAAAAAAAACCTATGTATATGAAAAACTCTGACAGACAGGAATGAGATTTCAGGGGTTTAATCAATGACTGCTGAGGGACTTTTAAACAACAGCGTTTCACACCAACTGAGGACACTCTGTCATTGTCCTTGTCCCTCAGGCTGTGGCAAACTGACACGTACTAATCAAATCACCAAGCAGTGCCAACCTTGGAAAGCATTTTTTTCCCTGTCAACCTCCCTTCAACAAGGAGAAATTCTTTTCGCTTTTACTAAAGTGTACTTACGGGCTTATGGGCGATACACCAGTCAGCCACAACATTAAAACTACCTGCCAAATACGGTGTAGGTTCCCCTTATGCCGCCAGAAGAGCATTTATCTTTTAGGTATGGACATGGGACCTTTGGAGGTGTTCTGTAGTTTCAGTTACTAGGATGTTGGTAGCAGGTCCTTTGGGTTCTGTGGGTTATGGTGTGGGGATACTGTGGATTGGTTTTGTTCTGAGTTCTCATGGATTATTTATCAGGTAGGGTTCTGGAGATTTTTGAGGTCAGGTCAAAGCCTTGGACTCATTGTGAACAACCCATGACATTTGGCACAGACATGCCAGGACTCAAGGTTTCCCAGCATTACATTGCATAGTAAGGACATGATCAATGGTATACGCTTAGTTGGTCTTCATGAGTTTTAATGTTGTGGCGGATCAATAAATACAACATTTTTCAAAGTCTAAAAGAAAAATTATGTCTTCCTCTTTTTTCATATCTGTAGTCATCTAATTTGACAGAAATTATTTGACAGTCTCTCAATGGACTAATTCATCCATCAAAATCGCCGCTACCTGTTGTCGCATCTCAATCGTTTTGAGAGATTCATTTATTCATACACAATCTCTCTCTCTCTCTCTCTCTCTCTCCCTCACACACACACACACACACACACACACACATTCATAAAGAAGCCATACCTATGCATAAATTCAGGACATCGTGGGCTGGAATACAAATCATGACCTCTGTTGCCTGTCACCGGCTGATACATAAGAAATAGATGCAGCCTTTGCCGTCCCTTCCTAAAGCAGAGCCTGGAGCCAATTTCACTACCTTCCATGTTTTTTTTCTCAGCTCCTCAACTCGGAGCAATTTGGACTCAGCTCCGTTCATCTGAACTAATATATTAGCACAGTCAGTACTTTTAAAGAAAGCCAGTTCGCTAAAATAAACCCTTTTTTGTCTTTACTGAGGCAACTGAATATAAACATTTAAGCACGATCATCGTTATGTGTTCAGCTCAGATGTTTCTAAAGTAATTAGCCCGCAAAGTAAAGTTCATTTAATTAGCCTCACTAAGAGCTGTGGCTGGATGCTACTTCAAGGGAGTCTTTATCCTCCACCTTGTTCTCTCCTGTATCCACTGTGCAGATATACATAAATAGCAGGCTCCCCATTGTGTGGCTCACCTTTCTGTAATTTAGCTCACTAACTTATTGTTGTTGGTGCACTTTGGAGCTGCTGACTGTGCACTGTCAAGCCAGGGGGACTCTTTAGCCCGCTGCTCAGATTGATTGTATGTTAGAAATGATCACATGCAATGTAATAAACCAGTTGTAGGTAGGTATAAAAAACAAGACAGCAGAGATGAGTTAAAAGCAAGTCCGAAGTGAACACGCTGTTTACAGGGGTAAAATTAAACTACTTAAGTTTGATCAGTGCCATAAGTAACTTTTCGGTCCTTCAGTTGGCCTCATCTACTTGTGTGATTTGTTGCTGACATGCACGACCCGGTAAGAGTCGCAAAGAGATAGTTGCATCAGCTGCTGTAGTTTGCAAACCTTATTATTTCCCGTGTACACTACCATTCCAGACTTTCAGACAGGTAATACTGTTGTACCTTTTCTTCCCCACCCCTCCCCCCCTCAGTCTTTGTTGGCTCGGCATTACAGTCATTAAACTTCATTATAGGGACAGTCGGTGCTTACACAGAGGTGTGTGTGCATGTGTGTGTGCTGGGGGGGTCAGAGTGAAGGATGGGGTGCCACTTGCACTTTACTGTAGTCAGCACACACACTCACACACACACACATTTGCAGCAAAAATGAAACAAGCTCAAAGAAACACACTGCTGCATTGTTGCAAGGTTAGTGGGGGAGTGTGTGTCTGAGCTGCATTGACATCCTCTGACCTCATCACTGCTGGAATCATTAGGTAGTTTTGTACAAGCGATACGATTAATGACAGAGGTGTTTCGAAAAAGCGCAGATCAACTTTAAGCGTAAGCTTCTGATTGGTGAAGATTCTCGGTTAAGAAAAAATATTGTTTCGGTGTGATTATGTTTGGTGCAGGGAGAGCATGTCAGAAAGCAAGTTCAAAGACTGCAGATCAGGGTGGTAATTGTAGCCAAAACCAACATGAACATGCATTAAATCGCTAATATAAATGACAAATGCTGGCAAAAGGGTTGTGGATTCGGTATCACCATGTATCTAAAGCAGTGACATATATGTGACCTGTTGCATCTTTGCAAGTTTGCAGTCAAATTTCATTTAAATGTTTAAATTATCACTGTGTCTTAATGATCAAAGGCAGGGAGTTCCAAAACCAACTACAATGGCATTTGATTGTTTACAGACACAAGGTTCTATACTGAGCTGTATTTTGGTTTACCTGCAATTTTAGAGATTCATAACAGCAGGGCAGTGACAATGAGCTCATATAATATAACCATCCAGTCCTGTGCTTTAAACCAGTCCAATAAAACACAGCAACACTCAGACAACTCGAAAACAAACACTGCCCATTTAAGCTCAAACAGCAACTTAATCACGAAAGATTTTAATCTGTATTCAGACCTGCTAAAAACTGTAGACAGACATGTTCACACCTACACATGCACACCCAAAAGTGTACTTTTCAATTGCACATTGCTCTTTCCAGGATCTCACCTTTTCCTGTATGTGAGGCAGGCTGCGATCACTCTCACTTGTCACTATAGAGTCTCACCTGCAGGTGTGATGATGTCACATACAAGTAACAGCTGTTTGGCTGTTTAGATAGTAAATGGAGCTCTGTGCATGTTAGTGTGTGTGTGTGTGTGTATGTATGTCGAGGCTTCTCTCACTCTTAACAGCCAGATGCGTCACAGCTGCGACGGCTGAAAGACTTTGCAGAAGTAACACTAACTTGAAACTATACCACATCTGAACACACATACGTACCCCATGTGTTAGATTTTTTCATTCTTAAAGTTGTGCACTCTTGTTCCAGAGCCTAATCTTAGAAGTCATAGTCTGGAAACTACTAGGCTTTATGGTACAGTGATCATTTTTAGTAACTGCTACATGTATTGTTTTGATGTATTAACATTCAAAAACAGGACAATCAACAGCAAAGACACACAGCGACAGTGTGCATGTTTACGTGTTCTTATGTTTGCACGTCTGCTTATGTGTGTGTTGGGATTGTGACATTGAGCAGACAGTGGCAGCAGGATGAATGTATAAGTGATGGCTGATTAGCATAAAGCTCAGGAAACCAGCCGTCTCCACCTTTATTGCTTCGCTCTGCATTCATTTCGCACCAACAGAAGCCAGTTTGCAGCCAAATATAAACAAACATTAATAACCCAAAGGCTTTTCCCACCTTATTTTAATAATGCCACACACTGTTATTCCTCCCAACAATATTTATTCTTGAACAGAGCGAGTCGAAGGGTGTGAAGTTTGCGCTTCCAAACTTCATGACTGGGGGTTGGGTGACACGTGCAGCTGGTAAACCTTGGCGTCCAGAAAGGAAAGGAGAGGAGAGGAGAGGAGAGGAGAGGAGACACTGTGGCATGGCTATGAATGGCACTACAAAGAAAAGAAAACAGACGGCAGTGGTCGATGCGTAATTTGGTTATCTATATTCTCTTTAGAGGAGCGCTTCTATCCATTTAATATATCTATACAACAAGATTAACCTTTGCAGCTCCCAGACAGACAACTGTCAACACACACAGGCTGATCTTTTCACATGCTGGTTACATAACACTAGAGAATATGATATTTAAGGTTTCTAGGCCTGAATATAAGTCAGCGTACTGATGATTTATGTGTGTCATTAGGTGACATTTAATATTATTTAAATTGTGTGCACATGTGTGTTTACAATGCAGGAAGGGATTCGAGTTTGGAGTGCACCTTTGATGCATTCATTGGGTTGTTCTGGCATCTCTGGGTCGTGGATTAGACTACAACACACTATATTAGAGCTCCGTCTGAAGAACAATTCGACTTTTTTTGTTTGTTTTTTTTTTAGTTTACAGAGCTCGCCTGCTGTTTTGTTGGTCCCAGAGTTAGTGTACAAACACATTCTTTCTTTCCCGGCTTTGTTTCACGAGAGGAAGTGGTAACGCTACACTCACTATTGTGTTGTCACTTGTTCTAATTAAAAATGGTCTAAATGTGACTTTAAAAGCCGAATATAGATTCTCTTTAATCAGTGATAATCTAATCCAAAGCCACAGCTCCGTGTTTGTTACATGGACGTCATTAATTAAGAGTGAAGCCAGAAGATCATATCGGGGCTAAAGAAACAGGAGCACTTCCTCAGTCTTTAACCAAGTTTCAGCAGTTTTTTCTAAAGTAATCAGACTTCTTCTTCCTTTTCCCACATCTGTGATAATGCTACAGCATCTTCCCTGCATCAGGTCTTACTTCCTTTTCTTCACTATCTCCTCTTTACTCTAATTTCAAACTACCTCTCTTTCTTAACTGAACTTCCTCCCACTGACTGTCACACCATCTATCTCTTTGTTTCTCTATCTCGGCTCCTGTCACACCTCCTGCCTTCGCTCTCCTCCCTCCCCTGTTTTCGCTCTCACGTAATCCTACCCTATCTCGCAACAACAAGCTGGTAATCCTACCTTTCGTTTCACGCACACACAAAAAAGGACACACTCGCTCACACACACATAGAAAGGATGCAAACACATGCACGGAAACACATCCTCGCACTCCGGCGCCAACAAAAGACGAACACACAGATACTGTCACAACAACACTCACACCTACACACATGTTCACAGGTAGATGCATCAACAGAAAGATGCGAAATATATTCACACACGCACACGTAGGATAAATGCGGTGCTTTAGTATTGTCAAGTCATCAGATATTACTTGGAAGGAGCATGATTTCTGATTGCTACGAGCCCCATGGAGTCAGATACAGGAAACAAGCTACCATTAATTAAGGTAATCAGAGATTGCTCATGCCAAATAAAAGCCTGCGCTTGTGTGGGAGTGTGTGCGCATGAAGTGATAGAACTTTGGCCCGGCGCAGCTCGGATATATTTCTTCTTGTTTAAAACAATTAAGCCATTGACCTGTTTGGGTTTCTTTGTTTTCGAACCATTTAGCTTGTATGCAGGCTTCCCTTGAACAATACAGAGTAATGTTTCACCTAATATCACTAAAGCGGAGGCAGGTAATGTCAGGCCAGGGGCTCAGATGTTGCATTTAGAATCATCTCATTACACAGGACAAATATTTAATCTTTATCAGACTGAATATGATCAAAACTGAGTGGAATTAGGCCGTTATAACTACCACTTTCGGGGGCTTTAAAGCTTAAATGAGAATTATCTGTGAATTAGCATGCGGGTCACAGTGGCAGGATGGCTGGGCTTACAGTTTTCAGCTCATTTGCCAAACTCCTTGTAGATTTGTGATGTCTTACACTTGACTTTTTGGGGGTCATCTTCGCAAATTTGGACGCTATTCCAGATCACAGACTGTATCCAGACACTTGACTTTTTTAGCTTCTTGCCAGCAGAGTTAGTAACTTGCAAGGCAACATTAGAAAAGAGGTGTGACACATTAAGATTGTAAGACCAAAAAGACTGATTTGAACATCTAACCATGGCAACAATTGAAGTTTTGAAGCTTTAAAAAAATTGGGTCAACCCTGATTTGAACACTAATCTAAACTGTGCAACTTGGTATATACTGTGATAAAATTACAAGAAACACAGCATTTTACAAAGGTATTTTCCGGCTAAGACTGAGGTGAGGAGATCAATACTACTTTCATGTTTGTGTGGTAATTACAGAGCTGGAGCCTGGAGGTGATTAGCTTAGCTCAGCGTAAAGACTAGAAGCTGGAGGGCTAAAGCTAGCCTGGCTCTCTCCAAAGATAAAACAATAAAAATAAATAAATTGGCCCAACACCAACCCGAAAGATCAATAATTAACACGCTGTGTCTCGTTGGTTTAATCTGTGCTGAAGCTGAAATCTAAAATCCCTTTTAAGATGGGAACTCATGGAAGCAGAAACACTGAGAAACAAATTAATTTTTTGGCTCATGAAGAAAAAGACATTTTTACTCACCCAAACAAATCTTTTGTGGAATTTGACTGGGCTGCCTTTAGTAATCTAAGGATATCTAAACTTAAAATTGACTTTATAAGTAGCCACAACATTAACTTATGACTCAACGGAACATCTACATGGGACCTCTAAGGTTGTTGGCAGTGAATCCTTAGGCTCCTGTGGGTTTGGGCCTCCTTGGATTTGCCTTGTTCTGAAGAATTTGACACACTCCATTAGAATAGGATCTGCAGAGTTTGGAGACCTTGTCAACACCCTGGACTCTTGGTCATGTTCCTCAATCTATTTCCAAGCAGACAGGACAATGCTTAAGTGGATGGTAAAGTAAAAGTAAAACGTAAAGTAAGTAGCACCCGCATGAACGCCAGGAGCCAAGGTTTTGCCAAGCAAGATGATCAATGTTATTCACTTCAGCTCAGCTGTTTTAATGTTGTGGATGATCACTGTAGACAGATGAAAGAAAAGACAAAGCAAGACGGATATACTGTACATTCCTCAAACACACATACACAGTGTTGAATTATTAAGAGTAAAGATCCAAGAGAGAAACTGAAGGTTTGCCACTGTTTCTGCTAAATGATTCAAAGGCAATTTATTTCTCTTTTATAGAGAGAGGACGAGAGAGAGAGAGAGAGAGAGAGAGAGAGAGAGAGAGAGAGAGAGGCAGGGACAGTCTCATTCCTTTAAACTGTCCTTCACTTGAAATGAAAACTAACAGATTTAGGTGTGAAGAGAGACTGGTGAAGTCTTTTTCATCAGAAAGGTTGTGGTTTGGAACTGCAGGAACTGGTTGCCTGACCTGTTGCATCAATATAACAATAGTCATTTTTTCTCCAGCATACATCAGTCTGACTTAACAGATGCATGCTGCAGGTATAAGTCTGCTACCGACTGCTCCTTTTGGGTGGCTTTCTCCAGCTCTTTCTTTTCCTGAATGTTACTGTTTGAAAAAAATCCCCTTATTACAAGAAGCAACAACCACCTCCAAGTAGCAACCCACACCCTGATGTTGAGGACTGTAGGGTTAACATCTCCTCAGATCTCTACATGTTGGTTACATCGCAGGAGCCACTTTGTTACATTTCTTTATGGCAGCTTTATTTAAGCATGAATAGCAATTAGTAATAAATGTCATAGGAAAAATCTCTCTATTGCTAGTCATAAACTTTTGTTTAATCATCAATAACAGGACTATATAAGCCTTACATTGTGCTTATTGATCTGTTTTAAAACACAGCCAAAGTTGATTTTACACATCATTTTACTCCGGAAAGGGCACATGACATTGACACTGAATTGACCAATGACAAGACCTTCAGTGATATCGGTTAAATAAGATTCTGCAAGAGTCGCAAACCACTGGCAGACCATCTGTGGTTTTAATGAGTCCAGTGACGTCTTCTCAGTCATCTTTTATTGTTTTTTGTAGCATTTTCTTTTGCAACGAATTAGCCATTGCAGTGATAAAGTTTCCGTCTCTGCATATGAAACTGTTCCACCAAAACAAGCTTCCCCTCATAACTATTTTGCTGAGACACAGAGTCACAGGATCCTCAGCTTAGCCCTGCCCAGGATGAATGTGATTGAAGAAGCACAAACAAGCCACCAGAGCTTTTATGTTCCCTATAGCAGAATGACAATGAGGTACATCCAGGTACATGATGTACTACAGAATAGGCTGACTAAGCGCCACAAGGGAAAGCTATTATTGTGACATGTAATGTTTTTCGCATGTTAATACAAGCATCTAATTCAGTTTAATGAAACTGCATGAGCCAATCAGAGATGCTGCAGAAAATTATTATTGCACAAGCAGATGCAGGATACATTATATGTAAAGTGCTTTTATTCTCTTCCCTTGTGATTGTTTTTTTTTTAAAGATAAGGCCACTGATGATATCACAATTTGTGCTTTCGACCTAATTTTTAGTGGGAACCAACTTTTCGCAAACTTTTTTGGTGGAAACAAGCAGAATAGTTTGAAATTAGCTTTGCAAGCCAGAACAGAACTGGTTCTGCGTTGGTAGAAATGCAACATTAGTGTACTGCAAGTGTATGTGAGAGTGACTGGCACTGCTGGTGACAAACTTAAAGCAGAGCCTATCTTGAAATACTGTGACTAATAAATGATGAAAGAAGAATGAATAAAGGGAGATCTTTAGTGGCTACTGATGTGAAGCTATTTGTGCAGTTGGAAAGAAATAGAAACCAGAAACATTTTCTTTCTATTTCATCTCAAGTTTTGGAAGCTCAAAATGTTCCCTGTACAACAAAGGTTTTAAAAATGTCTCAACCTCGTTTCTCTACATCTCTGGATCAGTGGTCAGTCTGGCCTCCTGGAGTGTTGATATTGGCTGTCCTCTAACTTCTCATCTCAACACACACCACACACACACACACACACTCAAGCACAAGCACTTTATTTATCTACAGACCTCGAGCAACAGAGGACACGCACACATCCAGCTATTAGGTCTTTGGCAAAATTTATGAAAAAGGGGCCACACATTCTCCACATTGCAATTTATAGAGATTCCTAACTTCCTGCTGTATATTATATACGCTCCTGTCTCGCTCTCTGAACATATGGTGAGGGAAATAGTTTGGATGTGGAGCAGCTGGAAGGTCACTGACAATCAACAAAAAAAGGTTTCATTCCACAACTCTGGAGAAAAGGTCAGTGGAAGAGGTGTGCTTTAACCTCCAAAACTTGAGCAAAGAGAACGCAGACTTTCATCACCTAACTTTAGCTTGCTTATCCATATTTAGATTTATTAGCCTCAGAAATGAGCATTAACGTATATTTCTACCAAGCAGGTACTAAACACATGGAAAATCTTGTTATATCAACAACAATGACAGTTATTACTATTGTTGTTATTATTATTATTTTAACCTCTGCCAACAGGAGGTAATGTTTTTACCAGCATTTATCTATTCGTCCGTCCCTCTGTCCATCTGTCCGTCTGTCTGTCTGTTAGCAAGATAACTTGAAAAGTTATGAATGGATTTTTAACAAAATTTTTAGGAAATGTTGATGATGGGACAAGGAAGAGATGATTAAATTTAATGATTTGGTTTTCGAAGGATTCTTGGGCGGGGATCGGCTGATGTCTGCGCTCTCCAAGTGTTTTTCTAATTATTATAATGATTAATATTATTATTATTATTATTACCTCATTATTATTATACTAATTATTATAATAATAACAAGCCTCATAATAAAAATATAATAATATTATAATTTTATGTGTTAATTATAATAACACTTAATTAATAATAATAATAATTATTATTACTATTAATTTTTATTATTATTGTTTTTGTTGTTGGCATTATTATTATTATTATTATTGTTATTATTATTATTATTATTATTGTATTATCATGATTACTATTGTTGTTGTTATTGATATTATTGTTAATAATATTCATTATCAAAATAATAATGATGATGATTATCATTATTATTATTGTTATTACTATGTTAGTCCAAACATAGTAAAAGATTTTTTAAAAATAAATGAGTAGAACAACATCTGATAAAATAATAAAATGCCACATCCAAGTACGTGGAATAAAGAAAATAGAGGGTAAAAACCATAAACACAAGCCTAAAAATGTTATAAATAGTGGTAATAGTAAATAAGCAAAAATACATATGTAAATAAGTAAACAAAGGGTTAAAGAGAATAAAATTAACAATGAATAAAGAAAGTAGACAATAGACAATACAAATAATAATGAAAAATAAATAGAAATAAACGTAGACATAGACATCACATAAAAGCAAGCCCAAAAATATGGGCTTTAAGAAGCTGTTTATAATAAGATTCATTCTGGTTTTCAGAATGAAACTAAAAGTCTTGCATGCTAGCATGCAAAATGTACAAAATTTAATGTTTAAATTATAGATGGAAGCTCCGCCATGACACCATATTTCCCATAGTGCACCCAAATAGAACAAAAATGGTTGAAATATTGAGAAAATTGCATTAAGAGTACTATTTACGAGTCCAGATGGGTAAAAGAACAGATGTGGATGATGCACATGGGTTTCCAGACGTGCTTCAGGGTAGCAACTGCTACAAAGTCGACATATTTAAGCTAATCTATTGTGCATCAAAACCTAAGGGAGTCACTCACATTCCTTCAGTGGAAGACTCCTTATTAACTGGCGGTGGCAAAGTAATGAGCAGTCTTACTGTAAACAACTAATGTAACGTTTGGCTTAGCGCTGTGTGTTGCACTATAAGCAGCTTTCAGTCAGTCAGTGCACAGCAAACATAAAGCTCAGTCCCACGCCTTACAACCAGGCAGAAATCCCATTATCATCTATCTATCCATTTCCATCTCTCTCTGTCTTTCATTACCATGGTTCTGAACTAGGAAAAAACCCCATTATCAACGTCTGTCTCATTTCATCTTTCTTCTTTCTTTCCTTGATATTCCCATGGCTTGAGACTAGACTGAAATCCCATTTATTCATACATCTATCTCCTTTTTTTCTCCCTCCCAAACTATTTCACTCTTGTTCCCCGACTCCCCCATCCGTGTCTCTTTTTCCACTTGATGGCTGAGAGCCAAGTTATCTATTTATCTTCACGTCCATTCATCTTTCTATCCATCTCTTACTCTCGTTTCATAGGTTTCAGTAGAGTGGGGAAAAAAGTGGTGGGTGGTAGGAGTATCAAAAATTATATGTCAGGTCATTTCAGAGACATCACAAGTCAGATTTGAATAAAATCTGGAGGAGTCTTGGCAGGTTGTTTGAAGTGTGTCACTGTGTCTTTACTATATTTTCACTGCTATTCCTTTTGACTTTTCATTGGCAGTTTATTTTGATACAACCAACACACAAAATGTCGGTGTAAACACCAGTTGGTTCTAAAAGTTTTCCACTGGAATGGAAACAAAGCAGCAGTGGTTTGAGCTGATTTAGTCTTTTTAACACCCATGTGTTAAGATATGCACATATTTATTTAAAAGCCAAATGAATTTCACCGTTTTCCTTAAAAATCAGTTGCCTTTGACTGGGTAGAATATGTGGTTTACTGCTTTTCAACTTAAGTTTTACAGTTTACTTTTCGGCAAACTCCAACTGCACCATCAAAAACTACATGTCAGGTCATTTCAGAGACATCACAAGTCAGATTTTAACAAAAGCTGGAGGAATCCTGGCAGTTTCTTTGAAGTGTGTCAGTTTGTCTTTGCTATATTTTCACTCTAGTGTCAGGTTTTT
Organism: Dascyllus trimaculatus; assembly: GCA_024666655.1. Classification (NCBI taxonomy): domain Eukaryota; kingdom Metazoa; phylum Chordata; class Actinopteri; family Pomacentridae; genus Dascyllus; species Dascyllus trimaculatus. The sequence continues at coordinate 26,062,325 of CM045449.1, read as the reverse complement.
GTCTCTTTTTCTCCATCTGTCACCACTGTTCCTTTGACTTTTCAGTCAAATGAACAAGTTTAAGTACCAGTGTTGATCTGCAGTTTATTTTGATACAACCAACACAGGAAATTTAGGTGAAAACACCAGTTGTTTCTAAAAGTTTACTTAGACTGGAAACAAAGCAGCGGTGGTTGGATCTCTCAGCACTACTAATCTTTTTGACATCCAGATGTTAAGATATGTACATATCTGAGTAAAAGCCAAATCAATTTGAGTTTTGAGATTTAAAAAAAACTCTGTTGCCTTTGACTAGTTAGAATATCCTGTTTACTACTTTTCCACTTATATTTTACTGATGTTTATGTAGAACTTTGAGATGTCGTCTCCTTAATCACAAATTCTTACCATTACACTTTTTTGTGTGTTGCCTGACGTCTCCTTAGAAAAACATTCCTATCTGAATTTCACAATTTGGTGAATAGATGTTATACAAACAGTAATACCTTGCAAAACTCCAGCATCCTCCTCTCCCTGCCACCGTGTTGTACTCGTGTTAAAGGGCCAGGATGTGCGTACAAAACTATTACAATACACGTGCGCGGCTTCTTTGTTTTCTTTTGTTGTTTTTTTTTGTTAGTGTTTGTGCGCGAGGCCATGTGTGATCACTTGTTTCAGGGCGTCGTCTCAATAATTCACAAGCTTCTCTTGCCCAGAGGCAGCAAGCATTACATCCGCTCTCCCTATTCAACGACTCGTGCAAGTGTGTGTTTTTGCGTGCACGTCTACCTCTAAAAATGTGTGTGTTTATATACGTGTGTGTGTGTGTGTGTGTGTGTGCAGGGAGTGTGCTCATCTCATGTGAGTTTTGCAAGCCTAAAACTGTGTCTTGCAGTATTGTATTACATAACCCTTAATTATCACTGGGGAGGAAATGTGACAGCTTGTGACCTAATCCTTAATACAAGCATTACATTTTCACAATTCAAAGGGAAATGTGCATGAGCATGTGTGAACGTGTGTGTGTGTGTGTGTGTGTGTGCGTGTGTGTGTGTGTAATTTGACTATGCCAATTAAAGGGAATGTGACAGCGTTGCAAACACACGCCTCAATTTGGAAATGTGATGACTTGATAATGACACAATGATCTGGCTTTCCGCTTTGTGTGTATGCATGTGTGTGTGTGTGTGTGTGTGTGTGTGCGTGGCCGTGAATTATAAGGAGGCAGACGAGGTTGCTGAAAGTGTATGTACGAAAGTGTGCATGCGGCCCTTTAATTGTGCTGAATGACAGATCTATTACTGCAGAAGAGTACGTTATTATCAACATTAAGAGGCCTTGCGGAAGTGCACACACACACGCTATCATACTATGTGATTAAAGCTGACTAACGTGCTTGATGTGTGTGAGTGCGTCTGGATTGTGTGTATGTGTGTGGGTGTGTGTGGTTATGAAGGAGTATAAAAGCTGTCACTTGGCTTTCAAGGCACTTGCTAATATGGCTTTTAAGAGCTTCTCATCTCGCTCTGCCAGCACCTTTCTACACACACACACACACACAAGGGGTAGACCGATAATCAGCCTAATCATGGCCGATATTTGGCGTTTTTCACGATTATCGGTATTGTTGTTGTTATCGGCCGATTATCAATAACGTCAGGTCTGATGCAGCCTCCTCTCTCTGTCTGTTGTCTCACAAATGCCTCTGCAAAAACTGAACAAGAAACTCAAGTCGTTGCCACAAACCAGAAAATTAGCTTAGCAGAGAATGGGAAACAATAAATAATAATGCTTTAAGACATGGACCTTAGTGGAAAATAAAAGTGAAAGATTAAGAAAATAAAGAAGAACAGCAAACTCATTAATTTCAGTCGATCCAACATAAACAGAGGAGGGCGTCCTCATTTAATTACTCCTGTTTCTATTTTACATATTCAGTGATTATTACTTTTATTAATGAGTAAGTCTAGTTATGAATGACAGAATCTCTGCTATCACATGCTGTTAAAACATTATTGTTATTACATTTAATGCATATCGACTCCAAATATCAGTTATAGGCCTTTCTTGATTACCAGTGATATGCGTCAGTATCGGTTGTAAAAGCCCATATCATCAGCGTACCTATAGACCAAAAAGCCCTCTGACTCACATGAACTTTTCTGGAAACTTACCACAGTTTAACCTAAACCTAACCTCAAGTTTCAGCAAAATTTCATGACTGTAGTTGCTTTTTGCCCCCTGAAAAGTAAATTAAGTCCCCGCAATGTGATAGCGTATGCAGATTTCTGTCTCAACGACATGCACACATGCAGGCACTTCCTCCTTCTTCAGTCGCGTAGCTATGTTAACCTCATCGTATTGCTCAGCTGGATCTATTTTTATCCGTCTACACACACATCAGAGGCTTACCCTCTCCTTCCCCTTCTCCTTCCAGTTTATCTCTTAACTCCACCTCTCTATTTTCTTTCACTTTTTCGTATTATCCTTCCTTCCTCTATTGCCCATTATGCCACCATTTTTCTTTCTTTAAGATCCACTTTAATTCACTGTTTTTGCCAGCTGCTGCTTCTCTTTTTGTTTGGGGGGGAGCAGAGAGATGATAAAGTAAAAAGAGAAGAAAAAATGCAAAGGCAAAATATGGCAGCAGCAAGAGAGCCGAGAGAACTTGAACTTGAGAGCGAAGAGTGGATGAGACAGAATGAGAGAGAAAGGAGAAATCTGGTGTGTACTGTTTGTGATTTAACTACCACTGTGTTATTGCACAAAAGGCCTGCTGTCTCCCATTTGGATAGTGGCAAATAAGCTGATTAACGCACTGCAACCAGGGACACAATGGACAGTGGCCCATTTACTGTAAGAATAGCCACTATCACATTATAAGATGGAGGAGGAGACGAAGAGAGGGTTTGAGACATTTGACAAAAAGACGAATCACCATTGACTCATTTGGTTGAATCACACAGATGTTTGGTCGCAGCCACCAGTCTCAACTGCAATGCACACAGTCTGTTGTTTGTTCCTACAGCGAGGCCCGGAGACACTTTTCGCTGTGCTGCCATTCTGTGCTGTATCTTTGCCCCTGCTGCATCATCTCGGGGTGCAATAATTGGGAGTGAAGTGAATCAGGAGCCTGTAGTCATCTACACCGATTAGATGTAACACTCGCCTCCAGCTTATAGCCAGTCCTGTCAATCAGCAGCGAGGCGGCATCAGCATCAGTCAGACGTAATGTACACCAAAGTCAATACCACTTCAGCTGGCTTGGGTGAAGACTCTTTTTTTTTTTAGTTAAATAGGACTAAATTTTATAATACACTCCAAGATGCTGTCTTCTGAACCAGAAGCAGCCATAAATGCCACAGCAGTGAGTCATTGTTTACATGCCTTCATCTGAAGACACCACAAGCTACAATATAATAACAAAAGCGACATGTGGTGAGATTTTCAGAAATTTCAGCAGTTACAATTCTATGGTAACTCTATCTGCTCTGAAGAATGTGTGATATGATTAAAAGCTTCAGAACAGCTGCTGAATAGAGTAGCTTGTGGTGACGCTGTTTCATCGAACACTATTATCAAGAAAGATGTTTTTCAGTGTTTATCTCCTTTGTCTGACCACAAGCTAATGTTTTTTTCTTCAATAGCACAATCAGGATAATTCACTAATTATAACAAAGAGTTTACTATTGCAATTATAATGAACAAGGACCTACTGCTTTAATGAGGAGGTCGTTATAACCAAAAAGATGATGTTTTTGCTAACCGCAAAGTGCTTTATTTAAAAGCTAGAGCTCAAGTCTTTTTTGTGTCTAAACTTCAGCAAACCACAGCGCTGTCACATCATAAATTAAATGAAGCGTATTATTCAGCTATTATTCAGCAGTGATTTGGAACAGATTTTGAAGGCACAGAGGCATTGGCCACATGTACAAGGGTATTTTTCCTCCCTTGTTCTCAAAAAAATAATTGTCATCCACATGAAAATGCAAAAACACAACTGAAGCACTGTCAAGAGCATGCCAAGCTAACAGGTGCAGATGTAACCCTGGCTATAAAGCCATGTTGGCCAAACAGAAGCCTGGAAAAAGGTATTACTGATTCCAGTCAACAGTTATGCATGAAGAACTAATCCTGATGCTTCTGTCTCTTAATATTGTGGAAAACTAACTGTATGCATACACTGATCAGCCACAACATCATGACCACTGACAGGTGAAGTGAATAACATTGATCATATTGCTACTATGTGCTGTTCTGATCGAAAACCTTGGATTTTAACATCCGTGTTGATGAGACTTAGACACCCAAATAAACATTGTCCCACAACAAGCACACTCCCTCATGCAAATGGAAATCCCAAATGTCACTGGTCTACCCCCGCAGGAAAATTCACCCCACCACATGGAAAAAACATCAAACAATCAGGAACATGTTGAGGAACATGACAATGGCCCAACATGTTGATCTGACCTCCAAACTTCCTACACCCCATTGTGATCAAGCATCAACTGGAACAAGTTTGATTGACAGAGGCTCCACTGCACAAGCCAGAGTACCCAAAGGATCCAGTGCCAACGTCCTGGTACCAGACCCCATGAGACACCCCGAGAGGTACTCTTGTCCATGCCCAATGGTTCAGAGCATTTTTGAGGGCATAAAGGACATAAGGGAGACCAACAGAATATTAAGCAGGTGGTCATAATGTTGTGCCTGATTGTAATTGATACACACACACACACACACACACAAAAGTGTGTGTGTAAACATGTAAAAAGTTCTATTAGCACCGTTGCACAAAATTGCATAATATAAGGAAACTAGAATGTACTCAAGCGAGATGCAGACCCACGCCAGATGCCTTCCTAAACATGGCAGGTAGCCCTGCGACTTTGGCCTTTGACCCTTTGACCCCAAAATTAATGTGTGACCAGGGTAGGTCAAGATCAATATCTGTGCTCAGTTTGATTATCCTATCTGTATTTGTTATCGAGTTATGGTGCGACATACACACCCACATACATACATACAGACAGACGGCAGTAAGTTCAAGGTCAAAGGTCAAGTTCAAGCGGTGCAATGTGGTAGTCCTACCCTTCGATATACCAAAGTTCATCATTGCAACCTTATATAGTATATAACAAGGGGATTTTCGAGTTATGGTGAGGACATAGCCACCCACATATATACACACAGATAGACATACAGACATACAGACAGACATACAGACGGCTGTGATCATCCTACCCACAGCTGACTCTGTCGGTGTGGGTAACAACGGTGCACACTTCGGCATCACAAGCCAAAAACTCTTCCTGCCCTGTCTACAGATCAACACTGCAAACCAAACAGAAGTCCTGAATGTCCTAATGGTGGAAGGTAAACTTTGTTCTCAGTGTCCTAAAATTGCATTTGCAGATGGACAAAAAGCCTAAAACGCATAGAAGAAGCCAAGTTTTAAAAGTACCTGTGTTTGTGTGGACATGGCGTGTTACATAATGACCTGCAGAATAGCACATATACAACGAATTATATACTAAATTATTGATATCTGCCTTAAATTTGACAAATATTCAGTAATGTCTATTCACATAAATGACTTACTGATTCATCTTGACCTGCAAAACAGAATTCACTTCCTTTCCGTGTCCGATTCAGAGGTTCAGTGATTTTCCCATGAACTCAGCGGAAACCCTTCCTCAACTAAAAAAGCGGAGGATCAGCAGCGAACACATTCATACATCAATCAGTGCATGACACAATCTGACAACAAACTGTCCCCTTTTTTGCAAGATACAGAAACACCCAATGTGACACTGCAAGCTCCAAGCAACTCTGTGATTTGTTTTATACCCGTGGGAGGGCAAAATGCAAATGGCGAGCAGTGTGATAACATTTTTCTATTTGCCCACTACAGTATTGTTTCACTGAAGCTTCAGCCTGCATCGCTCTCCATAGACTTTTTCAATGTCTCTGCTGGCTCCTCTGCTTCATCTTTCTTCGGGTCCAGCTGCCTTATTACTTGTTAAGAAATCCAGTTACCCAACAATGTCGGGTATGATGCTTCACTGATCACCTTGTCCATACCTTTCACACATTACATGGGTTTTATCCCCCCAAACTTGTCCGTCCTTTCTCCTCGTTCTTTTTTCCTTCACAGATCAATGTAAGTGGTCTCTGTTTCTCACACCAGTTTCTTCTGTCAGGTTCTCGTATCTCTCAGACAGATTCCTTGTCACGCTGTCTTTCTTTTAAGATGGCTTTAATCAGTCTCTCTATTCCCTCTTTTCTTTTTTTTCTTGATGGAGCTCTCTTTTCCTGCAAGAGTAGATTTAGACAGAATTACCTCCCACTTCACTTCTTTCTCATTCTCTTTCTGTCTCTCACCTCCCTGCTGGGTTTTGTCAAGTCGCCATCCAATAGTGTTGAAAAATTTAAGAAACATTTCAAACAGGTGGCAACGGAAAAGGCTGAATCAGTGCTGCTTCTCCATGAATTCCATTTTACGGAAATCTAAGTGCAGTGTCTTACATGATCAGATCACACCAGTAGAATCTTTGCAATAATTTGCAAGGTAATTTGTTAGATGGACACACATATCTCAGCAGATCTTTCACAACATGTGATACTTTAAAGATTTTTTCACAATTACAGCACACCTTTGTCGCTTTTTAAAATGTTGCACATCCAAAAAATACACCAGAGTGACACTGAGATTGCAATTTCACACCTGGAAACCTTTTCTAGCTGCTTTCCAATCTATTATGATTTCTCTTACTAAGGAATAGCGGGGGAGAGTTTTCTGAGCCGTCTTCAAAGATAACTGCTCAATAAAAAGTTTGTTCAATCGATCTGAAACACCAGTGATTGGCTGAGTGACGGTAAGTGAGTGCAGATTGTGAAAGTTGCAGTCATAGTCAGAAAGTTGCAGGATGAGAAGTTTTCTCGCTCTTGTTACTCATTTTTTTCCCCATTCACTGCTCCCCATTCATCTCTTCCAGGTCTGATTTCAGTCTCTTCTCTTGCCGTCTTTCCATACCTACCTATTCTTCTACTGTCACCCTTTTCACTCTCTATTTTTTTTACTCCCAACCAATCCACTTTCCTCATCCGTCTCTGAGTAAAAAAAATACCAGCTCAGCATTTTCTTGGATTGCCTGAATCAGTTCCTTGATTTGACAAAACCCAGTCATTGGATCTATTCCCATTTCTTCGTGTCTCCGTCTTTCATGCAGCCTTTCTGTCTCCTCCTCACCTGCTATATTCATCTCATCACTGATCCCTGCTGCCCTTTTGTTTTTCCATGTTTTCATTTTTATAGTCTCAGAATTAACACTCATTCTCAGGTCTCTCGTCTTCCTCCCACCATTTTCAACCTCTCTATTTACCATTACATCTTTGTTGCATCTTATCTTTCAAAAGTCGCCGTTTTCCTAACTTCCCCGTCTCTCCTCGTCTGTCTTTACACTTCATCTACAAAATCGAGTATGCTAATAGGTTCAAACACAATTATCTCAGAGATTTACTGGGAACGACCAAACAAGCCCTTCTCTTCTTTTTCTTTTTTTAGCCTCATTCTCTGTCTTTTTTTTATCGAACATCTGACATGACCATCGCGTTCCATTGATAGCAGATTGGCTGGGTTGTGTAAACATAATCTCCAGGGATTGAACATTTTTAAAAGCCTTGTAAAAATGGTGTCGTTAAAGTGTCAGTGTGGCAAAAAATAAGTAAGCTAAGCTAAGATAAGATAAGATAAGATACAATAAGACATAATTAATCCCAAAAGACAGTCTTATGCCACATATTGCACAGAAAAAAGCAAAATTACATAACATAAAAATCTGCAGTGCTTAAAAAGTGAAAAGCAATAAGATATATATTACCTAAATGACATTAGTAAGTTAAAATAAGACTAGAACAGAACAGTGAAAAGTAATGCTGGAAATGGATGGATGGATGGATGGATGGATGGATGGATGGATGGATGGCAGACAGACAGATAGACAGACAGACAGACAGACAGACAGACAGATAGATAGATAGATAGATAGATAGATAGATAGATAGATAGATAGATAGATAGATAGATAGATAGATAGATAGATAGATAGATAGATAGATAGGTAGATAGGTAGATAGATAGATATGAGTGAAAGGGAGATGATAAATTCAGACAAGGACAGGGATGAAGTAAGGATGAGAGGTTAAGTAACATTTTCAAAGAACATAAAAAGAGGGAAAGAGAGACAGCGGGGATGAGAGCCCGATGAGTGCAATAGAGGCAGAGTAGGGATGAGAGTCTGAATGGCAGAGGAAGGCATGGTGAGAGGTAGAGAGAAGGTCACGAGGTTTGTTGTTTTTGCGAAATGCATCCCCTCGCTGCCTGCTTTAATGTAAGAGCTCAGCCACTTATTCAGCCAGAAGAGGTGAGCACAGGGAGAGAGCTAAGTAATTATAATTTCAGGACATACTGTATGCATTGCTCCGTTCACTGTACAGCGCTAACCTTTGTAAAACTCAGTCCTAATGCATCGATCGTACACTTGAGACAAAGGTAGCACTAAACTAAGTGTCCTTCAGTAGTTTTCACACCATTTTAAAAAAAATTTTGTGGTAGCTGCTGAAAAGGGAACAACTTGAGTTTTACAAACAACCTCCACGGCCGCACTGTAGCAGCTGTTCAACCTGCACACTTGTTAAAAATGGGGCTTCTGTGCCTAAAGATAGTAGCTGAAGTCCCACATGTCTGTATACCCACTGGGTTAGAATCTCATCCCACCAGAGCCTCTCTCCTGTGTCAGCCCCCTGCTCTGTCTTCCACTTTTCTTCCAGCCCGTGTGAAACTGCAGCATTATGCAACATACTGTGTGCATGCTAAAATATTAATTGAAATGAAGCTTGACTGCAACAAATATTTGCCCAAAACTGCACTTCAAAGCTTTTCTGGAAGGTTTTACAAAATGCAGTGCCTATGTAAATGGACTGAGGAGGGAGTGAGATAGCACAGAAAGCAATCAGAAGAAAAGAAATACCTATGCAATGTCACTGCTCTGCAATAACAGCTACTTTACTTTGATTAGTTAGTTTTTGCTTACACAACTTAAGTTCTTGGCATGTTGACTCTATTCCAACAGTTAAAAGTGGTGCTGTACTGGACTGCATTTTATTTAAAGGTGTTTCTAGTAGTTTGTCCATTTTATTTATACACATAAAGGATCAACTTCCACAATAATTCAGTATAACAGATCATGAACCTTATACCCTATAAACCACTTGCAAAACCAACTTTTATAAGTATTTCATGCCTAGCATTGTTCATATCAGTGTTTTCCTGCTTTAAGTACTCTTCTTCTCTGAATTTATGGGTCGATTGCTGCAAACTTTGACATATCACTGCCACTTGTAGATTGGTGAAATAGTGGGACATCATTGGTAAAAACAGCTATATGGCACTATTAAACGTCAAAACCTTCTCATGGAATTTTAAACACAGGACAAAGAAACAGAAAGTTGCCTACTTTATAAGATTAGGTGTTGTAATAGCCAGCCCTAAGACAAAACAACATACTGTGTCAGGACACCTATAGGCAAATCTCTATAAATTCATCTTTTATATTGAAGCATCAAACCTGAGTGTGTCTTAAGAGAGTAGTTAGTAAACCTGAATGCTTTCTTAAATATTCCAGCTACTGGTTTCGCCTAATGCTCATTGTGGTGAGTTTTCAGTGACTGGTTCAGCTCAGCACGTACACTAAAAAAAAAAAAAATATATATATATATATATATATATATATATATATACAATAGGACTTCTGAAACAGCACACTGATGCATGTGTAAGTATCGCCTTACTCTGCGACTCTGCATGAACTCAGTTGCCATAACAATATTGACAAAGTGCTGTTCATTTATGTTGGCATACAGCGACATAAGGACCATGGCAGGAACAGCTTATTTTTTTAAAGAGTTATTTAAGTGCTGGCGGTTTTATATGGTGTGCTGACTTCATGTGTGCCCCCCGACCCTGAATGATACTGACAGGCAGATACGTATGAACAACTACAGCCCTTATTAAAGATGGCAGCTGAGAGCCGAGCATGGCTGTCATCGACTTTTGAAGAGCAGACAGAAGCAAATGGCAGGCTTTGGTTAGAATATACTTGCTGAGGGCTGTCAGGTTCAAGTGGCTTGACTCTGCTCAGTCGACTCATTGCACAACGGATCAGGATTTACATACAGAGAACCACTGAGACACAGACACACAAATTTAGCAGGATGTAAACGCCTATGACTCAATATTCATTATGCAAAAAAAACCACGCCCACACTGAAATAGCAGTCTTTTTGAGGATTCTTAACACAGTTGTTTTCCTTTGTCTTTGCAACTAAAAGGAAACTGCATCATAAACACATACATTCAACAGAAAGACACGTCATCTGTTGCTTTTCTCTTGTGTCTTTGAAAAACGTCATAGCTGGACTTAACTATTGCCTGTTACAGTGTCGAGGTCCGTCACATTTACTCAAGCAGCTGAAAAGGCTTCTGGTGATTATCTCTCATTTAAATGCTCATTTATACAAGTCTGCTATCATCAGAGCTGTAACACTTTCAAAAAATATACACTAAATTGCTCCATGTAGGTAAGAAAAAAACCTTATTCATGACATGCTCTGGACATTTAATAGTTATCTCTACTTGCATATTCCAGATCAGGTTTATGGTGAAAAATGTACAAATGTGGTACAGAAGCTGGCATTTTGAGCAAAAAACAGTTACCATACCTCTACGTTGGAATAGCTTTCGAAAACTGGGCAATCAGAACAGAGTAGGCTTAAACCTTTTAAAAAAAAGTCCTTATAGGCAAGTCTCACCAATTGGTAGTCAACTTGGTAATGCTTCTAGGTAGTTATGTTGGGCTAGCAAAACCAGGGACCTAAATTAATAATGAGAAAGCTGCAACTGCAATTTTAGTGGTCACAAGGACATAAAAACTGCATATTATGGAACTACCAGTCAAACCTGACAAAAACATTTCAAAAATATTGGTGATGTTGCTTTTTTTGCCTCACAAGTTGCTCTTCTGCGAAAAGTGCCGTGATTTGACCAACATCTCACCATCATCATCACCAATTATTCAAAGCAGCAGTTACATTTGAAGTGCTTTCTGCCACCTCTCAGCTGCAATTTTTGTAAACCTCAACTATGTACTTTCGTCAGTAAAACAACAGGATTGGCTTTTATGCGTCTTTGTTCGGCTGTTATAAAGCAGATGATTGGCTTTTGGAGGGAGGAGGGGAAATTTGTATCATAAAACTGGCATGTTTGGAGTGAACTTTTTCCACAGACTTACTTTAAGGATTCTCTAAGTGGTTTGTGTCTCTCTTATACTCTTTCTCAACTGAAAAAAACATCAAATGAAAATTTTAGTCAGCTACAGCTATAAAACTTTGAAGCCAAAACTTCAAATTTTCTTGGACATTTGGAAAAATGTTGAAATACCTCTTTATTACCAAACAAAAGCCTCATAACAAATGGTCAGTAAACACTTGTAGTACTGATTGTAATTTCAACTGCAACCAAACCAGGATTGATGTATCAGAAATCAAGCAGAATGAAGCATCTTACATCCATTTTTGTCATAATAGTACGAGGTGGAATCTTTGCTGAATGTGCAAAGCTTGGCAAACTTTGAAACACGGTTGCAGTTGTGTTTTTATAACAAATGTGGCCTGGTCACAGTACAGGTGGAAGAAGTTGAAAGGGCAGAGTAAAATGACCAATTTCAAACAGATGCTAAAGTAAAGGGCTCCATTAAGGGCAGTATAAGACAAATAAGGATTGTTTTGTAGACTGTGCAATGACTTGCAGAGAAGAGAGGCTTAAAATATGAATACTGGCTCAGAAATGGGCGTATTATGTCCTTGTTAAGCAGTCATCCATTCATTTTTAGAGCCCATAAAGGTACAGAGTGTGATTTAACATACAAGACACGCCCTGCTGAAAAATCGTACATAAATATAAATAAAATAACTTCTTACAAAGCCCTCTCACAAGGGCAAAGCACTCCTATGCCAAGTGAGAAGTGCTTCTTAGAAAGTTTTGCACCAAGGTGAGGAGGAGGGAACAGTAGGGAGCTGGGTGAGAGGCACTTGATGGCAGACTCTTGACTTGTCTCTGTTTGAAAAGCTGAACCTGCAGCTAAGAAAAGTCTCAAAGCTGTTTTCTTTGTGTATTTGTGCGTGTGCGAGTGTGTACACGCATGTAAGGATGCATTGATTAGGCGTGGTAAAATCAAAGCTGAGCTTTGGGATAGGAATCGATCAAACAAGCCAACTTTATTCTCCTCCTTTTTCTCTCTCATCCAAAGAAAAAAAACTGTTTATTTTAGAAGAAAAACAGTTGCTATTTTTTAAAGCCAGATGGACTGAGGAAACTGAAAAAGGAAGAAGTATATATGTACACTCACTCACACACACAGAGGCACATGATGCAAAAACACACAGGTGTATGTTTAATACACGTGCACACAGGAGAATGCACACAAGCACACAGAATTCACACACATCTTCACATTAACAAAACATGAAAACAAATGCATGCTGACATACTTACAGAGACCAAACACAAAGATCACCAAGACTGAACTGCACACATGCAACACAAAACTCAGACACACGCGACCAACAAACACACAAGTGAGGCAGAGGCACGCTGACACATTTGTTGAGACACACGCATGCACGCACACACACACACACACACACACACACACACACACACACACACACACACACACATACACATACACACACACACACACACACACACACACACACACAGCAGGTTTTGACAGGATCGCGCCCACACAGCCAAAACACAGACATGCAGATAGGCAAGCTGCAAAGAGAGAGACAGAGGTGGGGGGGGAATGAGAGGAGGAAGAAGAAGAAAAAGAGGAAGAGGAAGGAGGAAAGAGGGAGAAAGAGCACAAAAGGACAGAAAGAGAGAGGGCCAGGAAGCAGATGGAGGACCATGAAGGGTGGGGGGGGGAAGGGAGGGGGAACAAAGTGAAAGAAAACAAGAGTGACAGACACAATAAAAGAGGAGAGAGATGTGCTAGATGAGTGATGAAAAGATGAAAGGGACTTCCTCTGAAACATCCAGCCACCATGAATCAAACACTCTGTCCAATTATAGCACATCTCCAGCACACACACGCAGCATCAAGCCAGTTTATGAATAAAAAAACATATTTCTAGTGAACACTACACGTTATTTCAACCTATGTCAACGTCCTGTCAGGGCACACATGACTACTGAAGAGCAATACACATTGATGTCCAACGTATCTCCAGTCTAATTTTAGCCGTTGAGCAGCTCAATTACAGCTAAGGTTCTTCTTCAATGCCTCATCTCACCTTTGATTCACATAGCAAAAAATGAGCATGATATGTACAGTTGCATCATGTGCCATGTGCATTTACCGTGAAAAAAAATATCTTCGCCGCGATGAAAGAGCTCAAATGCATAAATGGTGTGAAGCCTGTAAGCCGCTCTCTCAGCTCAGTCTCAGCTCTGCTCCATTCCTCGCAGCAACTATCTCAGTAATTTACACCATTGGTGTGCGCTTGGGCATTTTAATCAACTCCACAGCCACAGCATCACTTCTGTAAGGTCAGATTCCAGATTTCTGAGCAGAGGAAGTTTGTCGGACTCGAGCGTATTCCAAAGAAACGTGCATGCACTGGTGTAACTTAATTTCATATTATTTAACAATCAGTGTAAGTGTTTGTGGTTTTGCATGGTGATGGAGTAGAGGGTATATTTTGGATGAGCAATGCACAAAGTCACCACCAAAACACCAACAACTTCAACTAAAAAACAGGATTTTTAAATGTGAGGAGATATTTTTATGTGTCAAACCAAAAAAATAAGTTTGCAATGAGTTTTATTGGTACATTAGAGCCTGTTATTTTAAAAAAAATCACACAATTCAGTTCATAATGGAAAAACATCAAAGGCCAAAAGCACATCTCTAGATTTCACAAAATGTTAAAGGTCAACACATTATTTTTGTCGCCAGTGGTTTGGACGAGAAATCATCTCTTTATAGTTAAATAAAGACCATTGTTAATGGAGGATGGTCAGATATATAAATATAAATAAAATAGTGTTGGGTGTTATATTGTAATTAACTTAATATAGGGTAAATATTTAAAGGGGATAGTTATATTGTATGCATGTGTATATATTATGTATTTCTATGGATATCTGCGCAGTATATTATAGTATATTGTATTAGGTAGTTGCATTATATCATAGTATATTATATTGTATTGTGTTATATTATTGTGTTATACTGTATTGTACTGTGTTGTGTTGTATTATATTGTGTTATATTATGTTATATTATATTGTATTATATTGTATTATATTGTATTATGTTATGGTATGGTACAGTATATTATATTATATTATATTATATTATAGTCGAGAAATGGTTAAAAAAAAAAAACAGAAAAAAAAACAAAGGGGTAGGACTTCAAAAAGTGTTTACTTCTCCCTACTCCTTTTTCAAACCATGTGCTATGTTTTGTTATGTTTTCTTTTTTTTTCATTTGTTTTTTTATTATTTTCTTTGTTTTTTTCCTTCCTTTGTATGTACAAAGAACATATTTTATTTTATACATGTTCGAAATAAACATTCATTCATTCATTCATTCATAGTTTTGAGGAACTATGCTCTTCAGATTTCCACTAAAAACTCTTGAAGATTCTCTTTTTTCAAAACATCAGTTTCTCAATAAACCTTTGTGGCATCTTTGCTTCATTTAAACTTATAAAAAGTCCCCTCTTGGAAATATTGATGAAACAAGGCTCACCTGCACAGACTGTACATAAAAGATGCATGTAGCAACTGTGTGTGGATTACTGTTTTAAAGCCTTGAGGTTGGAAATTGGGGCCATTCTGGTCTTATCAAATCAGACATAGTGAGAGACAGGTGGATCTGACTGAGGATTCATGGACACAACACTCACTGATACAGTAGTGACCGCTCAGTTACAAGATTGCCCCACCTGAAAACATAACCTGCTTTCTTGTATATTTAACTCTAAATGGGACCGTAATTTGCAAAGTTAACACCACATTGTCACAAATAAGTCTTGAATCTAGCAATTTAGATCATAAACATAGCTGAAAAATGTGTATTGACGTAACAAATTAAGGTGGAAGTAGGGTATTTTCTCATTGGTGGTGTACACCGATCAGGCATAACATTATGACCACCTGCATAGTAAAGTGTTGGTCCCCCTTATGTGCTCAAAAATGCTCTTAATCATTGTACAAGAGGACCTCTCAGGGTGTCCTATGGGGTTTGGAACCAGGACGCTGGCACTGGATCCTTTGGGTACTCTGGCTTGTGCAGTGGGGCCTCTGTCAATCAAACTTGTTCCACTTCATCCTGTTGATGCATGATCACAATGGGGTGTAGGAAGTTTGGAGGTCAAATCAACATGTTGGGCCATTGTCATGTTCCTCAACATGTTCCTGATTGTTTGATGTTTTTTCCAGTGACATTTTGGGATTTCCATTTGCATGATGAAGTGCGCTTGTTGTGGGACAATGTTTATTTGGGTGTCTAAGTCTCATCAACACGGATGTCAAAATCCAAGGTTTTCCAGCAGAACACCACATAGTACCAATATGATCAATGTTATTCACTTCACCTGTCAGTGGTCATAATGTTGTGGCTGATTGGTATATAATTAGACCTCTTTTGGCAACCAGACTAGTCGCCCCCTACTGGTCATTAGAAAGAATGCAAGTTTAAGGCAAAAGATATCTTCTATATAGATGCTAATAGAAGCTCTTTGCTTGAAGAAATTACAATAGAATCCACTATATCAAGACAAACAGCGCTACATTGCACTTTTGGCACATGTGAATCTATTCCAGTGTGTTTTCTGTTGTCTCCATTCACATGTTTATTCTTTCCATTTAGTATGATTTAAAAAAAAGAAGAAGAAAACAAAATTAGGCTCACAACATCCACTGATTTCTATTGGGCATGAAGCCCGAGTGCAGCAGTCCAGCCAGCGAGCAGCAGAAGGATTTACTTCTCCTTCTAAATGTGCGTAAAACCACGCTAATATCTTAATGTGCATGTTCGGAGCTCCAGCTCATCTGGCACCGAGAAGTTCCCATCCAAAAAGATCCACTCTGTTATGGCCAGAGCTGGCTCTGAGCCTCCACTTTCTTCCTCTCACCTCTTCTTCTTTCACCCTCGCACACATACACACACATATACACACACATACACGTACACACACACACACACACACCATATGAGGTCCAGATTGAACTAGGCACTCCTCCCAGAGCTGATGTAATGTATGGTTAGGGAGGCGGCACACTGGGATAAGAAGGGTAGAGCTCAGAGAGAGAAGTCACATGTGTATTTGGGAATTTTGGGCTCAGCATGTGCGTTTGTGTGGCTTTGTACATGAATTCCCCCGTGAGCTCAGTGAACGGGGCGAAGCGCTTTTTGCCCTTCACTCTCGAGCATTATTCATTTAAGTGCTTTTAGTTCTTTTATTTTTTGTTTTGTCTTTTTTGGTTGCATAATAATCAGCACTTAAATGGAAGACTGTTGAATATAGGACTGAGGCAAAGCTTTGACCTCACCAAGCGAATACTCTTGACGACATTTATTTACATATTTTGCTACTTAAATGTACATTCTTTTATCCTTTGAGGGGAAAAAACGGCGAGCCCTTATCTTTAAGTGCTAGTCACTGTAGAGTCCCCCTGCATTTTGCCAGTGTTTGTCCTCCATCTGTGCAGACAAGACGGTTTTTAAACATTAAGCTGCAAAGCAAGTTGATATTTTTTAAAAAGAAATCCTTGTATCTTTAAGTGAACTAGTTACTGAATATTTTTATAACTTGTGACAACTGAAAAGAAGCAAAATTACTTTTCCAAGTACACTCTCTGAGGGATCGAGCTAAAGTGCAGCATGAGTTGAGTAAGCATTCGACAAAAAGTGGAATTTCTACAGCTGCTAGAAGTGTGGGATGAAAGCACAGACCTCAAAGTCTGTCCAGCATGAAGAGTTATAGCGGATAATGCATCATTTTGGAGTATACTTTTAGTTCAAACAACAATGAGGAGTTCATCATTATCTTTCAAAATCACATAGAAAAAAAAAATCACTCATGAATGCCTTTTTAGGGCACGTTCCTGTTCAGAAATTCCTCTCCCTCTCCCCCATCATTCCTCTTCCCTCTGTCAAAAAGAGCTCAGCCCTGTCTGACTCATCTGTGATGTTGCTCTGCTCTGCCAGCTGAGACATCCATCCAACAGACAGACTGACAAACATGAACACACAGGCACACAGAGACATGGAGCAATACAGATACAGGCTGGAAAAAAAAACTGAAGGTAAATGTTTGGATAAACACACCCACACGACTGAAAGTAACTGCGTATGGATATATTGTATATTGTATGGAAAAATAAAATGTATATGCATAATTGACCTTATATATAATAAACTAATATTTTTATGCACAAACATGTTAACTAAAATACATCACATGTTGGATGCAACATGTTTAGCTTCTCTTGGTCATTTTCACTTTATCAAACGGTATTTATTGGAGAGTCAAAGGAAAATAAAGATCTGAGTGAGACTTTCAGGTGGCGATAAAGAGAATTTTGGATGGAGAAAACATGGTTATCATGAAACACTGTGGCTGAAAATGCTTTGTTTTTGTATTTTAAAAAAACTGATTTATCAGTGCCCTGGCAACATGTCTGTCAAGACATTATAGCAACTAAAATTTGTTCAATTAAACATCATTTCAAAAGTCAGGATGAAGTGTGGATAAATGGTACAGTGGGGTATCTAGTGGAGCCTGATGGATACGAGATTTTTGGTGTGGATACTAATTTTAGAGAGTAAAAAGTACTCTGCTACATGTGCTGCAGACTGTGTTGCAAGTACTGCAAGCAATAAAATGAGAGTTGCTCTGCTTGATAAATTATGTGATGACATCATTTCGAAATTACCCCAAGCACCTTTTTCTGCATTATAATCCGTAAAACAAAGTTTTCACATATCACACAACATACACCAATACTGATATCCTCGTGTAGTTCCACTGTAAAGGGAAAGTTTTTGGATCGCTGTTCTTTAACTTTCTTACAATGTATTCCAGAAACTAGTTAGCACCTTACTATGAAGACACCACTTGACTCCGCACCACTATCTGCTCATTTGTAATCCATACCCTGCTACATGTGCTGCAGACAGTGCTGCGAGTACAGTAAACAATGGACTCAGAGCTGCTGTGCTGGATAAATTATGCTTTGATCCTTTTTTAAAATTACCCCAACACCTTTTTCTGCACTATATTGTCTAAAACAAAGTTTTCATATTATCGTATATCGGACCACACACATAAAAAACCAGTATATATGTAAAACACCAATATATAAGTTGGTCTCTAGTGTTTAAGATCTTTTTGACTGTCAACTTTAAAAACCTAAATATGCAATTGAACTGCATCAGTGTAGCGATGACCCATCCCTGTGCCACTTGCTATGCTGCTTTTTGTTATTAAGTGCAGCATTTCCTTTATCTTTCCACCTCTAACCAAGCCTCAAGCTGAAGTACTTAAATTCAGTAAACACTGCGGTGCAAAACCATTACACACCCAGTGAACAGATGTCGGTAAAAACACACACATACACAAACAGCAGCACACGAGCACTCACAACAACAAATGGTAAATTGAACATAGACATTTCTGGGTGGAAAGAGAAGTGGCATTTTGTGTTGGTTACATGAAGCGGAGCCGTCCCACAGAGCTAATTTTGTGCCACAGAACTGAGAGAGTTTAATGAGCTAGAATTGCCAAATCACAGTCTGTAGGTGGTTTGTTGGCTTAGCAACAAATTGTACTTCAGTGAAAATAAAAGTGGATCACTGAAACCCCATAGACCAGTGTTTTGAATAAGCCAACACAGCTTGGTGAATGCATGGAAGAATGCAGAAATGATTAGCTGCAGATAGCGTAATTGGAATTTTATTCAAAATAGGCTATGGAAAAAGTTTCATCATACACCTCACATCATAGAAGGCTTCGATCAAATTTTTTGTCTGATTGTTGGTGGTGACTGACCTGAACTTCAAGTAGCCTACTGGGCTGCATGGTACAAAGGAAATATTTCTAATAGTTTTCATATTCTTCTGGTAGGTTGGTTTATGATTGGTTACTCCTGACAGCCACAGACATAAACATCTTTCTGATGTCTTTCCCAGAAACACTCTTTTGGTTCCTTTTTCAAAAGGTTCATCACCTCAAGGTGCCATTGTAACTTTTCGATGGAAAGCTGTGGTGTGAAGGTCACAGCAGCGCTTCATTCAGATGCCAAGTGAACCCTGAGCACAATAGGGAAAAGAGTGTAATAAGCAGACATACACAATCATCGGTTAGTGCGCGAGTGTGTGTGTGTGTCTGCGCGGACCACTCGGGGACAGTTTGCTTTTTACACTAACACCCCCTATACCCACACCACCACCACCTCCTCTTCCCATCTCTTTCTCAGTGCTTCCTTTGGGATGACACTAACAGGCAAAACTGAACGAAGCTGAGGTGAAGGTGGGACAACTTGGGGCAGAGGAAAAGCAGAAGGAGAGGAGACATTCTAGGAGAAACAGAGATGGAGCGCAGTATTTCTTCCTCATTTCTGTCACAGTTCACAGTTTCTGCACATACATTCTACAGCAGTATCAAGAATCTGGTGAAACAATGAGCTTTATATGATCCTTTCTTTCCTATATCCTGGCATGATAGCCATGAACACGCATGATGGATGTAGGCTATGTAATGTGGCTATTCTGGTAATGTACTCTTGCAATGAAGCCAGAACTGTACAGATTCTTTACATGGCTTGCAAAGGGAAAAAGACACAGAAACATATCTTTGTCACTCTTTGTCACAAAGTCTTTGTGCTTGGAAGATGCATTTAAAGTCATAAAAAGAAGAAAACCTTGTTTAGCTTTTCTGTTTCACAATATAAAGACAGACACAAAAGACACATATACATCCCTGACACATTTCCCTTATATAAACACTTCTCTGTAAACCATCCTGGGTGTAGAAAACAGTGTTATCGGAGCTGCAACTAAAATCGCTGAATGCGAAATGCTGTATACACAGGTACCTGATGCTAGTGCCAAAATGAATCCGACTGTCGTAAATTATATGAGAAAACACTTAACTCATCTTTCAAAATACAACCTCAGTATTTTTTGATGATACTGTAAATTACATTTTCATTAAGACTGCATTTTTAAACAGAAATATATTGCACATTGATCAGCCAAAACATTATTACCTCCTGCATAATTTTGCGTAGGTCTGCATTATGTCGCCTAAACAGCTCTGATCCATCAAGGTATGAGCTCCAAAAGACCCCTGAAGTTCGTTTCAGTCAAAAAAAACATTAGCAACACATCTTTTAGGACTTGCAAGGTGCAGAATGGGGCCTCCATTAATTGGACTTTTGTTAAGCACATTCCAGAAATGCTCAGTTCTACACATTTACCGCGTTGCTAAGTCTTCAAATTATCCCTGAACAATGTTAGTAGTTGCTCAAAGAGATCACCATGCCATGGGGGAAAACCACTGCCATAAAAGGGTGGACATGGTCTGGAACAATGTCTAGGTAAATGAGACGTGTCAAAATAACATGGACTCAAGATTTCCCAGAAGATCACTGCACAGAGCATGATGCTGCCACCACTTTGCTTTCTTCCCATATTACGCTTTGCTGCCATCTTTTCCCCAGTTAAATGATGCACAAGCACCCAGCTGTCTACATGATGGGACATAAAGAGATCAGGCCACCTTCTTCCATTGCTTCATGATCCAGCTCTGATGCTCACATGCCCATGGTGTTTGTTTTCAATGGAGGACAGGGGTCAGTATGAGCATCCCCATACACAGCAAGCTATGATGCACATGTGTACTCTGACACCTTTCTGTCACAGGCAGCATTAAAGTTTTAAGCAACTCATGCCACTGTAGCTCTTTTGTGGGATCAGACCACTCAAGCCTGCCTTCACTCGCCTTGAGCACCAGTGAGCATTGACCCGGTCACTAGTTCACCAGCTGTCCTTCCTTGGACCACTGTTGATTGGTACAAACCACTGCAAAAGAGGGAACACTCCAAAAGACCTGCTGTTCTTTAAGATGCTCTGACCCAGTCGTGCAGCCATCACAATTTGGCCCTTGTCAGAGTCACTCAGGTCCTTATGCTTGCCCATTTTCACTGCCTCCAGCACATCAACTTCAAGAACTGACTGTACACTTGCAAACTAATATCTCACACCCATTGAAGATCCGTGGTTCAGTGTATTTGAGGGTTTGCTTGTTTGACCTGCAAGCATCACATTCAGATTTGATGACTACCAATTGCTTATCCTGACTCAACTTCATACTAATACTTAAATTAACACGTACTAGCTCCAAATCAAGGCATAGATACTACAAAAGGTATTTTAAATTTCATTCCTAAGAGACATAATGGATTTTTCCAGTGTTACTATTTGCCTACAGTTTGTTACTTTATTTTAACAGTGACCTAAAGACAGCTTGAACCAGTGAAATGTTGCTGGTTTGACTGTTTACTGAATATGCAATGAAAAAACTACCAAAGGGTCAGTTTTTACAATATTACTCATGTCAGATATAATGTTAGTCATCAATTACCTCTCCACAAAGATCTATCCAGGGCTGATGCATGACTCACCGAACAGTAAAGCTGACCTTGGGACCAACCTGTAAAAGGTTTTTAGTGCATTTTTTAAGTCTTTCCTCAGAAAAAGAGAGAGAGCGAGAACCCGTCAAAGGACAAAAGGGCCACTAAAATAAAGGGTAAAAACGAGAAAGACCATCTTTACAGGGCTTTGTCTCTGTGAAGCTGGGACACTGTGTGGTTATATTCTGTGCACTTTGTGAATAGAAGTGCATGTGTGGTGATGCATGCCCTGCACAAGTGACTGCATTGTGTGCTCATGTGTGATTGTGTTTAAGTGTGCACTGTTCATGTGGGCTACACATTGGTCGGTGTATGCATGTACATGTTTGTGACAGATGAAAGTGCAAAAGATTGAAAGTGCAAGAAATAATGTAAGACGGTGTGTGTGTGTGTGTGTGTGTGTGTGTGTGCGTGCGTTGTGTGTGTGTGTGCGTGTGTGGTGTGTGCGTGTGTGGCGTGTGTGTGTATGTGCGTCTGGCCTCCCTGGGGCTAGGGGTACCAGATGCACTGAGCTTCATCATCAGAGCTAAAAATATACATGTGCACACATGCATGTAGACAAACGCACACACACACACATACACACATGAACGCTGCCACACACCGCTAAAACACAGGACACATTAACAACATGCCTCACTGATTAGCTCTCCCTCCTTCCTTTATCTCACCTCCGCTTAGTCTCCTCCTGTCTTTTTCAAACTGTTTTATATTGCGCTTGCCGCTCTCATCAGCCTCGCCTTTTCCTCTCCACCTATCTGATTCCGTCTTTTGCCCGCTGTCTGTCTGTCTCTCTGTCTCTATCTCTGTTTTGCTTAGAGATAAGTTGCTCAGCATTTGCATTCACATATCTGCCTCTCTCAGGATTTTGTTTCCCTTTTCACCTGCAATCTCTCCTCAACATCTCACCGAGTTTGTCAGTCAGCATTCGGCTTTCCTGACTCGCTGTTCATCGAAAGAACCACCTCTTCACTTGCATGTTCGAACAAAGTAGGGCTTCATCTAATAACTACTGCAATAACCAGTAAATAACTCATTTTATTAACTAACCGTTCAAACATATGTTCTAGGAAACATCACAAGGGCCTGTCATCACATTCCAGATGCCAGGTAGTGTATTTGATTTTTTTTATCTACTTGAAAAAGACACAAGTATACAATGGTTTAAGGCACCAGAAATATCAAATCCTCCCACATGAGAAGTTGAAGCAAACTGAAATTGATTGAACGGGTCATTTCAGGACTAATAAAACCTGGTTTCCGTCTCTCATAACACATACAAGAATACAGAGCTGCCTATTGTAAACATCACTGAGGATGGTCAACTAATGGAAATATTCTTATCAAAGTCTATTTTTGTACAGTTACTGGCAATTTCTAGGATTTATACAAAGGTGATTTCAGTCAAATATCTAATACTGTGATTCAGGGTGGTCTGTTGCTGGGATTATCCTCCTGTTGGCTCTGATTTTTTGGCTGGCTTTTCCCCCCATTCCACACTGTGCTTTGTTACTTCTTTGAAAATCCCCCTGCAATCACAGCAAAGCTAGCAATCCAGCTAGGAGTAAAATGCCTCCATGTTTAAGATGAAAAAATATTAAATGGCTAAAAAATTTTTTTTTTTAAATAACAGTTTGGGCCCTATTCAAAGTGTGCACAGTTCAAGCAGCTGGTAGCTTCAACGAGGCACTTCTCAAACCAGAGTCGACACTTTCTCCCTCAACACTTTTTGACAGGTGCCATCACAGTGTCGACGGATCAGCGTAGCCCAAGACAACAGTGATTAGTGGCTTGAAATCAGACAGTTCCATCTGTTTTTCTTTTTTTTAATCTTGCACAATTGGCTCCACCGGCCAAACAACCCAAGCTGAGCACCACTTCGTCTTATGTCAACCTTCACATTATGTCCAGCACTCGAGATGTAGACAAAAGCAAAACGAGCAGCAGCAGCATCCACAGTGACACAGCGTACTGAAAAACACAAAAGGCTGCTCCAACCCCACTTTTTTTGGTAACCGCTGTTTTTGCTTGAGAGGAAATTATGAAAGAGGGGTACAATAAAGGAAAGGAGAGGAGAGGAGGAAAAAAGAGGTTAAGAAAAACAGGGGACAAGAGGCGACAAGAAGAAAGGAAATGACACTAAATGAAAAGAGGGACTGAAGGGAAGGAGAGATGAAAGGAAATGAGAAAAGAGAGCAGAAGGCAACAAAGGAGATGAGAATGGGGGGAAGAAAGCAACAGAGAAGAAAGGAGGAGACAAGAAGGCGAGCTTTGATAACACAGCAGGAGGCCCAGCAGGTAGGGAACTATCTCCAATGTTGTCTTAATCACCTTTTAATCTTCCTCTACCTCCCCCACTTGTTAGCAAGCTGAAACCTGGACTGAGAGAAAAGGGCGTTAAGATAAAGAAGAAGAAGAAGAAGAAGAAGAAGAAGAAGAAGAAGAAGAAGAAGAAGAAGAAGAAGAAGAAGAAGAAGAAGAAGAAGAAGGAGATTTTTAGCAAAACAGGGGGAGAAAATGAGACGAAGATGCAAAGCGAAGACACAGGAGGAGCAGAACAATGTAGGAGAGATGCCTTTGTGGTTTCCACGAGCAGCAGCCAACTAGGTATGCACTTGCCTCACAGCCAGGTAGGTCATTGTTGAATTTTTGATGATAATGTGGAGCCGTCTCCTGAACATGACCATTAGGAGAGTGTTGGTAGCTTGTGGTGATTTACACATTTCTGTGTCTCCAGAAAATCCATCTGCTTGTGTTGCAACTCAGCCTCACACACATGGCTTAAAAAGGAACCTTTGTGAGTAGCTACGACTTTGTGTGGTGATTAGTAAGAGTATTAGTATTTGTCTGCTCATTGTCAAGAAAAAAGTCATTAAAACTGATGCTTTTTCTGTTACCTTTGGAAAGATCCAGGCAAGATGTTCCCCCATTTCTTCTGTCTTTATGCCAAGTTACAAAAGTTTACGTAAAGACCATATCTACCGATCAGGCACCACATGATGACCACCGGCCTAATATTGTGTTGGTCCCCCTTATGTGCTCAAAAATGCTCTGAACTGTTTTTACAAGTGTATGTAAACTTTTGTTCACAACTATAACTGTCTCCTGGTTTTAGTTTCACTGAGCAAGCAAGTTACCTTCTAAAAATGTGCGATTATTTCTTAAATTTGGTGATGAGCACAATGCCAGTTCAGTTAGCACTGACTTTATACCATACTGACAGTTAGCAAGGGCAGTTAGGAAAAGGTTTCTGTGTGAGTGTGTGTGTGCTGGTAAGGACATGTAGTCCCACAGGACCCTGCAACGGAGCGACTCGGTTCCGGTGCTGCTCCAAATAACGCCGACAAACTGTCAAGCTTCACACAAGCACAGCAGCATCTCGGCGTAGGAGGAAGCTGAACAAGCTCGGTTGATGGCAAATCCTTAAAATCCATCAGTGTTTTGGCTCTTGAGGGTTTGTGTTTGCGTGTCTGTGTGTGCGCGAGATGTTCCGTTTCAGTTTGGTGAGCCAGGCACCCACATCTTCTATCTAGGGATTTGGGGTGTGTGTGCGCATGCATAATTGAGAAAATTCCACCTTGTGCATTCTTTTCAAATAAAATATATAAAACCTACTATTATATGTCGTTGCTCTGGGGACAGCTAACGAGGCTACAAACAAACAAGTATGTAAAATACATACAGAATTAAATTAGGTCTGTTTTCCCTCACAAACATGCACTTTTATCTCAGTTTTACAGAAGTTTGCTTAAACACGTCGGGAATCCTCAGCAAACTTCCAAATCCTAAGCCTTTATCCAGCATTTATTAACAGAGTTGTGTACACACGTCTTAAAAATGTGCCTTTTAAAACAGTCTTTAATGTGCGTAATCAAACCCAGTAAAGAATTCAGGCCAAGTTAAAGTTTCCAGTATTTCTTTAAACTGCTTTGTCACTCTGAGCTTCTGTTTTGCTCTTTAGGATGAGATTTCTCTCCATTTTAAGGCTTAAATTTCATTTTATATGACATAATAGTGTGTAAAAATGGCAGTTTACTGATGCTTTCTCTTTAATTGAACTTTGAAACTGTTGAATAAGTAACAAAGACAAAGTAAGACTGTGAGGGAGCCGGGAAGCACGCCCCTCACTAAGGAAAAAGGAACACATATGCATATTGACGGTAAAAACAACACAGACTGATACAGAAAGTTTATTTATTATTTGGTGTGGTTGTGGACAACTCTTCCAACTGCTCTCTCTTTGAGGTTCACTGCAGGGGCGTGTTTTCATGACGTGCACACATGAGGATGCAGCCACAGGACTCCAGTAGTTGTCAGTTATCTGATTCGACTGAGTTGAGGGATCCGAGGGGAGAGGGGAGGGGGGTTTTGCTAAGTTTGACCTTTGTTTAGTATTTCTTCAGTTTATTATTTATTATTATTATTATTTCATTAATATTATTATTATTCAGTTTACTGTATCAGAAAGCAGTCATTTGCATTGTGTATATTAAATGTAAATAATGTTAAATTGTGTATATATGTTTTAAATGTAAATGTGGGCAGGTGAGAGGAATTTCACTGGAGTGGGAGGAGACTCCAGGTACAAAAAGCCAGGTGAGAGATCAGTGTAGTGTGTGAGAAGGAGGGGGTCAGGATGAGGCTCTGCTGCTGCACTAGTGATACATTGCACCTTGGTGACTCCTTTGTCCTGCCGGTTTGGGTGAGATGTATTCCTTTGTATGTGGACAAAAGTAAAACCAGAGCTCTGGAACAAAAAACTTATCGCTGGTCTGCTGCTTTTGATTGCTCCACTCTGCTTTACTCTTTGATGCCGTTTGGTTCATCCAGTTTTTAGAGGTTTATCAACATCAAAACCCTACAAAGACGAAGTAAAACGAAGTGAGATGAAGTAAAATGAAGATTCAAGCTTGTTTCAAAGTTTCTGATTTATTTTTTCCACTGTTTATTTACAGGCAAAACTTGAAAATGATCTGCCAGCACCGAGAGATAACATGACTCTGAGTATCTGGGAATAATCTTGATATGTGTGAATATGAGACATAATCTCTGCCTAAGCTTCTTTGCAGTCTCATGTCATCTTACAATCACTGGCACACAGAGCTTCAGTGGTAATCCAAGGAGTGATGCAGCATTGGAGGAACAGGATTTTGACGAGCACGTTAGCTCCTCTTTTTAGCAGTGCAAAGTGCCAGCATCTGGTCACAGACATTCACGCTCTGCATCATTTATTTGTTGACCACTGGGCAGTCCGAGCAGCGTAAAGCTCCTCACTCATGTTCACCTTTAAGGTAGAATCAAAAACAACCAGCCCCCATCAATCCTGACAACTTCTGCCACTAAACATTCTCCCAACTTCTATTTTCTTGCAGAAATACAACACTATCTCGTCTGAGACATTTATGTGTGGAAAATAGAGGTTTCACCGTATTTCAAGTATATTTCTCTTACACAAACCTGTCAGGCTTGTTCATGTGTATTTAAAATGATTTACCATCTATTTTCAGAGCTGCAACAAATCCCGATTCTCTTCCTTATTATATTACACTGGCTGCTGTACCTGTTGTCGCAGTGTGTGCGCTAAAGCATGAAATGATTCTGTAAATGATCTACCAAAGAGGGATAATTTTGAAGTCATATGTTCTCACAGGTAAAACGAATCAACCCAAAGAAGGAACTCATTCATTCATTCATTCATCCTAGAAATAATAGAAGGATAACATTTTACAATAAGCATAGCAAGAAAAGGCAAGTTGGCATGAGTAACCAACCTCTGTGTGCCAAATTTCCAAACTGGAAACATTGTAATGGACGAAAAGACCTGTCTAATTAACGTAGCCTTTATATATATATATATATTTTTTTTTTTTTTTTTGCTTGAATTTGGCTGACATGTGTTGCAGCACTTCATAAACAATTTCACAAACCGCTGTGTATTCATCAGTTGTATGTAGAGTATTTATGCAATCTTTGCAAACCTACTGATATGGGAAATTACAGCAGTTATGCAGTTATTACCTGCTTAATATTGTGTTGGTCCCTTATGTGGTCAAACATGCTCTGAACCACTGGGCATGGACTAGAGGACCTCTCAGGGTGTCCTATGGGGTCTGGAACCAGGACCTTGGCAGCGGATCCTTTGGGTACTCTGGCTTGTGCAGTGGGGCCTCTGTCAATCAAACTTGTTCCACTGCATCCTGTTGATGCTTGATCACAATGGGGTGTAGGAAGTTTGGAGGTCAAATCAACATGTTGGGCCATTGTCATATTCCTCCACATGTTCCTGATTGTTTGATGTTATTTCCATGTGGTGGGGTGCATTTTCCTGCAGGGGTAGGCCAGTGACATTTGGGATTTCCATTTGCATGAGGGAGTGTGCTTGTTCTGAGACAATGGTTATTTGGGTGTCTAAGTCTATGTTCAGACTGTAGGCTAAAGTGACCCAAATCCAATTTCTTTTGCTCCAATGGACCTGTATCTGATCTTTTCATGACAGTCTGAACAACACAGATCCGATTTTTTCAAATGTGACCCTGGACACTTGGATATGTGATCCTAAATCCGATAGGCATCTGATCTTTTGCCATGCAACTTCTGTCGCATTTATCCGACCTACACGTCATTGATACATGACAAATGTCTTTATTCTGTGTTCAAGTAGACGAGTGCAAGAACAAAAACAATAACCATGGCGGACAATAATGTGAAGTCCAGTCAATGGAGGGAAAGCAAGGTTTCGGAGTTAACTAATATTTGGAGGGACAGCTCTATTCAGGCCAAACTCGAGGGGTCTTACCAGAACTGGGTGGTTTTTGAAAACATTTCCAAAGAAATGGCCGAGCGTGGGTATAAACTTGATGTTAAATGTGCTTGCTTCGGTTGGACAACAGTTTTAAAATTACGCGTACACTGCATCGTTGCCATCCATATTTACTTCCGCAAACACTGAGCATGCGCGCTGCTTGTGACGTTGTCATCTTCTGCACATGCGGGACACTTTTGGGCCATATGAAGTTCACACAGGAGATCACATACAAGTTGCATTTAATTGGAAATGTGAACAAACTCACAAAAAAATCGGATTTTACAAAAAAAAAAATCCAAATTGAGCATTGCAGTCTGAACGTAGCTTTAGTCTCATCAACACTGATGTCAAAATCCAAGGTTTTCCATCAGAACAGCACATAGTACCAATATGATCAATGTTATTCACTTCACCTGTCAGTGGTCAGAATGCTGAGACTGATCGGTGTATGTTATATCTATTGATGTGGTACATTTTTTCCACTTTTCTGTGACTGCACAGATTAAAACAATTTGCATGCAAAATTGAGCATGATGTATGTATATATGTATGATGAATGTACCATGTGAGTATCTGTAAGCTACATGGCTGAACAGTTTTAAAATCAAAATCTTGATTTGAAACAATGCAAATCACAAAGGCTGCAATCTAGGTTATTCTTCATGCAAAATGTCTGTTCCATAGAGTAAACTCTTTCAACTGTTGGTATGGTGTCTCAGGTGCTAAAGCTCCACTACATGTATTATGCCTGCTGTAGAGTAAATAACGAACTGAAGCTTTACTTTAAAAAAAAAAAAGACACACAGCAAATCAAATCCCAACATCTGTCAGCAAAATCACAAACTTTTCCCAAATCGTTCAGCCCTAGTGAGCAATACACAATATTGAAAAGCATTTCAAAACCCCTCTTTCTAAACAGAGTACCACACCAAACCCTGTAAAGTTTTACAGTTTTGCAGAATAAAGGATAAAAACTGAAAACAACTACACAATTACTGTTGTAGTAAACGAATGTTTGGTAACACATGGAATTTCTACAACGGCAACATCTGTGGATCTGTTTATTATGCTGATGAGTCCAAATAACCAGGAGGCAGGTTGATAAAATCTGAAGGAGAACCAAATAAAAAACTGAGGGAGGCTTTTTTTTTAGATACCAGTGTCCCATCTCTTACTGCACATGTAGCACATGGCAGGTCGGGTTCCAGTGGGAGTCAGAGGGGGTGATTCATCGACACAGTGACAGCTAAGGGAGCATGTTAAGTTAGAAACCCAGCAGACTGTTAGACACCGTCGCTCTGTGCGACTGTAATTATGTGACTGGGCATGTGAATAAGCTTGTATGTCTTCTCGTATGCAAAATGTTTCTGTCTGTTGCAGCATGAGTGAGTGTATCCCACGAAGTAGCTGTGTGTGTTTAGGCCTATGTGTGAGTAAATCTGTCTACTGCTTCTCCCCGCAGCCTGTGGAGAGGATGAAAAAGATTTAATACCTCTGCCAAGGTGATGCCCTACAGCGCTGCCTGTCTGACACACACACACACACACACACACACACACACACACACACACACACACACACACACACACACACTCGGGGGGATTAGTTAACCTCCTCTAGTGGCAACGTACAAGAGTCCGCCGGCATGTCCGGCAGCTTTCTTGGACTCCAGCAAACTGCGCACACGTTGTGACGACACACACACACACACACACACACACACACACACACACACACACACACACACAGCATCAGCAGCAGCAGAGTCCATCCCCGGCACTGCTAACCCCTGACATGCACAACCACACACTTGGAAAAAAAAAACATTTTGACAGACATTTGGAGCCCATGTGGTCAACACACACACACACACACTTCAACCTCTCTCCCGTCTACCTGCTCTCTTCTCAACCGTGGGGCATTCCCTCTATAACTGACATCAACACAGTTTTTCCTCTTCTGTTCCCTTCGATCTCTGTTCACTTCACTCGTCTTCTTCTCTACTGTCTCTCTATTGCCAGATTCTCCTCTCACACCATTTCCCACATATTTTATCCACATATTTAGCCATTTAACACTGAGATACAGTGATGAAAGAGACAAGGCTGCCAGGTAAGTCTTACACAAACACACACTCAGGGATTAGTTAACCTCCTCTAGTGGCAGCACACCACAGTCCAGCTGTGAGAGTCTAAATAAGACGCACAGTGAGAGCATTCTTCAAAACTGCTTCTCTTATCTCTGTTATTCTACCATAACTGGAGCCACAGCTGCTCTAGTGAGGTTTACATGTCTGCGGCCCAAAATGGCAAAACAATATATAGAAAAACACTCTTCTATGTTGTATCCCAGCAGCTTTCTTTGGTGGAAATTAAAGAATGCGGTAAAAATAATTAAACAGCAGTGTGAAACAATGTCCCAGTCTTATTGCATAATCCATCAATGCTCACAGTCGCAATGAAAAGTGTTATTAGTAAAGTAAATTATCCAGAATTACAAGCACTCCATTTCTGGAAGGAGGTTGTGCTGCTGTCGTCAGTGAAAAATGACAAATTCCTCCTCACACTAGTGGGGCAAGAGGCAAGAATCTTAGAGATGTATATCAAAAAACCTGGACACATAACACCAAACCTATCTGCTAAATACACGTCGACATAAGGGGGGTTTGTGTGCCTTTTATAAGCTCTGGTTCTCTAAACAGTATCTTAGACATACCTAAACCTGCGCTCTTTCAGTTCAAATCAATTTTATTTATATAGCGCCAATTCACACCGATAATTCATCTCATAGCACTTCACACAGTCCGGTGAAGACCTTGCAAGTTTTAAACTGAGACACACAACAAATCCAAAGTTTCTTTTGGATTCCTTGTGTAGAAAGCACTTGGCGATAGAGGGAAGAAACAAAACAGACTCCCTTTTACTGAGAAAGACAAAAAAAAAACTCCAACCAAACCAGGCTCAGGGAGGACGGCCATCATCCTCGACTGGTTAGGGTGAGGGTGGGGATGAAGGCGGTGTGGACTTCACCTTCCACATCTGTTCCAGTTGTTCTTTCAGCCCCGTCCCGATCCTCTCATGCTCCTTCTTCCTGATGTTCCTGCCAGCTGGAATCCCCACATCTATCTGAACTGCCCTCTTCAGTTCCTGGTTAGCCAGCAGCTGCTTGTCATTCAGAAACTCGAAGTACCACATGAACTTAAGTGTGTCCCACTGGAACTTGGAGATTTGAACTCAGCACAGATGTTCCTGTGCACAAATCCACCCACTCGGTTTTGTCTCTCAATGCACACTGTCCCATCTTGCATCTTACATTCTGCAAGTATGTGCTGGACGGTATCAGGGGGCATCTCTGCACCTTGAGTCCTGTCTCCTGATAGACCCCTGCCTCTACTGCTCTGGTGCTTAGGGTCTGTTTTTTTGCTGCCATGATCAAAACCTCTGCGCTGTCCTTTACACAAGCCTTTTCTAGGCACTGGTAGGATTTCTTGATGTCAGCCACCTCCTCTATCTGTCGCTGACACATTCCATGGAGTGGCTTGTCTTCCACAATATATCCTCTTCCTCCTCATCAGCCTCTGTCTTCTGCTGCCTGAGGCGCTCTCTCAGCAGTTCATCCTGCTGTATATGGATGCTCCTTGTTTCACCCTGGATATTAGATGACGGGATGTGTGGCTCTTTAAAAGGAATCATACCTAAACTCGTTCTGTTTTTTTCATTACTTTATAATGGTGCAGCAAACAAAAGGGGGAAAAACTTGTATCTGTAATTATATTGTGCAGGCTAACAGACACATTCCTCCACACAGTTACTCCGTGGTAAAGAAAAACAGGTAGTGCCATTAGTTAGCTGTCCCCAGCAGGTACCCAGACAGACCTGTGGATCTTTACACTGTCTGGACTTTCAAGTAACTCTTCCATAAACCTCTCCGACTCTCTCATCTCCCCTGCCAGGGGATGAGCAACTCTCCTGGCAGCAAATCCTTTAATCTTGACCCATGCTGCAGTGATGACCCACAGACACAAACGGACAAGTTTCCTAACTGACAGTTTATGCATGTGTTTCAAGCGTCCGTGCACGGGCGTGATACCCGTTTTATGCGGGAAAGGGAATTTAATTGGGAGAAATACAGTGCTGAAATACAACTGTGTCACGTCTTTCCGCATAATCTTACACATGATCCTACCAGTGTATCAACATGCAGGGCAAACACACAGAAAGGAAACACGAGCATAATGAAAATACAGGGGCAGAAAGAAAAGAAAAGAACATGCACAAAAATACAGACACCAAAACTAATATGAAAAGGCCCCCGAACACAAGCAGACGTGAATGTATAAACATACGCAAACAAAGCAACAGGCCCGTAACACAGCGAAGGAGAAATAAGGGAACAAATCAGTGAAACGGAAGAAGGGTGGCAGGACAAAAGAGTGAAAGAAAGGGTTAGAAACAGTCTTTTTCTTCTTTGGGCTGCTGGGCTGCCAGCACAGATTAACACACTTTCTCTCCCTCTGCTTCCTTTGCTTTCTTTCTTTTCCCTTCATTTTATCCTTTTTCTTGCTCTCTCATCCCTCCTCACCCCCCCTCCCCCCGTTAGCACACCATGTTTTCCGCCTTTCAACCCCCGTTATTTATTTTCTCTTTCACCTCTTTCCTTTATATCTCACCTATTCTTGCACCGTTGCTCCTTTCTTTGCTGTTTGTCTCTTTATTCTTGAGCCCGTCTCGTCTCTTGCTTCTCATTTTCACCGTCTTCACTTTATGTTTTTGTTTTTCTCTGACTTCCTGTTCTCTTTTCCCCAGTTATTTAATTTCTCCGCTGTCATTTCTCTGTTTTCTATGTAATATTTCCCTTTTGCTCATTTCTTGTCTTTCTTCTTTATGCTCTCTCCACCTTTCCTCTCCATTCCTATCCATTTTTTCTGCATTTTCCTCCTCTTTTCCAAACACTCCATCCTTTCCCTTTAACTATTTCTTCATCCTACTCCTCTTTTTTCCTTCACTTTTCATGTTTTCTGCACAGAAAAAATGGAAATCTGCTGAAATTTTCTCCATAAATACTAATTTACATACATATAGTGTGTTTCTAACACAGTTACCTCAGACACCAGTGGGCTGTCTGATAATAGCTAAGAAACCTGCCAAATCACATAACCTACTTTGGATTGTGTGTGTGTGTGTGTGTGTGCGTGCACGCGTGTGTGATTGTGTGTGTCAGTGTCTCTGTGTGCACTAGGTGAATGATAAATTAGGCTGACTCTGGCCTGCCATCTTTTAACCACAATTAGAAAGCTTTTCTGACAGACTGTCAGAGTCAAGGCTAGCAAACACCCACACCCACACCCACACACACACACACTGCCCACGTCTGGAGGCACCCAGCAGCTCACAGACAGACGTGGAAGAATGACGTATGAGCAGACACCATCTCCAAACCATCGCACGCTGATGCCCGCATGTGCGCGCACACACACACACACACACACACACACACGCGCGCACAGTGATGCATGGCCATCATTACCCACACCCCTCCCTTGACAGCTGTTCTCTCAGCAGAGCTCTCTGCAATGTTACTCCACACACACACACACACACACACAAGATCTCACCATCCCTCTGAGAATACAGACACAACATGTTAATCACTAGAGAGGTCAAAAGTACACACACATTTACTACATGTTAAAAAAATAACACCTAAAGTCTGATTCCGAAGCCAAATTCAGTTCC
This sequence comes from Dascyllus trimaculatus, assembly GCA_024666655.1. Classification (NCBI taxonomy): domain Eukaryota; kingdom Metazoa; phylum Chordata; class Actinopteri; family Pomacentridae; genus Dascyllus; species Dascyllus trimaculatus. The sequence continues at coordinate 26,027,970 of CM045449.1, read as the reverse complement.
ACCCTTATTTCCATGCAATGTGGCGCAAATGATGTGACATGCAAGTGATTTTGAAGTCATCACATAACAGATGAGCAAGTAGCTGTGATAATTATTCTGCTTACTTAAAGAAGCGAAATGAGTCAGAAAAGCATTGTTTGACTGACATTATGATTTCATATTTTTGATAACACTCTTTCATGTCTGTAAATCAGCAGAATTGTTGTCCGAGGTGTGGCGTCGACTGTCCAAAAAAATGCAAAATATGAAAAGTAAAAACAGCAGCTCATAAAATCTTTTCATAAGCACACGCATTAAAAGTGTCAAACACACATTAAAGGAAATCAACATCATAAAAGACATTTCTTACATTTATTATGTAAAACTCTTCCCGCTGACACTAGCCCCTTTCTAGGCACAGAAACAGAATGCAACCTGAAAAAGGAAAAAAGTGTTTTCTTGTGTGGTCATAAATTTCAACCACTAAGTGCTCTTTTATTTTTCCACATTAACTCGAAGAGAGAGTGAAAAAGAGAGGTTGAGTACATAGTGATACTGCCAAACTGGAACAATCAGAGGAGCTGCTCTGCCAAGTAAACGACAGAAGGGTAGAAAGAAAAAGTACTTGTCCTCACTTTCACCCTGGCTAATATCACCCGCACAATTCTTGAGTGTATCTCGAGATTTTTTTCTTTCTCTCTCTCTCGCGCTTAATCTCATTCTTGCTTCCTTCTGTTCTTTGCATTCCTCCTTTCTCTGTCTTCATCCTCATCTTCATCTCCACCCCCAGTCTGAGTCGTGTCCCCCTGCAGTTACAGATACTCCACTCAAATAGTGCAAATCGCTGAGGTTAAAAGCATCGAAAGTGGAGAGTTTATATAGCGTGTCAGCTGTATAGACCACATGTTTTCAGAGACATATCATGCTGTAATGTTGTGATACATTTTCATCATTCTCAGTAAATATCTAATGACAGGCTAAATAATTTTTAACAGAACATCATGTGGGATTTTGATCTCAGTTCTATAAGAAAACTCAGTAAGGTAGGGCTGCTGTGTAGCTCACTGAGTTAAGGCTCAGACCCTTATCAGCAGTCATGAGTTCGAGTCTGGCTCAAGAGCATTTGCTGCATGTCACTCTCCTCTGTCTACCTCCAGTTTCACTCTGTCTCTGGTAATAAAAAGGAAAAAAACCCTCCCCAAAATATAGAATAAAATATAAATTTTAAAGAAAAGAAAACTCAGCAAGGTAAAGCTGAGAATGATTCCCAGGTGCTACAGAATCATAAAAACAAAAAGTAATGAAGCATAAGGAATAATCCATCAACACTCCAACCTGTTCATTGAAAACTGAAGTTCATTACAACAAAATTTCAAAATAAGATATCCTTTTCCATTCAGTATTTTTAGCTCTTATCTGTGAGGTTGTTTGGGATGCTGTACATTAAAATCCCTCATCTAGAATACTACTTTTAGATAAGAAGTAAGTGACTTTGCTCCTTTTTGATCAGATTGCATGCTTTTAATACCATAGATCTGCTTCTTGTTCATCTCAGGTGTATCATTTATAACATCCAGCACTGAAGTGTGTCACCACCGCTGTCCAAGGTGCTGAACCGGGGAGTAGCAGAGATGCGGGAGCTGTCCGCGGTGCTCCCACGGCTGGACAGGATCCCTGCTGATGCTGTCTGACGGCCATCTCAAACCCCCAGTTAATTTCCCTGTCATTGTTTCCATCTGTTTATGAGCCCACACCTTGTTAATTAACATCAGGTCTGCCTCTTGTCATCTGAGAGGAATTTACAGTTTATTGTCAGAATCATGACGGAGTAGCTCACAATGAGGCTAATTTCAGTTGGTCCACCTTTACTCTGAAGGCGGTGATGTTTGTCATTTTCACTTTGCAGCATCCTGACAGCAGCTTCACCAAGTTCTTCTCTGTTTTGGGTTTTTCCTTCTATACCGTTGTATATTTAACATCTACGACAGTCACAAGTATAGTTAGAAATCATTTAATAGCTAGAATAGCTTCCCCTGTCACAAAATGCTCAACTTATGCATCTTGTCGCGCGTCAATCTTGCCTCTTAAAACGCACAACAACGCAACATGAAGTGCAATTTATTTAATTTAAGTCCTACATAGCTCCAGGCCCTTTGTGTTGTAGCCCAGTAAGCAATCCTATCAGCAGCCACAATAAGAGCAAAGACGCCATACAAAAACTTGAACACTGAGAAGAGTCACGATAAGAGGGAATGAAGGGGGCATGTGAGTATCTGTTAAAAGTTTAAGTGACATTACCACAGGCAAACTCCACTTCCATGTCTCTCTCTCTGTTATGATCTAGTCCCTTTGTCTTTCCCCTTTTTGGAGGTTTTTGTCTCTAAATCATTCACTGAGTCACCTCTCCACCATCCTCTGCCCTTTTTCTCCTTATTCCACTTGCTCTCCTTCCCTCACATCCATTCCAATCTCCTATTTTGCTCAGCTCCCTTTCTGTTTTTCTCACTTTCTTCTCTCTCCCACTCTCATATCATGATGTTGTACAGTTGGCAGCTTTATCTCCCTCGCTCCCTCCTTGTAGATACAAAGGCGTTTTAATCCTCAAACATCGCCAGCAAATGCAGGAACCTCCGATCAATAAACTGTGATCTTTGCAGTTCGCCTCTCCTTGTCTCTCATCTCCTGCTTTCCTCCGTCCTTGTTACCTTGTTCACGCTTCTTTCTAAAACCAAATATTCTTTCCTCTCCTTTCCTTTCTCTCTTTTTTTCCTGCCTCCCTCCCTGCCACTTCTCCATCTTCTCCTCCCTCTATGCATGCCAATTGTTATCGATTTTTAACGGTCTCCAGCATTGGGCTCGACAAATTGCAGCTGACAGTTGCCGCTGTTTTGAGCATCTTTAAAAACTTTTAAATTTTAATACCGAAATATCACAGCTCTTCAACAGAGCGTTGCTCTCTGCAGCAGGGAAGAAGCCTCTGGCACCATCATTGTCATCATCAGGCACACTCAGAGCCCAATCAAAATGTTGCAATATAAGTGTAACGCGCAGCTCTCTTCGCCCCTCTCCTGCAGGTAAGTGCTCCTACACACTCTGGGTTCTTGCCATTCGCAGTCTCTGTTCTCTGCATTGTGTTTTTGTTTGCCTTGTGTAAAAAGAAAACACTGGGCACTGGCTTCTGCAGTGGGATTAAGACAGAATAGCACATTAATGTCTTGGCAAAACAACAGTGGACACTTGGCTGCATCACATTTTTGGAACAGTGTGAGGGTTTTTCTTTTTTTTTTTCAAACAATGAAAAATAACATGACACCAGTGATAATATTTCCCATCTTTCTTTGAAACAAAAGTCTTATTTAATTAACGAGCAGCACTCTTGGCTTCACAGAGATTACTGGAAAATTACTGGAAAATTGCTGGAAAATCGAAACTGCGGGATGAGACTTCCAGTTTCCTTGCATGAAAGACTGATATGCTGCACACGCTTATCCACCACCTGAAGCACACACAGTACCTCCTTCACTGGAACTTTAAACATGATGCAGAATCCTCCAATTTTAGTTAAAACAGATATTGAAATTAATATTTTTGTGTTGCTGTTAACATGTTTTGCAGAAAAAGTGCTGCAAAATATTTTTTTGATGCAAACAAAAGCACAGAAGGCTGCCCAGTGGGCTGCATAAGCAATAATTTCAACAAAATACACTTTCACATTAACATTCAGTAGTACACTAAGAATTCACTTCCTTTTCAAAATAAAGTGTTGTATAAACCTAGGAGGTACAGATGAAAATATTAGATTTGCCACCATTAAATTTTCACTACATAGACATTACCAAGGTATACTGACAAACTGATATTGCGCTCTAATTCTGGGACCAAATGCAAAAGTGATTAGTTTAGTTCTTACAATATAATCGATCAAACTATAATCGTTTGATGGTCTATGGCTAAAGTTGGGGGAAAATAAATTTTAAAAAAATCTTGTCCTTCACATCTGATCTCAAGAACTGTCAAGCAAGGTTTCAGGTTAGTTTCCCATTTCTATTTTAATTTATTAGTATTTAATTAGGTTACATTTAACGCCATTTTGCTAGATGCTAAAACCAAGTGTCAAAGTGTCAGGAGCTAATTCACAGTCGGAAATCTGACTTTTTTTAATTTTTTTATCCTGAAGCAGCGATAAAAACCTGAAGGAGGAAACAGACTGAAGAAACCTCCCCAAGAGAAATCCTTCAGCAGAGCAATTACCCCCCAGTAGTTCCAGTGGGGCTGCTCTGTGGTGAACCATCAGACGCTGTGGTTGTACTGGGCGGCTCCCAGATGCGAATATGTGTAATTGGATGAATGTTGAAGTGCAGCGTTGCTGGAAAAAAACCACTCATTCAACCGTCGCGTGATAAATAAAGAATGAGAGTTTAAAGCAGGGTGCAAAACAGTCATTAATTAGCTTGTTAACTTGTGTTTAACTCGTGTCAACTTGTAGTAAATAATGTAGAAGTGAGATTAATTTTACATTTCGAGTTCAGCAGGCAGCCTTCTGGGGAAACCCGCAACTTCACGTGATTGTCTCACGTTTTTTTCCTCTCTCGCTGACTCTCATCTCGACACAAAATGCCCGTCAAACAATGAAACACAACAAAAAGACAACAAAAACACACAGTGTCTCACTCACTGTCTCCTACTTGGGGAGAAAACTAGCACCGGGGAGTGATGGATGAGGAGGGCAGCTCTGTAGGTGTGGCTGAAATGGAACTAATGACAGAAAGACAAGCAAGTGAGAAAACAAGAAAACAAGTGGGAGACAAGAGAGCAGCAGAGATGGGGAAATAAAGACAAAGGGAGGCAGAGATGAATAGAAACAGTCAGACAGAAAAGAATAAATGACAGCAATACATGAGGAATGGATGTAGTTCATGTTGTTTGTTCCTGAAGAGTAGCCTGAAGCCTATTTTTCTGTATAGATAAGTTATTGGAGTCACGCTGCTGTAGCTGCCACCCTTGTATTTTGACACAATTGTGGTCAACTCTATCATTTGCAAGCAATGCAACTGAATGCAAATGTAATGTATTACTGCAGGAGGAACTACTGGCCCAACAGAGCAGCATTCATTTGTGAAATGAGGTCCTTCAACATAAATAAAATCTCCAGTTGATAAATAAACTTCTGAACTCCAAAACCCATCGGCAGGTTTGAGAAACATGTTGTCTTTGCACAACTGCCAAAATCGCACTATTTATTAGATGCAGGAACTGTAAAAACAGAAAGAATTATTGGATTTTGAACTTTCAGATAGTATTGGAACCTCTTCTGTATGGGATCCCCTTTGATTGGGAAACTTAACCAAACCTTCACTTGAAATCATAATATTTAGTCAAAATCATTTTTCTATATGTCAAATTCTCCGACATGAAACTATTTGCACTAGATTCTGTAAAAGTCTGAAATTTCTGTGTTTCTCTATGCACCCGGGAAGCCATTAGTGACTCAGCTGTGACCAAAAGTCTCCTGAAAAAACGTTTTCACACTTTTCTGCTGAACTGGGATGAACTGCAGGCTGTGTATACACCAAAAAGAATGAAAGGCAAGTAAAATGTAAGTAGTAAAATACCAATATAACTTTTTAATTTTTTTTTTTATTTTTCCTAGTATTGGTAACGCCTTTGGCTACTTGGAAAACTTTTGCGCATGTTTATTCCATTTTTTTTTTCAATTTTTGTGAAATAAATAATCAAAGAAATTCAAATTCTGATGAGTTCATTTGTGATTTAGGGCATCGCAAATGTGTCATGTTGCACAGGGGACATTTCTGAGCTCTCTCTACTTCTAGTCATGGTTGTGCTGTTACCATAAAGGTGCAGGACTTTATATATTTACTATACATATACAAAAATGAGCAGCAGAAACACCAAGAAACCATTCAGGGTTAAAATAGCTTTGATATAACCCTATGCTTTGTCTTCTCTAAAATGTGCAAATCTGTGGAGTCCCCGCCTCTTCTTATTACACTTCTGTGTCTTCTAGCATATAATAAACACCATATGGACAAGTTAACAAGGTCAGAAACTTGATTTACACCCAGAAGGGGTCTTTAAATTACAATTAATTTCCATTAATCTATTTTTATCCAATAGAAAGTGCATGGTCGCTGACTGTGATACCATTTCCCCCCTAATGATCTCATCTTAACATAAATAATTATCCTCCTTGTGAGAGATGCTGCTGGTTAAGTGGTTAAAAGGCTGTTTATTTAGCACCACCTGATTTAAATGATATGTCTACTGTAATTTTCATGATGTGACACCTGAAAACCCCTTGGTGGAGCAGAATTCCTTCAGAATGTGTGAAGGAAAAGGGGTTTTGGATGGTGGGGGTTCTCCCAAAAGTTTTGCAGCTAGCCTGGAGAAAACTGTTATGAAATTAATTCATACCTCCCCACAAACGCACACCTGCAAACTGCAAACTCACATACACCTACGTACACACATACAGTCTGTGATTCAGGCTTTAATTACCTCTCATAGGAACATCAGATGGCAAACAGCTCTTAAACAGCCAGCTGGGAGAGAAAAAGAGAGATCAAGGCTGGGAAAGGGGGATATAAACAATAGGAAGAGAAAGGGAGGGGAGGGAGGGAGGGAAAGAAGGAAAGACAGAAAGAGAGAAAGAAAGAAAGAAAGAAAGAAAGAAAGAAAGAAAGAAAGAAAGAAAGAAAGAAAGAGAGGGGAGAAAAGGCAGAAGAAGAAGTAATGAAAGAAGGAAAGTAGACAGGAATGAAAGGATGAAGGGAGGAAGGAAGGTAGGAAGGAAGGAAAGAGAAACAAAGAAGAAAATAATGAATGAAGGAAGAAAAGAAAGAATGAAGGAAAGACAAATGGAAGACAGGAAGGAAGGAAGGAAGGAAAGAAAGACAGAAAGAATGAAGGAAGGAAGGACAGAAGGCAGGAAGGAAGGACGGAAGGAAGGACGGAAGCTGTAAATAACAACGGGAAGGTGAGAAATAGGTAGAAAGCCAATCAATAAGATGAATAAATGGTGAGAAAAGTCAAAGAGTGTGAAAGCCGGTGGCTGGAGTGACAGGACATAAATGGACAAAAGTGAAAAAAGTGGGCAAACTCAGACAGAAGAAAAGAAATTCTGTATGTAGGACAGGAGACAGAGGAGGGAAGAGGGGAGGTACATATGGAGGGATCCTCCTCTCCTCCAGCAATGAGCAGAGAATGAACAGATGCCCAGCAGAGGCGAGGGGGGAGAAAATGCATCACGATGCAAAAGAAGGGAGGCAGTGAACTGGGTGAGCGAGAAAAACTGAGAGATATATTCATAAAAATGTGTTTGTTTCCATTAGGGATACAACATATTCTCACAAATTTACCCTGTAAGAGATTCTTTCTAGACTTCAACACTTGAAAGTAAAAGCAAAGGGATGTAATGAGAAAGACAAAGGAGATTACAGAAAGGGGGAGATCAGAGCAGCTCCGTCTGGTTTCCTGCTAGGCACCACTTACGAGCTAATCCCTCACCGGTCTATCTATATGTATGTCAGATTTACAGTCATTAACCGGATGGAAGGGGCGAGCAGGAAGACCTTTCTCTTTCAAAGCCGAGTGCCGTGGTTCAAACGCACCTGCTCGGCTGAGATCTCTAACTGAATCCTCCTCAGCTGTTACTGCAGCTGATCCTGACCTCTGAGGGAGGGAAGAAGAGAAACATTTCCCTGATGGAGATCAGCAAAGTATGACAATATTGTAATTAGAGTCATTTTCTGTCTTTTAACAGCGCAGAGAACCAGATGGTGAAGCATTTTACCGTGGCAGATACATTTGAAGACACTTAAATAGCTCCGTTTTCGAAAACCTATGGTCTCTCATTCTTGAGACAATCTCACACTGCAGTCTAGCTCTGCTTCTACCTGTTCAAACTTTGGTTTTAAATATTAGCAAATGCAGAAAGAGATATAAAACTAGAAAAAAGACTTTCTTGGCAGGTGCACCAGGAAGTTAATGTTGAAAGCTGAAATAAATTCTTTATGGAAAAGCTGTCCAAATAAATACTAGACAGATGTCGGTTTTCACATAGTTTACCTGTTAAAACAAGCTTACACATATATACACCAATCAGGCATTATGTTATGAACACCTGCCTAATATTGTGCTGGGAGAGGACCTTTCAGGGTGTCCTATGGGGTCTGGAACCAGGACGCTGGTACTGGATCCTTTGGGTACTCTGGCTTGTGCAGTGGGGCCTCTGTCAATCAAACTTGTTCCACTGCATCCTGTTGATGCTTGATCACAATGAGGTGTAGGAAGTTTGGAGGTCAAATCAACATGTTGGGCCATTGTCATGTTCCTCAACATGCTCCTGATTGGTTGATGTTTTTTCCATGTGGTGGGGTGTATTTTCCTGTGGGGGTAGGCTAGTGACATTTCAGATTTCCATTTGCATTAGGGAGTGTGCTTGTTGTGGGACAGTGTTTATTTGGGTGTCTAAGTCTCATCAACATGTATGTTAAAATCATAGTACCAATATGATCAGTGTTATTCACTTCACCTGACAGTGGCCATAATGTTGTGGCTGATCGGTGTAGATATTTACTGTACAGAACAAAATACATAATTATTGCAACAACACATTCTATTCTGCTTTGGTTTTCCATTTTAAGGCACTTATTTTTTTTTACTTGACTCTCCAATTTAAAATTCTTCTGTTTATTTTCCATCAGCCTGTATATAGTAAAACTATTTCTTGTCTGCCTTGGTGTTCACATGGGCAACTGTATCTTCATTTCATCCAGTGGAGGAATGTCCAAGTGCAGAATAGAAGAATGTAGACGGGAAAAATGACAGAGGCGGGATGCACAAAGAACGAAAAGAGAAGGACAGTGGTGTCACTACAGTCACAGATAGAGAGGAAATTGTAGGAGGATGGAGAGGAAAGAGGTAGAACAGTAGAGCGATAGAGAGGTGGAGGTGTGAGTCCTTATCAGAAAGAGGCAGGCGCCTTTATCTCGCTGCCCTCCAGACACACACACCCACACAAGGACAGAAGACCACTGACTGCCCACCACGACCACACACAACCCACCTATACGGCCAAAATGTATACTTGCGCACAAACGTCAACAGACATCCACTAAATTGTATCGGTGAGTCCATCCAAACACTGCCCGCGTGTTATCGCAACTCCTCCCTACTTAACAACACACACACATGCACAAACGCCTACAGGTGAGCGACAGGCGCCATTTACACACAGACATCCGTGCCCGCCTCCCCTCCAGCTGCCATGGCAATGAATGTCATTAGCATCCAATAAAATGTCAGTGGGGCATGCCCAAGTAACTCATCTCGCACACACACGTACATATGCATGTGTACACACACACACACACACATGGACACACATAGTCAGAAATGTCAGAGGCCCATGCCCAGTAATGTATCTGATGGAGAGAGAAGGCAAATGTCAGCTGTTCCTCAAAATGGCAGCCAGCAGCTGTGTGGACTATGAGGCTGTGACTGTGGACTGACACTGCCAGACACACACACACACACACAGCTCAGCTCCAGTTTGTGTGTGTGTGTGTGTGTGGCATCACATAGAAATTATCAACATGTTAAAATTTGGCAGGAGAATAGAATCAAACACCACGACCTCAACACTACAGAAAAATCTGCTTTATTGCCTTCAGCACCAGTCATTTTATATGAATAGAAGCTTCGAGAACAGCGACTTCCACTTGCAGTATATAATTCTTTATTAGTGGCACATGGAAAATAACTGCATGGTAATGTTTGCAAGATGGGATTGAGCTTGATTGCATAGAGATGATTAACAAATTTAAAGAAAAATGTTCTCTCTGAGATTATGTGTAAATCCGTGGGAGGGATGGAAAAGACACTGGAGATATTTGAGGATGTTCTTTGGTATTTGGAGCCTGACACTGCATTATGGAGTGCAGCCCCTTATTCCTATCAGTTTGATCAATTAGGGCAAAAGAGGCTGGAAGCAAAAAAAATAAAATCACCTTCCTGCCTTACTTGACTAAGCATAGCTCCGTATTGCAGCCATAAAATGCAATGCAACGTCTATGTATGCAACTGGAAATAACTTGAATTGTATCAATACAAGGTCAAAATGATCCAGCTGAAACACTGTGAGAGCATTTAGTGTGCCTTAAAGTCCCTCTTTTGATTGATTAAACCCCTAAAATCTCATCTGTGTATCAAAAGTGCATATTTTGAAGTTTTCTCTCCATGAAAACAATCCCTCGACTTACTTCATTCCTACACTCAACATGTTATAGGTGCAAATTGTTTGTTTGACCAGCTACTGCAACACTTGGCTTCCGTTTGAATCAATGAAACTGGCAGTGTGCAAGTGTTGCGTATTCGCAAATGTGAAAACAGACCAGTCTTTCATTGATGTTTTTACACAAAGGTCATCATGTGTCTGTATTTGTTTTACCACTATGCAGACAACAACTACTCTGTATCAAACAGGTCTCCCAGTTTCAGATTCTTGATCACACCGTTGGCATTTATTTGCCCATTCCAGCTGATTGATGCTCAGTCGTTTTATCCCTTACAGAGTCTACTGTAGTCTGTGGATGTCACCTTACCCATATTACAAAAACTCATTGAGACACTTGAAGTTCCACAGCTTGAGCACACACTCTACACACCACAATGGCATGCTGTAATCTCGGAGTAATTCGGTCACTAACATCGAACTGAAAAGCAATTCTGAAGAAGGATAATGATACAGAAAACCTTTCCCTGCAAGCTGACAGGATCGGTTCCTTAGGTTTGTTACGGATGAAACCCCAGAAGTTAGAAATGCTCGTGCATAACTTCTTACTTTGCTCATATGTATTTCAGCACGTTCAAAAACGCACCATATGGACATGCTAACAAGATGAAAGCTTGATTTTCACCAAAGGGGGTCTTTAAAACTCTAAATACTCAAACTGGATTTCTTCGGTTACCAACAAACACCGTAACCAAAGTATCAGTCACAACATCCACTTGAACAGCTCTGATCTGAAAAATATAGCTGCTTAACTGTACATGAATATTATATATCACTGTTTAACTGGATTGACAGTGTGCCTGTACAGAATCACTTGTATTTGTTGAAAGATTTTCTCCAACTTGTCCCATGTGCTTGTTGTAATATAATGTTTGCTGTCAGTCTAAAAATCCACCACTTTCATGTCAAACAAAGACCAAAACAAGCCATCTCTTCAGGGTGTTGTCATCTTCCCTGTGATTTATTTGATAAACTGATGAAATGTGAAATAATATCTGGCAATAATATCCACAGTCTTTGTGATTAGTGTTTTTAGTATGCATAGGCCGCAACTGTTTTCACATTCCAGTTTCTTTCTCATTACTCCCTACTTCTCAGATTTCTTATACAATACTGATGACTATGTAGTTTAAAAGACTATTTCTTCTCACATCAAACATCCCAAAAAAAAGCATGAGAAGTTTTCAATTATTCTTGTGGACAGGGCTAAAACGCAGCTGCAGTTCAGCGGGCATGTGGTAAAAATTGGAAGTCTGACAATTGCTTTGTGTGTGATCAGTCATAGTCACTATTTGAAAACTGCATTTACGCACAATTTGAAAATAAATGATGTTGTTGATGGGGCTGGAATCCAAAGAGGAGCTTCATTATAAATGAACTCCTCATGAGTCCCCGAAAACTCCACAGCCATCTGTCAACGGAGGGGGGAAAACTTTTTTTTCCCATTCATCAGCCGGACGAACGGATGGATAGAGGGATGAAAGTTGTGTCATCCCTGGCCAAGCCTTTCTCCATCCGCCCTCCAACCCCCTACGCAGAGATCTCAGCAGCAGCCACTGGCAACACTTGCCCAAGGTCACAGGGACAAAGTCAGGGATAGAGGAAGAGGAAGCCACAGAGAGAGAGTGTGTGTGCTGTAGAAGAGAGTGTGTGTGCGTTGGGAGGTGTGTTCCTACTAGCATGTTTGTGTTGTACGGAGGTTTAAGATAAGGTATAAAAGCGTGTGTGTGTGTGTGACTGTGATTGCACAAAGCGCAGGGGGACATGTAATAACTTCTACAACTCCTGCAGCTCTGTGTCTGTGTTTGCATGTGCTAGGAGAGAGTGTGGAATAAAGATGGCTGCCGACTGTGCCACAGCTCAGCAGGCTGGGCAACATGATGATAACTAATCGCCTCTGAACCACTGCACTAATGAGCGAAACACAAACACAAACACACACACACACCAAGAGGATAGCACACGTGCACACCTATCGTGTGATCTTAACACACCGTGGTCCTCGATAGTGCTTTATTCTCCAACCCGCTGGAAATGGACTGGAGGGTTACTGAAAACACAACCAAAACATCCGTTCTATCACAATATACTGCAAGTCAGTAAAAGATTTAGTATGTCACAGTAATAAATACTACGACGTACTACTGCATCTTGTGTGCTTTTCTAGACACTGTGCCTCACAATCCTCTGCACAGTTACGTCACATATACAGATCAGGCATAACATTATGAGCACCTGCCTACTATTGTGCTGGTCCCCCTTATGTGGTCAAAAATGCTCTGAACCATTGGGCATGGACAAGAGGACCTCTCAGGGTGTCCTATGGGGTCTGGAACCAGGACAGTGGCAGTGGATCCTTTGGGTGCTCTGGCTTGTGCAGTGGGGCCTCTGTCAATCAAACTTGTTCCACTGCATCCTGTTGATGCTTGATCACAATGGGGTGTAGGAAGTTTGGAAGTCAAATCAACATGTTGGGTCATTGTCATGTTCCTCAACATGTTTCTGATTGTTTGATGTTTTTTCCATGTGGTGGGGTGTATTTTCCTGCTGGGGTAGGCCAGTGACATTTGGGATTTCCATTTGCAGGAGGGAGTGTGTTTGTTGTGGGACAATGTTTATTTGGGTGTTTAAGTTTCATCAACACAGATGCCACATAGTACCGATATGATCAATGTTATTCACTTCGCCTGTCAGTGGTCATAATGTTGTGGCTGATCAGTGTATGTCATAGTGTCTTGCAGGGGTTTAAACAAGCTTGAGCCGCCGAGATTGCACAGATGATGACAGCTCATTTCGTACTGCAAGAGTCAAGGTTTAAGGTGCAATATTGTGACAGTAGCACGTCCCATGCACGCTGCGTTAAACAGTATGTATTCCGTAAAGGTAGTTAAAAGAAAAAATTGGGATTTAGAGCAGACACTCTCTGCTAAATCAAACATATGAAACTTTGCTGCACATGAGCAGATGGCGACACTCACAGAACATTATATACAGTATCTACATTCACAGCAGACCACAGTGTGTGTGTGCGCGCTCTGTGAGTGTGTGTGTGTGTTGGCGATAGCAAGTAATCCATCAGGAACCCCGCTGCCACGCAGAGGTCAAACCCATCAACCCCAGAGACCGTTGCCAGGACAATACATACTTCAGCCAAGAACCAATCACAACAAGTCTTGCTACGCTCCGCAGCACACCATAGGTCATCCCCATACAGGACAGGATGGAGTTTAAAACTGACTAAGTTTCGCTTTAAGCTCATAACTGACATCGCTGCATCACGCGTAGTCCCTCAAGTTAAATTGCATTGCCGTTTATTATTTGATCACGACACAAGTGCACCTTTGGGAAGCCGTGAACTCAGGAATTTTTTTTTGCAAGGTTGCTTTGTGTGTGTGCTTTTACACCCAGTGGTCGTCACTGAATTGGCTAAAATTTAAATAACAAATTAAAAGTATCTACTGTTTTTTCCCCCTCTCTTTACCTTTCACCCACTCCTCTTGTTGTTTTTCTGAACGGCTGCTACCATGACATCCCTATATAGCGTTTTAAACTTGCTCAACTCCATGTTGTCATGCAGTCTCTTTTACCTTCGTGTCCTCTCACCCTTTTCTCCTCCCTCCCTCTCCCTCCCCCCTTTTCCTCCTCATTGCCTTTGGGTAAACATTTGTCAGTGTAACGCGGGTGTCTCAGGTAAAGATATGCAGATTAACTCTAACTCGTTTGCATAACGAGCTCTTATTTGCCAGTCTAATTACGGTGGCATGCCGAGGCCGTCCCAGAGCTGCCCTCAGGGTTCATTAGTGGGGTTCGTTAAGAGGTTTGTTAACTGGCAGCTAATCGCTTCCTCCCTCTTTAACAAATAGTGGAGCCTGAAAGTCCTGAAAAGACTCCCACTAAGCACACAGTGACTGTTGGTTTTTAAAAGGAGACACACATGCACGCGCACAGATTCAGTGAGCAAACACGCAAACGCCACCCCCCCCACCCCACACACACACACACAATTGCTCAGTACTCCAGAGACAAAAGAGATTGTCAATTTATTGAATACCATCCTTTACACACTACAAATTTGTTCAAGTAAAAGAGAAACACACACACACTGTGTAAAAGGACTTACCAATATGGTAATCCACGTATTTAAAAGATCAAACACACACACCCAAAAGCTGCCACAAGGTCAACAAGGCCTTGGTAGTAGAAGATAGCTGTCAATGTATTGAAAGAAATGCATTGAAGAAAGCCCTTACCACAGCACACACACATTCTCAACGCTGTATTATTTGCTCACCAGTGACCTCAGTCAAGATATTCAATCTCACTTCCTTTCTGAAAGAATAGATGAGACCCAAAGGCCAGATTTAAGTAGTAAAGCGAAGTGTGGGAAAGTAATTTCTCAGGCCCAAAGGTGCTTTTTTTATTTGAATAATCTCATCAAGGCTAAATATGCTGTACAGTATCATGAATCTGCACCAGATATTTAGTGACGTGACGGGATTATTCTTGATTTTGTTTCACTGGCAGCATTTACAACACCATTTGATCCAGGAAACTACACTAAATGTGTTATAATTTATTCATCTGACCTTTAATAAAACTGTTCACACTCAACTGAATCTTCCCAGTATCACCACATGTAGGCCACGTCTTTATGTTAAACCTATTATAATTAGAAACATGGTATATATTTATCTCGCTGACAACTCGAGCGTGTTCCACGGGGAGCATTCATGGAAGTCCAATGCAGCTTTCGAAGAAAAGCATGAAATTTCCAGGAAGAGATCAAAGAAAGGACACCTGTTCAAAAGATTCCAGTGGGATATTTTTATATTAGAATGCAAGCAAAAAAATCTGAAAATTAATTCCTCATTATTTCATTTTGTTACCCCTAAAACTCAAACTTGCCTGCTCCAAAGTGCACTGTAAAAAAGTTAATTTTTTTCACATTTTTGAAATACACAAAATATCTTTAAAAAATTGCAAAAACTGACTTTGAATTTACATGTCTAATATAAACCTGTAACTGTAAACAACCACAATTTTTCATTTTTATAAGCAAATTAGTTTTTACATAAAATACTGTAAAAAATACATTTGCAATTTCAAAAATATTTGTTATTATTGTTATTGTTATTATTATTATTATTACTGTTGTTGTTGCTGTTGTTGTGTAAATATTTTTATTTTACATTTACATTTTATTTAATAGATTAAACTGTTAAATCCACGTTTAATAGTGCAAGTCTATTTCTAAGATCAGAAATAGTTTGTGAGTGTACATACAGTGTATATACATACTGTAAAATACAGTATGTATATATATTACAAAGATATTACCATTTATCTACAGTCTAGATTTGTATACTTTTATTTTGAAACACCAAATACATTTTAAAGAAAACAATGCTGCAAAAATGTATTTTTTCCAACACAAAAACGACCTCTTGTTAATCCAAGGAAGTCTGAAAGCTACTCAACTTCACACTTAAATGTGTCAACAAAATGCACAGTTACGGTATATTTAATTTGCTTTCTTACTATATTTGGGTTTCCAATACAATACCTGTTCTTAGTGACCCTCAAAGCAATTAGCTGTGATGTAGGGAAAGATCACCATCTTGAAATAAAACTGAAAAAGTTGATGTAATTTCTCGGAGAAAAGGTTGAATATTGAAGTTCTCCAGTCGCTGTTATTTGTTGTAGACTAGTGCATCATTTTCATTTTTTTTTTTATTTTTATCTTCTGCAGAGGCAGAACTAATAGAAAAAGGTCAAATTTGTGGTTCAAGTTTCCTCCACAGAGTCTGAACAATTTTGCGAGACTGTGTTGTAATCATTGAGCGTCGTCCCTTTCAGTGAGTCAGTGTCTGCATTCACCAGTCTGTCACTCTGATCTACAACAGATGCAGCTTTAGTTGTTCATTTCTTAAGCTCAGCCTGATGCCAAATTACACTGAAAGGCCAATGTTCTCTACAGTCATTTCCGTGCTGCTTTTTTGTGGCTTTTTCTTTTTTGCATCTCCAAGAACATGTTGTCTGTCCTGTCAATCACCAGGTAATGTAATAGCACTTTTAATCTTTTCGAAATAGTGTGAGGAATAGAAGAGCAGCAGATGGATGACAGTTTGAAAAAATAAAACAAAGGTCACAGTGTAGTTTGGACGGCTTCTTTAAACTAGTATTTTCATTCAGTTATTCAGCTTTGAGTTTTTGCCACTACACAGCCTCTGCCTCCCTCTCTCTGGCCTCTTAGCGGGCCTCAGGGATTGGTGCCCAAAATCCTTACACCGTCTCCTTTGACAGGCCGAGCGCAGCCGAGTTGAGCATGTTAAACATTATGTAGATGGAGTCCTGAAGCCAGTGGGGGCTTTGTAAATAGTGCAAATCTCCACTGTAATGCTGGCCTACAGGCAAAGTGCGCGCAGACAGAAATGTTAAATGTCTTGCCCCCAACGTGCACAACCCACTTTTTTTCCCTCTTCATCAAATATCCATCCTTCATACACCTTTGTTTTCCAAATCTCATCCTTTTTGCCATTCTTCTTCTCGCGGATTGTAATTTGTTCGTTACCCGCCCTCTCCCTCTTCCCTCCTTCACCTTTTTTTTCCCTTTCTGTTTCTCTGTTTTGCTCTCCCTCTCATCTCATTCCAATCTTCCCCTCTTCCCTCCGCCGCCCAAAGTCTCATTTCACACTGCTACTTTTTCATCCTCTTTTCATCTCTCCCTCTCTCCATCTCTTTATTTTTTTTCCAGAGCCCAGATTGTGGCCTGGTCTGGCCTTTTAATGTCTTCCCCTGCTTCTCTCTCTCTCTCTCTCTCTCTCTCTCTCTCCTCTCAACCATTTCCATTCTTCTCCCTCACTCTTTCTCTCAGACTGCAGCTAAAGCCATCAAGTGTTTGCAGCAGCTCCGAGCCAACAAGTCCAGGCTTCTGAACTTCATACAGGCACAAATGAGGAGCAAATCAAAAAGCACCTGTATATCTAAACAAACTTATTTTCAGTTGTGTGCTCCAAACACACACATATTCATTACAGCTCATTACAAAGTGTGTTACCATCCAAAGAGCCTCTCATAGCAACAGTAAAGCTCTCTCAGCCGAAAGGCATTGGAGAAGGAAGGTTATAGACGCAAACACACACACAGACACACACACAAACAACCTTTTCAGGTCACTGATGATGTCATTCTTTGTTTCATTCTATCTTTGGATCCTGTTGTGTCTCATTGGCACTTCTTTCACGCCCCTTTATTGAACTCTCAGTTTGTTTGCTAGAATGACTAAGTGTTCTAACTTTAGTAAAGTCTGGTAAAATCCTAAAGATTCAAAGCCCTTAACTCTCTGAACCCCAGAACCCACCAGCCGGTTTGAGAGGCATGTTATATTTCCATGTTATATTTCCAAATTACCCCATTTACCAGAACCCTAAACTGCAAAAACAGAAAGAAGCTTCAAATTTTTAACTTTCCTTGAACTTCATCCTCATTAGATCAGGAAAACTTTGTCAGATCAAAGCTTGAAATTGTAATATTTCATCAAAATCATTTCACTCTGCATGTCTCATTTAAAAAATCCCCCCAAAATAAACCACTGGTTCTAACCAAATTATGCAAAAAAATAAAAATTCTGTGCTTCTCATTGCAACCACAAAGCCATTACTGACTGAGCTACAACTGGGAGTCACATGACAAAAATTCTGGGACTTTTCAACTGGACTGGGATGAACTGCAGGCTGTGTTAGTGCAGAGCAAATAGGAGACAAGTATGGAAACAAATTAAAAATCTAAGTAGTAAAGTATCGACAGTATGTAGAGTCTCCATTTTTGGTTACTTCAGTATTGACATCACCTGGGGGCACTTATGAAAATGCTTTTACCCATGAATTAATCAAAGAAATTCATCTCTTATTTTTTCTCTCTTTTTTAATATTAATTTATTACACTATATTTTGTCATACTGCACAGAAAACATTCCTGAGTTCTTTCTTCTTTTAGCTGTAGTTGTGCTGTTTCCACAGAGGTGCAGGACTTTAATCACAGTGAGAAATGAAGCCATAGTGAGAAAGTATGAGCAAGAAACTCCTAGAAAATGCGGAGAGTTCAGAGAGGTAATATGTCTCATTACGTGCCGTCTATATGCTCTTCCAAGGCTGAAGCATCTTGATGTTCTGTTTAGCACTGATGATGACCTGAGGGGAAAAATTATGCAAACACCATAAGGTCTGCATTAGTATTTTTTATCATATGCTTTACATAAAATAAATAATACGACTTTGATTGTCCTTGATTAGTCACAACTTTGATTGTCTTTGAATCGTCCCCAGCTGAGACGATCTGACATGCACAGAACTTTACAATGAGATGAACAGACAACTACTGAGAACCAGCTCAGGTCAGTCAGACACACGGTTGTCACTGTTTTTCTGTAGTTTACAACCAGGATGCCTACAGCAGAGCAGCCAAGTCTGAATCCTGTGTCTGTGTTGTCATTCTCTGAGTGACTTTTTTTTATCGTTTACGTCATTTTTGAATGAGTCCCACATCGGCCTGAATGGAGGTTTATTTTAAATGACTGGTCACCTCCACATTTTTGTTTATTTTTCTTCCAGTGGATTCAATCAGGAAAACGAGCTCCTGGCACAGTATAAAGGCAAAAATTTTATATTCAATTCTAAGCCCAGAGCTGACAAGACAGATTACAAGGCTGCAAAGCATTGAAACCCAAAGAAAAATAAATAAATCATTCATTCACTGGATATAACTGGGAAACCGAATAAATAAAAGATTTATTTTCCATTTCCTCCCTGTGAATATTTACAGACAAAGAAGTGAAAACAGTGTCTTTCCAAATTTAATGAAGAAGGCTGTTGATAAAGGTGAAAAAAGGTGGACTTTGCCACCCATCAAATAGCACAGATGGCAACTAGATTTTGCAGTTTGCAATTAAATCTTTGAAACTATAGTTACCCAAAAAAACAAACTAAAACTGGGATGTTACATAGATTATACAGACACAGATTGTTAGTTTATAAAGTCTTCAAATTTGACTGTCTTCAAATTTGTGCTCATGGCTTTCGATCACTAAACTAATCCCTCCACTTTAGATCCATGTTGGGCTGTTATAGTTTCGATCAAACGGCTTCTGAACTGAATATTTGGTAAGAATGAGCAAACGAGAACAAGGAAACACATTTCTGTAGCTATCCTGGTTTACTGCTCAATAACTGAACGCAGTAATCCTGAATATTACTGCTTCTTCTTCAAATGCAACCATCTGATTCAGAGCAAACTCACCTCTATGCACAAAACTACCAACACAACATACTGCACATGATCTCGAGCGCGCAAACACACAGTTAAAGACGAGGCTCTTCGGTCTTTCTAACTCCCAAGGACAAGAGGGAAACGATAGACATTCTAATTGATTCCTGTGTGCGTCCAAAGTGAATGTCGCGCTCCGCTAACACAATGCTCTTGCTTTCTCGCTTTCTTTTTTTTTTTTTTGTCCGCATGTGGTTTCAGGTTTGAAATCAATTTGACTTAGATGAAAATTTTCAATTTCATTAGCTTGATCAAATGGAGCACTGCTAACAGGCGGCGGTAATAGAAAATCATTTAGGCCGAGCAGCTCACACACTCTCAAAGGACTGGTTAAGAGCTGCTCAGAGAGGGAGAGATAGAGTTTGGAGAGGGAGGAGGGGGAGGACGGCAACAGGAGAGAGGAAAAAAAAGAGGATGACACATGGGAAAATATTGACAGGAGACAGTGAGAGGAAAAATAAGGAGGAAGAGTGAAGATGGTGTCTAAAACATGATATGGAGTGAAAAAGATAAGGTGGAGAGAATGGCACAGAAAATGCAGTGTGAGAGGAAAAGAAAAAAAGAAGGATGTGACAAAAGGAGAGGAGAAATCTGAGATAGGTGCAGAAAGAGACAGAAAGACCTGGAAAGATAAAGTGTTAGAGTGATTGATGACCGTATGGAAATGATGAAACACGCAAAAAATGTCACCACGTAGCCCCGATAAGAAACAGAAGGCGAAAAAAATTAAAAATGGGAAAAGAGCAACGAGGAGATGTGTCGCTTCCTCTTGTGTGTCTGCTAAGTACTGGCCCATTAAACCCCTATTATGGCTCCTCAGATGTTTGTCAGAAAAATAATGTTGCAGTGAAAGAACATAAATAAACTATTAGCCATCAAAAGACTCAGCAAAGGCAGCAGACCGCCAGCTAAATATTACCACTTTGATGACGAAAAAAATCAAATTGGAAATCCGTCTCAGGATTAATACAGGAGAGGGATGCAGGGGCAAAGGAGAAATCTTGAATAGATGATGGATTAACTGATAAAAAGAAAAAATGGGCCAAATGTTTGCACTGCTGCTTGTGTTTAGGGAACATTTACCATTTCTAAACTCAGGCTTCTTCTTTGTTAAATGGGAAAAAAGGGATTGAGAGAAAAATCACTAAGTATTTTCAGAGTACCAAAACAATTTCAATTATTTGTTTTAATTAATTAGTTTTTTCATTTGGTTTTATACTGATTACATGCCAAATAACAGCTATGAAAGTTACAGTTTATATTCAGAAGGTGATTCCACATCTTTACTTTCAGTTCATTTTACATGAAAAGGGAGCATGCAGTATAAATACAATCTTCTCTCACAGTATATATGTAATTTCACATCAATTTATATCAAAATAGCACCAGAGCTTCTGCAAAAATCTATTGAAGACTGGTAATGGATGTAATGGTGTGCCTTGTTATATCCACATATCACCTAAAAAAAACAAGAAGAGAGCGATAACACAGCATAAATGGTATGGCAAAATGACTGATGTCACATAACTTGTATCATCTATGATAAAGCATATGTATCATCATGGCACCCTGATGTGCAAGCAAATTCAAAGAGATGTGTCACATTAAAATGGAAACACTTGACACATTTTTTTTAGATATACTGTATATGAAAAACAACAGGAATTTAGTGGTGGATCTGAGTGAGAAATGAAAGATGCTATGCACGGCGATATATATAGGTGATCTCACTCCAAAACATACCCAACTTCATCGTCTATTTTACTTTAAAGGAGACCATTATTTACAAAATTAACATCATTGTGTATTCAAAGATCTCACAACTAGCAACTGGGACCATCAACTGATTACCAAAATGTTTACTGGAAGTAACAAAGCAAGAGACAAGTATAGTAATTTTCTCATAGAAGTCTACACAATTGGACTTCTTTTTGCAACAAGAGGTATCGCCCCTGGCTGGCAGTTTTAAGACACTTCACTTTTCACATGTTGAGGTTCCGTCTATGTTTTATATACAGTCTGGGATATATGCAGTATATACACCAATCAGGCATAACATTATGAACACCTGCTCAGTGTTATATTGGTCCTCTTGATGTGCTCAAAAATGCTCTGAACCATTGGACATGGACAAGAGGACCTCTCAGGGTGTCCTATGGGGTCTGGAACCAGGACCTTGGCAGTGGATCCTTTAGGTACTGTGGTTTGTGCAGTGGGGCCTCTGTCAATCAAACTTGTTCCACTGCATCCTGTTGATGCTTGATCACAATTAGGTGTAGGAAGTTTGGAGGTCAAATCAACATGTTGGGCCATTGTCATGTTCCTCAACATGTTTCTGGTTGTTTGATGTTTTTTCCATGTGATGGGGTGCATTTTCCTGCAGGAGTAGGCCAGTGACATTTGGGATTTCCATTTTCATGAGGGAGTGTGTTTGTTCTGGCACAATGTTTATTTGGGTGTCTAAGTCTCATCAACATGGATGTTAAAATCCAAGGTTTTCCATCAGAACACCACATAGTACCAATATGATCAATGTTATTCACTTCACCTGCCAGTGGTCATAATGTTGTGGCTGATCGGTATATATCCTGTACCTGATGTGTTGATGTCTCTGTTCAGTAAACTTGTGATTTCCGTTCACGATTTAAAAAGCTGTCCTATCCAGCTACTCATACGCATTATAGTTTTGCTGTCAAATTTCACAGCTTCACACACACGCACATTACCACACATCATACCAATAAATTACATTCAATCAAAATTCAATGAGAGAAATGAAAGCTAATGTTATTCCATTGTTCACTTCCTCTAAGTCATTGTGTCACGGTGATAATGATCAGCCAGTCGCTCTCTCACACACATGTTCACACATACACAGAGTGAGGCTAATCAGCCAAGTGAAGCTAATGCAGGGGGAAATGTGTTGCTGATTAGCTCAACCTTAAACCCCGAGACATGACTTGTAGACCTACCCTTGCTACCACACACACACACACACACAAACAGACATGCACACACACAAAATTAGTCCAGCTATTCATGCTAATCTGAGGGAAAATGACTTGCTCATTAGCAAGACCCTTAAACCTCTCGACAGGCCTTTGAAACCCATGCCGTCTCATGGTCACAGAGCATACACAGAAGTGCTGGCTTGCGCAGACACGGGCTTGAGCTGAGGAAGTTGGACTATTCACAACTATTCAGACTAATCAGTCGACTTTCAGCTTGTAGATTCTATTAATAGCAAAAAAATGTAAACAGCAGAGCAGAATATACTAATGAGGATAAAATGTCTAGCGTTGAATTTACCAGGCGTCTAAAACTAAAAAAAGCATCAAAAAAAATCAGTGAAATAGAAATTTTGGTGACTAACGCGGAGTAAAGATGCATATTATCAGTGCAGAAACTTCAAAATACAGAAAACACACACTCTTTCACTGTACTTTACTTCAATGGACCCTCAATGATAAGATTCTCTCTTTATCTCAGTGGTCGCACCAAACCTCAACCTTTACTCAAATCCTAAGTCGAACCTTAAAGGCCAGACTGTTTTTTAAAGATCATCTAACAGCATCTAAACACTTCTAATGTTGGGATTAAGGGGCTCTGAAAATGACAATCTGCCAATGGCAAGATTTTTACTTCTTTCATCACTTTTGTCTGTGAAAACGGCTGTCCAAAACTCTGCTGTTTTGTCTGAATCATCACACTAAATCCATAAAGGCCAGGGTCAAGCTGGAAAATAACCAGTTTGGACCAAATGTTGTCTATACTGCTTATAACTGTTCCAAATACCAAAAGGAGGAGTGAATATCTGCCTGTCACATTGCAGACGGGTGGGCGAGGCCAGTATCGTTTAAATATGGGCAAAAGCAGCTGTTTTTTCAGACAGTCCCTTCTGGAAGGCAGTCAGTGTTTTGTATTTGGTTGTGAACTGGCAGAAAAAGTTGTGTAATCAAGAACAGAGAGTGCGGCCTTGGCTCTTTTCTGAGTGCTGCACAGCTGGCCAGTCACTGAATTAAGTTACAGAAATGGCTAGATGCAGGCCAACCCGATCTGAAGTCAGAAAGTTGTGACGAGAAGTATCCAACAAGCACTTCCTATGACCCAAAATGCAGAAAAGATGGAGCTCTGGAAATAGTGGGAAACACCGCAAGAGTGACGATTTCACAGGTATACAAAGTACAAAGTATAAATTTGCCCGCCGCTTCTATATATTCCTAATCGAGCGATTCAGCGCTTCCAGCTGAGCTCCCTGTAACACTCCCTGGAAGTCCTATTATGTAAACATGTCAAGCATCATCTCCAATGAGCACTGAATCTCTGAAACTGTGTCAAAATGGCAGCACTTCAACTTGAATTTCATTTCAGGGAAGAGGAAGAGGCCAAATCTAGTGAATGGGGCAGGTGGGGAAAGACAATTGTGTTGGTTTGGCCAAAAAAATCTGCATGTAATCACCGCGCTGTGACCAGGCACACGGCACCACAGCTCAGGTCACTTGCACTAAATATTCTCCTTCAGATACGTCAGGACGTTTTAGTAGAACTCTGCGTTGACGGGACTAATTCCTGGCGCACACTCACGTGAACATTGAAGAAAATGAGCATGGTCCTGGTGCTCTCCTGACCTGATGCACCTTGTTTGGTTTTGTCTATGAAAATTGTTGTTTCTTCTCTTAGTGGTAGCCACAGACCCACCTCAATGATAGGCTGCTGTCTGACACAGAATTTGATGTTGTTCCCTGTGCACCAGTTTGTGTCTGTGGAGATATTGCAAATGCACATCTACCAGTGGTCACAAAAGCATGCCTCACACAGACCCTGCTGTTGATGATGCAGTGCCATGTGCTGTCCTGACTTGTAACTGTTACAACTTGTACATCGCAACTGTGACGCTTCAAGAATCATCCCAGAATTCACCTTGACATATCACACCACCTATTTCATTTCATGCAAGCTCTGTCCTACATTTTAACTAAAAAAAATCCTCAATTCTTCAAACTGGCCACATATCATTAAGCATCCACCGTCTAATAGTCCGCAACTCACTATGAAACTCAATGACTTATCAAACCCAAAAGCACAAAGCACTTGAACTCTCTGTTCCTGGCTGAATTTAAGCAGGTTTGAAGACCCCCTCTTGGCTCCATTAAGGATTATATGATTAAAAATGAGCCAGAACTCCGGCCTTCATCAGTCTCAGCGTCTAACAACATTTAATGCTCATTCACATTCATATATTAGCAAATCAAATAGTCATTTCTACTGCCGACTCTTAATTATACTCAGGGTCCAAAGGACTTGTAATGCCTCCAAAGATAGAGAGCAGAGCTGAATATACCGAGAAAGAGATTAACCTGTGGGCCTTTTAATGCTATAGAATCGTCTAAGCACTAATAATAGAAATGTAAATGAACATGTCAATGAAAGAAATGTTAAGTGAAGTAAGAATTCCCAACCAAGCCATGACATCATACAATAATTACGATTAATAGCATTATTGCTCCCTTTACAATCGTCCACCAAAGCATGAAATGCATGTTTTAAGTTACTGCAGAAAGTCTTTTTTGACTTCATATTCAAGGCCCTTATGATATTGTGATATATAATTACACTCAAGCTGTCTAATAACACATTGTTCTGCTGCATCTGTCATGTGTGCATCAGAGAGGGGCTGTGGGGGGGGGGGGGGTAATCTGCCTTAATGTTTGCATGCCAGGTCCGCGTGCACGAATGTGTCTGTCAGTGTAAATATATCCACTCCCCCAGCAAACAGTATCCTCCTAGATGAGTTTACTGATATAGAAGAAGTGACAGAGGATGAATACACTCTCAAGGGAAGATAAAAATCTCACTCTGCCTCCATGTCACTGTCTTCAATCTCCCCGTCTCTGTCGCTTCCCCTTCCTCTGAGTGATGACAAGAGGAGTTGGTCGCCTTCTGACGACGCGAGCCAATTCCGCTCCTTATCGTCGGATTTTTTTATTAAACGCTCTATATTTTAAGGTGGGTTTTTTTTGTGTGTCTGCATACAGTCTTTAGATCGATCTAGCAGCAAACCAATGCTTTCCATTGAGGGTTTTATGCTAAACAAATGGTAATAGAATAGTGTTCGACATGGGAAAGGGCAATAGATGTGAGCAATATAAGCTTATATACTTAAACTGCTGGTGTTTTCTTTTCACGCTGGAAAAATGACAAGATGAACTACCCTTAAACCTGCCAGCTGGCAAAAATCTATTGTTTTAGCGTGCTGTTGGACATTATTGGCTCGCTGAAATGGAAGATATATTCACAACTGATAAAAGCTGGTGAAAAAAATATAGATGGTAGTGACACGGCTCTGCTGACAACTCAGGAAGCAAAACAATGGATAAAAAAAACCTTGGAAAGCACATTTGCGGGTTATTCGTAATGCTTTTCAAGCATTTCAATTAATTCCTGTATACTGGCTGTCAAAACAGTACATCTTGATCATGGATAAGTTAGCAGAGCAATTTTTTAAGAAATAAAAGTGCAAAACATGATGACTCCAGCTGTTTAAATTAGATTTTTTCTGGTATCTTTACTCCTCTCTGACAGTAACCTGAATATCTGTGGGTTGAGTGAAAAAAAGTAATTTAAGGGAGTCATTTTGAGCTTTGGGACAATTTTGCTGACATATTATTGAACAAAAACAGATTGATTAATTGAAAAAATAATCCCCAGATTAATCAACATTGAACATAACCATTAGCTGCAGCCCTGCTTGTGATATAGTGAAGACTCTCTCCAGGTTTTCATCCAACCATTACATTCACATTTCACACACTTGCCCAATTTACCGACAGTCTTGCACTAGTTTCCACAGAGCACTCATCCGTGCAGCACTACAAACTGCTCCAGCCCGCATAAAGCCACTATAGAAATAAAGTTCGATGGATTGGTTCAATAGTTTTTCCAAAGAAGGGGAGAGTTTTTCTCGTCTACTTTCCCAACAGGTGACCTTGCATTCATACCGGAACATACAAGATACACAAAAATCAATGCCGGAAAAAGTGAGATTTCGTGACTGCTGGAAAAAAAACGAGGTACAGAGTGATGAGTGTCTCATGTCCATTCCCTCCAGTACACCCACTTCTGGTTTTTTCGGTGTCTCCGTGACCTTCTGCTGCCGCATCTCCATCTCTCCCCTCTCGCTGCTCTGCCCTCTCACCGTCACCATGACAAAAAGCCTCTGTGAGTGCGTGCACATGCGTGTATGTGTGTGTGGGGAACAGAGAGAAAAAGGCTGAAGGGGTATGATTTTCTAACAACATGGTGTTTAGCCGCCTCACTTTACTCACATCTCGCTCTTCCCCTGCCCTCCTCCATCACATCATCCCCCCCACCTCTTGCATTCATGAGGAAATGTTAAAAGTTCACATTTCCCATCTCTGAAAATGCCCCTTGTCCAATTTACAGTCCTCTCCTTTACTTATTTTTTGGCGGAGAATAGGCAGCCTCTGTGTGTTTGAGTGTGTGTGTCTGCAAGTGTGTGCTTCAATGAGTCAGTCAGTCAGTGAATGAAACCAACAATGAGACACAAAGAAGGAGAGAGAGAGAGAGCAGCTTATAGAAAGGACAGGGTGAGAGACTAGCACTGTGTGTGGGTGTGTGTGTGTCAGTGATTTTATGTCAGTAATTATTAATGCTCTGTATTGCATGAGTAATGGTGCATAGTGCTGACATTCTGCTACAGGTTAACGGCGTAGTGCACTCGAGCACGCAGGCCGACACACATACATTCAGGCCCTGACACTTGAAGTCCAATCTCTGCCATGTGCCTGTTCTGGTGACTGCAGCTGAAAAGGCGAAGTTTGCCGTCACCTGGTAAAATCTACACAGCATGTTTAACACAGAAAGCATTTTTAAATGAAATGAGCTACAGAAATTACTCAAATGCTCAGCCAATTAGAAACAAGTATTTTCCCTGGAGATGCTTTGTTAGTAAATATAAATTACTAGTAGATCCCTGAGGCCCACACATATATTGACATTTGAGAATTTTAAAAGATCCAGTAACTGCACACAGCATTCACTTAACAAACTACTTCTCTTACATGAGGAGTCCCTTATTTATTTGAGCAAACCGCAGAGAGGTTGACATTTTACGGCTTGAAAAAATAAACTTTGTCAGTCCTCTCCCATGGACAAATTGTACATCTGTATCTCTGGCATGTCTGTATTACTTCTTCCCCGAATTGCACCGTCCGATACATTATGCAGTAAGAGCTGAAATGTTGATCACAGAGCTCAGAGCAGGAACGGCATAGCTGAATTATAAGCGTGTATAAAGTTTATGGAGTGACACGTGCCACCCCTGCAGGAAATGGAAGTAAAAGAGGAAGATTTAGGTATTTTACTGGGCATTACAAATTCATGTTGGTTTAAAAAGCGGATTTTCTTTTCTCAACTCAACCAAAAACGGGAGAACGCACAAAAAACCATCAGACAGCTAAGTCAAAGCACACACACGCATTAATACCTTTTGCACTTGATTCGTCTAAACTGCAAATAGTTGATCAGAGGACTGTCTACAGGGAATTCCTCGCCACCTACCACAGATCTCCTGCCGAGATTACAGAGCCCAGCCGTGACCCCCTGTGACTTGCACAGCCTGTGGAACCTTTAAGACCACGCTAACAGTTTGCTTCCGAGCAGGCGTCTCTGCGATGCCTGGCTTTTTTGAACAAACCCCACAATGACATCCTGGAGACGACCTGGGATGATGAAATAACGGAATGATGCAATTACACTGAAACTGACTGACATGAAAATACAAAAAAATGTCACTCAGGCTCATGAGAGTGACACAAATATGCAAACGGGGGGGATAAAAAGTCCAATAAGTGACTCCTTTATTGGAGCTGTTGTGACATGCAGTGCTCATAACCAACCAAAAAAGGGAGAAACAACTGAGTAGAACAATGTTTTAGAAAGTGTTGTTTTCTGCGGTTTGGAGTCAAACATGGGGGCGGAAAAATCCTTAAGTAGAGATGACAGCTACAGTATGACAGCACATAAAGGCAGGTGACTAAGGGCCCTCTATGACTAATCGAAACATTGACATACACCTACTGTAAATGCAGAAAGCAATGCACCAGCAAATGAACACTGAGGATGCACTTGCAGGTTGTGCCGAGTCTCTCAGTGCACAACAGGAGAGAGACTGAGAAGTAGAAAGAGACAGACAGAGAGGGGAGATGGAGAAAGAGGAAGGTTGGTGTTTTGGTTTTTTAAACAGCCTTAGGTGGCCATTACACCATTAGAGCCAGAGCTCCCCAGTGTCCAATAAAAACTGTTTAACCTCAGCCAAGTTGGAATGGACCGTCCCTGCATGGGGGTGTGTGTGTGAGAGAGAGAGAGAGAGAGAGAGAGAGAGAGAGAGAGAGAGAAACTGAGAAGGAGAACAAGAAAAGAGAGTTACTGGCCATCCTCGCCACCAAGGGAGCTACTAAACATGCAGTCAAAGAGCAATACGCACTGTCAGACACAAGGTACAGACAGTCCCTGGACAGGAGGAAGCACTGTTTTGTATTTCATCCGTTAAAAAACGCAGCAGATAAGAGGGGAGAAGGTTACAGGAGGGGAGTCAGAGAGAGAATGTTTGGATGGTTTCAGCGTTTAACTCGGCCATTTTTTTCCCCGGCCCCAGCTGTTTTCCGGCGCGTCACCCAGACTCGCCGTGTCCGTCGTGCGCCGCGACCACGAACCACCACCGCCGCTCTCGGGAGCGCACAACGCAGCGACTGTTAACTGCTCAGTGGGCCGTGAGTGATCGGGAGCTGATTAAAAAACTCACACACGGAGAGGGAGAGAGAGAGAGAGAGAGAGAGAGAGAGAGAGAGGCCCTGCAACCGCGCACACAGACAGGAGACACTCACGGGGGAATGTGATAGTAACGCCGAAGGGCTGTCATTTGTGTGGGAAACGGAGGCGTAACAAACGCGCTCGGAGCGCCTCAAAAGGCATCACCGAAATATCCGTCAGCCTTCTTTATCTTATGCCGCTTCTCTCTCTCTCTCTCTCTCTCTCTCTCTCTGGAGTAAGTGGGTGGCGGTGGTGTTACCCGACCTGAATTCTGAATATCTCAACCCTGTTTTAGTGCTCTTGAGCAGGAATGTGCACCTCGTAGAACAATCCAATGGAGCTCCAATGGGGCTTGTATGACCGGTTTATCTGTATTTTGATAATTCGTCGGATCAGTAATAAAGCCTTTTCAAGAATTCCCCAAAGAAGTCAGATCTTCACTTAACCGGATAATGGAGAGATTTTTACCTCCGTCTTCTCTTTGTGCACTTTTGAGCCAAAGAAATTCCAATTTGACTTCAGTCTCTAACGACTGAGGGGATTACGCGTCTTTTTGTCTCAGTTTACACACGCTCCAGTACATTTTAAGAGAGGCGATTGGACAGATTGCCTTCTCTGGATTTAAAGAACCTCACATCATTAAATATTATCTTTCAGATCACCTCTTACAGGGGACACACATTTCTAAACCTGACTCCAAGAGCGTACACGAGGCTCTATCTGAAAACAGTCATCTGTCGGTTTTTTTCACTCGTTTTAAAAATAAAAAAGTGAATATTTGTGTGGGAAACACTCCGCCGTCCGCTCTGTAGTCCTCTCAGAGACCTCAGACTGGCACACGAGCCAGTCAGCCTCCGACTAGCCGGGGTTCGCGTGTCTCAGATGGCACCAGTTAGGACGCATCTGTCATTCGATGCTTCGGCTCAGTCGGTTGCTTATTATTCCACACACATACAACGCGGATTCAGGAGGTGTCAAGGTGATTATTGGGTATTCCATCATTATTTGGATTTGTTTTAGGAAGAAAGAAACTTATTTCATTTCAATTTCCAGAGCAGAGTGTCGAAATGTTGGCACAACCGCGGGTCGTTGATCACCACATGTCACAGAGAGTCTCTCCAGATTTAACGTCACTTCTCGTAACTTGCCCCAGACTTCTAAGTGATGGATGCTGCTTATTGTTGCTCTCTTGCAGGATGGAGAACTAAGTTTTGTTAACCATCTACTCTGTGACACATCAGTTTCTAACACCTCTCCAAAGCGCACCAACGCGCCAAATCCAACCAGGGGAACATTTTAATACTAGTTATTCACATAATAATTCCAGTGCGCGCTGCAAAAGTTGCCAGTTCCCCCCAAAGATTTCTCATCGTAAAGACGATAAACCAGAGACAAATGCGTAAAAAGGGGGGGAAGTGAGCGCATGTGGCGTTCCGGATTTCCAGCTCACAACAATGAAACGCTAACATCCAAAGCTTGGCAACAAGTTTTTTTTCCTGTCTGCACTTGCAGGTCTTACCTTTCCACAGGAAAAGAAGTAGCAGCGTCTTCCAGAGGAGACATCCCACCGGCGCGCCCCCTCTTCTCTCGACCGTCTCCATCCCTCCAGTCGGTTCAAATAAAAGCACCTCCGGGACTGTTCACAAAACGGACTGAAAAAAGGGGGGGATCTTTTAATTATTATTACTATTATTATCTATTTCCTTTTTCTCCCCCCACAGATGGATCACTATCGCATCCGCGCCATCAATAATCTCATTTTGACCAAACTGCGCTCCTGCTGCGCTGTACCGAAGACACCGCGCAGATGAGGTTTTGGAGTAAACTATAAATCCTTTCTGGAGTCAGTAATAAAAAAAAATTAAAAAGAAAGAAACCCCCGATGGGCAATTCCGGTGCAGGCTGGCTTCTTCTTTCTTTTTTAATCCTCCCCTTCCCCAAAAGAACTCTCTGCCGTGTCTCTCCTTGAAGCCAAAACCGATGAATGAACCCGTTTTTTTTCCTCCAGCCGGTGCGTTATTTATCCAAACGGGACGGTTAAAGCTGAAGAAGCCTCGCCGTCTCTGTCTTTTCCTTCTTTCCAAAGTTGAAACAAATCATCAGTGTCACAGGAACTTCTCTCTCTCTCTCTCCATCCGCGAAGGAATTCAAAAGTCCACTTCGTGCGCAATTTGGAGACGAAGAAAAAAAAAAGCCAACAAAAACTCTGTCACTTAAGGCTCGACTGTTTCATAAAAATCCAAAATTCCTGCTCGCCCCGGCAGCAGCTCCGTGTCCGCTCTCCTTCTTTTTTTTTTCCTCTCCTTATCCTTCCTTTCTCTGGTCTATCCTCCGACTGTCCTCCTCTTTGCTGTTTTTCGGCGCGTCTGAGCTCAACTTGAGAGTCTGTGTACACTCGTCCGCGGGATGGAGGGAGGAGGAGAGGTGAGGACAGAAGAGGAGGTCTGACGCTTCCACCAGCCGGCAGAAGAGGAGGAGGAGTAGGGAGGAGGAGGAGGAGGGCCAGAGGAGGGTGAGGGTGCGGGATGAGGGGCGGGATTTGGGGGGATTTGAGTGGCATTTAAGCAGCCAATGGAGTGTGTAGGACTTTATTTAGATATTTCTCGCTCCTTTTTATAGCTTTAAGGTTTCTTTAGAGCCTGTGTGGTTCACTTTTGATTACTCATTATGGGGAAAAGGAATCAATGAACTAAAGATATAACTCCTGGGTGTATTTTTATCCAATGAAACACTAAAATATGCACAAAAAAGAGGCAATAACTAAAAAAAAACCCACAAAACACCATATATAATTCTAGGAAACAGGGTAAAGTACAGTTTTCCAGAGCTTCAGATAAAAAAAAGTTGAAAATAAGAACACATCCCACAAGCAGAGAGGGCCTACTTCTTCTTATGTGTGCTGTTGGTGTGGGTGCGCGTTCACGTGTTGTTTACCCTCTCAAAGCCTCTCTCTGCATTATTCATTCAAAGACACACGCTACACCTGTTCTCCCTGTAATCGATAGATGCCAACTTGGCACGGGCACACGCACACATGCACGCGCGCACACACACATACACACAGTGACTTGTGACAGCTTGTACAAACGTGATCCACCAAGCACCTTGCAATAAAGCTCGTTCACTTACTATTGATGGGACCTGCATGTGTGTGTGTTTGTGTTTTGTGTGTGTGTGTGTGTGTGTGTAACCAATCAAAAGACAGAGATGGGAGAACATTAAGGTCTTCTTTAAGTCCGAGAGCATATTTCATAAGGCTGCATGCCTGCTTCCCGTTGTCAGCTAAATGTGTAAAAGCTAAAGATATGACATTGTGACTTATTGAATTGCAAATCAGCCGAGGGATGGGAGGATTTCCGGAGATGCAGATACGTGAGCATCTCTGCCTCCCTCCCTGTCTGTCTGTCTGTCTGTCTGCCCGTTCAACTACATGGACCTCTAAGGCTAAAGAAGGAGCACCAGCCCCCCCTAGTGTCACATTTAAAGACCGCCATGTGATGATGTGTAAGGGGAGGGAGTATCCTCACATCCCTCCATAAATGCATCCTTAATTTGTCTTTCATTAGCAGTAATGTGATTGCCAGTGAAGATTGGATTGTATCTTTGATGCACGCCACATTATTCTTCTGTCAATCCTGTCTGATCTTTTCACTCCTATTCCACCAACTTACACGCTCCTCCTTTCGTTTTTTTCCCCTGACTTCTCACCAAAACACATTTTTCTGGCCTCCCACCCCCCCTCCCCCCAAGCACCACGTCACAACGTCCAAACAAACCAGCCATCCGTCCACATTATGGAGCAGAACCAAATCAGTGCATTTTAAAATATTATTCTAATTTCACTCAATGACTTTCTCCCTCTCACGCCAGCCAGCAGTATTTCCCCATGACTTGAGCTTGAAAGATCTTTTTTAACTGCACCATTCCTCTTGGGGAGCCGCAGCTGAAGCAAGGCATTAGTTCAGCAAGCGTGCCGTAAAAAAAAAAAGTAATATTTGTACAAATACTGTCTGTATACCAAAGAGGCCCCACTGGAAAATTAAAAAAAGAACTGCAGATGATTCTCCATAGTGACACACAAAAAAGCATCATTCAGTGTAAAAACTCAGCTTGTACAATGTTCTGAAAATTTTAAGCTTTGTGACCCCCCTAACTTAAAAAATAATGCAACCCATTTACTCAGAACGTAAATAAACTGGACAAATTCATAGCAAACTATTACTCCTCTCTTCCCCTTTAATGTTATTTCACTTGTCACTCTTCGAGGAAGCCTCGAGGCAGCGAATATTCATTATATCGCAAAAAGGAGGGCATTCATCACAAAGATTGTGTTGTCACTTTGGAGTTTCACTCTTCAAATACGACCTGCGTAGAAGTTGGGCTATAAATGAGAAAGAGTGTGCTCTGAGAAACTCCGTAGCTGCTGTGCATGTCCAATGAAAAGCTGACCACAGACGCTGACCTGTTCTACTTTCAGTCCGGATGAGTCCCATGCAGCCAAATTCCTTAATTATAGAAGTCCCACTTTTTCACAGCATGCTCGCCGGACTTTTTTTGCTTTGTCTGCATTCCCAAGAGGAGCTATTCAGAAGTGTTGCTCTCATTTTAAAGTCTGTTTAAAGGCTTGTTGACAGGTGGAATAGCTGCTGGATTTATATAACTTAAAGGATGTTGTGAGAACTGAAGAGAAAGTCTAATCACACATACAGTGATCAGCCACAGCACTATGACCACTGACAGGTGAAGTGAATAACATTGATCACATTGGTACTATGTGCTGTTCTGATGGAAAACCTTGGATTTTAACATCCATGTTGATGAGACTTAGACACCTAAATAAACATTGTTCCATAACAAGCACACTCCCTCATGCAAATGGAAATCCCAAATGTCACTGGCCTACCCCTGCAGGAAAATGCACCCCACCACATGGAAAAAACATCAAACAACCAGGAACATGTTGAGGAACATGACAATGGTCCAACATGTTGATTTGACCTCCAAACTTCCTACACCCCATTCTGATCAAGCATTAACAGGATGCAGTGGAACAAGTTTGACTGACAGAGGCCCCACTGCACAAACCAGAGTACCCAAAGGATCCAGTGCCAACGTCCTGGTTTCAGACCCCATAGGACACCCTGAGAGGTCCTCTTGTCCATGACCAATGGTTCAGAGCACTTTGGAGCACATAAGGGGGACCAACACAATACTAGGCAGGTGGTCATAATGTTATGCCTGATTGCTGTATATTGCAGTGTCTCGCGCAAGTATAAACAGGCTTGTAATGCTTACTTTCAAATATATGCTGCAGTAGTGCAAAGACCTAGCATTCATTTTGGCCATTCTGACCCACAATTCGTTGCACACTTATGTCACATACGTAGCAGGGTCTCACACAAGTATAAATAAGTTTAAGCTTCCAAGAGTGCACAGAGACACAGCAGCTAAAGCTGCACTACAGACTGCGATAGTCAAAGTTTAGGGCACATTATGATGACAAAGTAGTATGTCTTAATTGTATGCATATGTGCATATGTGTGTGGTTTAGAACACAGCCTAAGACTTTGTAAATGCACTTATAGCACAACTTCACTGCCAAATTACATATTTTTGCTGTTGCATCATAGGACACATAATGAGGACCAACACAATATTAGGAAGGTGGCCATAATGTTATGCCTGATTGGTATATGTTAGTACTGCAGTATACCATTATTATTTTGGTCAGTGAATCATTAAATTCAGAGATATAAGAAAATTGAAGGCATACTGACACCAGTGTTTGCAGATCAACATAAGTATAAGAAGCAGGAACTCAGTGTTTCATTTTTCAGAATCAACGACACACCTTGCCGTCCTCAAGATGCGCAGAAACTGATTTATAAAATTAAAAATCAAAAGTGGTGTCGGCTTAATTCCCCCCTTACTTTAAATTCACTGCCAGTAATTCATTCAAAATAGCATCCAAGTTATTCACAGCCAGACGTCTTTGGTGATTTGTGATTTCTTTTAAATTCTCATTGCTGCAAAATGATTGCATGCATTAAGAGAGATTAGACGGCAGGTTTGACAACGGACAGCAGCGGGAAAGAAAAGAAAAGATGGGACCTGCCTTAAAAACAAGACAGACTGCAGGAGAAAAAACAACTTTTTACTTCCTCCGACATCACAACAAGGGAAGGAAGCCCTCTCCTATCACTGTCAGTCTGCTGCTCTGCTGTGTCCACCCTCAGGTGACGGTGGTCATCTCTGCACAGCCTCAGTTTCTCGCCGCTCAGATCAGCACAAGTTTAACCTCTTTGGAGCTTAAAGAGAATAACTGCAGAAATGTTCATTTTTTTGACAACAGAAGGGGTCGAACCCGGAGGGGCCCTGAACCAGAAAGATTGAGAACCGTCTTTCTACATCAGTGACTCACAAACCTCTCCAAAAAACACAACCCGGGTTTGATGGAATTGTCTGCCCTGCTCCAAGAAGAGTTTAAAAGCAGCAGATGCTCTTTCTCTGCAGTGCTTTGCTTAGCACTCACACGTGGGATCTGTCAGGACAGACATGCCAGAAGTCGGGATTGTACAGACGCGAAACACCTACCAAGAGACTCAGGCTCAGCTTAACTTTTCATCTCAGTCATATTATGTAGTGACCCACCAGAAGCAGGTCTGCAAAGTTCAGTGTGAAGAACAAATAACTAAACTCTAAAAATCAAGCCACACAAAACACAATACATTCCCACATTCAGCTCACACCATTCCCTTGTAACTACACGAAAAATATACATATTGCACAAAAAAGAATATTTCAAATATAAAATCAACAGTCAGACATGTGTAGTTTGATTTATATTGGTCCGTATTTGTCCACTTTTATAAGTGTAGTTATAATAATTATATGTTGTGTTGATTAGAGTCGAACATCTAGCATCAAAATATTTGGTGCTAAAAAAGTCCGCTTCACTCCGCTGTTACCGGGCTTTAAGGACGGTGGTGTAGAACCGTTTATCGAGTTTCCTGGAGCCTAAGCCAGCCAACTACTCCTCTGAAGAACCATTTGGTTGCAGCGAGGAGGACAGTGCCTTCAGCTCAGAGGGACAAAGGTCACTGGAGGTCACTGTCCGAGCCTGTACGCCCAGCCCTCCACCTCCACCTTCACCACCACCAGAACAAGTCAAAGAGAAAGTCCCAACAACCAAGCTGTTCACCCCAAGCAAGCTCAGTTTCACATCCTCCCAATCAGGAGGCAACAACCTAAACCTGTTGGTATATCTAGATTAAAAATATTAATACACCAGTGGAAGAAATGTAGTTGCTTTACACCGATCAACCTCTTTCCTAATATTGGGTAGGTCCCCCTTATGCCACCAAAATAGCTCTGACTTGTGGGGAAATGGATGCAGGAACTCTGGGGGTGTTTTGCACTGGGATGTTTGCAGCTGATCCTTTGGGTAGTAGATTGGGTGTAGATTGTGGAGTGGAACCTCTGTGTTTCATGATGATCTGGGGCTCTTTGTTGTCATCCTTGAACCGTTCCCAGGTGCATTATCCTGCTGGGAAGTCATCAGGGAGTGAGGTGTCATTGTGTGCATTGGTCTGCATCAATGTTTAGGGCAGGTGGTACGCACCAAAGTAACATCCACATGAAAGCCATGTCTCAAGGTCTTCCAGCAGAATATTGTCCAGGGCATCACATGCTGTCTCTTCTCCAGATAAACAGCACACATGCACCTAGCTGTCCACATGATGATTCACTAGACAAGGCCACCATCTTCCATTGCTCTATGGTCCAGTTCTGATGCTCATGTGTTTATTGTTGGCACTTTGATCAGTGGATGGGGTCAGTATGGCTACTTTGATCGGTCAGCTCCATACACAGCTAGCTTCAAGTCACTGTGTATTCTAACTCTTTTCATAATAGCCAGCAGTAA
This sequence comes from Dascyllus trimaculatus, assembly GCA_024666655.1. Taxonomy (NCBI): domain Eukaryota; kingdom Metazoa; phylum Chordata; class Actinopteri; family Pomacentridae; genus Dascyllus; species Dascyllus trimaculatus. The sequence continues at coordinate 25,990,603 of CM045449.1, read as the reverse complement.
GGTTTTCAGCAGTTCTTGCTACAGTGTCTCTCTAGTGTTGCATCGGGGCGTGCAGAGGTTAAGGTGGGATTTGGCAGGTGAGGGAACTCGAAGAACCAATGTAGCAGTGCAGCAGGGAACAATGACTCACTCCAAAATAACTCCCAAATTGATTTGTACTGTGAGCTCCGGTGGACTTGTTTTCTTTGTAGACGGGCCATGCGATCAGTTGACCTGTGCTGCTGCCGTGGCTCCAGGCTCTGCTGCCCTTTGTGGATTTCGCCGACTGCGTTCTGCAATATCTTAGCAGATGTTAATGGGATGTCATACTACCATGGCTGCTCTCTAAGCCTCAGCCATAGTACAAACGTGGAATTTGGCAAGTGATACTAAAGAGCATCATCAGCTTAAATTCAAATTGATGACTTCTACTCTTGACCCAGTGGTGACCATTAATACGACCACCTGGCCTCCAATGAGCCAAATTAGACCATTGCTGTAAACTTTACCACAACACTGTGAGAAAACCATAGACATGTATAGACATTCTGTGCAAACTTCCCAGTTCTGTAGCCTGCACTTGCCCAAAATAACTAGAAAACTATTTAATTTATTGTCAAAGATGAGGATGGATTAAACAGACAACTTCAACACATCATTTGCCTATTCTTTGTCTGAGTTCAAAAACATTACAAATGAATAGCATTGTTTACAGTACTCAAACTTTAAATTGTTTAGTTTATTAAATGTGATCCATCTTATTATTCTGCACTCTCTTTCTTTAGTTTTTCTCCATCTTTGAAAGTGAACTTATGACTTTCTAACTGAAAAATACAGCTATTGTGTCAGTAGTGAGCAAGACAGACATCAGTTGCATATAAAACAACTTTTATTATATGTGCAGCTTGTTGAGCTCTGATTGAAGCTTTTAATTTGAAATTACCTTTCTTTTATAAGTTAAAAAGTATATATACCAGCAGAGTTTTAATACAATTTTCTATAATTTGTTTGTTCATTTTGTTGCACAATAATCCAGTATGTTTAGTCCTATAAAAAGGGAAGTTCTTCAAATGCGGAAAAATAAGATAGTCTGTTATAACCCATTTCATTTTTTGACTTTTCTCATGGGTCACATTGCCTGTGTTTTTTTTCACTTTTTAATTAAGTTTTCCTGCTGAAAACAGCTGTTTGTTTCAAGATATGTGCTTTTGATAGATGGTGACATTATATTCATTGCAATACATCATCTTTATACTTATGCTTTTCTTTTTTTAGTGCTACTTCTAACTACAAACCACTGAATAGAGTCTGTTTCTGTTTCCTGTTCAGTGACTATAGCTTGGCAGTGACACTAATACTGCAAGAAAGTTGGTTTCCACTGTGTTTGTGTAAATTAATGCAGCCTAGCGGATACACCACTTAACCACTGTGTAGTCAGCACTATCAGGTGAGCCCAAATGTTGGCAGCAGTCTATGACATGTATTACACCATGTAATTAAATCTTCACACATACTGTATTTAGGGATGCTGTGAATGGCGAGCTCACATTATATAATTGCTAAATCAGTTGTTTGTCCAAGAAAACATAGTGAAATGCATTTATTTAAAAGCACGCAGAAGACACTTTTTATTTACTCCTTCCACACCGATCTTGGGTCAAAATCATATTTTCGTACGAGCAAATCAACAAAAGGGGGTTGTTTGCTGCAGTATATACTCCATCCTTATATTCAAGTGCTGAGAGACAAAGAGAGAAAGGAGAGCAGTATAGATATCGCTCCACTCTCTTTCTCTCTCTCTCTCAGGTCAAATGGCTCTTGTAGAAATTCTGTCGACAGCTTGTTCAGACGATACACTCCACTTGGCGGCTGGAGGAAGATGACCTCCACTGACAAACCTCCCTATTTACTCCTAATTCCCTCCCTCTCTCCCCCTTTCTCTCCCTCCCTCTCTCTCCGTCTCTCTGCAGTCAGAATACCATAGACATCCCTTTGCTCATTGGAGCAAACTGAATACATTAGAATCCAATTAAGGCTGGTGAAGAGAACTGTTCAGGCTTAGATTGTGCAGCCATGTGTATGTGTGTGTGTGTGTGTCCGTGTGTCCATGTGTATGTTTGCAAGCTCATGGGTGTATGTGGGTTGATCATGTGTGATAGCTTATGCCCAGCCAGTGTGTGAGGAAGTGGTTTTTTTTTTGGCAGACAGCCTTTGGTTCTACATAAAAGAATACTGTTCATGTACATCTTGATGTGTGTGTGTGTGTGTGTGTGTGTGTGTGTGTGTGTGTGTATGTGTGTGTGTGTGTGTGTGTGTGTGTGTCTTTGCGCGTGTCGCTATTATATGTGTTGTCATAGTGCATTGAGTCGGTGACAGAGGATTCCTTTCTGTCTCACTCCGACTGGTTTCTGTTGCTGTGTTAGCGCACAGGAAGGGCACTGTCAGGCACGGTAAATCAGACAAATAGTGTGTGTGTGTGTGTGTGTGTGCCTGTGTGTGTTGTAAGGGGAATCAATAACTCCGTGTTGCATGACATACTGCTCATGTTCAATTTGAAACTGGGGCCAGACACAGAGCTGCACACACATACAAAATACAAATAAGCCAAAGTAGAGACCTAAGAAGTTAGAAACTCGAACACACAAAGAAAGAAACTGACCACTTACAGGTAAAAAACACACCTGAAAAAAAATCTCCATTTTGAAGACAATAATCAAACTGCAATCTGTTTTTTATTATCATAATAATGAGGAAAAGTAGCTGTCAAGATACAAACATGCAAAAGTAGCCACCTAATAACGTAGAAACTGAAACACACAAAGAAAGAAACTGACAAAGTCACACAGTATGCACAGTCTACATATAAAAATTCTGTCTCCTTAGAAATTACTTTGCTGAGCAGCTAAATTGCACCATTAAATCTATTTTAAAGAAAAAGTAATCAAACTGGAATCAGTTTTGTATCATCATGATGAGGAAAAGTCAAAATATCTCATCTTGTGGTATAATACGAACGTGTGGCGACAATAGCATTATTAAACCTCTTCGTGGGTATGATTAGGCACTCGCTTAAGACTGAAGTTAGAGAAAAATCATGACTTAGTTTTAATGCAGAAAAAAATCTGCCATGACTTGAGACAAGAAGGGCTTTTGTTGGCTAAACCGAACCACAGGAAGAGACACCGGGGTGTACGCTTTGTACACCCACCATCCATACCAACCACCACCTGCTGACAGCGGCGCAGCTCATAAATCTGTAGCTTCCTTTGTTTAAAAAAAAGCATCTGAAGATAATCCTCCAATGAAACTGCAAACAACAGGTTAGCTGTATGGAACTGTAATTTCTAGGAGACCATAAAAAACAGATCCTGACATTCAAAACGGGAACAGCTTTCAAAAAGGGATCTATTACGTAGTCACAAATGATCTGGTGTTATCCTTTTGGTGTGTTTTGTGCTGGTGTTTGTGTATTTTCTTGCAGAGTTTTGTGTTTTGTGCTCTTCTTTTTGTGTGTTGATGGTGAGTTCTATATATTTTATAAGCCCAGACATTGCAAACTAGCTTAGACAACAATTGCTGAGGTATGTGACACTGGTTCATGCTACCTAGTTGTCCCTGCAATCATTCAATTAATAATTAAACACATGCAAATACAGTGCACACTAATACACCATCACTAGTCTCACTGCAACTTCTGCAAGTATGCACACATAGACAAGTAGACGCCTAGATATCAATTTGTTATTTTTACCCTTTTTCTTGCCTTTCACCTTATTCTCATCTCCCCTCTTTCTTTCTCTCATCTTTCTCTCAGACTTCAATAGTCTTCATTTTGTTTTATCACTGGGTTTCACAAGATTGTCTATAGAGGAAGATTTTTTACACGACAAACTGAAAAGCCACCAGTAGTTCCATTGTTGTAGATTAACCTTCAAGAAAACCATGATGGCATAAGGATTTCAACGGAATTTTCTTATTTAGACACAAAGCAAATGGCAGGTCATTATATTCCCCCCAAAATCATTCATATTCATGGACTGCAAATGTTGTTTGGGCATTTTTAGACTCTGGAAAAAAGGGGGGAAAAGTGTGTGTGTGTGCTGGTTTAGTGAGAAATGCTCTGCGTTGCATTAATGAGGTCTCATAGAAAGGCTCTGTCCAGTGCAATACGTCTTCTATGTGGCTACTGTGCAAATTTCAGCGCAATGAGATTATTAGTACACTTCAGCAGCACTTCAGCTACTGTGAAGGCAAATTATTCATTATACCTTTGCAGGTTTTGCAGAAAAACTTAGTTTTGGGAATCCTGGCTATGACTACTCTTCATGTATACAGTATTAGTGCTAGTTATACACTGATCAGTCACAACATTATGACCACTGTAAACATTGTCCCACAACAAGCACACTCCCTCATGCAAATGGAAATCCCAAATGTCACTGGCCAACTCTCGCAGTGGAACAAGTTTGATTGACAGAGGCCCCACTGCACAAGCCAGAGTACCCAAAGGATCCAGTGCCAACGTCCTGGTTCCAGACCCCATAAGACACCCTGAGAGGTCCTCTTGTCCATGCCCAATGGTTCATAGCAATTATGACCACATAATCGGGACCAACACATTAGGCAGGTGGTCATAATGTTATGCCTAACAACATCTTCTTTATAAGATTCTGCACGTCTTTTCAGACACATCTCAAATCTTGAATCTCTCTTTTGTTGACTAACTTCCAACAGATTTTCAGATCCCCTGCCCCCCTGACCAAGCATGTGTACACAACAAGTAAAAGGTTACATGTGAGTGTTGCGGCCATGATGACAGCACGGACCTCTATTGCGTCTGTCACCATGAAAACACACCGAGATCAATTACAGAATCCTCCCCCTCCTCCTCCTCCTCCATCCCACGTTTTTCTCTCCTGCTACAGATGCAATTTACTCGCCCACCGTAAATCAATGGAGACAAGTGGGGCTAATTTAGACCATTTCATGTCAATTTGGCCTTGACCCCTCCCCATCTCACACACACACGCAAAGCCACATACACACACCCCAGTTAATGACTAGCTGCACTGGAGTTTATTACGCAGAACTGAGAGCCACCCGTCAGTCTCACTGGCAAACACACACACACACACACACACACACACGCACACACACACACACACACACACACACACACACACACACACACACACACACACACACATACACACACAGGAACATACATGTGCAAAAACCTTCCTCCCATTTCATGCACACACACATAGATGCACACACACACACACGCCACGATGCAGGCCATAACTCGTGGTCCCACTGCCTGAGATTTCCATATTGGTTCTGTCAGACACAATTTTGTTTACAGGGCCCTTTGGATGAAATAACAGCACCGGGCACTATCAATTACTGTGAGAGAGAGAGTGGGGGAGGCATGAGAAGGAGGGAGGAAAGTGGGAGAGAGTGTAAAAGTTCAAGAAACAATGAAGAGGAGGGCCGGGACTGGAGGAAGAGAGGGAGATGGTGAAGAGAAGAAATGAAGGGTAGAAAAGGGAGGGAGGAGATGGGAGACGGCAGAACAGAGCCAAAGTGAGAGATGGATTTACTTTCTGTACATAAGTGGCCAAAACTGAGTCCAAGTTATCTCTGCCCTGACCAAGGTCTGTGAACCAAGGTCTGGAAACTATTCAGGGGCACATAAAAGTCGCCAAAACAATCATTCATGCGCACATGCACACAGCTAGGCACTCCATGCCAGGGATGCTGTCAAGTCTGACTAAGGAAGACGGTGTGGCTTTTATAGAAGTGTTTGCTGCATGCAGATGAAGTTAAAGCTATAGTCCGCCTATTATGACTTGTGGAGCTACAATCAATAATTGTACCAAGAGGTAGCTCCCATCACTGAAAAAGCAAATATGAACAAAATACTGCATAGTTCAAAAGAAGAGTCAATTGTCACGTCTTTTGATACAAGAATTAGACAATAGCAAAGCATAATTGGTGTTTGCTGAGGCTCAAAATGCCTTCGTGTAAACAATGGTCATATGGGCCTTTGTGTAAGCTGGCTCGACAAAACCTACAACCCCGAGCAGAGATAATGGGAACCGAGGGTGGTTATCAGCATTCTTTGTTAACCCAGGTTTTCTTCATCAGGCTCCCATAAAAGGGAGAAGTATGACGCATCGTTTGGCTCTTCTCCTGCACGAAAAGCAGCCGATCGTGTGCCGCCCACTTCAGTCAAGAGGAACAGGTTGTTACAACGTAGAGCTATGAAGAATGTGGAAATTTATTACGGTTAAAAAGCGCTGCTTCTGCAAATGATGCAAGAGAGGAACGACAGTAGAAAACTGTTAATGGTGTGAGTTAATATATTTATTTTACTGCTTGGTGCACTCTCAGGGCTGCTACTTATTTCAAACAAGACAGCTGTGCATTAGAGCTCTTAAACTTTAACCTTCATACATTTAAACATGACACTAAAGAAGTGCGTTTTGGTCTGACACTGTCCCGTAATGGAGGACGCATGGAAATTACTTTAGTTTGTGACCAAATCAAAGTGAAGGATATGTTATTGATTGAATATTCTCTGTGATAAATGCCAACTTCATTATGTGTTCTATCAGTTGCAGTACTAGCAGTGTAAATTGATTCTGGCAGTAAATATGAGCAAAGCATTAAAACATATTTTGCATTTTCTACATCACCAGATGAAGGAATGTAGGTTTCCATGGCAACACAACACATACAGTTTGCGCTACTGTAACTGCACGGCTTCATTCAGTGGCATTATAATATATAGCTAAAACAGGTTTGCATTAAAACGTATTTCCTTAACTAAGAATCCATGTTGTTCATTGAGGATATGACCAGGAAAATAATTAGTAAAAGAGTGGCACTTTTTAAATCCAAAACTCTGAACAGATCTTCCTCTAGATCAGTGTAGCTGCACAGCATAAGATACCATTTTGATCCAGCAGGTTGAAAGAGAGCCCATCTTTGTGACACTGAAAAAACTTTATGCTCAACATACATTGCTAACCCACTGATTTTACTTTCTAGAACACCCCTCTGGTTTCATTGGCGAGTTAATTTTACCACTGTGAGGACAGAGCAGAGAGGAAGTATGAAATATATGACCACGAGTTCTTCAGAGTGATGGTTCAACCAATCATCCCGAAGATGGAGGTGTTAATTATAGAGAGCTGACAGCAATGTAATAACCAGGCTTTCCCAAAAAGATGTTTCTCAAGGTTCTGCTTGCATTTTATATTTTATTAATGACCGGACATTATTTTTTTGTTTGATACGTTCCATTATATGCTGATGATACTGTTATGTGTTCACTGAACTTTCTTTATTATATAGTCACGGCAACAATTTAACATTCTCCAGGTGTGTTTTTTATTATTATTAATGACCTACCATCATTTTTTCTGTTTGCTGTGTTCTGTTATATGCAGATGGTACTAATATGTGTACACGGAAATTTTCTTTATTATACAGTCACTGCAATAATTTAACATTTTCTAAGTGTGGTTGTCAGCTAACAGATTGCTGTGCAATAAGGAAAAATCTCATAACAATAGCATTCACATGACTGATTTTTATATTTATCTTTGACTGTGACAGCACATAGTTAAGTATTTGTGTTCATGCACTGACTGAGCTGACCTTTAACTCCCAAACTGTAGATAGTCTACTAAAGAAACTAGCTAATTTCGATGTTGGTGGTCTGTATTGTTCAAGACGTTGGTTTACATACAAAGTCAGAAACAGACTTGCTTTGCAATTTATTCTGCCAGTACAAAATTATTCTAAAAACAGTCTCTCAATGCCACTAATAGCACTGCAGGTTTGTATTGAGATGGTCTGTTGTTATGCAACATTGCACAATTCTTGATACACTCGGGTGGTTACGGATGCAAGATGACAGTTCTATTGATGGACTTTTTAAATACATTCATTTAACTGGTTCCATTGCTTTAAATGCTTATAAGCCCCTTATAATTCAAGTGGCTCACCTAGATGCTCCTCTTTAATGCTCTGTTTGTCTCCGAGGAAACTGCTAAAACACCTTAAGAAATATAATTCTAATACAATTATATTACGTCTCATCCTGTTTGGTGCAAAAACTAATCAAGTTTAGCACACTCACACAGAAGAGGACTGAAAGGGCGAATAAATATTATATATATATATATATATATATATATATATATATAAACATGTATGGGGGTGCTACATGGCTGCGTAGGGCCATTAAATTGTCTAATGAGGGGTTGGTGAATCGACCCATCACAGCCAGCCTCGATGCCAGAGCCCCGACCTTTAAAAATGGAGGTCTCAAACCACCAGGCCACCCTGCTCGCTTGAATGCCAGTGCAGTTTACATGCGCCGTGCCCACTCACTGCATTTTGTTGTCAGATTGTGACACCAGATTTTGACTGCAGCACAGAGAGGCAGAGAGGCAGAGCGGCACACTACTATGAGGAGCTTTTTCGCCACTTCAATGAGCAATCCCTGCAGATTCATGATATCATTTTACGGATGTTTCGGTGCCTAAAGCCTTAGAAAACGCTCCCAGGCCGCGTCGTCCGAAAACGCTGATATTCACCATTGTGGGCATTTTATTTGAGACTGCCTGTCCTTACAGCACTCCGTCTTTCTGTCTGTCCGCCCAACTATTTGCATGCGTCTGTGCCCCCATAAAAGTGCATTTGCTGGCAAAGACATTTGGTACACACCACTCTTTCTTCCTCTCTGTTTCCAGCATGTTATATTCAGTATGTGCTCAGAGACCACACAGTCAAGCTGACATTGTTTATAATGACAGAAATCCCAGACAGAACTCATCACAGTTGAATCAGTAATTTTTTTTATGGCCTCGCTCATCTACAAATACATAAACAAAACTGGATGGAAGTCTTTCTCCAAATCACCACAGTTGACTGTTAAATTCTGTGACCATCTGATTCAACTCGATGGAGCAGCTTCAATAAACATTATATTTTTGTCTCCCTCTTACGCTTGCTGTCTGCATTCAACATAACAGTTCAGGGAAGCAGCGATTTTTTTCATTTGATTTTACAAAAAAGACATTTACAACACGTTAAGCAAAAAACGTATTTCACAAAATTCCAACATGCCTTTCTAACTATGTCAAAAAATGGGTAGAGAGAAAACATATACATTTTCCAGCTTCATTTTTCACGTTGCAGCAGACATGTGACTTGTTTACTCGTTTGAAAGACGTGTATTAAAGCTGACACTAACCAGCACTGCACTGTTTGTGCATTTGGAACAATGTCCAGAACAAAAACAATCATTTTTTTACTTTGCAAATTACCATCTGTCGACACCTCTGGCCTTGGACACGTGTCATTTCAAATCGGTTGCACAAAGGATGATCGACAGTTATTCAGTTTTTTTCTCTGCTCTGAATTGCTGAGACTACTTGAAAACACCGCTACTAAAATTGTAAACATGACAGCATGAGAGGACTCTGTCACATGTAAAGGGCTTGCAAACTGCAGAAGTATGAAAATAAAAATATAATTAATGTACCAAAAGTGAAAGTCCTTATTATGCAGAAAGACTAATTAACAAATAATGTATATTTTATCTAATTAGGTCATAATGAAAGGCATTTTCATCACTTTAGAGTTGCAGCTGCGAAACATAATTTTAATTTTAATTTAATGTAATATTAACCTGTGATAATGCATTAGAACTGTTGGTTACATTTTGTGTTATAATCCGAATCAAATAATTGATTCTAGAGAGGATTCTGTAGACCTTTTAAAGAGAAATAGTTATTGAGAGTGAAAACTTAGCTTGCAATATGTAGTTATGAAAGGCTACTTACATTTATATATTGATTATATTGAAAGTTCATATTGTGGTCATCATATTGCTAAACAACAGCAAAATAAATATAGTTTGACCTTGTTTTGTATGATGAAGTAAATAGAAGACAGTGTTTCTGTAAAAAAAAAAAAAAAACCCGAGCAAATACCTTTGATAATGATTACCTTCTCTCAGTCTTAGTAATCGATATGTCATTGATTTGGAAACACACAACACAGACACACAATTAGAGGAGGCTTACACATAAGTGGATCCGGATATATGAAAAAAAGGACTGAAGAACAAACAGAAGGAATGAGAAACATATCACACATTTCAACATATCACAGAGGTACTCATTCAGCTTTCACTTTTCTGAACAAACAGACACATACACACAGACAGACATATATACACACACACTCAGTGTCCTGAGCTGGATTGCGATTCAAACAAACATCCAATTTGCTAGGCAGATTACCCAGGGGGCCTTGATGTTTGCTACCTGAGAGGGGGTGGGAGGTGACTCATCGGGAAGATGTTAATATCAGTTGTTACACACACTCACACACACGCACGCACACGTACGCACAAACAAGGAGCCAGTAAATATTAATTCTCAACAGAAGCAGACCGCAACTGGCAACTTAATTACACTCATTTCACTGTGATTGTCTCCCACAGGAGCACAAAAAACACACACTAACACACTCAGAGAAGACAATTTGGCCCTAACACTGCGAATTAAGGATATTGTCATTTTGGATCATTTCCCTTGTAAGTGTGTGTGTGTGTGTGTGTCTGAGTGTGTGTTAGTGCTCTTTTGTGTGATTAGAAATACGGCTGCAATTAGTAACTGCAGCAACACAATAATACTCCAACTGATATCCTTGCCTTCCCGTTTGCAGTGATTCATTTCACATCTTACATATATTTAACTTTCTCTTTCCTCCACAATGACGTATGCCGACTCCCTGCCGAGAACCCACTGGCAGCAGATGCATCACGTTGCTGCAGCAATCACACAATGATAATGTACCAAATAATTGAGAGGCCCTTGAAAAACTGAAAAAAGAGGAAAACTTGTTGAGCACAATTAAAAAGGTTGTTTACCAATTTAAAGTCATTAGAGAAAGATAGTGAGGAAGATTACAGGGAAATGGCTTTCTACAGCTTGTTGCGAGTTCCAGCTCCAATTATTTAAATCTTTGATTACGAGTTTGTGTGAAATTTCCCTGAAGTTCACTTTGAAGGATAACTCCGAAAAACCTAACTACTCTTTGAAGAGGTGAGTTATTTAAGAGGTGCAGCGATTTATACTAAACTTCTGGAAACAAGTTGTGAACACATCACTGATGTATTATCACTTTGGTGGTGATCAGTTGCTTATTTACACATCCAGCAGCAATGGAACAAACTGATCAGTCATTTGAATTCATGTTGGTCTCTATGAACTCCTGGAGAAAATATCTGCGCTTTAGGTGCGAACTTTATCAATCTGTCCTTTTTGGAGTTAAGCGGTAGGGTCAGGGGCACCAACAAAGGGGGCCTCGGGGGGACCATGGCCACCCATGAAAACTCATTGGCCATTCCTGTAGCCAATTCACAGAAACTCTGATGTCTCAGTTGTAGTCAGTGCAACTACAGGGTTCCAGTGCAAGTAAAAGCAGAATTAGATGATATTAACAGCTATAGATAGCACCAGTCAGTCCATTCAATAGGGAGTGTAAATACACAGTTTATGTGCATTTTGTTGATGGAAGTACACACACAGAACTCAAAGCATCAACAGGAGCTGACATTCAGCTTGTTGTTTCCTGCTGTTTGCAGGAGTCTTTCCTCTAATTACTCATAATTATAAACGATCCACAACATGGAGGCATGGAGACAGGATTGATCAGGATGTAATGGCATATAACACTGTGTACTTTTCTTCAATTCAGACAGGTGAGTCATCACATGCAGAGTCAGAGTTTATCAACTGCACTTAAATCATTTGTTGCACAGTTTAATGCACAGCTTCATCACAACGTGAGAATATTTTACTTTTCTAAAAGGACTGGTCCTGACTACAAGTCATTTTTTCTAAGTAAGAAGATTTTTCCATTTTATATCTACCAAAATATGACAAGAAGTAGCCCAGTGACAATGAAAACATAGATTTTATTGTACCGTAAGTTGCTGTAGTCTGACAAATTGCCATCATGCATGGACAGAATTTCAGTGGTTAAATTATACACCGATCAGCCACAACATTATGACCACTGACATGTGAAGTGAATAACATTGATCATATTGGTACTATGTGGTGTTCTGATGGAAAACCTTGGATTTTGACATTCATGTTGATGAGACTTAGACACCCAAATAAACACTGTCCCTTGTCTCCTTCATGCAAATGGAAATCCCAAATGTCACTGGTCTACCCCCGCAGGAAAATGCACCCCACCACATGAAAAAAACATCAAACAATCAGGAACATGTTGAGGAACATGACAATGGCCCAACATGTTGATTTGACCTCCAAACTTCCTACACCCCATTCTGATCAAGCATCAGTAGGATGGAACAAGTTTGATTGACAGAGGCCCCACTGCACAAGCCAGAGTACCCAAAGGATCCAGTGCCAACATCCTGGTTCCAGACCCCATAGGACACCCTGAGAGGTCCTCTTGTCCATGCCCAATGGTTCAGAGCATTATTGAGCACATAAGGGGGACCAACACAATATTAGGCAGGTGTTCAAATGCCATGGTCTGTTTTCCCTGCTGACCTCTGGCAGGAGGTTCTGCAGCATCCGCAGCAGGACGTCCAGGTTCAGGGACAGTTTCTTCCCCCTGGCTGTTAGACTGTTGAACACTCACATATTTCAATAAATACTGTCACAATTCCACCACTTTTATTTATTTATACTTTTATTTTTTTTATTTTCGTAACTCCTTAAATATACTGCACTTTATATGTTATATGTTACACTTTTTTATCCATTGCGAGCCAAGCAACGATATCTCGTTCAACATGTGCACTGACAGTGTGTTTGTTAAATGACAAATAAAACAAGTCTAAGTCTAAGTAAACTATGGAACTTAAATACCCTGCAGCATCCCTTCCCTAGGGCTAATCTGAATGATTGTCACTAAAATGTTAACTGTACCTGTATTAGTCTATGCACTAAAAAGAACTAGTAATACTGACTGTAAGGTGAGAAACCGAAACATGGATTTCCTGACCTCTCATACTGACATAGTCTTCAACTGTCCTCTATACTACAACAGTACAGTGGATTTCCTGAACATTTTTGTGTCACCCCAAGATTTTCGGTGGCCACCCTTCAGTGGCAACACTGGTTGGTATACAGTGGAATTTTTGAGTTTTATGCTGTTAGAGCATGAGGAGTGAACCAAAACAGCAAAGTTGCAAACCACACAGCTAAACAATGAGTTGTAACTGCCTATAAAGCTCTGCAGATTAGGTTTACTAATCACAACAAGAGACCCTTTTCACACTGTCACATTGTTTTCAAAGTGTCATTAGATAAAAATGCCAATTACAGCCAAATTATTGTGGTAAAAGCTGTGTATTCATGAAAGTATGAGCATGCTATACGCCAAACAACAACTCCAACCTTCATACAGTCTCTTTCCACATTGCATTCACCTCTAACTGAACAAATCCCGCATTGCAGAACCGTCCAGGGCCTATGTAAATTCCTTGGGCACCTATCTAGTTCTTGGGGAGGCCAAGCTCAGACCCGAAATAGCAAATGCTTTATGAAGACACAGGGGAGAAGATGATACAAACAAGAAGTCAAGTTTAAAGGCTAGCACAGTAGTTTTAATGCAACCGAAGCACAGCAGCGTCCAGGACAGCAAAAAATAGCACAAAGCATGGTTTGAAAGGGAAAGGTTGGGGCTTTGGTGCTTGTCTCAAACATTAGGAACAAGAGCTGCACCGTGCTGATGACATTTATATGAAATGCCTTTGGAACAGCTCCCACGGTTTTTCATTCCATTTTGAAAAGACAAGGGCTAAACTCGAGCATGCCTCATAAGAAAAAAAGATCACTGATGCTCCAGATTATCAGTATGAATCAGATTTTTCACTGTGCTTGAAATGCCACTGTAATACATTTCAGTGTCCTCTCATACTGGGGAATTATTTCGAGCAGATTGAGCATAAGACTGGAAAGGATGAAGCTATTAAGTTTTGGTTCAACATTTTGGATAAACTCGTCTGTTTTTTTTTTTTCCTTCCCTCAATCCAGAAAAAGATGGAAAATGAGGAAGAAAGCCGGTAACAGATGGAGTCGGAAAGTGAGAAAACAATACCAAGGTAGAGGGACAAGGAGACAGGGAGATGAAGGTATATAGATAGAGACAGAGGCAGACAGGCAGATGGAGAGAGGAGTGAGCAAATAAGAGAGAGTTAGCGATGGATGGGTGCTGTGATAGCAGCGAAAGTAAGCAGGGCAGGAGTTGTTTTGAGCTGCTTGTTTGGACAGATGGACGTCTGTGTGCTAATTACAGACTGAGTGCTTGACACTGTGAACACAATCAAAGAAGAAACTAGCTTTATTTGCTCAGCTTCACCCACACGTAGGCATGCACACAGAAAGAGACACTTATATACACACCAGACACCAATGAAAACAGTTTGCCAGCGCCACAGAGAGGCACAAACGCACACTAATACACACAACTAGGCACAAATACAGACCTGCAGAGCATACTGTTATCGGAAATGCAGTAACACACAATGCAAATGAATGGCCGCGCTTGGCACAAATGCTGGAGGACAACCGGATCACACAGGCCCGTTCATTTTTTTCCTGCAAAATCCAATTTTCAGCCATTTTCAAAAGCAACATCGCTCCCGACTAACTTCTCAGCTCAGTTTAATCATCTTGTCTCTGTTACTGCAGCATTTAAATTCTCCTTATCTTACATTTGTGCAGTTGAAAACAGATCCCCAACACTATCCGACTTACCGAAAGTCTGCTTTGTATTTAAGCATTTTAGCACAGAACCTTCACTAAAGTTACTAATAGCACGAGATGCCTGAAACTTTGTGACAATGAGAGACACAGATTGGCATCTCAACAGAGGAAACAGCAAGAAGTAAACAGCAAAATGCTACATAAACAGGAAAAATCAACACAGTCTGTACATACTCACACACATTTGGAGACTCAAGACTGAAAATATCACTGAAATCCATCTTTCTACTGACTTTTCTATTTCAATTGCCTATCATAAGAAAAATAAGTTTTACGGTTAGCAAATGTGTCATATATTTACTGCCTCCAGCTTCTTAAATGTGACAGTCGTCTTCTTTTCTGTGCTTTGTATTAATGCTTTAAACATTAATACACAAAAAAACAACATCTATGGGGCATTTTACTATTATTTGACATTTCCACTCCCACCCCAACCGGTGGAGGCAGATGGCCACCTTCGCAGAGCCTGGTTCTGTTGAATCGTTTGTTTTCCCCCTCCCACTGTTTGTTTTTGGTTTCTTCCCACCTTCGCTGACTGCTTGCTGATAGGGAATCTAAAAGCAACTTTGGATTGGATTGTTGGGTTTCCATTTTCTGTTTATAATTCGTAAGGTCTGCACCCTACTATGTTAAGCACTGTGAGATGATGTGTTGTGAATATGGGCCATATAAATAAAATTGAATTGAATTGAATTGAATTTGTTTTACTCAATAAATCAGTCATATTTTTTTAAATGACCATGAAGATTATACAGTAGTGCATATGATAGTTAGTTGGCCTACAAAATCATAGCAAGTGCGAGTGTTTATCTTATGTGAATGTGGGAAGTGTGATGGAAATGACACCGTTGCCACACCAGCACAGTACTTGGTTAGTTTTGTGACCATTTTTTATGCATTATTCACCTCTCGAAAGGTAGAAGTATCTCCTCAAAAGTGTCCAAAGAACTGCCACACTTGTTTTCAATTGCATACTACCTCCTAGACATAGTAATGTAAATGCCTGTAACTGTTTGCCCACACTGACAGGAGGCTTTGCTGATGTCAGGGTCAGTTTATTTCAGTAAAGCTTCCACACTAGTGCATCCTAGTCAGTGTTCTGAGCTGCCGAGATCTTGTGCAGAAATTAATAAATGCTAATAATATTTTAAAAAGTGGCAGTGACTGTTTAGCAGGTTGCACTTCTTCTCCCTCCCTCTCTTCAGCCATCTTGCAGAAGCATGTGTAATCAGCGGATGAGTCCTGGATGAGGACATCTGTTCGGTTTGGCCCATTTGCATGAGCAGTTGTGATTTATCGCCGGTGCACTGTCTCGTATTTGTAGTCTGTTCAGTCAGAAGTGAATGTTTTATTTTAATTTGGTGACCTTGACTTCTTCCTTTTTTTGTTCCTCTGTGATTAAAAGTATCTATGACTTATAAGGGGACACTTCTGCCTCCTCAAATCAAATTGAAATACAAAAAGGGGAACTTGTGGGACAACAGACTTGAACACAACTTGGATATTCTGAGTAATATGTAAAAATAAAAAATAAAATAAATAAGACGAAAAATGGCCTCTGTCCATTAAAATGTTCCAGGAGGTGGGCCCATTTCAGAAACACTGGAAATAACCACAGCAATACAGGAAACACAATTGGAAAAGCTTATAATAAAAAAAGACCTTTATACCTCTAAAAAACTGCAACTCATTCCAAAGCACACCACCGATTGTATTGTAGGTATATTCCCCTTTGGCCAATTACATGAAATGGATCATTTTCAAACACTGATATGTATTTCTGGCACATAACACAGGCCAATAATTGAACCGAAAAGATAAAACAACCTTAAGGGCTCCGTGCCACATGCATAGCAGCCAACCATGGAACCAAGACCAATTCTTCCTCCCAGCAAGGCAAAGGGTGTTTTCCAATATCCATACTATCACAATGGATAGCATGCAAGAAAAAGATTTAGCATGGCCTAAAACACAGTATGTCAAATGTCGTAGAAGTATGCAAGCCAGCATGCAATCCTTTGCACCATTACATCACATACGCTGATCAGCCACAACATTCTGACCACTGACAGGTGAAGTGAATAACATTGATCATATTGATACTATGTGCTGTTCTGATGGAAAACCTTGGATTTTAACATCCATCTTGATGAGACTTAGACACCCAAATAAACATTGTCCCACAACAAACACACTCCCTCATGCAAATGGAAATCTCAAATGTCACTGGCCTACCCCTGCAGGAAAATGCACCCCAACACATCAAACAATCAGGAACATGTTGAGGAACATGACAATGGTCCAACATGTTGATTTGACCTCCAAACTTCCTACACCCCATTGTGATCAAGCATCAACAGGATGCAGTGGAACAAGTTGGATTGACAGAGACCCCACTGCACAAGCCAGAGCACCCAAAGGATCCGCTGCCAATGTCCTGGTTCCAGACCCCATAGGACACCCTGAGAGGTCCTCTTGTCCATGCCCAGTGGTCCAGGGCATTTTTGAGCACATACGGGGGACCAACACAATACTAGGCAGGTAGTCATAATGTTATGCCTGATTGCTGTACATTGCAGTGTCTCAAGCAAGTATAAACGGGCTTGTAATGCTTACTTTCAATTATATGCTGCCTCCTACATCTAAAAATGTCCAGTGCAGCTAAGACTGGTTCGCCCAAATGACAGTATGTCGAATACAGTAGAAGCATGCAAGCTAGCATGTATTTTTGGCCTTTTTGACCCACAATCCTTTGCACAATTACGTCACATACGTAGCAGTGTCTTGCACAAGTATAAACAGACTTGTAATGCTTACTTTCAAATATGTGCTGCCTCTTAGATCTAAAAATATCTAGTGCAGCTGAGACGGGCTTGCCCAAATCACAGTATTTCGAATACAGTAGTATAGGCAGAGACAGAGACACAGCAGCTAATGTTGCACTACAGACTGCAATGGTCAAAGTTTAGGGCACAATATGACGACAAAGTATTATGTCTAAATTGTATTCATATGTGCATATGCATGTGATTTAGAACACAGCCTAAGACTTTGTAAATACACTTATAGCACAACCTTAGTGCCAAATTACATATTTTTGCAGTTGCATCATACGACACCAAAGCAACAGACAAGATCACATCCCCCCCTTTTGCAGTTCACGCCGAGCATACATATATTCCACAAGATGAAGATGAGAAACCAAAACTGTCTGAAGAGGTGTTAAAAATGGCTGACAGCTCTTACAGTTGGAAAAAAAAAACATTTACATTTCTTTTCAATCCTGGCACGCATCTCACTGTAAATATTGCAAATAAGGTGCTTGCTGACTCACTGGCAGCTGACAACAACCTTCCAACCTCTTGTTCACTCACACAGGTGCTTGAAGTTTCATCTAAACCAGCTGGGTGGAGCTATGGAAGAAGGATCTAACTTTATATGCTCAAAGAGTTCTGAAGGGTCAGTGAAGAGTCTAGTATTTTTTCCTCTTTGTTAATGATTTTTAAAATTGGAGGCCCTGCAAAAAGGCCAACTTTGATGGTGTTGTCTAAGATACAAAAGGCCAGAAAACATCCAACTCCCTCCCTCCACCTCTCTTCATTCACCCTTGCTTCCCTCTAACTTCTCACCAACTCTATCTTGATCTCCCCTCTTCCTTATTCTTTTCCCTCGCTCCGATTCAAGGCCGTGTGCGAGCTTGTTGCATTAGCGAGCTGCCCCGACACATTCCCACATCCCTTCACAGCTCAGTCACCTCCAAGCAGCCTCATTAGCAGAAAACATAACGAGTGGGGCCTTAACGGGCTTAACGAGGGCCTAACGAGGTGTTGGTGTCTGTCGTTACCGTGGCGTCTGGTTGCGCCTCATCAGGCAGCCATAGAAAACAAGGTACCAGGCACCAGATGTTCTCCTCTGTTTTAGTTTTTATCTTGTGTTTGCTCTGTTTTTCTACCTGGACTTTAGTTTTTAATTTTTTTATATACTTTGGTAATTGAAAAAGTTGGACAAAATGTGAATTCATTTTGAAGCAGGTACAGACCTTTTTGCACAGGCGTAGTAATAATGATGGCTGCATTCAAGGTCCTGCAGTTGTGGGTTCTGGTTCACTGTCATGGCTTCCTGGGACGCCTAATGGAATGGAGTCATCATTAATCTTATTAATCTCACCTGTGCTTTGCCTGCAGGGACAAAGCAAACATGTCTTCCATGAAAAGGGCCAATTAATTTACCCTTTTGCAGCACCAGACTTTCTATTGCGTGTCCAGCCCAGACTAGTTAACTAAAAGAGAAATAGTCATGCAGTCCACAGCCACCGAGTGAGTTATTCTCAAGGACACTTTGCATAGAAGATTAAATTATAATGTGAACTGGAACTAGACACCCATTACCCATTGATGAGGGCATAAATATTTTGTTTTCCTGGATTGCAAAATCATTGGCATCAATAGTTAACGCCAGATTCAAACAGAGGACACAGATATAAATTCATTCTAGGTCAAAAAGCAATAAAAACTGTTGAGCTACATTCTATTTATGCATTGATGTGAAAGTCTTTAGATCAAGAAAGGCTTTATTGATGTAAAGCTATCAGATATGTGCGTATTAAAACATCAACCATGAGTGCAAACTTCAAAATAGTCATATTTAAGAAAATGTTATCACACTAGTTTTATCTTGTTGTGACAGTTTTAGTTAATGTCTGGTCATGAAAAAAGTCACATAGCAGCTAAAATGAATAGTTTTTAAGGGTTGCATGCTTACAAATACAAATGAGGACTGTCTGGAAGAATGGAATCCCTCTTTTCCCCATTTTTTTAACAAATATTGTTTGTGTAGTGGTGTCTAAGCCCTGGCTTTTACTACCATCTGCCATCCTGTCCTTGGTGACACAGCAGGGTCGCATCACATCACATATATATCCTCGTCCTCCGTCTTTCTCTCAGGGCGTTCGCAGGCCTGTGATTTGTCAGACAGATGTGTTGCAACATCTCTAAAACTTAAACCAACAACCCTAAGCACCTCTGTGTGTACAATAACAAGGACTTTTTAAACTTTTTAGAGAAGGGATTTTGGAGACTCACATAAAAATGACATTGTCTGTCCCAGCGTTGCCTTTTCAGTTAAGCGCATCCAATCTTCTCCGGTTCATAAAATACAGTGAAAAAACTTTGCCCTGTAAGTTTGCTGGGGTTTAAATGCACTGAGATGATCAGAGCTTGCAAAAAAAGGTTTATTCAGATTATCCAAACCAAATGTTGGTAATAAAACCTAATTCGAGGAAAGACAAGCGCAACTACGACAACAACAGTCGCTCAGTGTTAACACATTAGCCAAATTAACAACAAATACATGGCATACAGATGCTGCATATCTCCACGGGACTGCAAATGATGAACTACTTTAATGTGTAAGCCACCATTTCCAGTAATACTGAGAACACAGGATGAGAGTTTTTAAGCAAAATTAAACATTAGATCATTTCAAC
Organism: Dascyllus trimaculatus; assembly: GCA_024666655.1. NCBI lineage: Eukaryota > Metazoa > Chordata > Actinopteri > Pomacentridae > Dascyllus > Dascyllus trimaculatus. The sequence continues at coordinate 25,970,299 of CM045449.1, read as the reverse complement.
AAATCACACATCTCAACTAGTTTTTAGTGTCCCTGAGAAAATCTGGTGTCCTGTGATTCTCAGTTTGCTTGTGTTTTCAGCATTTGTTCCTTGAAAGTGAGTATGTGTAATCAAAATAGTATTCCACATTTTATCATTGCTAAAATCAGTCATTTTGATTTGTTTTTGTGTTGTGTCTGAACGTGATTTAAAGTTCTCTTAACAACCATAACAAATGACCTATTTCCTTGTAAAGTAAAACTTCCTTGTGATAAAATGCTAAATTGTCAGTATAGAAAGATGAGCTTTATGGAGAACATTTATAACTGATTGATACAATTGTTAATTACTTCAAGGGTTGCATCATTGGTGATATACTGCTGTCTAGACTGACTTATTCTTCTTTATTGCTATCGAATTAGAGTTTTACATGTCATAATTGCATGTTTTGTCAAAATCGGTCATTTTGTTTCGGTTTTTTGTCGTGTCTAAATGTGTTTTCTCATGTTTTGGTGTATAAAGTTCTTTCAACCACCATAAAAAAAAGGCCAGACTTAATTCAAAAAGACTTATTTCCCTTTAAAATGGAGCTTTTTTAAGACAAAATGTTAAACTGTTAGTCGAGGAAGATTAATTTCACAGAGAACATTTAAAAGTAATTGATGAAATTGTTAATTATTTCGAGGGCTGCATGATGTCAAGTCATGCTGTCTATGTAAACCCAGTCAGTCTGTTCAAGTGGTTTTTCCTTCAGATGGGACAAGAATATCAATAAAGCATCATATTTTTTAGTGCTCAATTTTCTGTGTCTTTACGATTTATTACAATGAGAACTCACAGAAGTTAGTCATGGTAAAACTTTCCCACTCATCCATAGACTAACTTATTCTTCTTTATTGTTTGTTTTCGTTGTTCTGCTTTTTTTTGCCCCCCTGAATGTTTACTGAACTAAAACAGACCGTTCTGTCATCTGCCTGCCGTCGCGACACGTTTGCTGCTGACAAGGCCGCTAGGCTGGCTCAGACTGAGCCGCTAATCCTCCGGTAAGAACCGATAAACCACTACAGCTGCGGCAGGCAGGCTGCCACCTGAAGCCAGCTGGACTGTCTCATGCCACACACACATGGATAGACACAAACACACACAGCGATATGCATCATATAGGATGTCAAACAAACACACTGCAGCTTCTCTTGTTTTTTCCACATCTTCTGACTCTTGGTGTATATTTTCATCCTCAGGGTCACTTGTGTGATATTTATGTTTTTTTAATTGTTGCTCTGTGGATATCGTGTGTGTGTGTGTGTGTGTGTGTGTAAGTAGTAGAAGGAGAACAAAAGGGATAGAGGGGTTAGACTGGGGAAATAAGGGCTTACCTGTTTATTTATTCATTTATTTTACACACACGCACACGTGCACACACGCACACACATGTGCACAGACACACACAAACACATGTGCACGCACGCACACACGCACACACACACACACACAAACTCCCAGAGATTTGGACCTAGACCAGGAGAGCAACAGCTTGCAATGAATATTCAGTGAATGATATTGTGTGTGTGAGAGAGAGAGAGGAAGAGAGAGAGAGGCAGATTCATATGGAAGTACGGCTACCGCCTTGTGTAATCCCACTCAACAGGAAACATACACTCCTGGGACGGGACATTTTGTCTGGTGTGTGTCTGTTGTCGGTGTGTGTGTGTGTGCACTTCTCACTGAAGTACCTCGGAGACTAGCAGAGGGGTAGCTACTTGTGTTTCTGAGTTAAGTAGAAAATCGGCGCGGCTAAAAAAAACAAAAAGGTTTGGGCTAAATAGAACACACACGCAGCCAAACACACAACTTTAGCTCTTGGCTGCTTTCATTTTTTATTTAAGCTGTTGTGAACAAGTCAGCGTTTGTGTGTCCTTTTTTATGTGTAATTACAGGTTGTGTGCTTTGCTACCAGCCAGTTTTCACATTGAAAGCAGTGTTGGGAACATTCTGGACATGAGCTGGATGGATCTCAAAGCATGCGTTATGAGTTTGTCTTGCTTTTGTGAATGAAATTTGCACATTTAGATGAATTGTCTGTAATTCCCGTGTTTCATTGCTCTAGTGTTTTAAATTGTCTTGACATGTGAGAGTTGACATGTGTCTCATATATACAGCTTCTTTTATGTTGTTTAGCTTAACTTTAAAACAAAAAGTTCAGGTGCATATACCTGGAGTACAAGCAGTATATGCTTTGACTAATGCATAGTGAAGGTTCTGCTGCTTTCTTCACATTGACATCGTGATTTCACCTGTTCCAAACAACAGGATAAACACAGAGAGGCATCATGCACACATGTGGCTGCATGCATGCATTAGGAGACGAAGCACTCATCAGTCTTTGTTAGGAGACTTCAGGTAGCATTTGTGCCTCTAATTAGATGCGCGTAGTTTCGGAGCTTGTTTGCAGCGGAAAACAAATTAGTTGATTAACGCGCTGATGAGATGTGATTGGATAAATTGACAGTAGGATCATTTTATCAGCTCGTTATTCAGCCTGTTGTTTCGTCAGTCACTGAGTCCAAGATCCGGTTAGTTAATCAGTGAGACAGCCAGTTGATTAGTCAACCAACCAGTCACACTTTTTCCCTGCTGAGGTTTCACCTCTTACCATTCACCTCTGTTTCTACTAACGAACACTAAATGCTTGGTAGCTTTTTGCTGATTAGACTGTTACATGGTGAAAACAGTGTGCAGCAAATAGCTACTGAACAAGTACATGTATGTGCCTTTATAGAAGGCAGAAATGATAAAGTAACAACAGTCTTGTTGCATGCAGACTCTTAATATGAAATAAGGAACTATTATTGCAGAGGAATTAGTTTCACTCTGTCCATATTTGAGCCAGTGATTATTAAAGGTTTTATGAAACAAGTATTAGTGGCACAGATGTACACCAATCAGGCATACCACTGTGACCATCTGCCTAATATTGTGTTGGCCGATCTTATGTAGTCAAAAATGCTCTGAACATTGGGCATGGACAAGAGGACCTCTCAGGGTGTCCTATGGGGTCTGGAACCAGGACGTTGGCAGTTAATCTTTTGGGTACTCAAACTTGTTCCACTGCATCCTGTTGATGCTTGATCAGAATGGGGTTTAGGAAGTTTGGAGGTCAAATCAACATGTTGGGCCATTGTCATGTTCCTCAACATGTTCCTGATTGTTTGATGTTTTTTTCCATGTGGTGGGGTGCATTTTCCTGTGGGGGTAGGCCAGTGACATTTGGGATTTCCATTTGTTCTGGGACAATGTATATCTGGGTGTCTAAGTCTCATCAACATGGATGTCAAAATCCAAGGTTTTCCATCAGAACACCACATAGTACCAATATGATCAATGTTATTCACTTCACCTGTCAGTGGTCAGAATGTTGTGGCTGATCAGTGTATGTTGAATTGACTGTAACTTTTTTTTAAATAATGAAGAGTTTTTGCCCCTCTCTCCCCCCTTTGCATTACTGCACAGCTTCAAATAGGATTATTATTATTCTCTTGCACATTTCCAGTTCTTTTTTACACTAATACTATGTAACCTTGTATATTCTCAGGTGACTATTTGCACATTCCTGATAAAAAAAGGAACTTTCACTGCAGTGGAATTGGTTTCTTTGATTGGTTAACACTATTTGAACTGTGTGGCAGAATTTTCACTCTGCCGGTGATTATTAAGGGATTTATGAAACAGGTATTTGTGGTACGGATGTAAGCTGAATTGACTGTAACTCAGGATTCTACAATCATATGGCTAAAGAATAAGCTCCCCCCATTTTTATACAGTGACACACATAAGAAATTCTCAAAATAGCATAGATTCATGTACTTTGTGTGCAGCAGAAGACCACACTGTGCAAAGGAGCATGTCATGTAAAGAGGAACATTCAAACATGAGTTTAATAAAACATGTTTTTTTATGGCCAGACATCCTGTTGATTGATGTTCTTTAGTCATAGTTACTAAAACATGAATGATGAATCCTCTCAGCTCACATTTTGTTCTACTATCTTCTGCTGTTGCATTTCTAGCAGGCTAACCACTGTGTTTTCTATAAAATCATTAAGTAGACACGGTAGGATTTTTTTCTACTACTTTTGCATTTTCACACTATGCAGTTTGCATTTCTTTTTCCATTGCAATACTTTACTCTATCTTGCAATACATTTTGTAATGCCATCCTTCATGTTTTGCATGTCCAGTGTTTTTTTTTGTTATATTCCTCCTGGTCCATAGGAACAGTTATATTTCTGTCCAGCCCACTGCCAGTTTAAAGAAACACCCTGCAAACACAACTGAAAGGAGACATAATATAACCTGTGACATGCATGATGCTTTTTTTTTGCTCATTTCTCCTATCATATGGCTATCCTGTCCTCAATGTACAACCACTAGCTGTGTGCACAGATGCAGCTGCTACACCCTGCAGGTCGGTGGATTTAGTTATTGCTCCGACTTTGGCTGTATTTAGAGTTGAATTTCTAGTGCAGCTTCAGTAGCTGTGCTGCAACTTTGCTGCTCCTGTTAACATGAGCCAAGAAAGCATTGTTTAGCCACACAGTATCTGAGCCTCTGCTGCTTCTACCAGATATGATTATCAGTGTCAAAACCACACACACAACTATGTAGTGAGTGATGCACCCATTATAAACTGATGTGTGAAGGCTGGATTCGTAACAACCCAAGTGCAGCCATGAGTACAGTCTGCTCACACAAGTATCCAGGTTATTTATGTCCTATGCAAACATTATAGTATGATCCACACTAGGATACATCTGAATCAGGATATAACAACTCTGTACGTGCACAGTCATATCATCAGCTCACATGCAGTCAGCAGATTTAAAAACAAAAGCCGATAATTGGGAACGATGACCTACACCCCGAGACCCAGACATTTTGATTGCTGTTGGCTATAAATCCAGATGTTTGCTGCCAGAATAACAGCTGTCAAAATCGCCTTACTGCGCTCTATTAAAGCACTGGAGGCTTTGCGAGTGAGGGACCCGCTGAGCCACAAAATATACAAAAATAGCGGTTAGTTTCAGTTATGTAACAGCGGCGCAGTGGTGAACAATGCAGGCAAACAGTTGTTCCGTGTCTGTTTTGGGGATATTACAGTCACAATAAGTATCACAAAACATGGCCAGGATGAGCAAAAGTTTCATGCTATTACACATTTGCTTGTCAGTACAGAAGACACAGATGAAAAGTAATCACATTATGTTCTATAGCATGTAATGAATAATGTTAAAATCAGGAGAACATACACTGATCAACCACAACATGATGACCACTGACAGGTGAAGTGAATAACCTTGGATTTTGACATCCGTGTTGATGAGACTTAGGCTATGTTCAGACTGCAGGGCCTAATGCTTAATTTGGATATTTTTGTGAAATCCGATTTTTTTTTCTTTGTATGTGATCTCCTGTGTGAACTTCGTACGAACCAAAAGTGTTTCGCATGCACAGAAGAGGACACAACAACGTCACATGCAGCAAGCATGGTCAGTGTTTGTAGAAGTAAAATGAGTAAAATGAAGTCCAGTAAAATGCGGTCCAGTTCTTTGTAAAATGGACAGGTAACATGTCCACAGCTGCTTCGTTCGTTTGAGTCTTTAGCCTCCTTATATTTGGCTTGGAGGCTCTTTATTTTTCTTTGTGATTGGAGCCAGGACCGTTTATACCCACGCTTGGCCATTTCTTTGGAAATGTTTTCAAAAACCACCCAGTTCCGATAAGACCGCTTGAGTTTGGCCTGAATAGAGCTGTCCCCCCAAATATTAGTTAACTCCGAATCCTCACTTTCTTGTCCTCTTGTCCACTGCGCATTATCGTCCGCCGTGGTTGTTCTTGTTCCTGCTCCTGCCTACTTGAATGCCGAATACAGAAGTTTGTTGTGTATCAGTGACGTGTAGGTCGGATAAATGCGACCTGGTCATTCAGACAGTTGCATGGCAAAAGATCAGATACGTATCAGATTTACGACCACATATCCAAGTGGCCTGGGTCGCGTTTAAAAACTAATCAGATCTGTATTGTTCAGACTGTCATGAAAAGATCAGACACAGGTCACACAGGGGCAAAAAATCAGATTTGGGTCACTGTAGCCTGTTGTCTGAACATAGCCTTAGACACACAAATAAACATTGTCCCACAACAAGCACACTCCTTCATGCAAATGGAAATCCCAAATGTCACTGGCCTACCCCTGCAGGAAAATGCACCCCACCACATGGAAAAACATCAACCGATCAGGAACATGTTGAGGAACATGACAATGGCCAAACATGTTGATTTGACCTCCAAACTTCCTACACCCCATTGTGATCAAGCATCAACAGGATGCAGTGGAACAAGTTGAATTGACAGAGGCTCCACTGCACAAGCCAGAGTAACCAAAGGATCCAGTGCCAACGTCCTGCAGACCCCATAGGACACCCTGAGAGGTCCTCTTGTCCATGCCCAATGGTTCAGAGCATTTTTGAGCACATAAGGGGGACCAATATATTCTCAAGTGATTATTTGCGCATTCCAGCACACTAATAACATTTCTATTAATTTTTGTGATTTATCAACCCCTGATAACACTACTCCTAATGTGACTGATATCACTGCTTCTTATTTATCTTGTAACACTAAATACCTACAAGTGGCAACACTTTTTGATCTGTATGTAACTGTTTACTGTCAAATTAAATTCCTTGTACGTGAAAACCTACTTGGCAATAAAACCTTTCTGATTCTGATTTAAACTACTGCAGTTGGGCACCAGTGTATGTCTCGTCTATGGCTCCAAATTGTTCAGAGACAACCCTGTCCCCACTTGCACTGTGGTCACAACCAGCAAGGGTTTATTACATAATACGGAGTACTTCAATATATCAATAAAACACCTCTGTGGATGGGAGGGAATTTTATTTCGAAGGAATCCAAACATTTTGCATGGGAGCACAAAACTGGAAGATTTCAGGAAAGTTATTGGTTATAAGTTAGCAAAATGTAGTTCCAGAAAAAAAATCCCACTGTGAATCTTTAGCTTTTTTTCTGTTGATTTGTAGAAAATTTAACACATGGGCCCTGTAATGAAAGCTATGCAGAAGTCAAATCAGGAAGATGTGTTCACTCACATTCCTTCGCCACTCCTCTCAGTGAATATGGGATATTGCTGCTGCTGTATTCATGTCATCTTTCCCGTCACTTCACTCTAAGTTTCAGCGTCACCACACTCATCCAATAATCTGTCTGCCCAAATTCTCAAAACCAATCCGCTTCTAGACCCCATTCTTTAAATTCATTGTAGTTCTGTCACTCTTCCTCCCTTAGTGCTATCATCTATCCATCCTTCTTCCTGTCGCCACCTCATCCCGACTGTTGAAGTGATCTCGAGCCTTCTCCATTAGCCACCTGCTAACTTTGCTCCGCCACCACCAGCATCTAGAATTTGGGGGTTCCTATCCTCATCTGCTTCCTTCTTCTGCAGCTCTGCCCTATGAAGCTGCTACTCACCAGAGTCTAACCACCAAATTACTCTGCTCTAGCATCCTTGCGTTTCTGCAAAAAAAAACTTTTGTTCTCTGCTTTCACATATTTTCCTTACTGAATTATCTGCTGTGCAAATTTCGGCCATGCCAGTGTGCCACTTGGAACAGCAAGGTCAGGGAAAACCGCAAAGCAGCAAACGAGGCAGCAGAAGCCGAATCATCAATCAAACTGCACAAGTAATTGAGATTCTGTGCTAAGAAATATCGCAATAATACAAGTTTTATACTTTTAAGTCAAAACTTAACACTAAAAAATGACCTGGAATTCTAAATACTCAAGGTCGAAGAAACAGACCTCCTTTCTATCTATAGAATTAATCCTGAAAAATAAAATCTAATTGCAAAACAAGGTCAGCTTAATGACTGGATTCTCTCAGCCGACTGAAGTGCAATTAAAAGCAATTCATCTGAGGATTTAAAAAAACTTGCTTTTAATAATTTTTGAAGAGCAACAGCAATATCTTTGGTAGCTTTCATTTATTATATACTAGAATATTAGTAATGCATATCTACATCCCTAATACTAATAATACACATAATTCATGACACCGGAGGGGGAGGAAGACAGACAGAGCCCACTCTCTCCCTCAGGCATGAGAACATCGGTGCTAAACATTAAAATCCTGTAAAAACCTTAAAAAACCTCTCCTCAGGTTCCTCCTAAGCGCTCCACCTCCATTCCCTGCCCCTCTAGATCCCACCTAGTCTCCTTGGCTATTTCTGGGCCAATTAAAGCCGTTTCTCTGCCCGGTTTTTGGAAGGCCGATCGGAGTGGACGGCCTTCAGCGTAATCCCAGAGAGAGAGGAGGGTAAGGATAAACTCAGCAGCAGGTCGTGGAGGAGAGGAACACCAAATGTGCGACTGGGCGAGGGAGGCAGGTGGAAACAGATGGAAAAAGAAAGACAGAGAAAAACAGCACAACTCTTTCAGCAAGACTTTAAATTTGTTGTTTTAGTAATGAAAACAGGTGAGGAGTTTATGAATCTGTGCAATGACTGAGAAACATGCCAGAGTTTGGAGAAAGCCTAAATCCAGTCTGAAAATATCAGGACTTTGTACAAGAGCTGCACTGTGCAACATGTATAGTGAGCCAGAGTTATTTCTACCAAAGTTTTTTTTTTCCAATTAATGATGTTCCAGAAATTCCTGGAACACAGATTTTGGTATGTTTCTGTGGTGCATTGCATTGCAAAACTGATGTTTTTGTTCTCTGGTCCCCTGGAGTCCACCAACCTCTCCAAAGTCTAGTCTTACCCTGAACCTAGAACCCCTTGGTGTCACATTTGAACACATTAGACACCCTTTAGTATCAATATTCAAGTCACAGGGTGGTTTGATGGACCCATAATACCTCCTTAAAGACTAGCAGTAGACACCAAGAGACTGTTCCCAAATGTCTTCTGCTGGCGTCCAAACCTTAACCAAGTCCAAGTCCAAGAGAAAGTAAAACTTGAGTCACAAAAATGAAATTAAATAAAAAAATAATGATCTGATGTGGGACACAAGCCTCAGTCTCCTGAATGAAAGTTCTGTGACAGAAAGTCTAATGGTGCCTTCAACCTCAGTGAAGTGGAAAAACTCCTATATGTCTGTCAGCATTAAATATTGACACAGGTGACGCCAATGTCAAAGGACATGAGCGTGTTTAAGGAGCAAGCAGCTTTGACAAAACAGTAGTATTTGATGCCCAGAGAATAAGAATGTGCTGTTTTAGAAAAGTATTTACATGCAGCACAAACACAGCATTTGTAGAACACACTGTTACTCACCTATTCACCACATTTGTTCTGAAACTTCCCTAATGAGGAGCTTAGTTGTTTTTTGTTAAAGTGCCTCTGTACTATGACTTCAAGCACTTTTCATTGCTGTTTTATGCATTGTTGTTTCAGAGTAAAAGCTCGACACAGAAGTCCTCACCTTTGTCAAACTAGTAAAACATTGCAACAATGCATGGACATACTCTTTGTTGTGAAAGTAAACCTGAAGAAATGAACGTTGGTCTGGACTTTGGGTCAAGTCTGAGAAGGGATGTGCAACCAAATGAGCTAAAATTGAGCTTTTTCCTCAACTTCAAACCCTAAACAGTTCGAAAATTGGATTTTTTTGTCTACTTAGTTGTAAAATCTTCCAAAAAGTTTATCTGTCTCATGCAGATCTCACAGAAAAGGAGCCCAACCTGTCTTATCTAGCCTGAGTGTGATATTATCATGCAAATATCTATTTTTCTCTTTGTTTTAGGGAGAAAGTTGGTTCCGAAGAATCAATTTCGTTCAGTTTAGGATTTATTCAACCTTCAGACGTGTCTTCATCAGTGACTTAGTGGTGACAACATTGCCAGCTCACATAACCAAAGTGGCCTTTAGTCAACTATTTAGCCTAGCCTTTAACAACTTTCTGACAGCAGTGCACTTATTAGCACAATCCAAGATATTAGACGTCTATAAAGATATCCTCGCTCCCGGGAGAGGCTGATTAAGACGGGGAAACACTCCCAGGTGAGGGTTCTTAAGCTGTCTTTAATATCTTAGATGGAGATGAAATCGATCCGCAATCCCATTCAGAGTGCTGAGGTGAGGATCTTCCCACAGCGAGACCACGACGCGTTACATAAAGCAGATTAATATCACTGCCGTATTTAGACTTCCGATAATTATTTCTCAACCTAATTTACAAAATACAGAATGCTGCAGTAAATGCCTCTGGTCATAAGACGAAAACAGAGTTTGTGAGTGAAGGGATGTGCTGTCTGTGTGTGTGAGTGAGTTCATAAGTAATTCTAAAGTAAAAGTCCATATGAATTTATTCCATGTAAAAACACCAAAGTTTGTTGTTATTATTAGTTATTAATCTGTAATTATTCTACCTTTCACTTTGTCCCACACTACACTGTAAAAAAATGAACATATTTAACAGCAATATCTTTTAACAATTTACTGTTATTTTACAGCTATTCCTTGTTTTGTTAAATTACAGACCACAACTAGTAAAATTACAGAAAAAAGTATTAATTTGCATGTTAACTGTAAAAAACAGAGCAAAACTGTAAATAATGTCTACATCAATAATCTGTATTTACACAAATAATGATTAATTCTTTTACAGTGTTTGACCATAAAATGACACAGTTGTACTTTATTTAAATCACCCAAAAATATGATTTTACATTTATTTGCCAACATTTAAAAGACAAATTATGTATATTAAGGATTATAATGGTAATGTTTTTTTGTTTTTTTAAATGTTTCAACCTCTAGCCTCTTTGTGTTTACAAATGGTAATTATTCCTTTATGGCATTTAAGCATAAAATTACACTATTTTTACAGTATTTAAATCTGCTAAAACATCTAATTATTTTACAGATATTTGCCATTATTGTCACCAATTTTTCCAGATTAGGATTGTCACAGTATTCCACTGTTTAACATATTTTTTCTGGCATGTTTCACAGATTCTTTTTTACAGTGTACATATGTAAGTTCATAGCATACACAGTATGTACCACATGGAAGTGTACCAATAGAAGCATCCAGAATGAGATGTGGTCCTATTTTCCTCCCACTTTTTGACTCTAATATTCTATCACACCCTATACGCCCACCTGATGTCCTCAGCCTTTATTTTTCAATTCCAGTCACCTGACTCACACACCCACCTTACCCATTTCCCAGTTAGCCCGGGTGCATTTATATTCATTCAGTCTTGCCTTTGTTCTTCTTCTTTTGGTTCCTCATGTTCAACACTTGTCATCCGGTTCCTGGTTGCTCCCACCCTCTGCTTGCTTTCATGTCATGATGATCTGCTTGCTGTTAAATAAACCAATGAAACTGCTCCTTCCTGGACACGGACACTTGGATCTTCCATCCTGCTTTTATTCTGCTAAATGTGACAACTTGAGTCAGTGCCAAACATATACAAGTCAAATGATGATAAATAATCAGAGAGAAAGATGAAGTCAAAAGCATGTTCACTACACATAAATTGTCATTTAGAAAAAAAAAACAGAAAATTGCAAGCTAATAAGAATTCTGTGCTTCAGTGGGTAACATGTTTTCTGCCCTATCTGCATTTTACATGCTGGTTCAAGCAGAAGCAGGCTTGTGAAAAATCATGTTTCTCATTGATGTTGTTCCCTCCCCTTCAATTTCATGCGAATATGCACATCCTGCTCAGCTCAGCATGTGACCAAATATGGATGCAACCCTATACTGCAAACCCACATGCAGTCAGGCAAACAACAGCATAGTATACAGTGATAAAAATATACACATGTACAAGGAATGATTCTATAAAATCTCTACTTAATTTGCTGAGGTGCTGCTGCACTATGGCTTTGGACCTGGGAAGAATTACCGGGATGTTTCTGTCCCTTCGGTTGTGTACTGTTGTATATACTAGAAGGCTTTACACACTATGGTTGTATTATGTTAATTTGGCTAAAGCTGTCACTGGTTTTAATTATTTATTTAATATTTTGGGGATTACACACACTTTTTTTATCATAAGTTAGATGAAAAGATCAGTAGCACTCTCATGTCTGTTAGATTTTCTTTACAGAAATACAAAGCCCTAGGTGGGAGAATGTCAGGGTAGATGGATGGAACAACAAAATGTCAGAATTCAAGTCAGTAGATAACCATTATAACCAGTTTCCAACCAGAAAAAAAGTTTTTTAAAATCACCATGGTCACAGTCATTCTAAGTAAGTAAACCTTACTCAGAATTGCCAGATAATAAAACAGATTGTTTCTGAACAAGTAAACAATCTGTTTTGTACCATCAGAATTCACCGATTAGCTTCAACATTCAAACCATCTGCTTACACCCCCCCTCTTGCCACCAAAACCATCAAGGCATTTACTCCACAAGACTTCTAAAGGTGTCCTGTGGTATCAGGTACTAAGATGTTTAAGTCCTGTAAATTGCAAGGTGGGGCCTTCATGGATCGGACTTGTTTATCCAACGTATCCACAAATACTTGATTAGATTGAGATCTAAGGAATTTGGAGGCCAAGTCAACACCTTGAACTCTTTGTCATGTTCTTAAAACCTTTCCTAAACAATTTTTGCACTGTTAAAGGCCACAAAAGAAATATTATTGCCTTGAAGGGGTGAGCATGGTCTGCAGCAGTGTGTAGATACGTGGAACAGGTCAAAGTAACATCCACATGAATGCCAGGACCTTCAAAACTGTCTTTGCTGACATGCTCATTGTCGGCACTGGGATACGGGTCAGCAAAGGCATAAACAGCAAACTGCAATGCACTGTATATGATGACCCTTTGAAATCTTCAGCAGTTTGTGTTACAGAAGTTGGAATCAAACCACAGAGGCCAACCTTACCTCTCCACACACACACATCAGTGAGCCTTGGGTGCCTATGACCTTGTGAGTGGTCCACTAACTGTCCCCTTCCTTGGACCATCTATGATGAGTAGTAACAACTGCATGCTGTGAAAACCACAGAAGATCTGTCATTCTGGAGATGATTTTTGCCCTTGACAAGAAAGTCAAGTATCCTTCCAAGATATCAACTTTAAGAACTTACTGTTCTTGTGTCACTGAAACCAGATAAGCAGTGTTATTCAATGCTGTGGCTGATGAGTATATAGGTGATAGTCTAGAGGACAATAAAAAATGATATTATCTTAGCTGAAGACTTGTTACAATAAATATCTCATTAAAACCACAACTTGTTTTTGTACAAGTTGTACAAATAATAAATTTGTTTCTGTGCAAACTAAACAGGAAATAACATGCTAATTAGTGAGCTTTAGAGCTGCTGGTTGGTGGATTTTATTAACCTCAGACAGAGCCAGACAAGCTGTTCCCCCATTTCCAGTCCTTGTGCTAAGTCTGGTAAACCAGCTACTGGCTGCAGCTTCATATTTACCACATGGATGCAAGAGCACTAAAGATCACCTCATCTAAAAGCAGGATATATATCCTATATATGTCCCAAAGCATCATTACCTTATTATGCAAGGAGAAACAAGCATGTAGCGAGTCTCAGCCTAACTGTGTCTGAACAAATCACACCAGAACAGTAAAAGACAACAAATAACAGACAGATGAGACAAGACTAAAATAGAATACAATAGAACTCGCGTCCGTCTCCATAATGCATGAATAAACTGGGCAGTTCTATATGTGGGTATGTGTTTGTGCATGTACACAGAGTGAGCAAATGTAAAGAGTGTGTGTGTGTGTGTGTGTGTGTGTGTGTGTGTGTGTGTGTGTGTGTGTGCTTAGTCAGTGGGTCAATATCAAGAGTCAAGCCTCATCCCTGTGTAATCCAGCTATCCTGATAAAGGGTTTTATATGTGTGTGCATGTGATAGTGTGTGTGTTAAGAACACACACTTTATCCCTGCGTAATCCACTGACCCTGACAAGGAAAAATGGAAAGTGATACCTCAAAGAATAGGAATTCCTTTCTCTGTTTATTATTTTACTTCCAATTATGTCTCCTTTCGAATGCGTTTTGCGCAATCAAGGACACAGATCGATGCAGATTTGGACTAATTGACTAAACCGTGGGAAAAAGCAACATGATTCACTCTGTCCAGCTTTACACACAAGTACGACTGAGCACTTTTAGAAGGTGAAGGTCTTCTTGATTATCTTGATTTTATTTTCGCCCATATTTATGTTGAGAAATGTTCTTGCATTGGCTTCAGATTTAATTGTTTTCATGTGGGCTGATGGGTAAAGCAGAGTTACATTATGCCAATGCTGCTGGGAAAACACTTCTCCATTGTTCAAAACTTGAACAATATCAGTCCTTTGTGGTTTCAAATCATTTTTGTGATTTCAGATATACTGGTTGTTCTATGTTGAAATCTTTACCATGTTTATGTTAGAAATGTTATTTTCTTATTGACCAAATTTCTGTTTATCCTTATTTTTTGACATGTATGTACACCGATCAGCCACAAAGTTATGACCACTGACAGGTGAAGTGAATAACATTGATCATATTGCTACTATGTGCTGTTCTGCTGGAAAACCTTGTATTTTAACATCCGTGTTGATGAGACTTAAACACCCAAATAAACATTGTCCTACAACAACCACACTCCCTCATGCAAATGAAAATCTCAAATGCCACTGGCCTACCCCCACAGTCAAATTCACCCCACCACATGGAAAAAACATCAAACAATCAGGAACATGTTGAGGAACATGACAATGGTCCAACATGTTGATTTGACCTCCAAACTTCCTACACCCCATTGTGAGCAAGCATCAATAGGATGCAGTGGAACAAGTTTGATGGACAGAGGCCCCACTGCACAAGTCAGAGTACCCAAAGGATCCAGTGCCAACGTCCTGGTTCCAGACCCCATAGGACACCCTGAGAGGTCCTCTTGTCAATGTCCAATGGTTCAGAGCATTTTTGAGCACATAAGGAGGACCAACACAATATTAGACAGGTGGTCATAATGTTATGTCTGATCGTTGTATATTTAGCCTGTGAGTCAGTGTTAATGTTGCTAATTTTAGCCAGATAGCTATTGAAAAAGCTTTAGCAAGGCCTTTAGCAGCATAAAGCTTCTCAAACTACAGTAGTCCCTCGCCATATTGCGGTTCACTTTTCGCGGTCTCACTGTATTGCGGATATTTAAATTGTATATAAAATACGTAGCAGACACCAGATGAGTAGACGCACGTATGGAAAACGCAGCTATGGCCACTTCCACTTGAGCTAGTCGGGCGCTGATTGATTGGCAGTGATTGAAGCCAGCCAGAACCTGCAGCCCCACACAGTGAGTGTTTACTGGAAATAGCCGTCAGAGAACTGGTGACAGTCTATAGGATTACCCACAACATCATCATCAGTTTCCCGGTAGGCAGCCGGACGTCCTCGGTGTCGGTGTGTTTAAAATATGGCAAAGTTTTTCCAAAGTGGGCGTTTCAAGTGAATCGCTGCATCGCTAGTTCCATTATTGGACACAGCTAAGAGTGGGAAAGGTTAATAACAGCGGAGGAGAGGGGTTATGAAGCCTTAAAATATATATAAATAATAAATAATGATAAGGTTGCTACTTCGTGGATTTTGTCTATCGCTGGGGGTTTCTGGAAGACGAGGGATCATTGTACTCCCAGTCTCTTGGAAATGTGGAGACATTCAGTGTCACAACATGCAAATAAACTGCTTGTAGCATCTTTATTAATGTGCATAGAAGTAGCCTATGTATCTAAGAATGGATTGACATCATTTGTAGTTCGTGGCTGAGTTAAGCTTTACTGAAGCACATAATGTTTTTTAATTCAGGTTGCTGTTGAGTTCTGTTGAACTTTGAAGTGTTAATTATCATTAAGCCGCACCTCGTCCATGGCACTTCTGAAGCCATTTAATCTTATTGTTTTTTTAATTACATAACAATGCACTTTAGTGATTATGCTAAGGACAATGAACTACTTTTTCTGAGTAACTTTTGTGCACAAAACTATATTTCTCTTCAGGGAACTGCAGCTCAGCCGTACTTTTAACTTCTTCCAATGTAAAGAAAGTGCCAGCTTAGAAAGCCGTCTTTTCAAAGTTTCTTCTTCCACACCGCCTTGCCTACTTCCTTACCCTTCCAGTCTTTGTCTTCTCCCATGCCGTTCATCCATCCATCCATGTTTCCATCTGTCTCTCTTGAATGGATCCAGCTGTATCCGTCTGTCAGTCATATGCGAAATCTCAGAAGCCGCTGATCCGATTTTGACAAAACTCAAATGTTTCTTGTGCTTAAATTCCAGGTGTATCAACTCAGAAACAGCTGGTGAGACACAGGTGACCAAAACCTTGCAGATACTGATTGTACCGTCGTCTACATTTAACAGCTTTGCTTGATGAACCTTAGTAAATGGGTCAATAGAAATAAATGCTAATCAAACATTGAAGACAGCTATAAAAACATTTGTCAAAACTTTAATATGGATGACAAACTGTTTCATATATCCATCTCAGGTAGCAGTGCATGAATAGCAGATGACAAATCCACATTTTCCCCTCTGGATTTATGCACCTGTACTTGTCTGCCTGTTGTTAGTTATTTTAAAGTCCCCTTTCTGGTCACGGCTTTAAAATTTAAACACTCATCTCTGTGTATCAAAATTACATATTCAGACTTTTTCCCCAAGACAGCACTCCCTTCCTGCTTTAAAATGATTCCTGTGTTGAATCGTTAAAGTCCCTGCCTCTATCTACAACCATTCTAATACAAATTGCTGCAGCTCAAGCACACCACTTAACTTGAAAATCTGCTTCAACACTGTAAAACTGCTCTACTCCGCAGTGTCAAATTGTAATATTCAAGTAATTAAGTCCAACATTTCTGAACCTGACATTAATTCCGAAGAACATTAGTGGTACAGGAAGTCCCACCTTACAAGCAGACAGGATTGGCTCTGTGAGATTGTTGTGTATGAACTCCAGAAGTCTAAGTTTGTGTTTTCAGGGATTATTTTACTCATAATGCGTCTTCTAGCATGCCGAAAACACCATATGGACGTGGAAAAGAGGCTTGGTGAAAGGTTCTTTAATGATCTTCTTTATTTCAAAATGTATTTATCCGCAGAATAACAAAGTGGTTTTTGGCTTGTGGCATGAAATCAGACAATCTTCATTAGAATAATAAATAAGGTTTGAGCAAACATCACCATGCGATGCAATTTTAATGTGCCACTTTTGTTTTGTCATTAAATATTCAACATTTAAACACTGAATATGTGACTTGTTGGGAATTCCATTGCAAGGATGAATGCGGAGCATCCCATCTCAATCCATTTGTTCTAATGAACTTCTGAGAATGTTCTGCAAAGAACCATGTTTCCATGTTTTGAGTGGGAAGTTCTCTTTTAGTTCCTAGAATGTTTTTCTTAAAGATGGGAGAGACATTCTAAAAATGTTTGGTGGTAAAGCTGTTCAACCATTATGCCCTAACATTCTTTAAAAGTCTTCTGAATGTTGTATTGAGAATAGCCTTCCTTTGTCTTCATGTAACATTGTGGACCATTGTGGGAATGTTTTCTAGAAGAAGGTATGTGATGTGTTACCTTGACAACACCCCCAAAGCATTGCAGACATAATGTTCCATCTTTAATATGTCACATTACAGGAATGTTTTATGTTTTATAAAGAACATAAAGCTCGGCTGTTAGCACCATCGCTTCACAGATAGAAGATCCCTGGTTTGCTTCCCGCTTTCCCAGGGTCTTTCTGTGTGGAGTTTGCATGTTCTCCCTGTGCATGCGTGGGTTTTCACCAGGTTGTCCAGCTTCCTCCCACAGTCCAAAGACATGCTGAGGTTAACTGATTATTCTAAATTGCCCATAGGTGTGAATGTGCTTGGTTGTCTGTCTCTATGTGTAGCCCTGTGATAGACTGGCGTCCTGTCCAGGATGTCCCCTGCCTTCGCCCTGAGTTGGCTGGGAAAGACGACAGCTCGACCGTGACCCTACAGAGGGTTAAGTGCTGTATAGATAATGGATGGCTGAATGGTTTGAGAGCATTTTCCCTTTTCAATTGTGTAACAGAATCTGATGAAGTCCTCCAATCACCTCTGAATGTTGCAGCTAAAACACTGTGTCTTAGTTAACTTTTAACCTTGTAGGAATATTATTTGACAGAGATAACATCCCTAAAACTGCAGATTAAAACTTGAAACTTTATTCAAACTTGTAGGTGATGTTAGTCGATGTTGTGAGAACATTTCCTGCTTGCTGGGAAACTTCTCAGTTTGCTTTGAGTGACAAAGAGTCTACTTATAACAAGACAAACTGTCATTAAGTGAAAAATAAAAAATAAAAAAATGGTCCTGCATTTATCTTGCATTATATTACAATCAGTGCACAAACACAGACACACAAACTGATTTGAAGAGAGTGAAGGTGTCATTCTTCGGTTAGTCAAACTGCCAGAATGCTTCCCACTCATTAACTACGTTTGACAGAACTAATCCCTCTACGTGAGAAAAACAACTGCACAGCTACCTTCTCCAACACATTTGAAACCCGATCAGTCTCCTGTTTAACACTCGCTTTTCGGATTCTGCTGTCACTTTAGATTTTTTCGGGCAGTTAAACCGACGCAGTGACGTCTTCGGGAGCTGGAGAGGGAGACTTGCTAAACACACAAACACACACACACACTTAATTCAAATAACACAAATCAAGCAGCGGTTGTCTAGACAAAGCAGGGAGCCACCTACGGCTAAACAGTCCCACAAAAAAATAGAAAAGATAGGAAAGATTGACAGGTGGAATTGGAGGAATATCAAAAAATGTTCATGGCGTTCAGCCCGTCTGGCTTATATTTGCGTCTTCAAATGTGATTCATCTCTTCCTCTTTCATTCCTTTACCCTCTCCCCTCTGTTTGGTTTGCTTTCTTGTTTTCTCAACTGCGCCACCTTGCTTCACCTGTCTCCACTTGATTATTAGGCTCTCTTTCTTTCCCGCCCCGCGTCGCTTCCCTCTCCGATTCTTTCCATCCCATTCCCTCTCGACGGCAGCTTGATAAACAGAGACGCGGGGAAGGAGAATTTAGGTACATCAGATGGTGCCGCTTGCCGTGTTTGTTTTTAGTCTCTTTCTTGTGTTTAAAAGCACAGACTTGTGACAGCCTCTCAACCGAAATACTCCTTCAGCAAACAGCAACTGAAATCCCATCGTTTGGGATTTATTTGAGTATGAATTCTACACGTTGCCTGAAAAGGAAACAAGCTCTTCACACGGAGCTGAGCAGATGGGAAATTGTATATTCATTCTTGTTGTGCACTGAACATTATCTTATTAAAAATGAACAGTAACAAACAACTCAAAATGACTACTGTCCTTTTTTCTAAGTTTTCATGCAGGCAAAGCAAGTTTAAATGCGCCTTGTATGTCAGAGCTTTAAGTTTTGGTAATTTGCACTAAACGCACCATTAATTGTGGATGTGGGTGGTGCTAAAAGTGACAAAGCAGAATCGCAAAGACCCCCGAATCAAAACAGTGATCCACATGCACCTAAAATAACTTATAGTGACGCATGCTTCCTCCACTCATCACATCTTACGTGAGCTGAAACTGCAGTGAAGCATCTGAAAGTCTGATTCCTCACGCAGTTTTCGCCTGAGAGTCCTTATGGGGATACCTTGATGTTTTCTACTACAGATCCTTTTGACTGTCAGGCACATGTCACATGACGGCGAACAAAAGTTACCGTTCAGGTAACCTAAAGCACCTGCTGCCATCTCCATAACAGCCAAATGGCTCCACTCCACTGAAGTTAGGATGCAAATTTCACAATTGCTAAGTTGCTGTGATTTTTTGTGAAGAAGACAAAGAAGTTGTATAAAATAAACATCCTGAAGTGGCTCAGAAGAACAAGAAGAAAAGGCACGCACGAATGACTCAGAGGTAGACAGATTCAGTAAAAGCAAAATATGCTGCAGTGATTTTCAAAATTGGGGTTCTATAACAGGAAGGCAGTCAGAACAGGTATCCTCAACAAAGGGTGAGAGAGAAAAAAGGCTTTTAAAGCGTCAAATAACAATTCAGTCAGGGAAGCAGGAGTGAACTTAAAAGCTGCAAATGTGACAAAAGACAATCAGACAGGTAACTGACAGAGAGGGGAACAGTTTGAACTGAGGGGTTGATGAAGGGAGTGATGGCAGGTGCACAGGTGGGTGTGGAGGTTAGGAGATACTGACCCGATCTCCACCCTAAGGCCGAAACATGAAGTCCTCACCGCTGGAGTAGTTGATTGTGTGAGTTTATCAGGGATTAAAATGGTATCAAAAGTAGAAATGGATCACACACACACACATACACACACACACACAGTAAATTCAGACTTATTTGTGTTTCGGGTGAAGTTTGATTGGATACTTAGTTTGATGATCACTTCCTGTTTGTGGCGTTATTACATTTCTGCTTACATAAAATCTCTGCAATAATAGTAATCTATCAGTGTTGTCTCTTTATCAAAAAATCTGTGCAATCCCACGGATATGTGCAATAATGTTATGTTTTTAGAACTAGTACTTAGATATAAAATAAAAAAAGACCAAAATATACATCATTCCTTAAATGTCTGCGCTATCCTTGTTGCTGTAACATTACACATTTTCCCACTGTGGGATTAATAAAGAGTTATTTTATCTTATTTTATTACATTGTTTTTACATCTATACAAAGTCAAGACGACAAGATATGACGACAAAAACTACACTATTCACTCTTAGTTTGTGTACATTTTTTGTATGTGTCGCTATGAACTGTAAATGGACAAGCCCCTCAGGCAACTCTGCAGAAGTGCAGACTCACAGACAAGGCTCATAATGGTGCTGAAAACTGCATTAGCGCCCTCATAGACTTGACCATTTGACAGTGGCAGAGCCTTAAGCCTTAATGCATTTAGCGGCAATGTGTCTGTAAGACTGGGATCGGGCTGATGAGAGACAGGAAACACTGAAGAAAACTGCAGGGCACAAAGGAACAGACAGACTTTAGGTGAGGTAATAGTTGCCATATGAAAGACAGAGGTCAACGGTGCAGAAGTTATGTCTGAAATAAGCAAGAACTACGTTTGAAAGGTACAAAATGCATAAAAAGCATTGAAAAGATGTCCACATGTTTAGACACATCCTCTATTATTATCGAAATGTGGATGAGAGTTTGCATTGGCATTTTTCTATCAAATTGAAGCTATAACTTTGATTAACATGATTAAAATCGCAGTTTAGCCAAACTGATAATTCAACACCTTTGTTCATCATTTATAGCTGCCCTTGACATGCATCCTTCTTGATAATATAGTGATAATACTGTAGTCATTTCTAAGAAACAAGATGCAACACGAGACAGATCACAGACTTCAGGATTCAGCTAGCACACAGAAAGCACTACCCATTTCAGCTTTGTTCCTCATTTTTATAGCAGCATCCTGAGCTCTTTAACTCATTCAGGGATCACTATTCTCTCTCTCTCTCTCTCTGGTTTCGGAACTGTGGCTGGATATTCTTTGCTCTGCATTGGAGGAAAACAAATCAATCATCCTTAAGGTTATCAGTTCTGAGGACTTGTGTGCAGTTAAATAAGAGAACTACTTCTGCATAGAAGAATATGTTTATGTTTTTTTTAATATACTGAAGCTTAAACTAAGAGGATGTTGTTGGGTGCTAATCTGATATCTAAAGTTCAATGGAGAAACACCTTCATACTACATTTTACTTTAAATTAAGGTTTGGAATGATGGTCTCATTACACTGTGCATCTTTTGAAGAATTAGTTTAATGGAAGACAGGGAAAATGAGGCACGGAGGGTTCAATAAGGACGCTCTAACAGTCAGTGTGGGTTATCTGCTCTAACTGGCTGTTCATGCAAATATTAACTAAGGTTCTAAAAAACTGAAGCAAAGAAAAGAAGACAGGCTGTTGCACCATGACCCAGAAAGTAAATATCCATTAATGGAGCACACCACACTACAAAAAAGTGCCACCATAAACTATATCGCCATTAATAAGTGAGTAAAGCCCCGGTTTATCAACCACACTTGTGGCTGGAGGTCACTAGCAGCTACAACATTGGAACACTAAGAGACAAGATCCTAAATATTAAAAAATAAATAAATAAATAAATAAAAACTCTTTAATACAATAAACAATAAAAGCAGTGAGACAAATAAGGACTAAAACACTCAAATCTGCACCAGCCAACACTCCTTCCATTGCTTTTCCGCTTTTCTACCACAAATGTACAAACACTCTCAGTCACATGGAGAGAAAAAACAGAACTTTGTAGTCGTGAGCTTTAACTAAACCTGCAGTTCGTCCCTCTCAGCTGTTTTGCTATGGTTCCTGGTGTTCCTGTGCTACGATATCTTTCCAAGTTTGAAATAAAACCAGAGTCAATAACCTACTGAAGAAAATAAAGTGAGACATACCAGCCTCATGCACACGAGTTGAACCCTTTGCTACCTCCCATCCCCTCTGCTGTCATGTATAGAGGTTAAAGTTATTGATTCATTATTCATCTAATGAATGTTCACTGATCCATCATGGTGGCCAGACACAGCAGGTATCATTCCATCAATATTCAGCATTTTACGTCACCATGCTTCTCGTCTTTATCCTCCTCTGCCCCTTGTCACTGTAACCTTTTATTCCGAGCTTTTACCGCATTGACATTCTGAACAAATGGACGCGGCGGTGACAGCAGTGACATGTAAAGAGGGTTAAACGCAGTACCAAAAGCCCCATCTTGTGAACTCATATCTGGGAGCAATCCGGTGCAGAATAAATCTTAGTTTGCTTTGAAACAGTTTGGGGTCAGACATTTTATCAAAACCTTGACCACACACAAAGAAATGCTCAATGACAAACCACTAAAGAACCACTGTAAATGTGCAAATAATCATATTTGACAGCCAAAAAAAAAAATCAAGAAAATTTGGAAAAAAAATAATGAAATCGGGCTTTTCTTTAAAAAATAATGCAGTTAAAAATATTCATACATACATATATATATGTGTATATATACATATACAGTCAAGCCTGAAATTATTCAAAAATTCAAGTTTTTTCCTAAAAATTGACATCCTTGACATCCATTTTGACATCCTTGTTGTTGAGACTTAGACACCCAAATAAACATTGTCCCACAACAAGCACACTCCTTCATGCAAATGGAAATCCCAAATGTCACTGGTCTAACCCTGCAGGAAAATGCACCCCACCACATGGAAACAACATCAAACAATCAGGAACATGTTGAGGAACATGACAATGGTCCAACATGTTGATTTGACCTCCAAACTTCCTACACCCCATTGTGATCAAGCATCAACAGGATGCAGTCGAACAAGTTTGATTGACAGAGGCCCCACTTCACAAACCAGGCTACCCAAAGGATCCAGTGCCAACGTTCTGGTTCCAGACCCCATAGGACACCCTGAGAGGTCCTCTTGTCCATGTCCATTGGTTCAGAGCATTTTGGAGCACATAAGAGGGACCAACACAATATTAGGCAGGTGGTTGTAATGTTATGCCTGATCGGTGCATACAGTAGCTTATATTATATGTTAATCTCCAAACTATTTAACAGATTTTTTCAAAGTCAGCATCATTAGTAAACAGGACGCACAGACACACCGAAGGCTTGAGAGGTTACATATTTGAAAACTTGAGCAGCCCTGAAGTTTGTTTCACTGCACAAACAAACAGCTCCGCCTAAGGTTCCCCCGATAATATCTGTCAAATTTATATTTACATTCTATTACAGAGCAACTTTAATGTTTTATAAAGTCCCACTTACTATTCCAGAGGACACAAAAACACTGTTTCCCTCTCCAACAATGGAGGAAGCTGAAAATGTATGGCAGCAATCTGCACATCTGCTCCACACAGCACAGGCCTGAGTCTCAGTAGAGACTGTTTTCCATTTAACTACGTCTTGTGTCAAACTCGATTGAATGACCACATAAAACAAATTGAAATTCATTTGCTTGAGGGGGATACGAAAGAATTACGTTTAGAGATTCACCAATGAGGGAAAGAGGGACTTATCTCAAACTAAATGTTGACAGTGAATATGAAATAAAAGACACTGTCAGTGCGTTCTCGGGAGAATCAAATTGAAAAGGAAGGACTGAGCACTTTATTCTGATAGCTGAGTGTCTGCTGAATGGTTCTATTGTGTGAATCTCTTTGGTTATAATTATTCCCACTGGTTTTTGTTTTATATACAATCAAACATAATCAGTCACATAGCACATATATCCAAACATTATTCACACTGGAGGCCGTATAGTCTAATTTCTTAAAAGCAATACAAATAAGAGGCAATATTTAAAGTATACACATTCTGTTGATCCAGATCAGTCATCTTTCTTTTAAAAGCAAAGCAATAAAAGTGAGGTAAAGATTAAATATTTAAACGCTAGTGTTTTGACATCTACTCAGCAGCACTAAAGATAAAGAAGTTTATTAGTTTTCCAGGTATTTGGTCGGACATCAAAGTATCCAGACAAAAATTAATTATGAACATGAAAACTTGGACACAAACAATTTCAGTAGAGAGAGTAAAAGTTAAGGGACTACCAGATACACTAAGCTTCATCTTCTGGGGACCATGAATGTTCGTACATGTTAAAAAAGCACCAGCTTCCTACCTGACAGTGCGCTGGCCTCTTGTGCAGCGGGGTGGATGAGGATTTAGTGTTTCTGCTCTCTTTTGTTTGATCTTGTAATTCCGGTGGCTGCAGACAAAGTTGTACGTCTCTTTGAAGCTGTTTGCCTGACTGAAACAAACAGCTTATTGAAGTTTAAGTTTCAGAAGCAATCACCTGTCAGAGCATGTGGAGGCCATCTTTTGCTGGGGCTTAGACAGGAGGAGGCGTGCCTCGAAAGCAGCTCATTCATTGGTCATATGAGTAGGTGGGGCCTAAAATGTGATTAGACAATAGATGCCTGACTTAATGCAAAGTAGTTAGAATAAATACACATCCAAGCACAATTGTGTTGTTTATTCTGAATGTTAAGTACTGATGACTGAGTATCTATAAATTGAGACGTTGTTATTGGGAGAATCTACGTTAAAAACGTGTAGCTGCAGTTAACTAAAGGACAACATCCTTCTAGAGCCCTCCTGATTGGCCAGTTTGAACTAGAAAGGCAATACTGGAAGAGGAGCAGGTTAATGGTCTTTTCTGCAGCACAATGCAGCTCTGCACTGTTATTTCCAACTGTTGGAGGAAAAACATTCTTTTCCCTTGTTATTTTTTTCTTTTCGAGGCTGCTGTTTGTTTGGAAACTGCAAGTAAATGGCTTTCTATTTTTCCAGCATTTCTTTTGTTTTGCTAGTGTGATACTTTGTCCACCACATGCCTCGCCATGCTACCCACACACCTCATTCCAACAGTACAACACTTTATGTTAGTCCATCAAATGGTGGTGTCAGACTAGAAGGCTGATCTATGTTGCCATCCCTAGATCCATGTTACTAGTGTGCATAAAAATACAACACAATTTTACAAGAAACACAGCTAGTTATGCTTCATTTGTTTTGTTGCCTTGTTAGCTGTCAACAATCAACAGAAGAAGCCTCATCCACCTGCCGCTATGAGTTACCTTGAATTTATAACCAGTCCTCCAACCTGAACAAAGATATAATTATTTTATTCCCAACAATTTGTTTAGGTTTTGGCAAAATTAAACTTACAATACATTATCAGGGTTACAATAATAACCATGCAGTTAATAAAATTGAAGAATCATGATAAAATATAAGTAACAATGACAGCAGTCTACCATGTCCAGTGTTTTGGTGACCCATCCAAAAAAATATTATATATATATTTTTATATAATATATAAAAATGTATCCAGTATACAGTTGTGATGAATGGGGAAGTTTGCTGTAGAGACCAAAATTATTTTTTCTACCAGGCTGTAAACATGTTTATTTCTGCTGTAAATTTGGACATTTTGACTACAGGAGTTGATTTTGGAAATAGTCTCAAGTGGTCATTTGAGGAAGTGCAGTTTTTGGCATTTCTGCATTAGTTCCATTGTTCAGTCCTGGAGGTTGCAGCTTAGTCAGACTAACCTGCTTGCACAAACATCTCTTGGGATATTTTGATGCCAGGCTTTTTCTTACCTTATCCCCAGTATGCCTGCTTCACAGAATCCTTCTGGGTTACACTGAAAGCACTTAGAATAAATAAAACTTTTCCACTCTCCTCAACTCCCCATGGTGATCCTGCTTCCTTTGACCACACTAAGACGCAGGCTCCTTTCCACTTCTTATATTTAAATATGACAGCGACTTGGGTAAGGCACTTCATTTTCACTTCAACATTAAACATGTCTCTGCTACATTCTTGTCAGCAAGATGTCTGCATGGAAGCATGCTGGTGGAAGCCTATGGAAGCTCTGTATTGATGTTCTGATCAGCCGTTCAGGAGAAAGTCCCTTTGGGAGCCATCTTAGACTTAACAAGTCTCCTACCAGGGTGAGAAGGAAGGGGAGGGATTCAGTGAACATGCTGTCACCTGAGAATAATTGGGGAGATGGAAGGTAGGATACAATGGGAAGGAACGAAAAAACGTTCCACACATCTGGGAAGTAGGAAAGCCTCAAATTAGATGGATCCATGAAGGTGAGGTGATAAATGTGGAACCCCTTTACCTCAAAGTGAAAAATGGGGAATTCTGTGTGTCCTTTTTTCTCTTAAAATGATTCAACAATGTTTTTTTGGGATTTTTATCCTCTAACTACTGAGAAATGTGTTAAGTTTGTTTAAGGAACCTGATGTTAACCTAAAAATTAATGAAATCGTACTAATGAAGGTAAATGCTCAAGCCAGAGCAGATCCCTCTTTAAAACTTTATTTTATATTTACAAGACAGGGAGTAAACACAGCAGTTATATACACTGATCAGCCACAACATTATGAACAATGGCAGGTGAAGTGAATAACATTGATCATATTGGTACTATGTGCTGTTCTGCCGGAAAACCTTGGATTTTGACATCCATGTTGATGAGACTTAGACACCCAAATAAACATTGTCCCATAACAAAACACACTCCCTCATGCAAATGGAAATCCCAAATGTCACTGGTCTATCCCTGCAGGCATAACATAACATTATGACCACCTGACTATTATTGTGTTGGTCCTCCTTATGTGCTCCAAAATGCTCTGAACCATTGGACAAGAGGACCTCTCAGGGTGTCCTATGGGGTCTGGAACCAGGACGTTGGCACTGAATCCTTTGGGTACTCTGGCTTGTGCAGTGGGGCCTCTGTCAATCAAACTTGTTCCACTGCATCCTGTTGATGCTTGATCACAATGGGGTGTAGGAAGTTTGGAGGTCAAATCAACATGTTGGACCATATTCATGTTCCTCAACATGTTCCTGATTGTTTGATGTTTTTTCCATGTGGTGGGGTGCATTTTCCTGTGGGGGTAGGCCAGTGACATTTGGGATTTCCATTTGATGAGGGAGTGTGTTTGTTGTGGGACAATGTTTATTTGGGTGTCTAAATCTCATCAACACAGATGTCAAAATCCAAGGTTTTCCATCAGAACAGCACATAGTACCAATATGATCAATGTTATTCACTTCACCTGTCAGTGGTTTTAATGTTGTGGCTGATCGCTGTATTTCTGCTGTGTAGGAAACACTACCACAGGCAGCAGAGGTCAGAATAAACACTGATCATTAGTCTGCACAGTTCCAACTTACGTTTTAAACTGATTGCATCCAGAGTGAATTAACCGTCAACCTCTGTTAAGTACAAAGTGTACAATCGAGTAATTTTCAGGTTTGTGATGCGCTCTGTTACGAGACTACTGGGATGAAACACACAGCAGCAGACAGCCTTTCCTGGGGGACTGCATGGCACTTACCACTGATGTTCATCAGATGGTTATTATTTGTGAATTTGGTAAACACTTCAGCTTCTCATTTGTCAACCCCTCCTTCCTTTTCACTCTCTCTGTCCTCCTATTTCCTCTACAAATTCTCAAGTTAGACTGACTGAAGGTAGGAATACATAAAAAAAAAAAAACAAGAACAGCAAATAACTTAGACGTTTCACACCCAGGAACTGGACTCTAACCAAGTCTCACTTTTTCTATATTTATAGATTTCCTCTCTGGTATGTTTTGAAGTTTGGCTGACTGGCAGGTCTGAGCGTTCACACTTATAAAGGTTACAGGGAGCTTTAAAACTGCCAAGTTTATTTCTAAAGGAGCCGTCTGTCAAAATGACTGGCTTCTACACACTTCCCCAAAACACACACACACACACACACACAAACACACACACACACACACACACAAACAGAAACAATTACTCAATCACACACATTTTTTCCCAGTTATTCCATCAGTCTGCCAGTTCTTTATTCTTCACCCTATGCTGAGGTGGTCATCACATGCTGCTAGCTGGAGCTGATTTAGTGAGAATATGCGATTGGCTGCGGAAGGTGAAAGCAGTGCACCACTGATGTAGGAAAAGAACTAATATCAGTCAAAACGTTCTTCTTCAAGCGAGCTAAAAAAAACATTTGGCGCCGACTTATGAGATACTGGAGATTTCTGTGTCAGAATTCAGAACGAAATATTTTAGTAAAGCCGTTACAAAACATAAATGTTGACCTAAACTCAAGTGCAACTCCTCACATCCGTGCTCTGTCTAGAAATCCTGGGATAAAGGGGTCTCCCGGTTTATCTCAGGAAAAAATGTGGATGCACATACTGTGAATCTGCAATGGGTATTAAAGGCTCAAAGTTTGGTGACAAAAAAACTATTTGTTTCCTTTTAGACTGGCCTCACTTTATTGGGTAGCTGACAGTTGTCAACTAGGAAAAATGCACCCATGCTTGCAACAAAATCTCTGACGGTACACAGCTTAAAAGTGAATTCTTCTGCAAACATCCGCCTGAAAAAACTGTCAAGGTGTGCAAATAAGAGGAGTTCACATCCAAGTGACCTCTAAACCAGACAGTTATCATTGTCGTGCTGTTGTGTAGAAGAGCAATTTATGTACTGCAGAAATGATCCAAAGACAACTGTCACATTTGAGTCATTAGACTTTTTTTTGCAACACCAAAATAAGTCAAATTTACATTGCAAATTCACTACAGATGGAAGAACCAAACACCCAGAATTACATTAACAAACTCCTGGTCTATGTGAAAGAAATGTTTGCTGCAAAAAAAGAAAAAAGCATGCATACTACAGAATGGTCCAGTAGATCTGTCAACAGATTTCATCAGAAACTCTGTCACATACACAATACTAAAGTGCACAAAGTGTATAAAGTGTACAATTATCTAATCATGATCTCTGTTTCCTTTCTTCATAGAGAACCTGTTTATATTTGCAACTTCAGAGGTATCCTGTGGAGTTTTCTTGTAAGCAAATTAAGTTGTTTACATTTCGCATTTCTTACCAAAAAGTATTGTGCAGATTCACGAGGCAAAAAACAACCCCTCACATAACATTTAAAAATGAGCTGCACTGTTTATATCCGTGTTGGCTAGCTTGCAGTCCTCTCCATTTTGCTGATGCACATGCAAGATACATACACAAACAGGGATGCACTTGTGAAAACATTGCTCAGCGTTGACCTGAAACTCCACAGGTTACCTTTAAAGAGGGAATTTGTTCAAAAGAAGCAGTGAATGTGGCATTAAAGATGTATGGCAGAGCTTTCCAGTTGATCCAGTTACATTTACACCCCATATTTAAAATAACTATCAAAAGACGAACAAGAACAATTCTAAAAGAAAAAACAAGTCCTGTGAGGAAATGTGCATCAGTGTGAAATGTTTTCTCCAGTTATCCATTGATCTGGATTGGACAGTTTGTTAGTTTCTTGCTGAAAATGGAAACAAACCTGTGTGTGAACGGTGTTTTCATTACAGTACAGTGTTCAACAGTGCTACTTGTGACCAAAACCTCTGCCGTACATCTTTAATTTTAACATATCATGAAGAAATTCTGAAGAATTGATTCACTTTTCCCCACATTTAAAGTACAAAACAGGTCGTACTGTAGTTGTTTGAGGAGAATCAGTTTATCTTAGAGTTTTTTCAAGCATGGAAAATAGATGTAGAACTAATAAAATACAGGCTTTTGTGGTGAAATGAACATTTACGTCGTGACTGAACTGTTTGAAGAGCAGCTGGAAAAATAAAGGCCTATTTGTGTCTCGGGGGGAACAAAATGGAAGTTAAATAAAAGTTTAGACTTGAATTTGAAACACAGTGGAAATCAGTACCTTTGTAGGTTGTGACAAAAGTTCAGTTCATCCAGGATCCCTGGTTCTTTTAAGCAAAAACAATGTTACAACCGTCTAGAAAATCCTCGACTCACTTTGGTTAACAAGTTCAAGTGACTGTGAAATGCATAATTATAATGTTAACGCAATGTCACAGTCCAAAAAATATAAATTCATATGTATATACACATTAACAAAGCAATGCACACCACATACCTGTAACATGGTGATGTTAGCCACAGCTGAGGTGCTGATCCGGGGCGTTTGTTTATCTGCAAACCTCCACGGGTTTTATCACGGGACCCGCTCGGAATTGGCGTCGGGGTTAGAGGCAGGTGACAGACAGAGATATGGTTCTTCGCAGGCTGATAACAATCAGATGGTGAACAACCAAAGCAGACCACTTAGTGCTACATTTCATGTCTCCATTGTTGGTGGTTTCAGAGCACGAGCTTATTCACAAGCGCCGCTGTGCATGTCACATCTGAAGCCAAGACGTTTACATGGTAGGAGCAAGGGTTTGATGACTTGACTGAAAGCAAGCCTATGGAACTGTATACATCCTGTTTCTCAAAGTCTCTCATCTTTCTGATGTCTTCAACTTATTATTATATATACATATTATTTGTTATGTTTGTATTATTTTGACATATTTTTCTCTATTTATTACCCTGTGTAAAGCTCAGGGTGCCTCTGTAAACTACCCCAGTGATGCATTTTGCACGTCTCCCCCTATACCTGTAAATTTTAATAAAGTTAATTTAAAAACTAAGCTAAATTCTTTGACGGGCTTCTGCAGGTCCTCTCTCCAGCTCTAATAGTTTTGCAGTTCGGGAATGTTTTTGTAGAGGTCCAGTGAATCAGGGTTGGAGAAAGCTCCTCTTTGTGCCACCTCCCGGCCAGCGATCACCTGCTTCACAGCCACCTCCACCTTCTTACCACTGATGGTGTACTGCAGAGAGATGAAAAAACAGTTGGCTCGTCATTCAAGACACAACTGACAGAATAATCTGATGTCTGATCTTATTCATATCCGACTGATTTCTCTTACAGGAATGTCTCTGGTCTCCAGCAGCAGGGCAGGGACGTGTCGGGCAGACAGAGCTTTCCTAATGGCTCCTCTGATCTTTGCCACCAGCTCCGGACTGAAGGGCTTACCAGGAGCCATCTTCAAGAACAAAATTACTCGCTCTTCTCCGTCGGCGTTGTACTGAGGAACACAAAGGCTGTCTGACACTTCCTCAAATGCCTCCACTGCAGAGGAGAGTAAAAGGAGAAGGCACATTAGAGGACAAACACACACAAAAAAACTAAAATCAGGAGAGAAAACGAGAGAAGAGGTGAAGAGAGGAAGAAAGTAACGATTTAAAGAAGAGGAGCAAAAGAGTAAGTCTCAAACTAAGCACAGAAACACTTCAGTCCTGTAAGAAAGTCTGCCTTTGCTACTTTCTCTTGACTGAACAAATAATGACGTGAACAAACTTTAAAAAAATGCATGATGTCTATTTTTAACCAACATAAAGAGCACCACGACTCAATTTAAGGTCAGAAAAATGCTTCTGCCCTTTCTTTTTTACCCTGTCTTCTACCCCACCTGTAAATGTTTTCAAGCCTCACCAATGTTGTAGATCTCTGAGCTGCCGAATCGGACTCCGTTGGGGTTCAGTGTACCATCACTGCAGAACAAACACAAAGTTTGAGACTCAGAACTCCAGAGTCTGTCACTGAGAAGCTGTCCTGCCACACATCATACAACTCACTGCAATGCAAAGAAAAACACTGGCATACAGAAACGATTTCAGTTTCCGTAGGCTCATGATTCTTTTATACGTATACAGTAAGGAAACTGTATGTTTGTATATCTGTTTCCGTACTTGTGTATTGCTATATTTTTGGTTTATTTCTCTTTTCCCTGGAAGAATTGAAGCCTCTGAGGTGTTCTTTGGCATAAAAGAAACCTATAGTGTGCCATAAAGCAGCACAAGAGTTGCTGCAGGTTACAAAACTTTGTGGACAACATAATGTAGAGCTGAGCCAAATGCATCAGGGAAAAAATTGTAATTTACATCACTCTTCTCATCAAACTAAAGAATTAACTTATAAAGTCATTTTGAGGCTCTCCCCAGAGTAGGAAGGTAAGTGGCTGACCTTCTGCCCAGCATGACGATGCCCCCTGTCTTTGGGTTGATTTTACAGTAGTCTCCGTGGGCCCACACCCCTGGAGAGGAAGAACAGGATTAGATTTAAAACCAACTTCTGGCAAAAGAAGTTTTATTAACTGTGAAATCCACCATAGTGACAAACAACAAGAATGCATGTGGTGATAAGTAGTTAAAGGCTATATTGCTTTATGCAGTCAGAGAAACAGAATCCACGGGGTAATATTTATTACAAGGTTATTGTATGGCACTTTATATGTATAATTTTATATTTATGTTGCACAGGTGTTTGTTTATCTATATGTATATGAGGGATCGACAGAATATAGGCCTGTCTGATAATCTGTGCCAATATTTGCCCATATTTCAAATGCTACAAGAACTGTGAAAATGCTAAGATGTACACCCAAGACATAAAAATGTGTGATCAGCTTGCCAGGTAGTTCTTTTGACCCTTTATGACCTTGAAGTTCAAGTTCAATGCAGCTGTAAGACAAATACTGCCGAACCTTTAGCTGCAATTCTGCAGACATTAACAAAACTCAGTCTTAATTTAAAAACACATGAATAGAATAGATCATCATTTCAGAATATTGGTATTGTTATTTTTATTAACCAGCTACTGATTAAATGTACTAAATACTTTAACTCTCATGCAGCCAGCTCTATCTCTCGATAGTAACACCTACAGCTTTATCTGATCGCGTTTAGAAAGTAAGGAAGCAGATGCGGCAAAAGTTTTAAGAAACACAGCAATCTTACACAAGCATGTCCAATTTCCCTGTTACACTGACAATGGTCCAAAAATGCACTGCCAGTGGAACTTGTTCTGCCAGTGGTGCTAGGCTAAGGCTATCGCTAAGAGGCTTGCTTTCAGTCCTGTGGCTATTTGGAGTACCTGTAACATCCTTCTGAAGTAAGATTAACTTAAAAAAAAATCTACAGACACGTCCCTCTAGCAGAGACACAACCTGCAAAAACTGACCAGAAAACATAAAATCAGGAAATGATCTACTCTCACAGTGGCTAAGGCTATGCTAACAGCTAGCGGTTAAGTTAGGAGGCAGCCAGGGATTACCTCAAAACAGTGTCTGTAACACTAATAAAGCTTTAAGATATGGACTTTAGTGGACAATAAAACTGATAAAACAGTAGGCAGAACTGTAGGAGACAAACTAATCAATTTAAATCAATCAATATCAAAGTAAATGAAAGAAAGCGTCCCAGCGCCACTTCATGTTCTGATGTCTTCACTCTATTTCTATTGTACATATTCAGTGATATTAATCCTTACTGCTGAAGTAACAGTTATAAACGACATGTTCCCTGCTATCACATGCTATTAAAATGTAATTTTTAGTGTAATTCAGTTTAAAATATTGATCATCTGTCTTTCTTTATTACCAGTAATCATTATCATCAGTCGATCGCTAATCTATACTCTAAGTAAGATTCTATTCACATCCGGTGTTTGTGTACTTACCAGGATATGTAGAAAAGTATGCTTTATGATATTTGCTCCCATTCTCGTCATTCCAGAAGTGTGTTGGCTGGCAGGGGATTGGCTTCAAGCAGACCAGCTCCCCACTCTCACCCCATACAGGCTTACCTGGTAACACACACACAAATATAAGTAAGAGATGTACTTTATCGCAACACACACATACACCTGGGCACACACACCTATAAACATAAACAGCTACAGTATAAATCCTCCTCAGATAAAAACAAAAACTGATCCCACACTCAGAGAACCTGATACACTTTGGTGTGTGGTTTCACACAGCCCTAACCTCCTCCCTCCAGACGGTGTTATGGGCTTAAAGACAGACTAAAATAATCCCAAGCTCTTCCTACAAAACTGCCTTTAAATTATCCCTCAATCCACTCTCCTTTGAGGTGGTGGAGACATGCCAGTACAGCCGGCAGCAGGGAGCTGGGGAAAAGGGACTGAAATCAATGAGAAAAAACATAGAAGGCTTTGAAGACTCCCAGCAAGATAAAAACACCTTTTTTTAGTTGGATTGTTAATGAAAAAAAATGTGTTTCCCTGAAGTTTGTAACTATATTTACCCAGGGAAACCTCACTAATTACTCCTGCAATTTCTCCAGCCATGGCTAACTTCTCTTTATACTCAGAGAAACTACAGTTTTGTTTTATTAGCAGCTCCAGAAGCAGATGGGAAGTTTGCTCAAGGGTATCTCAGCAACACTGTAATACTTTTAGGATCCCTTCTAGGATTGCAAACCTGCCACTTCCTTACAAGCCTGATCCTGATCCCTAGACACTGCTGTCAATGTAGATCTCCTAATAAATCTTACCGTCGAGGCTCCAGGCTTCCACAGCAATGCCGAGGTTTCTTGTTTGGATCTCGCCGCGATACACAGGAACTGTTGGGTTCTGACCCATGAAACAAGACACTATGTCGGTGCCACCTGGAGGAAAAGAAAAACAGACAAGTTTCGTTGGTTGATGGTTAGAAAAAACCACGTCACTTCAACTTAACAAGGGGAGTTTTCATGGTGGAAAGAGTCTTTTGCTTAACCATTCCCAAATGGCATCTATGAATTAAACACAGATATGTAATGTAAAAATGTTGACAGTGATAATTCTCAATCGCCTACTGAACTTTTTATCCTCCATTAGCTCTTGCTGCAACAGACCCACATATTTTACCGAGGAGTCAAAGAAAACCAAAACAGGGCAATAAATGGAGAGCGAATACGCTAAAACCCTTAACCGACTATTCTGTAGCATAAACTCTCAATCACTGCAGTCAGGCTCTTTTTTGTATCCCTTAATAAGACTTCTACTCTTCCCTACTGGTAATTTGGCCCATTCTTCTTGAGCACACTGCCACAGCTCTCTCAGGTTTGATGCATGGCTTCTCCCAGCTGTGACTTTCAGCTCCGTCCATGGATGCCCGGTTGGATTAAGATCAGGACTTATGGCGGGGCATTTCAGAATGATCCAGTGTTTTCTTCTCATCCATTCCTGGGAGCTTTCAGATGTTTGGGTCATTACGCTGTTGGAGGAGCCATGATCTGCGACTAAGACAAAACTCTCCGACGCTAAGCAGTGTGCTTCGCTCCACAGCACCTTAATAATCTGATTTCATTGTGCTCTGCGCGGAGTCAAGGCTCCCTGTGGCAGGCGTAGCAAAGTGGTCCCATAACAAAACTGAGCTTCCTCCATGTTTCACAGCAGAGATGGTGTTCTTTTCTTTAAAGTTTTGTTTTTTTTTTCTTTTGTTAACACAGAGCTGATGCAATTTACCAAAAAGCTCTAATTCAACATGCATTTTTGCAAACCCCAGTCTGGCTTTTATGTTTCTCACTTTGAAAAGTGGGGTCTTCTGGGTCCATTTTTATTCAGAATGCAGCAAATCTGGGGTTCCGCCTGCAGCCATGGACCTTAAACTGTATAATAATATGAGCAACTTTGGTCAGAGGAACATTAAGCTCCTTGAAGATGGTCTTTAACCATGTCTAACCAGTCTTATTCTTTCTCTTGTCTAGTCTCACTGTGATGTACACAATGACACCAAACAAAACAATGACCAGTTTTCTCCATTCAAATAAGTGGAGTGACAAATTCTAAGATCATATACACCTATGATACAAGCTAAAGATAATAGCATGCTTAAAAAAATCAATTTTCATCACCACTTCTGGGGATATCACTGATTTTGCCTAGGCCATTTTAGAAGTTCTTCATATAATACTTGCATACATGCAGTTTTCAGGAAGAAGAGAGCATAGTTTCAAAAAATTGTGAGTACACCAACAGTTTGGACCATTTCTGCACATTTCCTGCTTTGTTTCATTCAAGTTACAGTGCCTGAAATGTGCAGTACGGCAACGCAAAGATGGAAAAAAAAGGTGTACCTGCATCACATAAGAAATCAAAACATCAGTGAACCCTGACCGAGCGATATAACTACACTTAACACTGATATCAATCTTATGTTTTGACACCAGAAACTGGCAGTGTTTGCACCCTGCTCCACCTCCAGTGACCTATATAGGATTTCTTCTTCTCCTTTGCAGCTCATTCCTAAAACTGTCATGAAGAGACACACACAGACACACACACACACACACCTATTTGTCTCTTTCTACCTTCCAATCATCTACTGTTTCTGACACGCTCTATTCATCTCCCTTCCCATTGTTCGTTTCTCTCTGTATCACAGGCTCCATCCATCCATCTTGTTCGCTTCCTCTCAACTGCTCTCTCTGCCCCTTCTACCGCTCCTTCCTCCTCACCCGCGTTTCCTTCTGTTCTTTATACTCGTTCTCTCTCTTTCTGCCAGGGTTTTTTTTTTTATTGAGCTTTAATTGGCTCCCAAGAGGAAATGGGAACTTTGTCTTCTGATTAAACACACACTTATAGTGGGAAGATACGCAATTATTTTATTGTTACGCTCACCTTAATAGGTGGGTACACAAACACTCACATACGGAGACAGAAGTATATTTTAAGCCAAAAGTCACTTTCTTGGGATGCCTTCCATCACTTGCCATTTAGAGTGCATGTGTGCGTATTGTGTGTATACACATAAGAGTAACTTGTCACACTGATCTGATGCTCCTAACAGCACTGACTATTCGGAACAGAAGAATAAGGTTTTATTGAACTCCTCAGATTTTGTGTATATATTTGTGTGTGTGTGCGAGGTTGCTTTCATTTGTGGTAGGTGTGCGAGCTTTGAACATCCTCTGGCACAGTTTGGGGTCAGACAAAGCCACCAACTGAGACAAACCAACCAACCTACGCAGCTTACCTGCAGATGCATTCATATATTCAGAAATGAAAGTGCATAATGAACACAAATTCAATACTGGCAGAGGCACATGAGCGCACAAATGCCAGAAACACAGCGGAATGGAAAATGAAAACAAGAGAAGAGAAGAGAAGAGAAGAGAAGAGAAGAGAAGAGAAGAGAAGAGAAGAGAAGAGAAGAGAAGAGAAGAGAAGAGAAGAGAAGAGAAGAGAAGAGGGAGCAGAGAGGTGACATATGGTTAGTCGGATGGAGGCATATTAGGATTGAGGAAATCCAGCAGTGAAAGTGTTAAAATCGCCTATTGAAGAGCAACGGGGGTCTGACATCCCTGCTGACAGGAAAACACACAAACACACAACATCTCAGAAAAGAGTTTCCCAAAACCAAACATTCACATTTTAACTCGAGCACAAGAACACAAAAACACACACACATACACACAGACACGCACAGACACACACACACACAGTCGCACAGGGTGAAATCGGCAAAGGGGCCCATCACATATGTCACTGTAACCACCAGTCAGCCACATATGCTGTGATAAATCCTAAGAACACACACACACAGACACGCACAGACACACACACGGACTGAGTGTTGACCTCGGGGGTCAAGGTTAGGTCGGTTGGCAGCCAACAGGGTTGCAGCCTGCTGTTGCCCTTGGCGACAAGGAGGAAGCTGACTGGAGCTGCTCTAACTCTCGCATTCACACAGAACCCACAAGGATAATTCCAAATTAATAAAAAATTGAGTTTTAGTTTCACAGCTTT
Organism: Dascyllus trimaculatus; assembly: GCA_024666655.1. Taxonomy (NCBI): domain Eukaryota; kingdom Metazoa; phylum Chordata; class Actinopteri; family Pomacentridae; genus Dascyllus; species Dascyllus trimaculatus. The sequence continues at coordinate 25,932,251 of CM045449.1, read as the reverse complement.
GGCCCACCACTCTGTTCATGTATGATAACACTGCACTCACCAAGGCACTGAAACCTGGGAGAGTAGATCATCATTCTGTAAAAACATCGCTATAAAAGCAGTTCAGGTAGTAATTTGAATTTGTTTTGGAATAATGTGTTCGTTTAAAAGCTTTGTGATTAATTACTCATGCTCCTTCTCAGCACTGATAACGTGTGGTCAGTTTTAGCACAAGAAAGACACAGACAGACCCAAAGAACCAGACTTCCCAGTCCACACCTGACTCCTACAGGCTCAGTGCCTTGCTAAAGTCAACAGGACCAACATACCTGCAGCTCTTAAGTTGCTGGATGGTCTCTGACTGCTTACCAGAAGCTCTTGAGATTTGTCCTAAACCACTTCCCATCTCCAACATACTGCACTATACTTACAGTTTAGGTTGCCACTTCATTTGTCAGTACTGTAAGTACAAAATTAATACATCCTGTAACACAAAAAAATCGCCTCAGCTGAAGGGGAAATTGGGTTTTCATGTTATGTGTGCTACGTTTTGCTTAAAATTCCACAAAGAAGGCTTCAGCTTTCATTAAAACATGAATTACCAATGTACATTACACGTCTGATGGATGATTCCAAATGATTTTCAGTTTATCTGCTGAGTTTTTATTATCAAACACACAGCCTTGGTCATTACTGCAAGTACCTAATTTGTATAATGGTTGCTGGTATAAATAAAGACAATGTATGTGCAGAGACAAGCAGAGGATTTTACAACAAAAATAACCTGCAGCAGTCTTCTTCTCTTCCTGCTTTGTGATTGACATTTCAGTCGACACTCGTGTCCGCTCTTTTGACTTGCATGTCATTGTGACCAGGTGTGTCTTTGCATCTGTGCGTATGTGCATTTGAGGCTACATGCTATGCCCATTAGGGCTGTCATTCACAACGACTGTGTGCATGTGTGTGCAAGCGTGATGCTCCAAGCTGCTATTCAAGTGTGTGCGAGTGTGTGTGTATGTGTGTAATACGTCAGTCACCCAGGCTGTGCTAAATGTTAAACGTTTCAGGACTCACAGAGAGAGACAGATAGCATTCTATTGCCCTGTCAACATCACAATGGGCTGAGAGGGTCCATGTGTGTGTATGAGTATGCATGGGTAGGTGGCGGTGTTGTGGGTGGTGAGGGAAAAATGCACAGTCCTATACAATTTATTCTGTGTGAATTTTCTTTGTATGTGTCACTCCCTTTGTGTTTGTGTCGCAGATGCTTTGTTGCTTTATTTTGCATAAATGGTTCTTGAGAAAGTCGTACAAACAGGTTTAGATTTTAAAACTAAATACACGGAAGGGTGAGAAATTAAAGGGAAAAAACAACAAAGTGATTTAGGAAGGCGTTGGGCCGAAGTGTGCTGCCAGAACAGCTTCAGTGCTCCTTGGCACTGATTCTACAGATAAATGGAACTCTATGGGAAAGATTGAACACAATTCCTCCAAAAGATACTCCCTCATTTGTTGTTTTGATGATGGGTGGTGGAGAGCGCTGTCTAACAGTCGGTCATGACATATAATTCACATCATTTTCATACTCTATTACTCAAACTATTCAGTTACCCCTCTTGCCCTTTGGATGGGGACAGTGTCACTCCCATCACAATAGAAATGTTTCATCAGAGGATGCAGGTGATCACTCACAACAACTTTGTATTGATGTGCAGTGACCCAAACCACTGCTGTACGTCCTGTTGAGAATATGGTCATGGATGACCACATAACCTTTTTTCACAACTCCATAGACCAGTGCCTGTGGTTGTTGCACCACTGACCCTTCAAATGTTTTCCTGCCACCCTACTTTAACGTATCTCTATATGTAATTTTCAAGTGTTCTTGCTTGACATTTTCAGCCACGTGAGGAGGAGCTGCTTTTCAGTTTTTCCTGATATATATAACTAATCCACAAGCATCATGCTCACTGAATGTGCACTGTTGACCACAATTTCTAATTTCTTATTTACAGTATGTCTGAATAAATGCAGATGTTACTCAACGTCTTAGCGAAACACTAGTCAGCTGAGCAGTCTTCTTGACTGAAGCTCCTGCCAACTGTGCCCCAACAATGAACCCTCTTTCCAAGTCACATAAACCTTTTCCTACTGCTGCCTTCATACAAAATCAGAATCAAATGAGCCTGTTCAGCATTTTTCTACATGCCGCAAAGATTAGTTGTATGTTTATTGCTTAACAGTACCATACAGAGCACCTGTGTAGAAGCACCTGCATTTGTTGCGTTTCTCCACTCAGTAATTCAGGTTGGTATGTTCTTGTCCAAAGCTAGGTGTTGGCTATCACATCATGTTTTGAAACAACTTCGCAGGTTTAATATTTTTAGTTAATTACAAGGTTTTCAGATTAGTATTCGATTTTTTGTGAACACCATCAGAAGCCAAAAACATGTTTGTTTTTAAATTAGGTAAGCAGAGAAGTTATTAATCAGAACCATCTTTTTCTTTTTAAATAAATCATACCTGTCTAATTTTAACTCTATAAACATGGGTGAAGCTTCTTTTGTTCAAAGAACTGGACACTGCTGATATTATGTATGAGAGACAATCAAATATACACATTTAGTGATTAAATTTAACATATAAATTTAAAACCATAAGGTATAAAAACGGATTCAGAGAGCAAAAACATACTGATGAGCAAAAATAACATCTTTCTATGCTTTTATAGGATGCAATGTCTAAAAACGTCCTATGGTGCAACATCCTAAGTTTTGGATGTTTGAGGGTCCCAGTGAAATATTTCAAACCAGTAACCTTTCAGACTTGCAGTCAATTTCTTTTCAGTTGCCAAGCAACAATAATCCAACCCTCAAACAAAATGAGACCAAGAAAGTGATACTGCAGCCATGAGGTGTGCCAAGTCAAATTAAAAAGAACCCAAACAACCAGGTTTTTCTCTCTATGTGAGCATAATAGATTAAGATTACAGTCAGTGGGTCTTACAGGTGAATGTATGCCACCAAATCAAAATCAGATCACCAGGAGACATCTGTAAATAAAATAAAAATCTACAGCTATAAATAATAAGCTTTGACTATTTCACATTAAAAAATAATATTCTCATTAATGTTACTATAAGTAAGAAGAGAAAAATAAGTGCTTGGGATTGTAGCATGGTGTACTAGCATAGTGGCAGCATTAGCTGATTGTTATACTAACAAAGTACATCAGAGGGTTTTACTGTAATTATAAAAATAATTCATATTAGCAAAAGGAAAACAGGCTTCAGTAACATTTGTCAGCGCTGTCACAGTTTGTCACTTAAGTCTGATAGAAATTGTGATTGACGCTTGACAAAGCTGAGAAAAACAACAGACAGCTGCATCAAACTCTTGCGTTGTAAATCAAAGCCATTTTCATTGTATCTGTTGCTTTGATCCACTCTTTTCTATCTATAATTCTATTTCTAATACAAAACTACTCTTCATATAAACACATAAAATGTACTATTTCGTTTTTTATTTTGTGTTCACGGCACTATCCATGCAATAGTGTGCTTGTGATTTTAATCATATTTTTACCAGTATCAACTACACTGAAAAATGCTCAGGATACAAATGCAATATAGCCAATATATACAAATAAAACTTTTCACTTTAAATCTTAGTGTTTGCCATGCTTTAAGTCAATTTAAACATATGACACTAGGTCTAACATAAGTAGTTATTTGGCTGTAGTTCTTTAAAATCAAATAATCCACTAGTCACTTCTGCAGTTGAAAGTATTTTCAATTATCTGTTCATGTGCAGGACATGTTTTGTTCCATTTCTCAAAAATTACATGCTGTATGTAACTGCCAGTGTCTCTGCAGTAGATACAAGGTTTGAGAAAAGGCTGCTTCAATTTGAAACCTAAGATGGAAATGAAGTAGATGAAAAATTACAAATTGTGTCTCAGCAGAGTTTGCATTTGTCATTCACCTGAGATGGAGCCCAGCAGCACGTTGCTCTTGATGCAGCGGTAGACGTAGTCGTAGCTCTGAGGTTTGAGAGGAGATCCGGTAGATAGGATGGTGTGGAGGGACTGGAGGTTGTGTGTTTCAGCTGGGGGAGGAAGCAAAAAAAGCAAAAGGAAAAAGGCAAAGGATGAATAAAAAAAAAAAATCACATAGAATCTGTGCAGTAAGAGTCTGAATAATCTAAATCACTTTTTGGATAACATGTGAATTAGCAAGTCTTGTCTATGTGATTTTTGAGCAGATATTTTGTAATAGAAGTCAGAAATGGTTAAACAGAACTACCGGTATGTATGTTTTGGGATAAGTTATTGTAGCCCCGTATCGAAAAATAAATCTAACCCAGTTGCAGTCAGCAATCATTTCAGCCAAATTAAGAATCCGCACACACAAACACACATACCATTTATAAAATGAGCATGCACCTGTGAACAGCTGTGGCTTCCTGCACCCCAACATGGTGTGTTATTACAGTTTGCCACCCTGATGTGACAGAGCATTCGAGCTTACATGTACCAGCACACACACACACACACACACCTTTAGCCATCATCCTCAAGATCCGCTCCCTGTCGCACACACATGCCCAAACCACAAGCCAATAACATTCTGCGAACTAATAAGCTTCCAGCAAACCGACCCTCACCCCATAAACACACATAGACACATAGACACATACACATACACATACACACACACACACAGTGGGGACTCTTGCTACCCCCCACCATGCCTCCAGGTGTCCAGTCCAAATGTCAGCCCAGGGAAAAGGGCCTCTCCGCTGGGGCAGCCAGTGAAGAAGCTCCCCCTATCCTCCCTGGCCCAGTGGTGGCATGCTTGCTCACACGCACACCGACACACACATGCGCTAACACACACCGACACACACACACATCTCCCTTTGTCACGCTCTCTTTCTCTAATAAGCATCCAAATGCGCACACACACACAGTGCCAACTGGATCAAGTGGCTAGCTGGCTAATGGGGGTGGGGCGGAGGGGGAGAGGGAAGAGACTGACAGGGAGCAATGGGTTTGTTTTTTTGTTTTTTTAAAGATTTTGTTTTTCATGCCTTCCTGTTTAGCAACAGAACTGGGAATGTGTTCAGCTAATTTAAAAGTTGCAGACAGACAGACACACACACACACACACACACACACACACACAAAGGAGAGGCCATGAATAAAGATTTGTGGTGATTATAAATCGCGCACTGGGACACACAGCGACTGTGTATGCAATAAACATTGGTTATGAGTGCTAATTTAACATTAGGAGAGGAGAGGAGAGGAGAGGAGAGGAGAGGAGAGGAGAGGAGAGGAAAAGAAAAAGAAAAGAAAGGAAAGGAAAGGAAAGGAAAGGAAAGGAGAGGAGAAGAGGGGAAAGGAAAGGAGAGAAGAGGAAACAGAAACAATAGAGAAAAAAGAAGGTTAACAAAAAGAGTAAGGACAAGTAAAAAAAAAACAGCGGAGCCCTTTGCATTAGGTATAAGTGCTAATTTACATTAGGATGGGAGTCTCTGAGAGTCTACACAAGAGGATGAAGTGGGGGCTCGATGAAAAGAGACGATGTGAGAAACAAAAGTGCTAAAGCCTTAATATTGTATAGAATTATGTAGATTAAGTAAATTAACCAATACTTTTGAACAACTGCACTAACAACACCGTGAACCGGGGCCTATAGTTGGAATACCATCAAAATAAGCACTGCATGATGCATTGAATTTCCTCCAAACATAACAATTTGTGCTTTGCTCCATCACAATACAGTATGCACCTTTACAAAAGAGCAAAAACAGTGATAATTTTAGCATGCACATGCAAACAGACATTTTTATTTATGCAAACAAATAGCAAAGAGAGGGAGGCATGTATGAAGGTTAGCAGGAAGGCTTATCAGCACTGGCATGACTGATTATTTGCAGAGAACTAGTTCTCTCTCTAGAGAGCTGTGTCACTGAAAGCAATTAGCTGGACCGATCCGTGACTCACGAATCATCATAACAACACTTTTATCCTCTCTGATTCAGTGTCAGACACCAGAGCACAGGGCAAACTGTCAATTCATGCCGTAAATGGAATAAAGGACGTTTAGAGTCAAAAAGCGTCACTATTATAATCATTACTACGTCCATCTGCTCTTATTGTTCCATATCCCATTCTCGGGACGTACACGTGCGCGTGTTTATGAGTGCATTTTCTCTCCGAGCGCCTGCTTGTTATTTGTGTGCGTCCATGTGTGTCTGTGGATGGCTGTAGTGCGCGCTCGTGTAGGTGTTTTGCGGCCACGACCACAACTCACAGGGCTTCAGGTTCCTCTCCTGCAGCACAGACAGCCACTTGGCTCCGGTACCGAAGATAGTGATGCTGTAGAGGAGACAAAAAGTAGACGTATACCAAAGTTAGGATCAGTGATGCATTCTTTTTCAGTGCTTACAAAAAAGGCATAATTCACTTTCCAAGAAGTAGAAGATGTTGTCCGTTACTCTGAAACAAAAACCAAATTTGCGTCAGCGTTGCCAACAATGACAGTCGTTGCAAAAGCCCTCCTACATGCATGCACTGTATTCTGTATTGTGACAGCAGGAATTCAAAACAGCAGAACTAAATTAGCATACATTATGGGTGGGGGTGGGATGAATGTCGTTGCCAAATTTCATGGCAATCTGGCGGGGCACTTTCAAGAGAAGTTGCTCAAAGTGTTGGACGGATGCGCAGACAGAATGACGAACTTTGTGACATTATGATCCTTAAACACCACGGGGAATTCAAGATCTAACATTGCATTCCCCAAATGTTTCTCTCTCTCTCGTGTCTTCATCAGGATAGTGATGAACAATAAAGAACATTGACAAAGTGCTGTGTGACTTGTTTTGTGTTTAAAGATACTGCATATGACATTTCAAACCACTGGATATTGCTAAAGCACCAGCATCTTAGAACAAAACACTTGACCTCCTTTGCGCTTCATTTACAACCAGAGTAGCTGTGTGCCAACAAGAAACAATCCAGCTAAAACCATTAACCCTTGATAGCACTGGAAAATAATCAGTCCTTGTAAAGAGTTAATGTCAACTCAAGCAAACATAATCTTACTTCACTTATCTTGTATTTGCTGAAATGAAATGACAGTACAACATTAAAATACTTTACTTTTCTTTACTCCATATCTTTTTATGGAAAACAGCTGCTTGCTGCTACATTAAAGTTCAAAATGTTGTATATGGAACCTGCAAAAAACTCACAACTCTGCATACTAAAAATTTTAATTTTACATTTTGTGTCAGACTTTATGCTACTATCTTGCTTGCAGGTTGAAACTAAAAAACATGGATCTGCTGCTTGTTTAAACAGGTAAATTGTCAAATATGACTGGAAAGTCTGTGTTGTCTAAGTAAGCTACTCCATTTAGATGGCAAGAAGTTTGGCAGAAAAGGCTCTGCTTTTTCAGGGAGTTGTCAAAAAAGCTGAAAATCTGGGAAATCTAATGCCAACAAACCACTACTGACACGACAAAAAATTTAAAGACATTTGTAGGAAGTTTCATTCCAAAAAGGGCTGAAACTGCAAACATTGTTTGTATTGGCAAACACATAGTGGAAAGTGAATGTTGTCAAGTTTTTGTGCATTTGTATAACTGTGAATGTATGTTATTATTTACGTTGTGGTCAAGTACCTGATGAAAGTATGGTTTATGATGAAGTGTAACTTAAAACTGATGCCAATCTGCTGCAGTAAGCACAGCTCTGGTGCTGAGCCTGAGCTGTGGCACTGCTCCATTTGTTGCCCTAAGCGTGACAAGGCATAATGTCATCGTTTCTGTGCTGAATGTAAAAAAAAAAAAAAGAAAAAGAAAAAAAGACCATAAAAAAAGGGCAACAGTTACTGAGCAGCCTTCCCCCTTAATCCCATCTGCTCCAGTGGAGCTGCTCAGTAGCCTGGTTGTACTAGGAAGCTCCCACGGGAGGAGAGTGCGTCACTGTGTAAATGTAAAGCAAGGTGATGCTGAAACACAGTTCTGTGTGCTCAGTCAAGCCTTTGTGGATGAGTAAAGAATGAAGAAAAACTGCCTGAGATCGACTTTACACTGAACAAACACAAAGAGTGTCAAACACAATAATGGTCAGGCTGGTATAAGAGGACAAAATGCTTCGTTTTTAGATGTTCCACAAGGAAATTGTTCAGACGAGAACATATCGACAGTTTGTCTGCACAACAGTCCTGGAATGAACTGATTTTGGAAGGTTTCCTCTGAGTGAATGGAAGTCACCCTGACAGCTGACAACAGTTGGGCAACATGTGGATGGTCAGAAGTGACAAAGCGTCCCTTTTGTGTTCTCCTGCAGGTTTAATTTTAAAACAAAGGGTGTTTTTTTAAAGTCTGTTTCTTTGAATGGGTGTATTTGTGACTCAGTCTGTCTGTTAAGTTATTTTTGTTGACACCAAATCAATCAAATTGCCTCCTATCACTATGGTAACCATCCCTGTCAGTCAAAAATAGAAAGGAATCTGTCTCTGGAACACAAAACAAGTGTCTGATGCTTGTTTTGGTCAACAACCAAGAATTGGTTCACAATGAAAGATGTGATTCGCTCTCAGTGGTTCATATCGATTCGTGATAATAAAGGTTGTTGATGGGGTGAGTGAAGGGGGTCAGATGGAGTGAAAAGGCAAAGGTCCCAGGAAGTGATGTCTTCGTTGGAATAAAGTGAATGACATGAGCACAGGCCCAGTGTATACGCAACTTTAGTCCAGGCCATTTCTGGATGCCTCATTCTCCGTTACCATTCACCATATTTTCACAAGAATACGTCATTTTTAATGGTGATCTTATTGAATTAACTGTGAATCTAAATCTCAGTTTACTAATAAACTGTTGATAGACACTGTGGAATAACTTGAATGTCTATTTTTTGCTAATACAACAAATAAGCCGTGAAAAGTGTTTTTTTAATCACACTGGTAAAAAAAAAAAACAACTACAGCTGTACTTTGGAGCTGTATTGCTCATGAACTTGTCACATGGCCCACAATGAGCTATTACAGCAACATATAGTATATTAAGGGGATAACGAGTATTTTCATATTACTTTACTTATCTTAGAGTTTTTTAAAACTCATTGTTTACATATTTTCTGTGCTTTACCCAAAGGCTGAACACATTAATTTTCAGCAAATTACACTGCATTTTATTTTTTTGTCACTATTAAATATATTTTTTGCCGAATCCCAAAACCCACCATCAAGAAAGGCAAGTTGTCTTTAAAAATACTGCAAGAATAACAGAATTTTCCAGAGGCAGAAACTGTAAAGACAATACTTAAAGTAATCAAGGGTGATGTTCAGATTCTGTGGGAAGATTAGACACATCTATGCTTAAGATTGGGATATTTCAGCAAAATCATTTTATTCTTCATGCATCATTTAAAAAAATCTGGCAAAAATAATTGGCTTGTTCGAAACATATTCTGTAAAAAAATTAAAATTCTGCCCTCCTCATCGCAACAGTGAAGCCATTAGTGACGCAATTGCAACCGGCAGTCACATGACAAAAATTCTTGGACTTTTAAACTGAGCTACAGGGTGTGTATGCATGTGGCAGATACAAGTATTGAAACAAACTAAAATGTAAGATTAACACATGTTGTAAACATTTATTTCAGTTTTTTTTTTTTGTAAAATGAGTAATGAAAAATTCAACTTATGTGTCTTTTTTAATATTTATGGCATTACAACTTTGATATACTGCAAAAAGAAATTGCTTAGTTCTTAAGATGGTTGTGCTGTTTGCATAGAGGTTGTTGGACTTTAAAGTGCAGTCAAAAATTATCAGACAATAATGCAAATAATACCCAGAACTGCTTGGGATTCAGAGGATTAAATAATAATGTATGTATATAAAACGATCAGGCACAACATTATGACTACCTGCCTGATATTGTGTTGGTCCCCCTTACGTGCTCTAAAATGCTCTGAACCATTGGGCATGGACAAGAGGACCTCTCAGGGTGTCCTATAGGGTCTGGAACCAGGACGTTGGTACTGGATCCTTTGGGTACTCTGGCTTGTGCAGTGGGGCCTCTGTCAATCAAACTTGTTCCACTGCATCCTGTTGATGCTTGATCACAATGGGGTGTAGGAAGTTTGGAGGTCAAATCAACATGTTGGACCATTGTCATGTTCCTCAACATGTTCCTGATGGTTTGATGTTGTTTCCATGTGGTGGGGTGCATTTTCCTGTGGGGGTAGGCCAGTGACATTTGGGATTTCCATTTGCATGAGGGAGTGTTCTTGTTGTGGGACAATGTTTATTTGGGTGTCTAAGTCTCATCAACATGGATGTCAAGATCCAAGGTTTTCCATCAGAACAGCACATAGTAGCAATATGATCAATGTTATTCACTTCACCTGTCAGTGGTCAGAATGTTGTGGCTGATCGGTGCATATGTCATATGTGTGTAGGTCTGGCCAGGTGTAGTTTATACCTGTTGTTCAAATTTAGTTACAGCCACCTGCTTCTGCAGATGACACACACAAACACACACACCCTGTTCGTTATCCGCACACTCACAGTCCCTCTCCATTTTATCCATCATCTCTGACCCCCCATCCTCATCTGGATTTGTCTGTCGCTGGCTACCATGGAAACAGTCGCTCTCTTCTGATTGGAGGCAGGTGGCCAGGTGTGGCCGCTAATCGGGTGTTTAGGATGGAGGGTGGCGGAGAAGCTGTGAGTCTCCGTTTGCGAGAGTGTGTGTGACAGCGTGTGCAAATGTACCCGAGTCCTGTTTTGAGGGGGGACACATAACTGGAAGCTACTCAGTCAATAAGAGATGCTCAAAGGCAATCAGACACAAGTGCACCTCTGAGCAGTTATTACGTTAATGTGTCTCTGTGCATGTCGTGATGGAGCAATTGAAGCCCCACTTGTCAGGGCATCTTCCCTAAACTACTCTTGTTCGCCCCCCAAAATACAATGTCGGAGTATAAATATGAGCCGCTGTTTCTTTTCTCAAGTGTCAGAGGCTTCAAGGAACAATGTAAAAATAAAGCTTAATGATGCATTTGTTTACAGATTTGCCAATTTATTAAAAATGTGACACGCTACATTCAGCACACGTCAGATAGATTAGATTGTAACTGTCATGTATACAAGACAAAATGTCATTCTAGCAGCTTCCATGTCACTCCAGCTCTATTTTTTGGGTGACTGTTTATAAAATTAAATTAATTAACTTCATTGCTTCCACTAACAAACACGATTCTATTACTCAGCCCTCCTCTCCAGAACACAATTGTTACATGACAGACATGTGAAAAGCGATTCTTTTTCCATCACTACGCACTTTTTCTGTCTTTCTGTCTGTCATGTACAATTCTGAAACTCAATCTAACCTGGTAGCTAGTAAAAATTGTCAGAATACAGGAAAAAGGTTTCAATATTAATGTAATATTAATGTTTTTCACAATAAATAGATATATTGCATTTCGAGAGTACAGGTTCCTGTTTTGTCTGTGAACAAATACTCTTTGGAAATGGATTCGATGAAGTCTTGAGTCTCCAGTTACACTTAGATGCAATCTGAAGTCAGGAAGGTATTGTAAATGATCAAACCCACGTGTCTAAAACTGTAACCAAGCTGGCAAGACGCAATCTGTTAAACTCTATCTGTACTGTAAGCCTTCCAGAAAGAATAAAATAAATAAAAAAACAAATAACTGAGAATTTTTCTCTGGCGTGATCTGAAGAGAAGATTTCCACATTGTAGTTCTTTTTCAGATACATCAGCTCAAAGCATAATGGACAAAAGATGGAAGAGACAAGACAACCCTCAGAGAAAAGCTCCAAAGTCCCATTCACACATGGAACCTGTCACACAGATAAATAATGTAACCTTTTCCTTCCTCCACACAGGAATACTGTAGATTTTGTTTTCACTGTGGTCCTGGTGGACAGTTTCACTTAAATCTACTTTTTCCTACATGACAGGCTCAGGGAAAGCTGTCAGAGCATTTAGAGGTTACAGGATACAACACATTAGATTGAAAGTCTCCGTCCAAAGTATGTGGATGACATTGACATCCATGAAACTGATAAAAATCCAATTATGACACCCAATTGTGGCATATTTTGTGACTCATTTTCTTCCTTGACGGGTTTAGGCTCAGCTTTATTCAATTAAAGAAAAAAATGAATGTGTACTATTTCCGTTTCTGTTTGTAGAAATAAATCCCTGGACTGAAAATGGCTAATTGTTTGAAAGTAATGATGTCTCTTTTACCAGCTTTAGCACAGTGCTCCTGCAGTTATTTAGGTCCCTACATGACTTTTGGAAGCTTAGCAAAAGTCATGTAGCCCATGAAGCTTTCTTCAGGGCTAAAGGTGACACTTCATAAGAATTTCTGTTTTTGTGAATGACCACCATCAAAGCCCAATTCACAACCATCACTAGTGTTAATTTAACATTAACACAATCTGTAACAATTCTTAAATTTTGCACGACCGCCACTGAATGCTATGGGTTCTGAAAGGTGAGTAACTAAACTGGACACCTAAAAAATTTCAAGTTGTTACTAGATTGTTAAATTGTCGGTAAAGATAGCATCAGTAACTCTTAGATAAAGGTCTTAAAGCTAGTCAAGCTTCTACCACATTCAAAAATTAGGATTAGCAGCTTATCAGTGATGACCACACAAATTTCACATAGGCTGTGTCTGATACTCGCTTGAAATTGGACATTTAAATCAACGAGAGATGAAAGTTTTGAAATAACGTTATCTGTAATTAAATTGGTCTGACGCATCAATCAGCCACAACATTATGACCACTGACAGATGAAGTGAATAACACTGATCATATTTGTACTATGTGCTGTTCTGATGGAAAAACTTGGATTTTAACATCCATGTTGATGAGACTTAGACACCCAAATAAACATTGTCCCACAACAAACACACTCCCTCATGCAAATGGAAATCCCAAATGTCACTGGCCTACCCCTGCAGGAAAATGCATCAATCAATCAGGAACATGTTGAGGAACATGACAATGGCCCAACATGTTGATTTGACCTCCAAACTTCCTACACCCCATTGTGATCAAGCATCAACAGGATACAGTGGAACAAGTTTGATTGACAGAGGCCCCACTGTACAAGCCAAAGTACCCAAAGGATCCAGTGCCAACGTCCTGGTTCCAGAACCCATAGGACACCCTGAGAGGTCCTCTTGTCCATGTCCAATGATTCAGAGCATTTTAGAGCACATGAGGGGGACCAACACAATATCAGGCAGGTAGTCATAATGTTGTGCCTGATCGGTGTAACTGAAGGTCAACTGCGGGGGAAATTAGAGACAATGGTAATAATTTTGCAGTAACGCAGGACCGTTCTCTATTCTCAACTTACTCATTTCGTCTCCCAGTTTCAAACCTTTTTAGGCATTTAAAATTCAGAGCTCATTGTTCTGAAAGCTTTCCAATTCAGCTTGAAGTTGCCTGGCAACACAAACAGAAAATATGAAGTTCAGAAACCATATTTCGTGATATTTAGAAATAGAAACACAAGACTAAAAATTTCATGGGTGAATCAACGACTGATGCTTTTATTGGATTTCACAGATGGCATTTTGTTGGCAAGTAGGCATGGTGTAAGTCTGTATAATTCATGAATTTATTGAAGCGATGCCAAGTCCAACAACCTCTATACCTTAATTGAATACATATATCCATGATTTTTTTTCACCTCATAACAATAAGAACTTCCTTAGAAAGGAGGTACAAGTGGCTCATATTTGTTAGAGATCCTCTCTCTTGCTCAAAGAATTGTAACAACTAAAAATAAACATGTTTTGTGAGAATTCAGTAATTACTTCAGGCTTTTCTTTTTCATAAAGCAGCAAATCTGCCAAAATCCATTTCAGCAAATAGAAAGTCTGTTGTGCAAAATGTCTAGTCCTTTCACATAACAGAAATCGAATCGACTCAAACTGAAATTTTAAACTGCAAAATTTAATTGCTGAGCAGGAAGTGGCAGTGGATTTCACCAGTTTAAGGATTATAATGACACAACTCACTCAAAAAAAGAAATCAAGGAAACTAGGGAAGCCTCAGTGTAAGTTTTACACTTTCTCTGACAGATTTAGTCCCAATTAAAATGTCCAACCTCAATTCAGAAGATCAGGCTGTAGAAAAAAAATCATGTCAGTCTCTCCCAGAGGATTTTTTTCATGTAGTTCTGGAAACGGGATAACCGCGGCAACATCAGCATCTAATTGGTTCAAAAATCTTCTCATGGATAGTCGCTTCACTCAGTTCCTTTATATGTGTATTCAGAATTCTAACCTTGTTCACTGAATTTTTCCATGTAAATTGTTGGAGGAAAACAAGTGGTTGAAACCAACTGGTAATCCCAGCTCTTCGAGCTATTTTACCCAGTCATCATGTAAAGATCCTAAAATATTTGATCATTTAAATGACTAATACGATTGGAAAGGAGCTCATTAGCTTTGGAATCTACAAGCAGATCCTGTTAGAGTTTCTGCAGGAGTGCTTTTTACCTCCTGTGTGTCAAAATTTTCTCCCCATTATTGCCCTCACTGCTGAAGGCAATATGCCATCTCTGAAGATATGTCTGTGGTCTCGCTGCCTTAAAGGGCTGTATTTTTGCTGAGCGCAGTACTTTCTTCATAATTTAACCACAGCCTGACAGAGTGTACAAAGTAACGCCGGCTGACAGTTAGCAGCCTCACATGACACAATCCCCAACTGGTGGCTGTCGTCGAACAATAGCTCAAGGATCCACCAGGTGCAGTTAGTTGGTAAAGATTAAGGGGTGAGAGAACCTTTCGTGGTTTTTCTGCAGCCCTTTGCGAAAATTCTGTGAAAACCCAAATTTGTATGCAGAGAGCACAGATTCCTTGTCACAGGGATGGTTTTAAAATAACTTCAAGCTGTGAAATAAATGGTTAAACTTAAAAGCATAACTAAATATGCTGAACTGATAGTCACACTGTGTGCATTGTGCCACTGTGTGCATGTAACGCACATTACATTATACAACATTTCTTCACCTCTGCCTCATCTAATCATTAATTCTAACACTCTTTGTATATTTTTGTTCGGAAAACTAGTCCGTGTCTGCACTGTTCTGAAAATTTTGTAGCAATAGGTTATTAAAGATTTGACAGACCACCTTCATAGGTCATTATTCAGATTTTTAATGAAAAATGAAAATTATTTAGAGGCCATCTTGAGATTGCTCTTTAACTAGTGCAATCTCAAGATTGGATAATTGCCGCCAAAATACTAGTTGTATTTTGGCGGCAATTATCCACTACATTTTACACTCTCACACAGTTCATTATGTCAAAACTGAAATTTTAATTGGAAATGCTTTCAATCTACTGGAGCAGCAACTTATACGCCTTTTGAGAAATTTAACGAACTGAAGGAGAACCAGAAGACCAAGAAGATGAAGATGGAAAAAGAGCGGAAGCAGAAGGAGGAGAAGAAGAAATAGAAGCAGAAGAAGGAAAACAAGGAGAAGAATTAGAAGAACAAGGAGAAGAGGCAGACTAAGAATTATGATTTTGAGACAGTTGCTGGTACACTGTAGTTTCAAGGCGGAAATGCTCAGCCATGGTGCTGACTGCTTGTTTTGCACGTGATGTGTCTTCCAGCATATAAAAAACAACATGCACACATGTAATGAAGGTAACAAAAAACATTCTTTAACACATTTGCACATGACACAGTACAAATCGAGGCTTTGAACCATGCTCCCAAAGGCGACAGTCTCTGTGTGATATCGACATTGTTCCATCTTATAAGGTGAATAACCTCTGGATTAGACGGCCAGCTTGAGGTTTCAGCTACTTGGGTTTTTGGGTTCATTCAAATTTACATCACCGCCATAAATCTCCATAACAGCAGCTTAAGGGATGTCTGACCCTGCTGACTTTAGACAGCCCGTTCAGCTGAGTGCAACACTTCAGTGCACTTTCAGAATGACAGCAAGGGAATTCATCTGTGGCAATCAATAAGGAGGTTTGGGGTGTCTTTTGTATGTTTGAATTCGGAGACAGATTGCTTTTAAAGGTATGAGAAACTACAATTACGTTTTCTCCCACTCCTAATATATGATCTGCATACAGTGAAACTATCATACTGGTGTTACTGTTAAGTTTTGGCAAGTCTATTTTCCGGTGTGTTCTTTCCAAATATACACCAGATAAGACTCTTGCTAATGAATCACAAGAAAAGTTTTCTCTAACACCAACTCTACACTGTCTGCATTTCCTCCCGTTCCTCTTCTATGTTTTAATTTCCATGTCCTCGACAAACAATCCATCCTTTTCATCTGCTTTCCTTTCTCTTCTCCTCCCATTTAAATTAATATTAAATGAGTGAGCAATTGATAAATGTTTATTGTATGATCATTTGCTGAGGGTCTTTGTTATAAATGCACTTTATAACCGACAGAAATCTTTATTCATGGGTCTTGTATGCATGGTGGTGCAATTAGGTAAACAAATTATTAATTCTGTGGGTAAAAACAAAGTCTCCAGTTACTTTTCTCTTTGCTTGAGCCCTTTCTGACTCTGTATGCATTTATTGTCCATTTTTTCTCAATGTTCTCATTATGCCTCTTTCTAATAATGTCTGTAGATCTAGACCCTTAAGGCTGAGGGCAAATGCAAATAGAAATGGTGACAAACACATAGGTTTTAGGAGCAATTTTTAGAGGGAGGGATTTCAAATATCAATGTTTTTCCAACTGGAAACACCAAGCAGTACAATAATTATGCCATTGTCATTCCCTTTTTGTCAGCGTTTCCTGTTTTTATCTGTGTTTTTGTTGCATGAGTGTTGCTAACTCACCCCAGCTGGTCCGTCAGGTTCCACAGAACATTGGGTGTCGGCATTAGTGGCGACCCGTCGTACAAAACCACCGAGGCTCCCACTGCCAGAGCAGAAACCAGCCAGTTCCACATCATCCAGCCAGTCTGCGAATACCACACATACACACACAAACACACACACATACACAGTGGTCAGTTTATCTGGTAGAAACACTCCTTTTCTCATCAACACGGATAAAGCAGAATCTAGTAAAATGGGCAACTCCTGCAGACTGTGATGCACATGATTGCGTTTCTCATTTTACTGCATGCTGAGGGACTGCTTTGGCACCATCCTTTATTTATATTAGGAACAGGAATATTGGTGCTACTGCATGAAACTGTCTGCAG
Source organism: Dascyllus trimaculatus (assembly GCA_024666655.1). Taxonomy (NCBI): domain Eukaryota; kingdom Metazoa; phylum Chordata; class Actinopteri; family Pomacentridae; genus Dascyllus; species Dascyllus trimaculatus. The sequence goes on along the minus strand of CM045449.1, from coordinate 25,915,004 downwards.
TGCTAATACAGGGGCTTACACAAGGACACGTTTAGTTAGAGAATTGATTAGTTAACTGACTAAAGATGAATCAGAAAAGTTTGATCAAGCAGAAAGCCATTTTCTTCGTTTCTGCTTTGCTGAAATGGGTACTTGGTGCTTTTCTGTGTTTTATACAATGAAAAATGAAATATTTCGGGGGTTTTGAGTGGTTGTGTGCCAAGATGAGCTTTACAAAGATGCCACACTAACCTATGGCAACTTGTTATGGGCGTTTAAACAGATTAAATGGCTAAGACAGCTCTAAATAAAGTGGCTGATGTAGTTACAAGTTGGTAAATTGGAGACAAAATATACGTGCTAATACCTTTTTGGATAGAAGGCACCTCACTTACAGTTTGAAAACTTCCTTCTGTGTAGCCAAAGCTTGACAGAATCACATTCTAAACAAAGGAAATGTGAGCCCACATGGACACCCTATCAAAAATCTGTCATTTTCTTTAAAACTGGGAAATTACCAAAGATTTGTAGGAAGTTATGACATGTATACGAAAAAAAAGTTTTAAGATTCTGTACTCATTCGGGGTCAGCCACATTTGTCGTACTGACCATGTCCAACTTCTTTGTGCAAAAGGTTTTTTGTTGTATCGCCTTCACTGAAGCTGCAGTCAGAGGACAGATCAGAGGCTTGTTCAAGTGAATCACCTTGCTGCCATTGTCCACCTGTTGCCTGTGCTTCAAGTTTCCAGCAGAACACTGCTCGCCAAGTAGCATTGTGACACTGGGAAACATGGCATTAGTACTAAGTGAACATGTCAGAAGTCAGAAATAGTTATTCTGACCAAAGGGAGGCTTTCTAAACGTCAAATCATGGTGAGACCAAAGGTTACCAAGGGGGCAGAACACGGCACTTTAAAGGGCTTCAAAGAAACTGGATCAGTTAAATCCAAAGCACGATCCTGGAGACCAAACGTGAGCTCACCATCGGAGGATCAATACATCGCAGAGATTGAAAAGCAACTTCATCACAGATACAGAACTTGCTAAACAAAGATAAAGACGAAAGACTCCAATCAGGAAAAGCCCCATCATGTCTTAGAGGAAGATCAAACAAGATCAAATACTTGGGGTGGACTGAGAATGACCAGCATTTCACAGTGGATGACTGGAAAAAGTCTGACAGGAGAGAGAATGATACTGCAGTAAATCAAACCGATAGTAAAGAATATTCAATTCAATCCCCTCAGTGACATGCTACATTCTCTGGTTTGTATCTTTGTGGAGAGAAAAATCATACTGTGGCAGGATAATGACTCCAAAAACAACTACTTGAAGGCCACAGAGTGCTGACAGCCATCGACTCTCCTCCACGACGCCACAGAACATTCATGGGGCTAGTGGAAGGCTCAGAAAGCCAAACAATCCTGACATCACAGGAAGCTCCCAGATCAAGCTGGGATAATATGGGTCACCAGGTTTTGCACAAACTTCGTGGAGTCAATGCAGCTTGAATGCTGCTGTCATTAAAGGTCCCACAGTGTGGCTCTTTTCAACAAGTAAATCAAAGTCTAATGTCCCTACGGTGTGTCTTGCAGTTTTTAAGCTCAAAATCTTCCAAAAATGGTTTTATAGCTGCTGCTCTCTTCAAACTAACATTAAACCCCCTTTAACTAACATTACACCTTTCTCTATACAGCGATTCAAACATGTGTTTAGACTTAACAACATGATTTTTAGTTTCTTATCCAGCAGAGGTAATACAAAAAGTTGATTCTTTTCCAAAGGCTGCTGTTCCTGTGATATTCCTCTGGCTGCTCAAATGATGTCTTCAGTGTTGACTTTATCTCCAAACTCATTATGTCTGCATCACTTTCAGCTGGACAACTACGGGTTCGTCAGGTGGTACATAGCACCTGGGTCGAATTGTTACTGGCTTGTAAAGCAGGGATGCAAAAGTGAACCTCTTAATGTCCTAACAGCTTCTATTTTAAACCTCCAAGTTTAGAACAACCACAAAACACTGCAAAAATGGATTTTCACCATATGGGACCTTTAAAGTAAAATGAGGCATACCAATACTTTGTGATATTCTGAAATTCAGGCACATTTTTCAGAGATTTCACGTAATTGTTAGGCTATGATGATTGTGTTGCAAATGCAAAATAGAATTATCTGCATTCGTGATTTCAGACTGTTAAAACCACTTAAAATGTGTCACATTATTCCAAAACTGCAATTTTAATCAACAAAAAATGCTGCTCCTCGATGTTTATAATCAAAATGAGAAGAAACTTCAATGAAATTCAAATTATGCACAGCTCTGACCTTCAAGACTCATTGCTACTCATTAGAAATGATCAGCTTGTACATTTAAGTGTCTGTGTGACCAGGCTCTTGATTAAATACTCCACAATATTTACCATTACACACCTACTGATAAGTAGTTTGGAGAGACAGTCTTAAAGATGTATTTAAGATGCTGCACTGCATGTTATGTTTATGCTGAAAAGACCTACCGTAGTGTAGTAAATGATGACGTCACTGGAGGTCATATTGCCATGGAGGATGTGTTCTTTCAGGTGTTGGATGAGAGTTCCCTGAGGAAACAAGGAGAAGGAAAGCGTTAATCATGACTTTAACATGCACTGATTGTAGTTACCACCTCCTAGCTGTCTTATTACCTCTGTCAGTAAAGTTTAGTACTTTTAAGCCTGCATAGAACATGTTATTTTCACAGAGAGAGACAGAGAAACTTAAAATTCATGATGGAAAAATACTGTATATTCAAATATTGTGCTCTTGCATAGCTGCACAGAAAACGCTTCTGTCCAAGGCTTCTTCCCGAAACACTTCTTTTCACAAAAAGGCAATTTGTGTGAAGTGTGACTTCTCCCACAGTCTCAAACCCATCACAGTTGGGTAGGCTATTATTTCTGGTGAAGGGTACGAACTGTGCGAGTGTATGTTTTAGTTCTGAGCTTTTCCTTTTTTCGCATAAACAGGTGTTCCATGTATGTGTGTGTGTGCATATAATCTCTGGCAGGACTCAGGTGCCATACTCGTCCCTTTGGTGCGTGCCATCTTGCCACTGACAGCATGTTAACAGAGCCATAACAAAGCAGAGAGCACAACAGTAGCAGGGCTAATTGGCTGAGCCAGAGAGAACTGCCAGCGTCACAATGCGAAATGTTTTCGCCGCCACATTACTGTCCAATTGTCAGGAGCAGAAGAAGAGGAGGGTGGGGGGGTGCAAAGGAAAGAGATGGGGACTGAGCCAGAGACAAGAAAAGGGGGATAAAAACGAAAGGGGAGCAAAAGTAAACCAGGAAAAAAATATGAGAACTAAGGAGGAGAACCAAGTGCAGGCTGCATGGTGGCTCGGTTGTTCGCACCATCGCCTCACAGCTAGAAGATCCCTGGTTCGCGTCCCGGTTAGGACACCTGGGATCTTTCTGTGTGGAGTTTGCATGTTCTCCCTGTGCAGTGTGAGTTTTCACCGGGTGCTCCGGCTTCCTCCCACAGTCCAAAAACATGCTGAGGTTAATTGATGATTCTAAATTATCCGTAAGTGTGAATGTGAGTGTGCTTGGTTGTCTGTCTCTATGTGTAGCCCTGCAATAGGTTGGCGACCTGTCCAGGATGTCCCCTGCTGGAGCCTATCCCTGCTGGAGCCGGCTGGGATAGGCTCCAGCTCCAGCTCCAGCTTAAGTGGTGTATAGATAATGGATGGTTGGAGAGGCAAGTGCAAAAAAAAAGGAAGAAAAAAATGTAATTTTAGGGTACAATGTGTAAGAAGGGTGTGGGAGCTAAAGCCAAGACAAGACACACAAAAAGGGAAAAAGGAAAAATAGGTGTCAGAGAAGGAAACAGAGAGAGACAACAGCTGCTATGTGAAAATGCACGAATGCATTTGTTTGATTGAGTTAACCCGTTTTAAACGGTGAGTGTTTCGGCTTTCAAAGTGCAGTGGTCCTTTTGAAATCGCACATTCTTCTGACACTCTCCCTCCCTCAGATGTGGCCTGTAGCAGGAAATGTCATTCAGGCACTCCCTGGAGAGCAAATAACCTTTTCCGGGATGAGCCGGTGGAGGTCTGCTGCCATCTTGTGGTGAGAAGTGTAACAGAAACACACATCTGCTGGTGAATGCAGCAGGCTAGGGTTTGGGTTCAAGGACGCAGTTTTAAAAGAGGTAGCATTAAATTTCACTTTTTGCGACTTTACCAAATTGGAGCAAGTCCCTCTTAAACAACAAGGTAGCAAGATGACAGGAAGTATCAAAAGGAGGATTCTTCTCCCTAAACCTACTCTCACATGCTCTTTAATGACCAAACAAACTTACATGAACTTTTGATTCATCTGGGCCAAAGAAACACTTTTTAACCATCCAAAACTGTTATTACTGTGTATTTCTCTGAATAATATGAACTGTTTGGAAGGTATGCAACCTAAAAAATAGTTTTTCAGCACTTGGGGAGTGTAAAAATCTGAATGTTTTGTGATTTCACTGTAGTCACATTAGGCCATATTAGCTTTATAGTTATTAGCAGTACTGAAATCATATCAACCAGTTCATTATTCATAACTGTCTTCTGCTGAATCACTGATTGATGTCTAAGAATGGATTTCTATTCATTTACAAGAAAGACAGACAGATTAACATTATTTTTTATTTATTATTATTACATTTTAACTATTTTTTATTTAATCAGTTGATGTCCAGCTATTATTCAGATTACTTTCAGTTTCATCTTATGATCTGTTGTTGGTTATGGATCATGATGATAGACAAACTGCGAATTTGCACACAGAATAAAATCTATATTTTATTAGCTTACTACAATTACAGGAAGGTTTTTTTTTGTCTTCCCCTACCCTAACCACAGAAAAGAGAGACAGATCATAGTTAAAATTGAAAAACCCTCTTCCCTCATTTGTATACAACTTCAAAAGTGAAAAAAAGTCCTAACTGCTACAAAATGAGTGAACTTGATATTCTTAAACCTCAGCAGGTCTTGCTTGATAACATATCTGTAAGTTGTCATCTGCTCAATGAACTTTCTGAAGAACTTTTTTGGGAGTCTAGTTGAGGAAAGTAAAAGCGAGATTATCCTAACATTAACCCATAGTGCTAACAACCAAGCCAACGTGCAGCCTCTAGAGCAAACCAACCAGAGTAAAATGTGGAAACATCATTTAAGACTCTGCTGAACAGCTTTGAGAGTCTACCAGTGGAGCCTGTTGCCTGGTAGTTATTGGGGAATACCATACCCGCATCACAACTTTGGTTCCAATTGGAGACCCCTGAGTCAACCAACACATCAAGGCAGAACTCAAGCTTTACTTCTGCTTGATAAGGACTGGTGTTGCAATAAATAATCTTCATTCTGGCTATTTCATTTCAGAGATTCTAAAATTAGTTCATTAGTGACCATCATCCCATTCACTAAGTAGTTATTTATACCTCTAAAGATAATTTTTTCAAAATGTGAGTTATGCCCTTTGTTTCCAAGTGACACTCAAAACTTTTTGAAGCACCCATGTACAAGTACTTGGGAGTTGCCTGAAGGACCAACACCAATGTTTTGTGCAAGAAAGGAAAGAGCAGACTGTATTTTCTGTGGAAGCTCACATCTTTAACTTATGCAAAAACATGCATTAGAGCTTCCACCAGTCTGTGGTCAAGAAGAGTGGACATTTACTGTGGTGTGGTCTGCTAGAAGAAGGGAATCAGCGCCAGAGATGCCAACAGGATCAATAAACTCATTCACAAGGCAGAACTATTAAATCAAAACCAATGAGTCAATGAGGAGCTGGAGGTCACTCAACAAACTGTTTTCCATTAAGGACAATCAAACGCACACCCTCCATGACACACTACAAAAATATCTGAGTTTATTTTCCACATGACTCATTCAGCTCCACTGTCATAAAGGACATGCTAGGAAATGTAACATTTTACCACTTTACAACAGCTACTTTACCTTTTACACTGTACAACAGCTCACTTGTCTAAGACAGGTGAACACACTCTTGACTACCATCTGTAAAGCTTTTACGATATATACCAATCAGCCACAACATTAATGCCACTAACAGGTGAGTGAATAACATTGATCATATTGCTACTATGTGGTGTTCTGATGGAAAACCTTGGATTTTAACATCCATGTTGATGAGACTTAGACACCCAAATAAACATTGTCCCACAACAAACACACTCCCTCATGCAAATGGAAATCCCAAATATCACTGGCCTACCCCCACAGGAAAATGCACCCCACCACATGGAAAAAACATCAAACAATCAGGAACATGTTGAGGAACATGACAATGGCCCAACATGTTGATTTGACCTCCAAACTTCCTACACCCCATTCTGATCAAATATCAACAGGATGCAGTGGAACAAGTTTGATTGACAGAGGCCCCACTGCACAAGCCAGAGTACCCAAAGGATCCAGTGCCAACGTCCTGGTTCCAGACCCCATAGGACACCCTGAGAGGTCCTCTTGTCCATGCCCAATGGTTCAGAGCATTTTTGAGCACATAAAGGGGACCAACACAATATTAGACAGGTGGTCATAATGTTATGACTGACTGGTATATAAAGTATATTGTGTATATACTATTCACTGCCATATTTGGAAATCTGTTTTTATTGTACTTTTTTCTTTCATGACTACTGTTTTTGATGTATATATTGAACAAATCTGTGTTTTGTTCTACTTTTAACTTTATTGTTACCCTTAATTTTTTGTTGATTATGCTGCTGTAACACAATTTCCCTTAAGGAATAAAAAATATATATCTAATCTTAGACAACATTACTAAGAGAGAGCATCACCTTCATTTCAACATTGTTCACATTTCTAAACATAAATGGTGTGCACTGCGAACCAAACTGTATTTGTGGGTCAGCCCAGGAGAGCTCTGCAAACAGATGTGGCCAGTGTGTGCTCATTTCTCTATAAGACACAGCTGTGTCTAACCCTCAAGGAGCAGCCATGAAATATTAGCAACAAACAAACAGTAATTATGTTAAATGTTACACAAGGACAAACAAGAGTACGGATCATCCCATGTCTAAATCAGTGACTCATGGCTTGTCCTGCATGGTTAGATGTACCATTCTGAGTTATATTTTTATAAAATGACCAGCAGTGTGTGTGAAATATTGTATTTGTGCCACCTCAGCTAACAAATACAATGAGAGTGATCTATAGTTTTTAATTTAAAGCTAATGGAAACTAAAGTGCTTCTTACCCCAGCGGAGTGGACCATACATTTCGGAGCACCTGTGGTTCCAGAGGAGTACATGATGAACAGAGGGTGACTGAATGGAAGCTGCTCAAACTCCAGCTGAGGGAACTGGTCACCCTCGCCGCGTCCAGATGCCAAGAAATCATCTATGAAGACACTGTGGACAATGGAAAACAGTGAGAAAAAAAACCTGACACAACATATTGAGGAGGACAAAAGATTTCCAGTCTGTTTTCTGTCATTTAAAAACTTCTTTATAAAAGACACACACCTGTTAGGAATCTTGGAGAGGTCAGTCTCATGTTTGGAGCGAGCATAGGGGATAACAACTACTTTCTTCAGGTCAGGCAGACCTAGAAGAAACGGAGAAAGAGAAAACAGAAAACGAGAGAGAGGGAGAGAGGGAGAGAGAGAGAGAGAGAGAGAGAGAGAGAGAGAGAGAGAGAGAGAGAGAGAGAGAGCTTGAATTTCTAAAAAGTAATTTATTCAAATTTTTTTTTAAATCCACAATGAAAACAAACAACACCAAAAACAATCCCAAACTACAACACAAAACCAAAAAAAAAAATTTGAATCAACATATCTGTAAAAGAAGTTTCTGTATTTCTTTAAAGACAAAAGCATGCCAGAAAGACAGAGAGAGAAAGAAAGACTGATGTTTTTTTTGTTCTTTTCACACTTAAAACCTTGTAGAGGAGAAAGAAGAAGCCAAGAAGAAGCCAAGAGGATTCCCCGGAGAAATCTTCGTGTTTTTTTTTCTTCATGTAACTCATTTTGGTTTCCCATTGAAGTCACTAAGAATAAAGTTCTGCCAACTTGGGCACCCAACTAGATGTTTGGTCTAACTGTTGTTCCGAGTAAAATTTTCTCTTGTCCAGTCTACCTCCTGTCTGTTTTTTGGGTTTTTGTTGTTGTTGTTTTTTTGGGGGGGGGAGTGACATACAGCAAATGGTCCTGAGACGGACTTGAAGTCATGACTGCTGCTAAGGTTCTGAGCCCATGTCGTATCGCCTTAACTCAGTCAGCTAACTGGCAGCCCAGTCCGCTGCCTGAACCTTAATGTGCATGCGTGCACGGATGTTCTGCTCTTCTATGAGGTTTCCATCTAGGGAAATGCAACTTAAGTAATTTCAACAAATACATTCTTGTTATTGTCTTATCAAAACTCTAGTAAAGGCAACGACAGTGAGAAGTTTGCTGTGCTGACTCGTTATTGTTGGTTGCAAGTGGCAATACTTAATTAATGAGTGATGCTAGCTTAAAAACACTAATGACAACAACAAATGCCTAGCTATCATTTTTACAGTGTATATTCCAGTGGGAGTGCATATTCTACTTCCTTCTGTGTGCGTATATCCTGCATCTGTTTTGCATTAATTATTTATACTGTTTAATACTGAACACTGAACCCAGTAGAGTAACTCTATTCAGGTCTACTCATCTCTCTCTATGTCTTTTTCAACTACAGTGATCCCTTGTCTATTGCGGGGGTTAAGTTCCAGAACCCCTCCGCAATAGACGAAATCCGCGAAGTACCGACCTTATATTTACTTTATTATTTATATACATTTTAATGCTTCATAAACCCTCCCCACACTGTTATTCACTTTTCCCACACTCTTATAAACACTGGCTTCCATCGCTGCCGATCAATCAGCGACCGACTAGCTCAAGCGGAAGCGGCCGTAGCTGTGTTTTCCATACGTGCGTCTACTCATCTGCTGTATGCCACGTATTTTATATACAATGTAAAAATCCGCGATACAGTGAGACCGTGAAAAGTGAACCGCGATATGGCGAGGGATTACTGTAGTTTGTAAAACTAGAAAATCATTTTCCAGAAAATCTGCAAATACTAAACCAAAAGTGTATGAAAAGAGACATCAGTGCAAAAAATAAAAAAGTGGTTGCAGACCTTTCACAACGCTGACCAGCTTTTCCATGTGGTCGTGTGTTTTGCCGTTGTAAACTACAGCAGCAACGGAGAAGATCAGCTTGGGCTGGATTTGAGAGAACCTGTCAAGGACACCCTGAGATAACAAGAGAAGGAGACAAAGTTAAAACGGATGAGTAACACTTAGAACAAATAATTATCACAGCAGAAAGGCTGCAAAAATTACTTCAGCAGACAACACCAAGGAAAATCTGAAATAATCATGTTTTATTGAAAGAAATGCAAGGATTTTTTAAGAAAAAGGAAAACACCTGAGTAGATAGGACAAGTATAACAGAATAAAATCCATAATTTACATCAGGATAGTAACAGTAGTTCTGTGATCTGCCAGAAGGGGCAGTAGTGTATCAGAAACAAAAAGCTGAGACACTGCAGAATGAATTACTGTAGGGTGAAGTCAATTCAATTGTCCTGCAAGAACTGATCAAATACTTATTGATCATTTTAGCTTGAGAAGAAATAAACGCCACTGTGATAGTAATCAAAACACAAACTCTACTGCTGCTGACAGATCCCACACTATCCAGCAAATATACATCAACTACATCTAAACTGGCAGGTGGGCTTGGTGTCACTAATTTTTACATGATAAATAAATTTCCTTGCATGGGAATCTGGTGCTGGGATGCACTACCTGTTGCTAATGTAGACATCAACAGATGCTGAATAAAATGAGCTTTTAATCAACCACACATAAATGAAGAAATGCATACGATACAATGCTTACATTGACTCCAAAGTCGACAGATGTTGAGCTCCAAATGGCTCCGATGCTGGCTGCTGCTAACATGGCCTCTACTGCATGGATACCATTGGGTAGGTAGCCTGGAGAGGGAAGAGAGAAGTGGAAAACACAGAGATTAAGTATAAAATCCATATTTCTTATTATTAAAAATCACTGAGATTATATTGTGTGTAGAGTTTTGGAATAATTATGATGACCTTTGATGCATATACAGATCTAGACAAGTGCAAAATGTACATGTTAGCTACTTGTACCTGCACACACTAAGCATTACATGCATTTGGTTTTCACTTATGGTACTAAAATGAAAGCAGATAGACTTGTTATGTAGTGTCTGTCTTTCAGCTACAGTGTCACATCACCCAGTAGGTCACTCAAATGAGAGAACAGAGGAAAAAGTCAAAGAGAGAAAGGACAAGAGTCACACAGAGAGAAAGATAGTGACATGGAACAATCTGGATAAAAAGAAGGGAGCAAAAAAACGAGACGGCAAAAGAGGAGGGGAGAGAAGTGATGAACATCGACACCGGCAGTGAAAATATTTCATTCTTAACAAGCAGCGCTGAGCTCATAACCGCTGTCTCGCAGTGATGTACGAGTTGATCAATATAGAAAATGTGCCCGAGGGAACTACAAGTTTTTTCTCTGGGTACATGCAGACAATGAGGGATGAAGACAGAAAAAGAGAGGGAGATATATATATTGACAACTGCAGCAAGGATTATGAAGAATGAGAGAAGCCTTTAAGTCACAGCAAAAAGTTCAGAAAGTTAAGAGATGTATTGCATTTGAATCCAATTGCCAAGTTTTATTTTTATACCAGAAAAATAGGAAAAAAACTGATCCAACACAGACTGGCCGGACTTAAAACAGGAGCCATTATGCTACCTTGAAACAAAGAGCTGTTTCATTGATAACGTCTATCTAATCTAAACTAATAAAACAATTACGCAGTGAGTAGTTTCAGCAGAGCAGTCTGACCGGTGACACTGCAAACATGTAGTCTCTTCCAATGAATCATGACTAATGAGGCTGTGCTGGTTGCTACGCTGACTGCTGCTGTAACCAGAAAGCCGATTCTGGCCACATGACATCATAGGTTGACGGCTCACCGCCCTGGTTCTTCTCACGTTGTTGCACGACAAATTGCGTTGTGAATCATAATCTCACTACAGCTTGTCTGACTGCCTCTGCGGCTGCTGCTATGAATCACAGTCTTGTTATCATGGTGGAACAACACTGTCTACATGTCAAAGCAGCACACTGCCCTCACAGAATGTTAATCAGTGCAGACTACCATAAAAGTTTTCAGCTCTACGTGCATGTTGGTAAAGAATAGCAAATTGCCGATCAAGATGGGAATGAGGATTTGTGAATTGCATGTTGTAACTGGATATTGTGGCAATATATGAAACAGAAATGTATTCAAAGGGCTACTACGATGCAGGAATGAATGTTTGCCATTATGATTCACGTTTTAGCTCCGTGAGTCGAGCAGTAATTGGATAACCTTTACAGAAAACAACAATGTGACCTGGAGACCATAAGTTCCGGAAAAAACGTGAGTGCCGTGAATCCTCCCTGGGCCACTTTTGTTAACGCACCCTGCAGGAACGCCGTCGACCTGCACAAATCTGTGGTCAAACTGAGAAATCTGTGATCATTCTTAACGCTCGCCAGAACAAATGCGGCCCACCCGAGTGAAAATTTTTTGATTTTCAATGCCACTGGTCCATTCAGAGAGAGCACAAATCCTCACGATTCAAACATTTTAAAATTCAACACCAGAGCAACAATAGCAGCAGCAGCAGCAGCAATGGTTCCTTATTTTGTAATAAGCATGTATACACAGCAAAACAGCAGTTTCTTTGTTTTGTCATCTATAGGCGTACATGTTCGTTGAATGCCTTGTGCTAAGTACAAAAAAAGTCTTGTCTACATCCACTCTTACTCATCAAAACTCACTTAACACCAAACAAACTAAGATAGTAAAGCAATGTTGAATAATATCAACCACGAAATAATAATGATATGAATGACAGTTACTTCCATGATGTTTTCTGACCTCCACACCGTTTCCTTCTGTCACATTTTGGAATGAGTGTGAAGATTATTATATTAGAATTTTACACCCACTTAGAATATCTAAGTGCAAGCCACCGTTTGGCTCATTGAGTTAAGGCGCATACCATGTGGGACTCAGTCTCTTGACAGCGGTCAAGAGTTCAAATCCAGCTCAAGGCCCTTTGCTGCATGTCTCTCCCCTCTTTGTCTACCCCTTTTTACTCTGTCTCTACCAATAAAAAGGAACCCCCACCCCCCCAGACCTTGTAATTTGATTGGCAAAATATCTTTTAAAGTCAGGTTAGTATTCACTTTGTAATAGATTTAAATCATGTGATGGAGCACTACAATGTAAGACACCATCAAATGCATGACCGTCGAACAGGGAGCAATTAATTTTTAATTAATATTTAAAGCCACTGACAGAACAGGTTAAAATGGGGCTAAATTACGTGGTTTGAAAACAGAATTTTGATTTGAAATCAATCAGCTGTTCAGCCATAAATGTTTGCTACATATTTTTATATATTATTGACTCTGTGTTCATTTAAGTCAACAGAAAAAAGAACACTGTTGCACAGTGTGTGTATTAATGGTAAAAAAAAATGATTATACATTTCCCTTTAAATGAATAGTGGTTATGAAGACTAGGTACAGGCTTCCTCACAGGGTGGAATTGTTGAAGATGATAAGACCAAGGAGAAGAGCAATGAAAACTAAATTGTACATGAATGGAAGAATGCATACGTGTGTGTGTTCTGCACGTATATGTGTGAGCTTGGGTCACGTTCTGCTATAAAGCATGGCTGGCTTCATCAGCTAAGTGCTCATATATCTCCTGGATTACCAACACTGACAAGACATTTTAGTTACAACCTGGGTACAAGGACATCTCTGTCTCTAACACACAATAGTAAGTCCACGCAGTCAAATACACTGGCGCAGAGATTTGTGTTTAGATATGCGAGTAAAGGGAAGAAGGGAGAGAGGAGGCTCTGTCTGTGTTTCTTCAGCTCCCCTCCATCTTTCTCGTCCTTCTAATGAGATTCCCACAGAGCTTAAGTCATTTAGCTAATGGATTTCTCTCCCGCAACATCCATCTTTGCTCTGAGCACACAGACGCACAAACTTTCTCCGGTCATTCATCGACAGAGAAGTTCTAAAAAGCTCAGCAGCCACAGATTTTCTTCACATTGCTGCTTCAAAATAAAAGCAGGAAACTGTGTGAGCATATGATGGCCCAAGAATTAAGGCGCCTTGATTTTTGGAGATTATAACTTAGAATACAGTGCTAGTTTACTTTGGTAACCTAAAATTATAGCAGTTCTTTCCTGGGTGAGAGCTCTTGCGGTTATGGTCAATTTTCTCTTACCCAGCATTTGAAAACTCACTGTAAAAATCTACAAACATTTTCTGTAACCACCGAATCAGGACAAAATAAAGCTAGCAGCAAGAAATCTTACATACACTAGTCTATTTGGTAAGAAATTGAAGCATGCTTCATAGCATAAAAGGAAATAATTGACAAGCCCTGATTAACTGAAGCCCCAACGACACAGCAGATCAATGCATGTGGTATGGTTAGAAATGTGGGAGGATGAAATTGAGATGGTAATAGATAGGAAAGTGTATCAGAGCATTTATAGCTTCACTTCTAAGGCACTGTATGAACCACCCCTGCAACAGAAGGACTGATCAACAACTTTAAGCTACTAGTGGCAAATTGTTGCATGGAGAATCATGTTTAACCCTTTTTAAATATTCAGTAGTTGTTTAAGAGGCAGTATTACCTTATAGGAAATATTGAGAAAGAAGAAGTATCTGCAGTACAGCAAGTAAGATGGATGCATTGTTGGTTCCTGAACGTGTAGATCTAAACTTTACCACTATGAATGACACTCAGGATGGATTCATATCCACACTAATTAACCACACTGCGAGTTTTGGATGAACCTTAAACATTTCAGAAGGTTTAAACCCATGATATTGACCGAAACACAATGGTTAGAGTCTTTTTTTTACAGCCGAATACACAAAACTACTCTTCATTTAATTCACGGGAGTGTATTTTGAAATCAGAAAACCCCTTCATGTCACAAAACACTTTTTTTCATTGTAAATGGCCCAGTTTAGGAGTATGAGATCCTTTTGTTTGCGAACCATCAAGTAACTAAACCCCAGATATCCGAGCAGCATTACTAACTCAATAGGTGTTTCCACAAGTAGAAATGTGGCAACAAGCTACAAAGGTGACAGAGATAAGCTTTGAAAAGCACTTGACACTTGAAGCAAATGTACTGATCACAAAATGGGTGGAGAAATGTCTATGACATGCATTAAAACTGTAAAGATTGTGATCTTGGCATTGCTCAGTAGCAGGTTGTACTGCTGAGATCCGAAGTATGAATAGACCCTCAGTCATTCCTCCCTCTACAAACATGAACTTTGAAGAAATAAATGGTGACATTCAGAAAGAGCTTTGACTTGTGCCAAAAACAACCAGCTCCTCTTAACAGTGAGCACACAGAACATCCACACACAACCCAACTCATGCTGCAACAGCTTTCAGAGTAGAAGGACAGAAGAAGTAAAAGCAATGGAGAGGATGCAAAAAAAAAAAAAATCGGATGATAAATGACCACAAACAAATACACTCATCGGGCATAACATTATGACCACCTGCCTAATATTGTGTTGGTCCCCCTTTTGTGCTCCAAAATGCTCTGAACCATTGGGCATGGACAAGAGGACCTCTCAGGGTGTCCTATGGGGTCTGGAACCAGGACATTGGCACTGGATCCTTTGGATACTCTGGCTTGTGCAGTGGGGCCTCTGTCAATCAAACTTGTTCCACTGCATCCTGTTGATGCTTGATCACAATGGGGTGTAGGAAGTTTGGAGGTCAGAACAACATGTTGGACCATTGTCATGTTCCTCAACATGTTCCTCATTGTTTGATGTTTTTTCCATATGGTGGGGTGCATTTTCCTGCAGGGGTAGACCAGTGACATTTGGGATTTCCATTTGCATGAGGGAGTGTGCTTGTTGTAGGACAATGTTTATTTGGGTGTCTAAGTCTCATCAACACGAATGTTAAAATCCAAGGTTTTCCATCAGAACAGCACATAGTACCAATATGATCAATGTTATTCATTTCACCTGTCAGCGGTCATAATGTTGTGGCTGATCGGTGTATGTTCATAATTTTTTCCTTTAACGCATTCAGCAAATCACATTCCAATATTTTTTGCTTTCATTTATGAAAAAGAACTGAAAATGATTTAAATAAAGTTACAGAATTCAATTTTCACTGTGTCTGTGCAGCTTGCATCAGTGCACTACATAACTCAGAGCTGTTCAAAAAAGTTTGTTATTTGTGATGTTGTGTACACTTATCAGCCACAACATTAAAACTACTGACAGCTGAAGTGAAGGACATTGATCATCTCGTTACAATGCAATATTCTGCTGGGTAACCTTGGATCATGGCTTTCATGTGGCACAAACGGCCAACCTAAAGAATTTCGCCAGACCAAGTACATCCCCACATAGCACACCACGTTAGCTGCATCACCGAGCAGGACAATGTGCCCCGCCACAATGCAAACTTGTTCAGGAACGGCTTGTCAAACACAACAAAGAGCTAAAGGTGTTTTTATAAATCTGACTGAGCATCCGCCGTATGCACGAGATAAGTCCAATCCACAGAACCCCTCACAATTTTCTGATGTCAAATGCAACAAGAGATCCTGTGTCTCTATTCTGACACGTCTGAGCGGGGACCAACACAATATTAGGCAGGTAGGTTTAATGTAATGGCTAACCAGTGCATAAAATTTAAAGGCATTACTGCATTTACTTTCAAACTAATTTAGCTGCAGATGTCAAAATTAGATCTTGTTATCAGGCATTTGTGGTAGGGCCTTTTTATAGACTGTGATGTAAGGGCATAAAGGCAGTTGTGCGTAAAAGTGTGTATTTTTGAGAACAAAAAAAGTGGGTAATAGTCTGACAACACAATAATTTTTCCCCATTCTTTTATATTTTTTCACCTGGAAATGGCTAAAAATCTCATTCCGTACCCCGACAGACAAATGTGTGAAAAGCTACTGCCGGTTCCATACGCTCTCGCAAGACAGAGAGCAATAAACCTGAGACTCACCTACGACCCTGTCTCCGGTCTGGACGCCCATCTTTCTCATGGCTGCAGCAAACAACGCCACATCGCGCCTCAGTTCCCCGAACGTCACCTTCACAATCTCCTCATTCGCCTCCGCTGGCAGGCAGAAACACAAAACAAAATTTAAACAAACAGATAAATATGTACAGCCCAGAAAATGATGCAAATAAATAGATGATATCTGACAGGAGTTGGGAAATTTTTGCTTTTGTGTATCCCTTTGTGACTTGTGCTAAAAATGTGGATTTCTGGGTAGGTTAAATGCCAGTGAAGTCTAAGAAAACCACATCCGAGAGACAGAAATAAAAAAAAAAAGTGCAGTCAAACAGAGCCACACGGAGGAAAAGACCTCTTATCTCTCTAAGTAATAGTTTACTGACATTTACAAAGGCTCCATGGCATAGTGACCAATGGGTCTTGTCATAATTACATTACAGCTCCTGAGGGAGGTTGTGTGCTTGTGCAAGAGCCCACGCAGACACACACACACACAGCAATAAAGGAGGACCTTTCCATTAGTATGTGACAGTCTTCAGAGGTAGAAAAGGGAGCAGCAGTTAATCTAATAATGAAGTGACGCAAGCTGCATCGATCCTGTGCTCGACTCCACCCTCTGCTCTGTTCTTATTATGTTCCTATGGTAACTGCCCTTCCATTTACATCATTTGAAACAACAATATTTAAAGCTTGAACACTAAGTAACACAATCTGTGTGACACGAGGAAGGAAAACTCTAATCCCAGCATGTGCTTAGGAGGGAGAATACAGTGTCTATAAAGAGAATTTAACCCCCTTGGAGGTTTTCCCCTTTTACTGCTTTTCAATGTTGGATCATGGTCAATTTAATTTGCCTTTTTTGTTGTCTTTAAACTATTTCTGTGTAGCTTTAGCTGTAGATTTTAGGTTACCGTTTCGGTGGAAATCAAACCTTCTCCAAAGTCACAGTTCTCATGCAGACTGCGTCAGGTTGTCATTTGACCCTCTACCTTCAAAAGCCCTTCAGAGCTCGCTGCCAAGAAGCATCCCAACACAATGATGCTGCCACCACCATGCTTCACAGTGATCATGGTGTGTTTGTGATGAAGTGCCATGTTTGGTATCAGCCAAACATAGTGTCTGGTCTGATGTCCAAAAAGCTCAACTTAGGTCTCATCAGACTAAAGAACCTTCTGCAGTATCTCCCACATGCTTTCTGGTGAACTCTAGTCGAGATATAATATGAGCTTTTTCAACAGTGGCTTTCTCTTTGCCACTTTCACATAAAGACTTTATTGGTAAAGAACAGGCAACAGGTGTTGTCTGCACAGTCTCCTCCATTTCAACTGCTGAAGGTTGTAACTCTTACAGGGTAGTCATAGGTGTATTTGGTGGCCTCCCTCACCTGTCTCTTTCTGCACAGTCAGTTTTTGAGGACGGCCTGCTCTAAGTAGATTTACACATCTGTCACATTTGTTCCATCTCTTCTTGATGAATTTAACTGCACTCCAAGAGATATTCATTGACTTGGAAATTTTTGTTGTATCAATCTCATGACTTGAGCTTTCAAAAACTTATTAACAAAGTTTCTTGTAATGTTTTTTTGTCTTCATGGTTTAGTTACAGCTACGTGTATCGATTCACCAGTGACTGAACCTTCCAGATACTGGTGTCTTTATGTCACAATCACTTTAGATACATTTCCTGCACTCAAATAATCTCCATTTCATCAATTGTGTGACTTCTTCACCAACTGGCTGAACTTGTGTTGAATTAATTGGGTCACTTGAAAGTGGGGGAATAGTTATGATTATATATTTTTTACTTAATTACATTTGTTTTGTAGAAATTGTTTTTCACTTGGATATGAAAGAGTCTTTAAAGTGAATTCTTGTCAAAAAAGCCAAACTATATGGCCCATGATTCATTGTTAAAAAAGCTATTAACCAGGAAAACTTACAAGAAGGATGAAAACAATTTTAAAGACATTGTAAAACAGAAACAATGCTGTGTTGTGTCATTTTTAAAATCAGCATGTGTGTGTTAACTAGTGTGCTGCTTGTTCCAGGACTCGGGGTTTGACTCCTGGTGGAGATCAATAAAGCAAGCACTCAAGTTGAATCATTGTTTGACATATTGATACACATATACTACATATCGTAGCTTTAATTGGCACCATATTATGATACTTACTTGCAGCGTAGAGCGCCACTTTGTCCTGGTCCGCATGTTTGAGCAAGTTCTCAGCGTAGTTGAGCCGAGCCCCTTTAAACCACTCTGGAACGTCTGAGATCCGTTTGGTTACATCCACCACCTGGCGTACACCCATAAAGCACACAACAAGAACACACAGGAGAGTCATACATCAAAAAGCAAAATTGAAATAGCATTTTTGCTATAAGAGAATCAATTATTCTTTAGTTTTTTTTTCCTGTTGCTCTTTCGATCTCTTTAAATCGCCTTGTCAGTAATGTTTATTTAGCACATACCTTTGTTTAACACAATGTGTTTTACTGTACTTGCAACATAATGTTTGTCAGAAATACAATTTGGCATAAAAGTCTAAGGTAACTCTGGGATGTCATAGCGCAGCCCCCAATGCATCACACTTGCAAAACATTTGATTGACAACCTAATTGTTGCCCTGTCTTCTATGTCATGTTTACTTTGTGCTTAGACAAATATAAAAAAGGACTAAATGGGTAACAGCATGTGGCCAGTCACTGAAGTGAAATATGCTATCCATGTGTACAGAATGGGTGGGTCAACAGCCTGGCACAGCTTCAGACATCATTTCTTGCACCACTTGATGGCTACATCCTGAAATTGAGCAACATTAACAGGATAACACAAATAATTGCATCCTTCTTTGTGCAACTGGGTTTTTAATGTAGCCTTGGCAAGATACAATTTCAGTGTCAATAAATGGGCTATAATAGTTAGAAATGCTATTGTAAGCCTTCTAGTGTTTGTATTCTGAACAGGTTGGGAATTGATCTCACCCTATGAGCAAAAAGGAACATATAAGGTGCAAATTTTAGCAGGTGAAAAATGTGTTTATGATTGGTTGCAGTGGTTCATGAATTAAGTATATATATATGCTTTTATAAAATTATTTTGCTTTAAACTTTTCAGAAACAATTTGCTGCATTCACCATATTTTTAGTCCTTTTTTTCAATTTAATTTTTACATGTGTGGAAAAGGTATAAAGAGAGGTTCAAAATCAGAAATCAAAAACATCTGTTGACTGTCAGGCCCCAGGAGAAGGACATAACAACAACACAGGATGGATGCACACAGTGGACATACATACAACCGATACATGGACTGCGGATCATGTAAACCCAGTGCGCCAAAATATCAATAATCATGATGTTTTTTTAAATCAGGTTAGAACAAGCTGTTTGGGAAATGTGCTCAAAATTGTGCAAAAACAGACTCGTGGAAATTTTAGTTATTTTGTATTTGCCCTCTTATGGCCTTAAAAAATCAGAATTCGGCTCTGAAATTGAAACATTTTGACACAGATGTGGTGAGCCACGTGTTAATGAGATCCAATAATTGCACATTACAACCACATCTCTGTTACCAATACGGGAATCTATTTTATAGTGATGCATAAAGGGTTATTACAGTCAAGGAAGTTAACGAACTACTGGCAAAGTTGAAAATCACCACCATAAAACACCTCCGCCATTAAAATTGTTTCTTTGATCTTTATGGTGAGTTTCTCTACTCTGCCAGTCACTTCAGAAACCTAAAAAGTCAGTATACCAGCAGGCTGGACTCACCTCTTCATATGGTTTGGAACTGACGACTCCACAGAAGCGCCACACCTCTGCCCAGAACTCTGCGTAGCTGTCCACCGACCACTGGTACAGATCATTGTAGTTGACTAAAGGACAAAAATACACATTTACATCATATTTACATCAAAGACCAGATGTGAATGAATGAAGACAATTAGACTACTTGCTTCCTCCCCAATGTTGGACTCCACTAATAAACCTCACTTAAACCAGAAGGAAAAGACGTTCCCAAAATACTCCCTTTGTCCTACAACCCTACACTTCCAGTCACTGATAATCTCCACATGATTTATTGATTAATGATTAACGTCATAAGAGAATCTTGGTTCCAGTTAGTTAGTGGGAACTGTTTTCCTTCAATACTGTCTGACAACTGTAAAATAACCCCTTGTTTGGCGGGGTTCACGAAGCGCTGGCTACTAATTTAACATCCAGTGACTAACAGAAAGGAAAAGCACAGTCTAGAATGATCCAGTAATTTCCAAGCACAATTTAAAGCAGTCACTTCCAGTATTTTTGGCATGTGACTCTTCATGGTTAAGCAATGATTACTCACAATTACTATTCAGCTTTTATGGGCTGTAAAGCCAAAAGTCATGGTCCCTTCTCAGGTTGCTTCAATTTAACTGTTTCTGGTGCAGATGCAAGATTTTAAATATGTCTGAAAAAGATATATATTGATCAGACATATTTGTGTCCTGACTAGAACTGAAAAGCAATATGTCTTTGTGTAATATCCAAACTGCAAGAGCTGCAATTTTTTGATAAAGCTTAAAGTGCATCACAAAATGCCATCATAAATGAAACACTGTGGCGCAACACAGATGCTGCAGCCTACAGATCATATTAAGATAAGATAAGCAGGAAAAATGTGCAGTGTTACAGCCGCAAAAGAGGAAAGCGCAAAAATGTCAGGTCATAAGTTAAAAATAATATAAATAAACAAAAAACATACATATGTACTGCTTATATTGGACAGATCATTCAATGTGTAGAATTCAAAATTGCATAAAATCCACTGAATGTGGAAAGTAATGATAATAGACAGGATTACTCTATTAATGTATGTAGAGAAATCTTGGGTAAGTAGGAAGTAATGATTTCCCTATATGTAGAAATAATTCATATTGTACTAAGACTTTTTAATGTTGCCCACAAATAAGGGAGCATGCTTGTTTGGTGCAGACAGCATTAAGAAATCACATCGTTTCTTGATTTTTTTTTTTCACTAAAATCTCATATTGCAATTAAAATATTCAACACAACAATTGCAATATGATTTTTGGCATACAGTTCAATCCCTACACCTGGTGAGCAGAGCTGTAATTTTTTTCAGTTAATTTAAAGCAATGCATCTTTAGAAATCACCACAAACGCTCAACACTGGGATGCCACTTTTAATTATATCTTCATTTCACAAAAAACATGTGTCATAGCTTTCTACACTCCAACTCCAGTTACATAACTCTCCCTTCCTCTTCCATTCAGTATATACCCAGCTGACCAAGTTCTCCAGCATTCCTGCAGAAGCCTGTTTGTTTGGACTGTCACAGTATCAAGGGAGACAATTGCAGTAGGCTGGCAGCCCTGCAGGAGCTGGGTGTGATCCAGGGAGCCGAGCTGCAGCGATGTAAACAGCTAATTATTAGAGAGCGGGGAGTGTTGGCGAGGTTGGAGGCCATAATTAATGATACCAGCCTGCACCTGCAGAGATGTGCTAATGCTGATTCACTGGTTGCACGGCAGCTAGCTTAAAATGCTACAGTAGTTTGTGGGGAATAAGCTGCGGAGAGACACTGCCTCTTTGTGTGATGCAGCTTCGCAGGCTCAATAAATCCGACTTGTCTTCCCTCCAGCACACCTACTCTCCCTGTCTGTCTGCTCGTCTGCCTCCCCCCTCTCCCTCCCTCCCTCTTCTCTACTCACCCAGATTAAGTCCGTAGTCCCCGTTGACCTGCTTCCTCAACTTGTCCATCTGTGTGTTCCTCTTGGAGTCTGGGTACCACAGCACCTTGCTCTCCATGTCCATGATTTTCTCGCTCTTTCCTTCCGTGTCTTTGGACATCTTTGCTGTTTTTTGTTTTTCCAGACACCAGTTAGCTCGATTCCCGTAGCGCTGTTCAGAAGCTGACCTGTACCTGCTGCTGGTAGATTAAAATCACCGGAGAGCTGCTTAGTTTCAATGGCTCTTGACTGGAAGTGCTTCGACAGTTAGCAGCAGGACTCACTGTCAAAGGCAAAGCGTGGGGCAGCGGAGGAAACCTGACAGGCCCCGCCCCCGACGCCATGACGTAGCACGGCGAGTCACTTTCAAGAGCGACAGTGTTCAGTACTGTTACACACAAAGTCAGTTACACAAGAGCTACAGAACTGAGGGTGTTCCAAGCATACTCATAATTTTAGTAATATATAGTAAAAAAAATACAGACAGTCTTTTAATCATCAGCATAGATAGCTATAGTATATGCACATTATGAATCATCTACAGAGTCTAATATCAATAGATCTATTTGCAATCTTAATCTAATATATGGCATTTTATATTCTAATAATCTAATATAAAATATAACACTGGTGACAATGGTAATAATGAGAGGAAGAAGAAGATTACAGTCATAATTATCACCATAATCTTCATCACCATTATGCAAAATAACAACCTTAATTTCTCCAGCACCTTTCAAATATGAAGTTTCAGGGTGTTTTATATAAAAGAGCAACAATAAAATGTTGAAAAATACAAATTAGAAAAGACAGTAAAACATTTTTTTAAAGAGGCAACAATAAAGGGTTATTTTTTGTACAAATAGTAATCGGCACTGGAGGGTTTTTAAAACTTTTCAAACTGAAGAAGTGACTGAGGTGTACTGACAATGAGGAGGATCTTGTTTCACAATTTTAGGGCTAAAAAGGTAAGACTGTGGTTCCCCTTTGTTTTAAGCCTGTATAAAGGTTATATAAACAAATTACACCAGAATGAAATTAATGTATCTCACAGGTAAGTGCCAAGAGCCCTATTGTGAAGAACCTTGTATTCAGCCTAAATTTTATCATAACTTATTTGTTTTATTGTTTGTTTGTTGTTTTGTTATTTTTATCGTTTCTTTTCCACTGTGTGTCGATATACCTAACATTTAAAGACAAATCACAAATGTTTTGAAAAAATATCTAAATTTAGAAGCTTAGTGGATAACTGAGTCAAGGTTATGTCTTCTTGAAAACTGATTTTTATTTTGTTGTTTATTGCACAAGGTTATTTTGTGTGTTGTGTCATTTCCTGCAAAAAATAAAATAAAATAAAAACTGACCTCTATCTCCTTTTTTTGTCAGATGAGAGATCAGTAGCATTTCCCCTCTAAAGATTTAAAAAGTCATCCAATATTATCGCCACCTATTTATCATCTATGCTTCTTACTTCATAGATTAAAAGACATCTATGATCATCTTGTAATATACAATGTATTGTAAATGCTAAAGTATTTTTTCTGCTTTTTGTTTTTGTAGTGTGTCTCTTGAATTCAGTTACGGTGCTTGTTGTTTAAAATATTATTTCTAATTAATATTATTACCCAATTGTAACATAATTTTTTCTGTATTTCGTATTAAAAAAAAAAACTCAACGAATTAAATCAGATAATTCTTCAATTTTCATCATTTTTATCCCAGGCACAAGGACTGTAGTTGCATCCCGTAGAGATCTTGAACGTCTCCCACACGTGGACGCGCAATACAAATTCTATAGTTCAGTCTCTCGTGCACGCGGGAAACGTCCCTTGTCAAAATGCAGGATTCTGATTGGTCCTCAGCTCGCTGGTTCCACATCAGCCGACAGATCGGTCTATGCAGGGGGCGGGGTGCTGACGTTGGACTGACGTCTCATTTGTCCAATCAGAAGCTGACTTTTGGGGATTCGATGGAGGCATTCTGGTCAATCAGAGAGCAAGAAAGTAGTAGCATATTAGAGGTGTGCCCAATCAGTGAGGGTAAAGAACGACCCTCCTCATTGCCTGGTGGTGTCATCTCAGTTTTCATTAACAGATACAAATCCTGTTGCATCTAGTTTACATTTTTGGATGCCCAGATTTCAACATATTATTGGCAATTTCACAATAAAGATTGATTTTACTATATACTAATAATTTTTTTTTCATATAAAACTTTCTTATTTGCCAATTTGCTGCTTCTGAGGTTTTCTAAGGGACTAAACCAGTGTCAGTGTAATCTAGTTGTTCACTTTCAACAACCAAGAACATAAGAAGAAGTAGTCCATATAATTTAAAAGTCATGCATAAATTTATGTGGGTTAAAACACACCAACTGAAAGAGAATGGAGCCAAAACTTTGCATTCACCTTGAGACAACAAACCAAATTGTCGATCTGTAGCCATGTCATTGTCACAAATCTAACAGCGACTGAGTATCATTTTGTGGCTGTGAACTTTTATGCTGTCATTTAGTCTGTACAACTGGTACCACAGGCCAGAAAAAAAACTGAGACAGACCGGGCTAAAAAAATGTTGCAACCTGTCTGATGATACTTTGCAAAGTGATATCAGAGTTCCAAAAAGCTGAATAGAGACAGAGTCCAAATTGCAACAATGCAGGACTCACAAAATTGCCTCCAATATACTGTATATAGAAAAAAAAAGTGCTTGGAAAACACTCAGTAATGACAGTGCATATTCTGATTTGCTGAGTTATTATAACCCTCTTAGTCACATGTTTTGACCGAAAGGGCTGCGGTTAGACCTTAATAATAAAAAAAAAGTATTAACATGGTAAAGAAGGTAAGATATATGATATTACTAACGTGTGGCCATGTGAGTAATTATTTTCATGGTGCTGTTGCCATTAAAACAGAAAACTGAGCTGAATCTAAAAAGCTCAATAAATTTGGAAGAAAAAATGTGTGTGTCAGTTTTTCATTGGTAATTCCTCATAAGCCAATGGACTTTTTCTCTTTTGATATAAATCGGTATATCATATGAGATACAGACTCGCCCTTTATTGTGTAAATGTGTTCCCAAATCTGCAAAGTAATTTATACACACATCTTTGTATGGCTTAAAAATGCATACTTTGAAACAACAGCATAACTATCACAGTAACTCTACAGACAAGAGGTGTTTTTCAGCTGCACATGGATTGGCTTATTTCTGAGTGACTGTACTAAATTTAAACTCTATCGCCTGTATTATCAATTCAGATTTGATTTCAGCTTTTCTTTCCTGTTAGTCCTTACTTGCTACTCTGACTTTTATGTCAAGTCTGTTAATTTTTATATATGCAATAAAACTGGTTCTGGTTCTGATTTTGGTTTGGATTCTGATTAACATAGCTCTTGTTAAAGAGATATTCTACACAAACACAGAATACAGGATATGCATTTTTAGAGTTTAAATTATTATTCATTAAAATGTTTCCATGCAAACTCTAAAACCAGTCCTATTAGGAAAAAAACATATTTTACTTTGAACATTTTAGTTTATTCTCTACTGGTGTCATTTAAAGCCCTCTTACGAAAACACGTGAGGCAATATTGAAACTGATTTTTTTTCCGCATAAATTCTTAGATGGCTTGTTTTAAAGGGCAAAATCCACCATTTACTAATACTGTTAAGGAAGTTTCTGTAATTTCTTCTTGATTATAAATAATATAGATTACAGTATAGAGGTGCCTTAAAGACTGCCAATACCTGACCTGGAGATAGCGCTATAAAATGCTGTAACTCTTGCACATTGGAACTTATTGGGAGACAAACCATCCAACATATACTGAAGTTGACCTGAAATAGACCCTGGCATCACTCCACAGCAAAGTGTGTCTTTTATGTGTTTAACCAGGATTTACCTCCACATCAGCTCATGTCTCCTCTGATCCAGCCAAAAGTCATATTTTGTAACAAGCATCTCTAATTTTGCCTGGAATTCTTTCCCAACGACTGCTCTTTGGATCCTGTGATGTAAAATGTGTAATTGACACATGCCTCCATTCACTTTTTAACGTGAACCAAGTTAACCCAGCAGCTCACATGTAAAAACTTGACAGACAGATAAATATTAACTTAAGCATAAAGGGATTTTGCAGCATGATTTATTGCATATTGCAAAACAAATTATGTAAGACGAAGTTCTTCAAGTATTTATCTTTCTTGAAGTATTTTATTTATAAATAAAACCACTGACAAGTGATGTGAGAAACACTGATTTTCTTTTACAGTGGTACCTAATGAAGTGTGGGATATATTAAACAGCAGCTGTACAGTCAGTTCTTGAAGGCAGTTTGTTGAAAGAAAGAAAATGGGCAAGCATCAGAATCTAAGTAACTTTTATAAGAGGAAAATTGTGATGGGTCAGAGCATCTCTGAAACAGTAGGTGACGGAGGTGTTTCTGATATGTTAGTTAGTTAGTGCTCACCAAAAATGATCCAAAGAAGGACAACCAGTTAACTGGCAGAAGGTTCATGAGCACCCAAGCCTCACTGATGTGAAATGGGGGGATGAAGGTTGCCACATGTGGTCCATCCTGCCGAACAGCTACTGTTAGACAAATAACTGAAAACGTTAATGTTGACTATGACAGAATGCTGCCAGAACACACAGTGTCCCACACCTTGCTGCTTAAAGGCCTGAGTAGAGATAGACCAACCGGACTGAACATGCTGAACCCTGCCAGCCACTAAAAGCACCTACAACACGCACATTGGTGTCACAACTGGATCATGACGCAATGAAAGAAGGTGGCCTGGTCTGATGAATAACGATTTATTTTACGTCGTGTGGGCAGCCAGGCTTCATTTATCTGGGGACGAGATGGCCATTCTGCCGGGAAACCTTGGGCCCCAACATGTGGATGTTACTTTGACATGTGCCAACTACTTAAACATTGTTGCAGGCCATTTACATGCCTGCATGGCAATGGTGTTCCGGATACTCCCTGCCACATTGACAAAATTGTTCAGGAATGGTTTGAGTGCCGTGGCAAACAGTTCAAGGTGTTAACTTGGCCTACAAGTTCCCCAAATCTCAAGCCAATTGAGCATCTGTGGAATGTATTGGAGAAACAAGTGTGATCCATGTAGGCTTCTCCTCACAACTTACAGAACTTACGGAACCTGCTGCTGACATCTTTGTGCCTGATACCACAGGACACCCTCAGAGGTTTTGAAAAGTCACGCCTCAGTGAGTCAGAGCTTTTTTGGCAGCATGAGGTGGACCCAAATAATATTAAACATGTGGCTTTAATGCTGCAGCTTCAGGTTTCTTTATGACTTGAATACTAAGTTAGAGACAGACTCACATTGAGCTACAGAGAATCTGTAGTTCTTACAGTAAATCTCCTCAGTGTCAGGCTTATCAGTTCAACAACTCTGTCATGCTAGCGTCTCTAGGTAAGCCAGATGATGCCATGTTTTTCAGCTGCTTTGCACAGGTTATGTGGGTTTCTGGTTACAAACAATTTAAGCCCCTCATGATCAGATGAGGTCCTTGCATTCATTATTAGCTTATGAGACATGTGGTCTAACTATTGATTCTGTATGTGTTCACTAGTATGTCTATCTTTGACTGTACCACTTTGATTTCTTAGAACTTGGGACCATTGGCCATTTTTGCTCATCTTCAGTTCAGGACTGACCCTCAACAACAGTTTGGGGTTTAAGACTTAATTCCAAAATTCAGGGTAAAATCTGTTTTTGTTGAGAGTCAGGGTAAATATTAAGGATGATTTAACTAAGGGTAAAGAACTTGGGGATGGCTTGTGTCAGTGAGGGTCCTCAGAGGTACAGTATGTCTGTGTGTGTTTATGCAGTTGTGTGTGTCTGCAGCTGATCAATATACATCGATTAACAAGACACACAGGTGGGATAATGTACACACTGACCAGTCAATGTAAATATTGATCGTTGTCTTACACTGGCTGCTGTACTGTGTCCCTTCTAAGAATCCAGGGAGCATCCTAGAAAGGTAAAACCAAATCAGAGCTAACATGATCTCAAATGACACCTGAACATGTCAATATAAGTGCATGTGCACGATTGTACTGTATTGTACCACAAACCACAGCATCACGACAACAAGCAGCTCACATTAAACACTGAAGAAGAATATTGACTATAAAATCACACCTAAAAAACCCTAACTAATAGCCAATAACAAAACTGAAGTGGATGTTTTGTTCATTGCCATCAGCATGTGATCTGTAGTGTTGATCTGATGGAATATCCATCCATCCATTATCTGTACACCGCTTAATCCGCTGTAGGGTCGCGGGGAGACTGGAACATATCCCAGTCAACTCAGGGCGAAGGCAGGGGACACCTGGACAGGTCGCCAGCCTATCACAGGGCTACATATAGAGACAAACAAGCACACTCTCATTCACACCTATGGACAATTTAGAATAATCAGTTAACCTCAGCATGTTTTTGGACTGTGGGAGGAAGCTGGAGTACCCGGTGTGAACCCACGCATGCACAGGGAGAACATGCAAACTCCACACAGAAAGATCCCAGGCGTCCAAACCGGGACGCGAACCGGGGATCTTCTAGCTGTGAGGCGACACTGCTAACCACCACGCCACCGTGCAGCCCTCTGATGGAATAATGATGGATAATACCTGGTTATTTCAGTTTCGATTGGAATCTGCTATTTTGGATTTTATGACATAACTTGTGTTCGTATAAGCACACAACTTGTATTATCTGTTCTAACAACGGATACATACTTGCTTTAGCATTAACTAACTGTTCTTCATCTGTATGAATGGTATGCTTGAGTCTGGATTTTTGTGCTTTACGCTACTCATTTATTGTTATTGTGACTTTCCTGTAAACCCTCTGACTATGTGTGTATTTAAATACCTCTGACATTCTTTGCATGCTCCACTTTACTTGATTCTCAGAGTTGTGGTGACCTCTTTATTGTTCCTTATTTTGTTTGGTGTTGGCTTATATGGCCCTGACATCTAGCTCATGAATTACTTTATTTAATTTTTTTCAATAGGGACACAGCTGTGATAAAAACAGTTTTTTAAAACCTATTTTAGGTGAGGTTGACTGGGTTTGGCAAAGGCCTCACACTTTTACAGGCCTGCACTTTATATGAGTCAGTAATCCTAACACTGTGAATAATTTATTTAAACATATCCAACCTCTGTCCCAACAGAAGGTCACTCTTTGCACAGGGAGGGAGCGAAGACACTGAATTAGACACCTAACAGATACAGTATATGTCCTGCAGATGGCAGGCTAACACATGATATAATGTACAATAAGACTTTTATCCTTATATGTGTGAATAAAAATTATTTTATTTTTAATTTTTGTAATAAAAATAGTCTCAACAAAGGCCTCAGGTATTCCTACAAAAGGAAGGAAACTTTCTGAAAATATTTGCTAAACTGGGAGCCTAAATAAATTTCAAGCCTATATATTAATTAATTGTCAGGGATTTTATTTGTACTCCACTTTACATTTTTTTATTATTATTTTGCATTTTAAATAAAGTATTATGCCTTTTATGTGTACTGCTGTAAGACACCTTCATTATCTTGTACAGGGGCTGTATTTTTAACTACCTATACAAAAAGATTTATTTGTTTGCTTTATTTTCTCTAATAGTAAATACAAAACTATGTTTGTACTTTCCCCCCCGTGTTTTCCAGATAGTAATTTTTAATTTCTTCAACAGCATCGTTTTTTGGGGGGGTCTGGTCAGTTTTTTCTTCATCACATGACCGTATCGTGTCCTCACGTCATCACCCTTCGCGGAAGTCGGCGCTGATGATGGTGGCCTCGTCAGTTTAGCAGCAGGAAGAGGATGTTTGCTTCCACTGAAAGAATAATATCACCCCGTTACAAGTCTTTGTAACAGAGAAAACCGCCAAAGCTTTTCTGCTGAGACCCGCGGAGGGTATTTATCGACCGCTCGGCCTCTGTGAGCCTGAACTAGGGCGCCGGACAACATGTCCCTGTTCCAGTCGGCACTGGATTTCCTAGCCGGGCCCGGCTCGTCCGGAGCGGCCAGTCGTGACCAGAATGACTTCGTCGGACAAATCGTGGAGCTCGGTGACATGAAACTGAGGATCAAGAGGGTGATCGCCGAAGGTGAGGCTGTGAATCGCGATGAGAAATGTTAGTCACGTCTTGTGCTGCTAGGCATGCTAGCTAGCTGAGGTAGCTAACAGGCTAGCAGCACCTCTATTGGTTGTCAATGGCAATAACGTTAGCAAGTGCAGAGCTATGAGTCACCATGTAAACACCGGTTGATAATTGGGTTTCGAGGGTGTCTAAGGAGCGATAAATCGATTTCCAGATGTGTGAAGAAGATGAATAGACAACTGTAGCTCGTTCTATGCGTTATAGTCTACTTTTTCTTACTGCTTTAAGGCACAGTGAGCTGCATAGGTGGCTGCATTTTACTCGTCTACCCAACCCATAGTTTGCTGCATACCTCAGACCTTATAATCGACACTGGAAGCATATTCGGCTCAAAGAGAGTGATCGTAATAGAGGTGGTGGTAAAGCATACTGTGGAGGCTTGAAGACATCAGTGATGACAGTGTTGTTATATCCTACTTAACAGGACAGGTTAAAACTCTTAATCTTAATGTTGTGTATACAAACAGCCTTTTGTGAAGCTTGTTTTTGTGACATCCAGGGAGAGATTGCTTGAGTGCCGGTGCTGCTTTTCTCTCTGATCCATTCGTTTTATCTTCTTTTCCCAAGTGTCTCTGGTTTGGATTGCATTAAAAAACAAATGAACACCACAGGATTAAGATGTCGCACAGTGACTTTGGTTACAGGGCATGTGTGAACCTGCTGATCAGGTTGCTTTTCTGTGACATAAAATGGGGATTCTTGTCTTCCATGCAAAATGGAAAGACAATCTTGCTATTACACACGGTTAGCTACTTGCCACAGTTGCTGGGAAGAGCAGAAGATTAATGTTTAATGTAGATCTTCATTTGTGGTGGGGTCTGATAAAAACGCTGGTTAAATCAGGTTTAACCATTAATTGCGACTGAAGTAAACATAAGTACATGTAACAACAAACAGTGGTTAAATCTGTTGGTTTACCAAGTACGTCACTGTTCACTGTCAACAGAGTTTTCAGCATAGTCAGATAAGTAGATCAGATTTTAATTCATCCATTGTGTTATTTTAGTGGTTCAGTTGGCACATCTGCTCTATTTTTATGTAATATATTACCTTGAGAAATTCTACAGATGAAATATCAAAAGGCTGAATAACATATTGTATCAAATTCTTATTTATTTTTCACTTTTAACAACTCTAAGACAACGCGGGCCATTGCTGCACTCATTTCAAATCAGTCCTCACAGTTTTTTGGGGGAAAACAGTTGGTGACAAAATCACAGACTAACACTGAATAAGTTGGCAAGTCTCAGTGCAGCGTGTGCCCTTCAGTGTGACCCAGCTCCATCTAACTTATGGGGAAACTGCTGACTAATTCTGACAGATTGCTGCATCACCTTAAGTTTTAGCAGTTGTTGTTTTTTTATAGAAACAGTTTTTCCTCTGTAACTGAAAATGCCCTTCACCGTGTCCTCTTTTCTCGACGCTTGTTCTCAGTCATTCGGTCCCAACTGCATTGTAGCAGAAAACAAAGCCTATTTTAGATACAGTCATGTATGTGGTATTTTTTTAAAAATTACCAGATTGAATCACAAATAACCCCACGAACCTCCATCTGTGGCTTGCGATCTTGCTTTATACTCGAACAATTAATTAATTGTTAAAGTTGGCGTTGTTTAACTTTATATAGGCATACATTGATCTCATTGTTTTGCCACTAATTCCGCTCTGATCATCAGTATAATCGCAGTTCTGGGATTGCACTTCCTCGGCTGTGATAGCGGGTCTAAGAGAGGTCAAAGGAGCCGCAGAAGACTTTCAAAATCAAATCAGATGGGAAAGGTGGAGATCACTTTACACTAAAACTCTGTCCTTTTCAAACTCCCATCCGGCCACGTGAAAGGTGGCTTTGTTGTGTTCCTTCACCGAGATCTTTGGTGAGAGAATACAATGGATGGCTGTTACTAGATGGTTCTGTTATGTAGGGGTTGTTGTTAATTTTTCAGTCCATTTCACCAGCAACAATGCTATAATTACTTAACACAAGCTTCAAAATTGGACCAAAGAAAGACTGAATAATTTGGGCTGTGATTAAAAAAGGATTTTTACGCCTCTTTTAAGTACGGTATTTGTCTTGGAATGGCTTGAAAATTGGAGCAAAGGAAAGGAAACTGAGCTCTTCAGATTTCAGCCCCTATCTTTCTCCCAGCACAAAACATAGGAAGACATGTGATCTCCACAGGGATGGGTATGTAGTCTCACAGTCACTGTCATGATATATAAATCCTGCAATGGACAGTGAATAATGCACTTGTTCGATAGCCGTCTGTTCTGCTTCGTATTTGTAGTGCACTGAAGTATTAGTGAACTGAAGTATTTATTAGGGGTGAGACAGGGTCCCAAAAATGCAATAAAAATAGTGTGTGCATGACTTTGAGGTTGCTGGTTTCGATCCAAAACAAGACCAATAAATCATGACTGGGGAAATGAAAACCACTGTACACACCTGAGTAATCCTCCTTATGTAAATAAAGTGTCAAAGATTGCAATCTTAAATGTGCTCCTTCAACTTTTTGCAGCGCAAAGCAAAGCTGGTAGTTGATTTACTTGTCTCTATGGTAATCCTGCCCTCTCCTTGTTTGGACTGTGGCTTTCCGGGCTTTCCACTCGTGAGCACAGATTTGATGAAACTTCAGGAAACCTAAATGTGACACTTTGGCTAAGTCTAGAAAATAAAAATTAAGCAAATACAAGACTGTAAATGTGATGTTCTGTTGTGTTAAACCTTAAGTTCAACATTTTTATTCAAGGCTTTTGTTGTCTTACTGTCATTACATACACCTGAAATTCATCTGAGAATAGATTTCAAATTTGTGGCACTTCATGTTTCCTGCATGGCACAAGTACCGTCTATGTTGTTAATTTCAAGTAGTCTGGGCTTTATGTAGCTCAGATTTCTTCCATGAAATACATTCTAATGAGGGCATCACGGTGCTCTGCATGCCTCTATTCGTTAAAAATGTATGGATTTCTCTGGAACACTCATCATACCAGGCAAAACTGATTTTCCTCGCTCTCTGATAGCTTGCTGATGAATGCAGCAGCACTGACACCACATAATCAGCAGTTCAAATTTCAGCCACACCTTAAAGGAAAAGGCGGACACTCAGCAAAGCTTAGTGGGAGCCTAAAGGTTCGAAAAGCAGGCACGAGATAAATGCGTTGCTTGTGTTGTGTTTATCTTTCTGCTAGGCCCTTAAGCCCAAACTTCTCCACCGTGGCTTCTCAGTGGCCAACAGATAAGACTGTGGTCAGCCTATGGCTTCTCAGTGAATGTGGGTATTTAAAGTAGAGGATTACTGTAGTTTTTAATGTTCTCTGCAGTCATGAAGTCGAACTTAATAAATTCAGTGGCCAGAGGAATGAAATGAGACACACACCGATCAGCCACAACATTATGACCACTGACAGGTTAAGTGAATAACAATGATCATATTGGTACTATGTGGCATTCTGCTGGAAAACCTTGGATTTTAACATCCATGTTGATGACACTTAGACACCCAAATAAACATTGTCCCACAACAACACACTCCCTCATGCAAATGGAAATCCCAAATGTCACTGGCCTACCCCCACAGGAAAATGCACCCCACCACATGGAAAAAACATCAACCAATCAGGAACATGTGGAGGAACATGACAATGGCTCAACATGTTGATTTGACCTCCAAACTTCCTACACTCCATTGTCATCAAGCATCAACAGGATGCAGTGGAACAAGTTTGATTGACAGAGGCCCCACTGCACAAGCCAGAGTACCCAAAGGATCCAGTGCCAACGTCCTGGTTCCAGACCCCATAGCAGGGTTTCCCCCAGTGCTTTATAAGCCTGGCGGGCCGCCAGGCTTTCCTGGCCCCCCCGCCAGGCTAAGCGTCACCTGTTTATTTATTTTAAATAGGTTTTATTATGCACCAAAACAGTGATGCCAAAGACGGTAAACAGAGCTTTTAACAGCATCTCGCGATACAGTTGAAACCGCAACGGCGACATTTTATGGCCGATACGTGAACTTTTTCCAAAGTCGGAGGAGAACTGGAGGAGATGATGAGCCGCTCGTTCACCTCCTGGCCAAGGGGAGTTCATCCCTGGCAGCCGACCGAGCCGCGGCTCCATGATGAGGCAGAGCCAGTGGAGTTAGCACGGATGTTAGCACGTCGTCGGAGCAGCCTTCTGCGAGCCGTGATGGTAAACATCCAACTAGTGGATTTAATCCAAAATGGTTTGCTGACCCTAAATTTAGCGGATGGCTCTACCAGACCCAGTATGGTAAATCCAGACGGACTGATGCACTGATCCAACCTGAACCATGTGCAGCATAAAGTAGAAGAGCACAGCAGACCTGTTCAGCCTCTGAGTTCCCTGGTTTTACCCCTTGGCCATGTTTGCACTTTTTTATTTATGTTAATTTATTTTACTTTTAAATGTGACCAGCAACAGCTTGTTTTTAATATTCACGAGGATTTAACTTAAGTGAAAACAATTGATATTATTTATTTTAATTGTATTTTTTGTGTTTGTTAAAACTGTATTTCAAGATTGTGCCTTTTAGTAAGACTTTACATTTAAGTATTGTTAATAAATGGCTGATAATAACACATAATAGTCATAATTTCAAAATTCCTGTCAACTTTTACCTTTTTTTTTTTTTTTTACAAAAACACGGTGGGCGGCCAGTGGGCTTCTCTACCACCGGGCTTAGCAAATTTTCTGGGGGAAACCCTGCATAGGACACCCTGAGAGGTCCTCTTGTCCATGTTCAATGGTTCAGAGCATTTGACAACATAAAGGGGAACAACACAATATCATGCAGGGGATCATAATGTTATGCCTGATGAGTGTATGGTGTATTTGAATCAGCTACTGGATATGTGAATTTGTTAGTTTAAATCACTGTACACAGTTAACATCACAGCCCAGTAAAATATTTGTCAATCATCATTTTAACGCCACAATAAAGCCAGAGCAAATTAGACATCATTTCCAGATAGTAGCCACGTTAGACTGTATTACAACACGTCCTGAATCACACAAGTTACGCAACACACTTAGTATCGTTCATGACACCCTGGTGACTCTTGTTTTTTTGTGTTTTTTTTAAAGGTGGTTTTGCCTTTGTTTATGAAGCCCAGGACATGAGCAGTGGTAAAGACTATGCCCTCAAGGTAAGATAAAGGTGTACCCACTGAGAAAACTTTGCTTGTTACATACTGAGCCAGTCAATAAAGCACATTGATTTGTTAATTTTCTCCTTTGTTAGTCAACACCAGAGTGTCTATAAATGACACACTGAATCAGGGACATTAGTTTTATCCTTGCTGATTCTGCATTCTACAGCACATACCAAGCATACATAATATACAAGAAAATAAATACTGCACAATATTAGTCATTGTGTGAAATGTAGTATGCACTGCGTTACTACATATAACTACATTTGACCCGTCGCAGTGTAACACGTTTTGGAAACATTTTGCCATTTTCCTATTTATACAGTATTCTGTGCTAATAGTTTGTTATAAAAAACATGGCAAAAAATGTGAGTGTACCAATGTGGGCAGCTGCTTATCCTGCTTCAGTCATATTGCTCAAGAAACAGTCTTTGACCATGTTGCTTCTTGGAGAACGACAAGGCTGTGTGGGCACCATCTGCTTGATAATTCTGTTCTCGTTGTGTGAATTCTCATGCATTTCTCAACTAAATTTAACACTACAGTTGCTGAATTTTCATAATTATTAGTACAAGTACATTGATTGCCAATCCGTAGCATAAGTAATCTTAGGGTACGTTGCATAATATTGTCAAAATCACATACAGTATTACAGAGGAAAACCCAACAATTGCCCCCTTCAGAAAGTGCATGTTGATGGTGGACGGGAAAAAATGCCTTTTAGCAGTTAAAAACCACGGACAGGTCCAGACTCAGGGGGGATCAGGCGTTGTGTCTCAATCAGTTGGTGTGAGAGGAGAGTGAAGAGAGAAAATATGAGCATTCAGAAACAGCAAACGATAAATACTGTTGAGATTCAGTTACTGCAAATCAGAGTTGTGCAGCTCTGGAGCCTCAGATAGCTTCAGGGAGAGAGAGAGAGAGAGAGAGGGGACAGAGAGGACAAATGACAAACTATGGAAGAGAAGACAGAAAGTTAATGACATACTGCCATGGCATATTAAGTAAATGCATGGAGAATAGAGGAGCTCAGTGCATCATGGGAAGTCCCCCAGCAGACTCAACCTATAGCAACACAACTAAAGGATGGCTTACTGTTACCTGAGGCAGCCTTAACATAATAAAAAAATAGAAAGAATTTGGGTAAATGGATTCAGTGTTTTCTTGTCTATAATACTGCTGAACTAAGACTATTGTATTGTTTCAAAGGTCAACAAGTAACTGTCTACGCTTCAGGGCAGTACAAATAAATGATTAATGCTCAATGTCGTGTTGGGTTGGAGGAAGCTCTGGAAATGGTCAGAGAACTTCAATTACGAAAACCACCAGTACAAGTTTATACATATATATAATGCTTCTGTTAATCAGCTTTCTTGTGTTTACAGCAAATTCTGTTGATAGAATATGTTAGTTCCGTCTTCTTAGATGTGTTGCATAAAAAGATTATGTGCCACCTGATCACAGTACAGAAACGGACCAATGGTGTGTTCGCACGCTTTTGTTTCAGAGGCTGCTGTCCAATGAGGAGGAGAAGAACAAGGAAATCATCCAGGAAGTCTGCTTCATGGTATCCTTTATGATTTACAATGAAAGGACACTTGTTTTTTTCTCTTATGATCACATAGAGCATTTCTGTTTTAGCACACAGCGGGTGGTGACATGTGACAAAGACAAGTTCAGCTCTAACCCATGACTTCACAAGATTGTGGAATGCACTTCCAGAGTAGTATACTATCTTTATTAGACGACTTTATTTTATATACAACACCACACAATGCACAGTGGATGTGCTGTACAGTAACTAACATGTATTTACATGCTTACGTGCTTACAATATAACATTGTGTGGATAACAAACACGGGCTGTTCTGTATTATGTAGCCCTGTCTGTTTGTGGATCTTTTCTGAGGTGCTTAAGTCTGTTTCTTGTTTGAAAGGAACTGATGAGCAGAAAATGTTTAATTCTGAAGGAGTTTGATTTGTAGATCTGTTATTCAGTTTTTGCCAGGGTGACTGAGATTGTTTAAAGGTAGTTTTGTGTATTTAAGGGGTGAGACGCTGAAGCTCCCGCTGGATTTCAATGGCTGTGGCGAGGTTTGTTTTATTGAGTTATGAGCTTGATATGAAGGAAAACTCTTTTGTGCAGTTGAGCAATAGTTGTTTCATGCCACAGACTCAATGTATTCCCAGTTCCACTGCAGGCAAAAATATCAATGCTCTCATTTTGATGATGATAATTCACACCTGTTGAAAGTTTTCTTCACTTACGCTGTATTTCCTCTCTACTGTTTGACAAATCAGCAAACGTTTTAAAATGCTCCTTCAGGACTTGCTTGGCTGAAAGCAGTTGGCAGATTTCTGGAGATTGATTCCAAATCCACTGGCTCTAGTGCCAAGTGTTACACAAATTCTCTGTTTGATTAGTTGGTTTTTAACATGCAATATGCCCTCTAAAGCACCTGCTGGATTAGACTGACTAAACTGGCAAGCTACAGGTAAAGCTTACCAGCGTCTGTGACTAGACAGTGGTTATAATGATGATTTATGAAACGACAAATCTGAGGCCAAGTAGTATTTTTTTTTCCTGTATGTTCCTTGACCTGCTGGTTTCATAGAAAAAGCTGTCTGGTCACCCGAATATGGTTCAGTTCTGCTCTGCTGCCTCCATCAGTAAGGAGGAGTCGGACACCGGACAGGCTGAGTTCCTGATCCTCACTGAGCTGTGTAAAGGTAAACACTTCTGCACACTGAAGGACACTTCTTAGGATTTTGCACTTCTTCCTCTTGTCTCTTTCTTCACTACTGAATCAGCGCTTACTCATTCATCAAACCTAAGTGCGGTAAATCAGGAGTGCCGTTTCTCAGTAACTTGAACAGGGGACATTTGTGATGAAAGTTTCCTGTCTGTGGTGTTTCTCCTTCCTCCTCTGCTTCCTTTTTGCTCAGTTACAACAGACTTTGTTTTTATTCAGCAGTTTTTCCAGCTTTAAAAGCAAATGGCTTGTTCACTGACTATACAAACGACTGTTATTCAAACATTTATAGGATGTGTGTGAAGTGAGATACAGAGTCTTCGCCTTTTGTCTTCATTCATTCCGTCTCTTCGTGTCGCTTGCGCCTCAGGTCAGCTGGTGGAGTTTATAAAGCGGGTAGAGCAGAGGGCTCCGCTGTCATGTGACACCGTGCTGAAAATCTTCTACCAGACGTGCCGCGCCGTGCAGCACATGCACAAACAGAAACCTCCAGTCATACACAGAGACCTCAAGGTTGGTCTGTGGCTGCTGACAGTGAATGCAACACCAAGATGCTGCTTATTGATGAAAGATCCATGAATGAACGATTGAATATGATCTTTTTTTTTTGCATCTTGTGCTGCTGCATCGTTTTAAATAACCGATATATTAATGACTTGCTATCTCACCGCTGACTTGATGTGTTGCAGATTGAGAACCTCTTGATTAGTAACCAGGGCACCATCAAGCTGTGTGACTTTGGCAGCTCCACCACAGTGTCACATTACCCCGACTACAGCTGGTCGGCACAGAAGAGGTCCATGGTGGAGGATGAGGTACACACACACACACTAACACTCAAACATCAGTTAAGGGTAATCTCAACAGGGCTGTCGATATGCAATACACATTATGCAATACATTAATAGATTTCAGTATGCAATACATTTTTGAAATCATGCATTCTAAGCAGTTTTTACACTTTACAGCTAAAATATCAATTCTAAGCTTCATTCATCAGTTCAGAAGTCACAGTGGCAGTATTTACATCATGGTGTTGGACAGGAACCAGAAACCTCCAATTGAATTAACAGTGAGACATCCAGGAAGCACCGATCAGTCAGGTTCAAATATATTTATACCATAACCAAACACAGACACACACAAGAGCTTTGCCACAGATGACCTCAGTCTTCAGGACACCAGAGATCCTGGTTTCTAAATCTAATAACCTACATGTCCTCCAGGCACATGTTGACAGGCTAGTAGCACAAAATAGATGCTTGAGAGAGGAGTTTTTTTATGAAAGAGCAAAAATTTTTGTTACATTTTCTTCTGGATACTTGGCTTGGTGTTGATTTTGTCTCTTCTGTTTTTCTGTAGATCACAAGGAACACCACTCCAGCGTACCGAACGCCTGAGATGATCGATCTCTATTCCAACTTCCCAATCAATGAGAAGCAAGACATCTGGGTCAGAGTCTTGACATTTTTTTTTTCTATTTTATTAACTGTGTATTCCATTTTCAGACATAAGTGTTGTTGATAAGTTTCTTGCATTTTTACTTGATGATTGTCCTTATCATGTCCATTCTGCCCTGCAGGCCCTGGGATGCATTCTCTACCTGTTGTGTTTTAAGCAGCATCCATTTGAGGAGGGCGCCAAGCTGCAAATCGTCAATGGGAAATACTCCATCCCTCAGAACGACGTCAAATACACTGTGTATCACGAACTCATACGTGCGTACTGCAACTTGTCTGTGCTAGTTTCGCCATGTCAGTCTATGACTCATCGGCCCGTTTCATTCAGAGATCACCTTATAATGCTGCTATGTAGAAACAATCGGCATGCTGCCTTTACTGGTTCACACTGAACCAAACACCACCACCATGTGTTTTTAGGTAGCAAACTGGCATTTTGAAATAAGAAGTGTAACTAAGCAGTTAAGGAGTCAATGTCCTGCAATGCCGGATCTATCTTACATACAGACATCGAATAGGTTCTGTGACTATCTCAGCTGCCAGCTTAAACGCGTAACAGCAGTTTCCCCCCATTGTATTTCCATACCTTAAAACACACAGCAGCAAGGTGGGACAAAGGTACAACAGACTCACTGTGAAAAAGCTGTGTGAAAGATGCTGTCAGTCCCTTTATCTGCTACAGTTTGTGTCCACAAGTCACAGTTGTCGCCCCAAATTTTCTTATCACCTTCGCCAGCCTTCCATGTGTAGAACACAGCATTCACATAAAGTTACATTCCTGCACTGTGCTGGTCAAGTTAAACAGCTCCACCTGGTGGACAAGACTAACTTGCCCATTTACTGCAAAGACTGACCCGAAACAACACACATTTACAAAGCATTTCTTTTTTTAACTTCATTGTTGTGCATGTGATTATGGACATTTGCTCTATAATTTTATTTTTCCAAAGTATTATGACTGCATTTAATTGCCTTCCTCCATTTTCATAATTACCTTTCTCTTTTTGAGATGTATTTATGTCTCCAACACTCTCTTCTCGTCTTCCTCCACTTCAGGTTCCATGCTGAAGGTGAACCCAGAGGAGCGTCTGTCTATTACAGAGTTGGTCAACCAGCTCCAGGAGATAGCAGCAGCACGTAACGTCAACCCCAAGTCTCCCATTACAGAGGTAAGAGAGTGCATGACTGCTGTTAGAAAATAGACTGTGACACTTATGTATGAAGTTATGCTATAGTTGAACATCTCTATCTGTTCTTTATTGCCAAGTAGATACGCTGTCTTCTGCTCGAAGACTAGTAAACCAGCAACTGATTGAAAAAATTAGTGTCCTTTTTATTCAGAAGTGTGTGTCTTCTAAATTTGCCTAGTCAATGAATGTGTTTAAAATAGCTTTTGAAACCTGTTTTTCTAATCAGATGTGTTGACTAGCAGGTGAAGTGTTTCTGCTTCGGGGCATGACCCGATAGCTGAGTGGCTGGGCCACAGTCCACATGGGTACAAATGCCCCAAGCATCTTTGATTTGATTGCTGGCTGGGAACTATGTGCTGCATGTCATTCCCTTTACTCTCTTTTCCCAAATTGCCTGTCTCTGTCCGCTGTCTCTATGAAACGAAGGCTTCAAAATAGCCCCCCCAGACCCCGTTTTTGCTTCGGATTTTGTCTCTAAATAGATAACAGCTTTGACAAAGTGTGTTTTGGAGTAAACAAACTCAATAGGCAGAGACACCGGGTCACATCCTCAACGTCTGCCAGCCTCTGAAGAGGTTATTGGCAGGACGACCACACGGCTCCTTTCCGCTCTGTGTAAACGTGCGCACACACACACACACACTCTCTCTCTCAAATTACCGATGTGGTTACATAAAGCCTCACATAAAACACACACACACGATGGCGAGCACAAAGGCGTCTCTATTCTCTTTCCCAGACTCCTCCTCTCTTCCCAGCTGGCATTATGCTAATGGGCCTAAAGAGATGGAGAGACACGGAGGTGGAAAAGGGGTGAACTGAAATTCAAAACAAACACGAAGTGATACAGACAGTTTAGCAGTAAATCAGTATTTTGATTGGCTTGTAGAGACAGAGAATGTTTTTTTTTTTTTTTTATCAATCATCACCTGCAGTAGCTAATTGAGCACAATCAGATTTAAGGTTTCAGTCAAGATCTTGGAATAAAGAATCATTTTACGCTGTCTGGTGCCGACAATTACCAACTTAACACCCACAGCTTCTTATGATTCTTACCACAAATCCACAAATCCTGGTTCTTATCACTAAATCCTCAGTCATAGTTGTGATTTTACAGAAAGCTGATTTCAGTGTCAAAAGTCTCCAGATTTCCAGTGACTTCTCTGACAACTTTCTGGTCTGCACCTGATTGTTTTATTGAGCGGTCAGTGTTCAGTATCCTGGACTCAGTTTCTGTTACAGTTAAAGTCACTTAACAGGGAATTCTACAAATTTCTTACTAAGCTGAATCCTGATAAGGGTGGTAAGTGTGTGCACAGCGAAGGCAGATTTGGCGATTGTAAATCTGATTAGGGTTAAGAAGGGGTTTCCCTGCTGGACATAAGGAGATGATAATCCCCCTCCTCCTTCTCCTCCTCCTTTTTCAAAGCTCGGCACAGACATATGGAGACTTGTGAGATGTAGCAAGAGAGGAGAGAGAGGAGAAAACTTGTGAAGAAAGGGAGCAGAGGTGGGAGTGAGATACTGAGGAGGAAATACGGTAGACATCTCGGAGGAGAAAAGAGACGGAGACTGTCACACAGGCCGAGACCCACCACCACCACACATGGGAGGATTATTTTATCCTGCACATCTGACAAAAACTATGTGTAGTTTGGTGCAACGTTTTGACTTTTTGGATTTCTTTTGAGCTGCTGATTTTCCATGTAGGGACAGAGACGAGACGTGTTGCTTAACACTTGATGATCAAGATCTGGACTTTTGTTTTTTAAGTTCAAAGCTTTTTGTCTTTGTTCCTCTGATGACAGTCTTGTCTGTCTCTGTTAACCTCATCTTTGTTGCATCTCCTTTTTGAGGTTCTGTGTTTGAAACATCACAAGCAGACTTTTTTTAAGCAGCTTAGCTTTTCATTTTGTCCACCTACCTGTTACGATGTTGAGTACGTACTACTGTTGGCGTCCGGTGTATGACGGCTATGAATGTCTGCAGCTGCTGGAGCAGAACGGAGGGTTCGGCAACAACGGAGCACAGCTGCCCATGCAGATCCACAACGTCCAAAACAATGCAGGTAAACGTTTGTTTCGATGGTAATGTTATGCTCTCCATGGGTTTGGGACAGGGCTGCTTAGTTTCTATAGGGTTGTGCATAGTTTCAGGTGTACGTTTAGGAGAGTTAACCTAAAAATTCTCTTAAAACAGAGCAATAATGAATAAATAAATTGATTGAACTCAGCATTTGCCCTATTAAGGGAGTCCGAGCCTATACATAAATTTGTTGTTCTGCATGTAAACAAACTGACAAAATAACTATGCTATTACTCAGAAACAGCCACATTTGTCGTTTAAATTGTGCCTTTTAAGACACCAGAATCCGGAATGTCTAATCAGCCAGAAACACATTTTATTGCAAAGATGCCATCTACCATATCACTGACAGTTATACACTGAGTAAACCAGCCATTTCACCAATGACCACCCACCTGCTGATATATTAGAGTTACCTAAAATTGTCCTTTAAGTGAAAAGAGAGTCATGACCAGCTGTCAGTGGGTCAGTTATTTTTTAACACCAATGGTCCAGATCCTCATATGTGGTAAAAATGATCATGAGGATCTTCAGTGATTTTATTAAATCATGATAAGTGTGGCGGAAATATCTTTCTCGCAATCTCATTTCTTGCTCGTAAAAGAGCCATTCACTATCAGTCTCCACTCGCTGCTTCCATGTCTTATCACATTATCCTAGTAACTCAGTAACACACTGACCTTGAGCATGACCCCTAGGCCAAGAGGTTCACGTATAGCTTGTGTAACATAATACACAAAGTGGCGTTTTACTGTGGATGTCAGAGGCTAGGATTGGTTGGTGAGCTCAATTTTTATGTTTCTTTTTATATGAATCTATAGCAGAATAAAAAACAGCAGTCACAGATTACCTAATGCAATGCACGTTGGAGAAAACAAGCTCAGAAAATAGCATGTTGGCTGCAGTTTTCCCACCTGTAGCATATCTAAAGCACATCGAAGCAGCATACAAAAGGTCGAGCAACAGCTTTCTTCCCTGTGTTTTGGAATGAGACCATTTATTTATAGAACAAGCTAATGGTTCTTGATGGAAAAACTTACATTTCTGTTGTTTGTGTGTTTATTTACCTCAGAGTGAGCATAGCAAGCTTGCTATTCTCCCATATATATACACACACGCTACCAGACACACACCCACACATTCAAGCTGTCTGCTGTCCATTAAGAGGATTTCTGCACTGCCACTCAACCATCTGTCGAAAGGCAGAATATGTTTGCTCTTTCCCTTAAGGAGCGTCTCTGACTGACTGCTGCTCTACCTCAGCTTCTGGTGGCTCCACCACCAGATGACAGAAACTGATTTTATCCAATACACTTACCTTTAAGTTAAACACACAATGCATTTTCCTCTTATTGATGTTCCACTTCTAAATGCCATTAAGTGATTGTGTGTGATAGTTTGTGATTAGTTTGCAGCTACAAGTTGATTTCTGACTCTTGG
Organism: Dascyllus trimaculatus; assembly: GCA_024666655.1. NCBI lineage: Eukaryota > Metazoa > Chordata > Actinopteri > Pomacentridae > Dascyllus > Dascyllus trimaculatus. Next base: position 25,870,777 of record CM045449.1, on the reverse strand, counting down.
CAGCCATGTATACAGCTATAGAATATCTGTTTTTTTCTTTTTTACAACTTGTTTCTAGCTAGACTTTTATAACTAGTGAATATGTCATTTTGAAATATGAATATTACAGATTTTGCAGAGTGGGTTTAAAGAGTGACTGTGATTTCATGAGCTAAACCCAGTGTCAGTGCTTAAACCATGACAGTATTTGTAAGTTTGATATATTTAACATTTCCTGTTTTTCCTTACAATGCCTGCAGGCGTGTACGATCCCGATCAGTCAGGCAGTGGCCTCTTGGATATCTTAAGAGGAGGAACCGAGCGATTCCTGACCAACATAAAGGACACGTCCTCAAAGGTCATCCAGTCAGTAGCCAGGTAAGATGCTCCAACCCGGTTCTGATGAAAATCATTGTTAATTTCTTTCATATTCTGTTCAGTCATATACTCTTCAGTTTAGTCCTTGTCGCCATGAAAACTCAGCGAACACTGAGAGTGCTGTGTTCATAAACCTTGAATAATATTTTTTCTCACATTGCATAACAGACATTATTAATTGTATTTACTATATGTGTTAAACTGAGGCGCATTTTGTTGAGTGTACTGGCAAACGTAACTTCAAATATGCTGCATTTTTAACCCTCTGAACCCAAACACCTGCCACATTCTTACTCACTGTTGGCTCCTTTGTCCACTACAATATAAAGTCATACACCTCTATGGAAACAGCACAACCAGGGCAAGAAGTAGAGAGAACTCAAAGATTTGCGGTATAATGCTGTTATAATGCGATGACTCTTAAAGAGAAAGTAATGGATTGCTTATTGTCCATAAATTGAAACAAACTGGAATCAACGTGCCCACATGTGTTACCAACAATTTTGACTCTACATGCTAGAGTTGTTTTACTATTTACATTTTTAATTTGTTTCCAAATGTCTATATAAACACAGCCTGCAGTGCAACCCAGTTCAGCTAAAAAGCCACAGATTTTTTTTTTGTCACATACGGCTACATGGTTGCATCCAGGAGTGCAGAATTGTTTGCTTTATGCAGAAATTATTTAGAGCAAATGGTTTATTTTGATGAAATACAACAATTTTATGCTGATATTTCTTTTTTAAGGTTTCACCACAAAATTACACGTGACATATGTTTAGTTCAGAGACCTTCGGAAAGTGGAAAATCTCACGATTCTCTCAGTTTCCACAGTTTCTAGTGACGTAAATATTTGGCAATTTTTAAAATCTTTCAAACCCATCAGTGAGTTTCTGGGTTCAGATGGTTAAGCTAGGCAGGTCCACCACCATCTCTGCTTTAATACTGCTAATTAAGGAGCTATTTTACTTTAGTGAAAGTATGTGCTTGTAGGTCCTGTAAGGAGTTTTGAATTCAAACATCCACCAAATAGCAACTGTTATCTAAGCAATGCTCAGCAAATGCTCAGTTGTCAGTCACCATGTTTCATCACAGCTGCATCAACCTGAAGTAAATGTAGATTATTGTACACCTGCAATTTGTCTTTATAACAGCTCATACTCTCCTCCTGTCCTGCCCTGGTCCCACATTTGCCTTTTAAAAGGAACATTTTGTTGTTTGGTTGTCTGGAACTCCACTCAGACAACAGACTGCAGTTATGATTCACACAGAAAAAGAAAAATCTATCTTCGTAGATCATTTACCAACTGCCAGTATGACAGTAAGTCAGTGGATTATGGGAGTAAGCTAATCTGCTACAGTTATCTGCAGCATCCAGTGACATTTGCATTGATTGTTGCAGACCACAGGTTAAAAATGAGCAAAGTGTTCCTTTAATAGGCACACAATCCACATCTGTTGAAGTTCTGTTTCATTTGGTTATTCAGTCATCAGTTTGCTCCATTTGTTTGGTCCTTTTGTTTATTTTTTTTGTTGTTGTTTCTTTTCTCTGTCCCAATCCCTCATGGTCCCACTATGTGTCCATCACCTAGCAACCCAAGGTAAATATGGGTCGGTGAAACGCGTCAACTCATGCGTTGCTCTGTGTGTTCTGTAGTGTGTGTTTGATTTAGAGGAGAATAAAAAACTGTACTAAGCCCTTTTTTGCCGTGCTGTGTCTGTCATCACAGCTTGCTGATCCTAACATCACACATTCAATAATTCAGTTGAATGAATGCAGAGCGTGATGCGAATGGACAGATGAGTATTATGTATGGGTGGAATGGCAAAGCAAGTGAATCTCACTCTCGCCGTTTATGGTTCAGGCAGTTTTTCAGGTTAGATTAAGTGAGATCAAACATTAAAACTAGTGTGACCTGAAAGCAGTGCACATCCTACACTCCTTATTGGTCAAAATTTTTGTGACCTGTGTTAAAACCTTGACATTTATTTTGGTGCATGTGTTAAAGCAATCATCTAATTTGTAAATTATAGGCACGAAAGTGTTAAATTCTTAGACAGTTACGGCAGACGGCTACATTCGATCCAATCCGATTTGACCTCAGATAAACTTAAGTAGGCCTTCCTTGATGCCTTGATTCTTTTAATCCATTTCATTACTTTTAGCTAACTGCTTAAACTGTTTATCCATGGCTTTTAACCATTTAACACCACAATCCACTACTTTTCACTATTCCATTTATTAATTTCAGCAATTTTAATCACATTTTTTAATCTGTTACACACCTATTAACTGAAGCTCTATCGATTTTATCCATCCCTATCAAATAACTATTCAAAATGTTTATTCATTACTTGTAGCCGTGTACACTTGCATGCAAGCATACGATGAAACTGCGTACAAATGAACTAAATTAACCACTCACTACCACATGCGTTTTGCCTTTTCGGCACACTGCCTGAATTTGTTGTTTTCATTTTGACACACAAAGTTACCATCCTCAGTAACCACATGGGTTAACAACACTGGTAGGTAGCCATAAACCCTGCTACACTCCACACTCATGGTGCTGACATCAACTTTAATAACCCTGAACTCCCATAATGCAATGCAGCACAACAGTCCTGTTCTTGCGACCCGCTCTGCGATCACTTCAATATTAAAACTAGTTACTACTGTTCACTCTTAAAATGGAAAAGCTCACATTGATTCAAATGTAAAGCAATGCCCAATTAGTATTACTACAAAACAATGCTATTCGATGTCTTTTGTGAGCGTATTATAAGAATCACAGAGCCGGTCATAAGAACTGAACTGTTGTGCTGCAATGCACCATGGGAGTTCAGGGGTTATGAATGTTTTTGCTACCATAAGTGATAAGGGTAGCAGGGTTGATGGTTACCTTCCATTGTTCAGAGATCTCAGTGTGCTAAGTATAAGCATTTGTGCTAAATGTTTGGCTAAGACATTGTTTTTCTACGAGGCTTGCTACAGTTATAGACAGGTGTGAGCACCACGCAAGATCTGGCCTAGGGAGCCACATCGGGCAGGGCTGGCTCTGCATAAGATGCAAATGTTCGGGCATGTTCTAGCTGTAGAGTTCCAGAAACAAACTTTGATGACACATTCAAGTTTCAAGGTCTTAATTCTTCTTGTGAGATCTTTCTGATTCTTTCAGACGTTGTAAAAACATTCAAACTTGGGCTCCTCTAAGCGACTGACTGAGGATCTGAAAATGGCAATAATTGATGCTTACTGTGCAAGGGACAGCTAAAACATATCGAAGTGCTTCCAGCTTGAAATTTGCACTTTGACATGTCATGCATAAATGGCACTTAAGAGAAACTGTAGACTTGAGGATGAGATCTGGAGGACAAACAAAAAACCCTCAGATAGAATTCCACGTTTCCCCCATATGACTACAAAGAAACAGCAGGAAGTTTTAGGTGACACAGGAGCTGTGATGTATCGTTTGACTCAAACAGGGTTTACATGGACGAATCCACAGAAATCACTTTAATATTTGCAGCAGGGATTCTTTTTTTTATATTTCTTTTTACTCAAATAATCAACAGTATATGAAATTTACCCAGAGGTTCCTAAACCTTTGCATGTAACTGTTTTAGGTCACTAATTACACAACTAAACCACATTTTCCGCTGTTTCTTTCATATTGTATTCATCTTTTTTGACTCACTTGCTCGTTTACTAACTGGTTATTATGCATTATCGTAGCATCTTGTTTTCAGGTGTTTAAACCGACTCAGCATGTCTGTATTTTTTATTTTACATAGTCATTTCTACAGCGATAATCTCTCCACCTACTCCAAAGCAACTTCATAAATAGCCACTTAGATACAAGTAAACACGGTTTGAAATCGCCGTCCCTTTATGAATTGATTGAATGAATGAGTGAATGAATGAATGGTAGTTTGAATATGGCTCCACTGCATACTAAATAATACTAAATAGCCATTATCTGTCTTAACCAGCATCACCTGTGTGTCCTGATACCATACGGATTGTATATTTCTCTGTTACCATCATAAATTTCTCCATTTCTCTTGCTTGGCCTGTGTATTTTTTTTGTCTGTACTAAATTTTAATCTGCAGTAGGAGTCATGCTTTTGTTGTTGATTATATTTGCTCCAGCGAAGCCTAATTTCTACATCACTTAACTGCCAATGCTGCTTACCGCCAAGGAGCTATTGGCAGTGATGAGCGCTCCCACGTGACAACAGGCATCTGCCAGATGCTTGTGCAACGTTAAAGACAACAGAAAAGATGAGCTGGGGATTGTCTTAATCTAATTTGTATAATTTGTAGGACATCCTTTTATCAAAACTGGTTAAAAATGGGAATTGACTCGTAGCCCAGGAACCGATCATCCTGCAGTATTTGGGTTTCCATTAGCAACACAAGGCTTTCTTTGTTCCTCGACCAGCTTATGCCATTAGGCTGTTTGTTAGCGGCTGTGTGCAGTCTCCCAGACATTAGTTCATTTTCCCTTTTATTTCTCGTAGTAATCGCTGATTTGTGCCCATCCTCCCTCCTGTGTAGCGTTACTACTCCTTTTAAAAGTGCACTTGTGATTTCTTTTACAGCTATGCCAAAGGGGACCTGGATATTTCATACATCACCTCCAGAATAGCAGGTAGGCATGTGAGCTCCATAAAACCCCTTTTAACATTGTGTCACTGCATTGGTTTGTCATTAAGTCTTCATCTATATTACATGTTGCATGATGTTTAACGTGTTGTAAACCAAGATGTAATTTTATGTAGTATTTACAAATAAATTTGTGTGTGTGTGTAGTTATGTCTTTCCCAGCTGAAGGGGTGGAGTCGGCGATAAAGAACAACATCGAGGACGTCCGCCTGTTCCTGGATTCACGTCATGCTGGCCACTATGCCGTGTACAACCTCTCCAAGAGATCGTACAGACCTTCTCGATTCCATAACAGGGTATGAAGCATGAGCGTGCATGTGTCTCTGTGGTGGGGTGGTTGTGTCATTGTGGCAAAAAAATAAAACGAGTAAATTATGTAGTGGTGGCTGGGCAGTTTGTTTGCTTTTCAGTTGCCGTGGTTGTAGTAGCGTCTTTGTTTTTGTAATACATCAACATTTGCTTTTGTTAAAGGAGCCGCTGCTGTAACTTGCATCAACACTGGCGGCTAAATAATGTCAAAGTAATAGACTTTATGTACAAAAAAATATATCATATTTTCCACTGCGTTGTGGGAAAACGCTTATTGATGCAAGTTTTTGTGGATTATAGTGACATCTTCCACGTGCGCGCATCAGCAGCAACTCTTGGATCCTTTTTTTTAATTCTGCACTAAGATGGTGATAGTTATAGCACTCATCATTGTAAGCTGTATGCTCAAGTTAGGTGATTCTCACTCTCTGCAAGGTCTGAGAGACACTGGGAGTCACTTATTTATAAGACTCTTACTGGTTTTTTACCTCCTTCCATTGCCTCTTTACAGTCTTTTAAGGTGGGCCCTTACCACACACACTCAAATAAAAATCCAGTTTTATTCACTGTGCACCTGCAACATGGAATAACTTGCAAAAAAATCTAAAACTTGACTCATCTTTACTCTTTGGGCAATTCAGGTTTTTAATTTCATCCTATTTGACTACCAGCTGCTCTTGTTTTAGTTCATTTATGTGTTTCAGAACTTAAAAATCAATAATTAATGATTTTATTTTGCTAACTTTGCCTCCTAATATTTTATTTTGAAATGGCATGCTGATATCTTTCATTCACTCGACTACTTCAAATAAAGGGCGATTATGTATCAAAATAAGCTGTATTCAGGTGTGATTTTTTGTGTATTTGTGCAGGTGTCAGAGTGTAACTGGCAGGTGCGTCGTGCCCCAAACCTCCGTAGTCTCTACAGTGTATGTAAGAACATGCATCTATGGCTCAAACAGGACCAGAGGAACATCTGTATAGTACACTGTCTGGTAAGTTAGTCCTTCATGCAGCTTCAGTTGAGGAAAAAAGGATGTCAGATGAGATAACTAACTAATTGTAAATCTCTTTGTCTCTCTGCGTAGGATGGCAGAGCAGCATCAGCAGTAGCCGTTTGCTCCTTCCTGTGTTTCTGTCGCCTTTTCACCACAGCTGAGGCCGCCGTCTACATGTTCTCAATGAAACGCTGCCCACCTGGCATTGCGCCCTCACACAAGAGGTATAAAAACACACATATAGAAATTATGAAGGATAGAAAAGGAGGAAATTTGTCATAATGCTATCATTTTTTTAATCTCAGTTTTCAAGTTTTTACCTTCCCCTGCAGTAAATATAGACTGTATGCGCTTAGTAGTGCATTATTTTTATCTTTGCTCTGCTTTTCAGGTACATAGAGTATATGTGCGACATGATGGCAGAGGAGCCCATCATCCCTCACAGCAAGCCTGTAATCATCCGCTCCATCACCATGACGCCCGTGCCGCTGTTCAACAAGCAGCGCAACGGGTGCAGGCCATTCTGCGAAGTTTATGTCGGAGACGAGAGGGTGCTCACCACATCACAGGAGTATGACAAGATGAAGTAAGTTTGACTTGTCAGGTGTCCCTTTATTTGAACAGTCTGCAAAAAACATTAGACTTTAATTTAGTCATTTACTTCTTCCCTCTTTTCAGGGATTTTAAGATAGAAGATGGGAGAGCGGAGATTCCCCTCAATGTTACAGTTCAAGGAGACGTGCTGGTGGTGATCTATCACGCAAGATCCACACTGGGAGGACGTCTACAGGCAAAGGTATAGACATATACTTAAGCTTGAGAGCAACATTCAAGGAGTTTTGAAACTGCTCTGTTGCCCTCATTGTATTTTATTTACGATCTGAGATAAATGACTTCTCAAATGTAGTTTTCAAATAGATCAAAGGAAAGTAGTGATGAATATGAATCAGTACTCACTTTAACTGAGATACTTTTCTGTTTCAGATGGCATCCATGAAAATGTTTCAGATTCAGTTCCACACAGGCTTTGTGCCGCGAAACGCCACTACAGTCAAGTTTGCCAAGTATGTACAAACCCTGGAGCCACAAAATACTGCTGCTAATGTTGTTATTGATCGATTGTTAAACTCGTGTTAAATGATACTTGATCTTTTACAATGGGCTTTCTTTGTAATTTTTTCTTTCCCATCTACCTGTTCTCCTTTTCAGGTATGATCTGGACGCCTGTGACATCCAGGAAAAGTATCCAGACTTGTTCCAGGTCAACTTGGACATCGAGGTGGAACCCAGAGACAGACCCAGCACCAAGAGTCCTCCGTGGGAGGGCTTCCAAACAAAGGGCCTCAACCCCAAAATCCTTTTCTCCTCCCGTGATGAACAACAGGAGATCCTCAGCAAATTTGGTGGGTGACTACTCTACAAGATTGCGGTTTTGGAAGTGTTAAGCACGGGTCTGCTTAGGTTTTCTCATATGTTTTTCTCCTTTTCTGCCCTCAAGCCAATTGCTAGCATTCCTTCAATTTTTCTGATTCACTGTTCAAAGTGAACTAAAAATTAACCCTGAACTCCTGCAGGTAAGCCGGAGCTGCCTCGTCAGCCAGGTTCCTCTGCATTTTATGACTCAGAGTCGCCCCAGCCAGCTCAGACCCCAGAAGGCTCCAATGCGACAGAGCCGGAATCTCCTATGAGCAACGATACCAACGCCAGCAACTTCTTCCAGACACTGGATTGGGAAGGTACTGTATTTGTGTATTCTTTGACTTTTAAATCATCTGTATTTACAGTCTTAGCATTCTGATTAACTGTCCTCCTTTCTAGAGAAGACTTTTCGTTTTGTTTTAGTCCTCCCAGATGGAGAAAATGAACCATGAAACACTGACTCCAAAATTTCAAATGCCATTTTTCCACTGACCAACTTCTTGTACTTGTAGATGTGCATGGCCATCAGGATGCCTCAGACAGCCAAGGGGGAGGATCCATGAATGACCAGGAGGACCTGAGTGACCAATCAGAAGAAGAGTCTTATTCTTATTCTGCTCCCGGTGGAGAACCACTGTCACGTGACAACAGCGAACCACTGTTTGATGCTGACTTCCAGGTGCTGAAAATCGAGGATCGCTGACTATATCCACCGATGACTTCATTTAACTTGCACCCTTACAATGCTATGAGATAGAGTTAAAAAGCACTGTTTTCTGCCGCCACTCATTTCCGTCTTTTCTTGGTGTCCCGATCTCCCCTCAGACCTCCCCTCCTGCACCCCAGGAATCTCCTCTCGGTGACACAGCTGACCTCTTGGGGTTGAACTCTGACCCTCAACCTCCCTCCGTGGCCTCAACCGCCTCCTCTGCCACTCACCAAGGAGAGCAGGGAGGAATGAAAGCTGCTTCCAGCAACAGCGATCTCCTCAACGACCTGTTTGCACCTCCTGCTGGTCAGACGGGAGCAGTGCAGGAGGACCTGTTCTTCAGCGGGTCAACCAGTGGGGCCACACCAGACTCTAAACGTAAGCGTTGATGCCTAATATATTTTGATTGCATTGTTCTAGAAAAATTCTTCAGTTATCCTTAATGCATTTTCTCCCCATCTCCCTGCCTGTGTTGCAGCTATGGGCGACCTGTTCGATCCGTTTGGGATGGGGTCCGGCTCTGGCGTCGGCTCCAGTGTTGGTTCATCTCGACAGGCCTCTGGACCGGATCTGTTTGGAGACTTGTTGGGTTCTGATAGTTCAGCAACCAGCGGATTTAGTTCAGCTCACAGTAACCCCACTCCTGCTTCCAACACCAGCCTCTTCAACCTCAGTAAGTGCTTCTGTGACATCACCTTATGTCGTAGCTGTACCTTCATCAAACAGATATGTACCTGACTTCTGGACTATGCTTGTCCCTCTCCTCTGCACCTGCCTCATAAAACAGATGTGCCACGAGTTCCTTTGGTTTATTTCAAAGCTGTCCAGCATTTTTCTGCTTCTTCACCACATCTATGGCAAAACGTTTTAACATTCAGTAGCTAGACTGGATATGTTTTGCAGATATCTGTAATTCAGTTCGTCCTGGTCAAAAAGAACATTTCAGATGCCCACAACCTTTTTTTTATTGGACAAATAGTATCACTTTTACCATTCATGTGTACAGGATTTGTCATTGCAGCTTATTACAATTCAGTTACAGATATCCAGAATTAAACTGCAGATATCTGAAACCAGAATAATAACAAGTTGTAATTCCAGTTTCAGATATCTACAGTTTCATTCTGACTGGTCATAATTACAATTCAGGGTATCTTGAATTCCCCTAAATTCAAGCTTTCTACATTGTTCCAACTGGATATCATCAGTTAAGTTTGAACCCGTTAGAATGATGCTGTAGATATCTTGAATTACAGTTTTTATTTGGTGCTTGACATTGCAGATATTTGTAATTACATCAGTAACTACAGTAAGGTGGAGGTGACTCAAACATACTACAGCATTGCAACCTTAACCACATATGACAAGCCTTTATACTGCCATGTCAGAGCAGCTTGAGGCTAAAGTTTCTGTTTCTGATGAACACTTGGTTATACCTGGGATGTTTGTGTCTTTCCAGATAAGCTTGTGAATGACACCCCAAAGATGACGTCATCAGCCAGCCAACCCGACCTGCTGGGTGGGTGGGACAACTGGGCCGCCGGCACAACCGCCGGCATGACCAGCACCGCCAGCAAACCCAACTATACCAACACTGGTAGGTGGAGGAACATCACCTAGGTGTTTGTGGGTTGATGAATTTGTACTTACAGTGTGATAAATATGTGCACAATCTTGGAAATTGTAAATCCCAACAATTGTAACTCACATATTGTTGCTGTGTTTGTCAGCTTCTGGTGTTTCATCCATGTCGAAGGCCAAATCTCAGACCTTTGATCCTTTTGCTGACCTCGGAAACCTTGGCGCTAATTTACAAGGTAAGAAACTGGATCAGATAGATCAGTGATCTAAAAAGGGGAAAATGCCCATAAAACAGCAAAGACTTGAACTTATAATGGTGTAAATTTATCCCTATTAACTATCATCCCTCTGTGTTTTCTTACAGGACCCTCCAGCAGTAATTATTCCGGGACTTCCTTTAGCGCTAAGGGTCCTTCCTCCTCCACCTCCTCCTCTGCGAAGCCTCAAGCCCAACCCTGGCAGTCTGGAAGACCCGCCTCAGCCCAGAACAAACCTTGGATGCACGGATCAGGACCTGGATCTGCACCCAAACCATCTTCAGGGCCTCAGCCTGCAGGACCACAGCAAAATAAACCCAACTACAACCTCAACTTCTCAAGTGTCATCGGCGGGAGAGAGGAGAGAGGAGTTCGCGGGCCTGGATTTGGTAAGAGAGAATGAGTAAAGTAGAGGAAAATATTGAATTTTCATTAGCTTGTAGTGATGCATATACACTAGCAGTCCAAATTTTGGAACAGAGCAACGCTGAAGATATCAAAACACTTGAATAAATTGAGTTAAGATGTAGAAAACTGTCAAAATAATGAAAAACCTATGATCTAGTTTTACCTGATGCTAAATGTAATGAATTAAAAGCACTTGAATTCACTAGCTACTGAAAATGGAAGCTGACAATTCAAAAAATAAAGGAATATGCAATATATACATGAAGTAATACATAATTTCACTGTTCTTAAAATCAGACTCTAGTGGACCTTTGCATCATTGTTTCAGACAGTATAAAACTGAGATAAGTCATGCTTGCATCTTTTATTTATATCCACACAATTCCAACGTCAGACCTTAATTTCTCTGTGTTTTCTTGTGTCACAGGCCCCAAGCCCAAGGTGAAGGAGGATGATTTTGAGGACCTGCTGTCAACTCAGGGTTTTGCTTCTAAGCCTGATAAAAAGGGACCACGGACCATTGCTGAAATGAGGAGACAGGAGATCACAAAAGACATGGATCCTCTTAAATTACAGGTAACGGGACATGAAAAACACATAAAAACAGCTCTTAGTGAAACTTTCCATGATAAGTAATGAGTGAATCCCCTTTGTGGACCGGTTTAGACTGGCTGGGGTTCTGAGTCTCCTAATCAGTCCTTAGCATTGCCAGAAGGGCTGTTTAGATTGACCACTATGATGCCTTTTGGCAGGTCATAATCAGAGGTTTACCTCACAAAGCAGCCCCGAGGTGCTGACCACAGTTTGTTCTTTCTTCCACGCTAAACCTTTTGCTTCATTGTCATTCTGTAGATTTTGGACTGGATCGAGGGGAAGGAGCGAAACATCCGAGCGCTGCTGTCGACTCTCCACACAGTGTTGTGGGAGGGTGAAACCCGCTGGAAGCCTGTCGGCATGGCGGACCTGGTGACGCCCGACCAGGTGAAGAAATACTACAGGAAGGCTGTGCTGGTTGTCCATCCAGATAAGGTACAGTATCCAGAAACAAGACTGATGGTTGTTTGTCATAAAAGCAGTTTTTTAGCACGACTTACGAATATAATAATAATTTAATCAATGCTCCGTCTCTCTGCAGGCAACAGGCCAGCCTTACGAACAGTATGCTAAGATGATCTTCATGGAGCTGAATGACGCCTGGTCAGAGTTTGAGAACCAGGGATCCAAAGCACTCTTCTAAAAACCCTGGCCGGGATCCCAGCTAGACCAGACCAGCCCAGATTGGACTGGATTTGGCCTAACCAAACAGGGCCAGATTGGACAGGACTGTGCCCACATTGGGCCTTAGGGGGCGCAACAAGCCTCTGAGAGGTGTCCTCTCTACCATTCCCTCCCTCCTTCTTTACTTTCTTCTGTTTCTACAGTCAACGGAAAAAAAAACAAAACAGACCTTTTGCCTCACGTCTGGCTGCGGTGAAAAAAATCTCCTCACTTGCTCATGAACAGCCAGTTAAATAAACATCGTGATCGTTCTTGTACTCACTGCCTACCTGTGTGACTGCCTGAGTGGTGCTGCAAAACATCGGGAGGGAGGAAAAGGTGACAATCACGTGGAGAAGACAAAAACCGAAATCAAATATTACGAGGACTTTTAAGATGATCAAGTATTGTGACATTGTGTGTTCAGATAAAAACGGACCCGACAGTAACGGCTGTGGCTGGTAAGATCTTTCATTTGTGCTTCTGCAAACGTCCAGTCGATCAGCTGACCGGTAAACAAAAACTGAGCATGGCTGTGTGTTTTTCAGCATGCCAGCCAACACGTAATATCGTTTAAAAGTTTTTAAGCTTAGTTGCCTCAAAGGAAATGTCTAATGAATTTTGGAACACACCAGCCACAGCATCGATGAATGAAAACCTCCTACCCTGCCTCTAATTCAGAAGCAGGGTTTAAACCTTCCCATGATTTTTGAAACAAGGTAGACCTGTTGAAAGTAGCCATCTGCTGCACCTTTTGGTTTGTTCTCGAGCCATTCCCTCTCCGGAAAGTCCAGAGTGTTGCCTGCTGAACACTACCCGTGCTGCTTCTACCGCTACAGTTATTGCTGCACAACACTCCTCAGATCCATGTTAAAAAAAACCGTGCATCCGAAACTTCTTATGTCGGATCCCCCCCCGTATAAATCTCAAACGGACAGTCGTGTTGGTTTTTTCTTTTTTTTTTTTAAAGTGCTCTTTTAATTCCACCCACTCAGGCTGCAGACTGTAGCTAACTGCATGCTGTCTAACACCAGACCTTCCAACAACCGGAGGGCAGGTGTGTGTTTTCGGATTCAAACCAGGGTAATCCAAACGGGCTCTTTTAATTGAAGTGCTCCTTTTTCTTGTCGCAGAAACAGAGAAGAGTCTACCTGCTTGGTTTTTCCGCTGGGTGGCAGATTACAGGTCTTCCCAGCATCTCCATCATCACTGTTGTTATTAACCCCGCTCCCACCCGCATCCAGAGTTTAGCTTTTTTTTTTTTTTGTCATAGTAAGAGGTTTAAAAAGTGAAGGACTTAAAAGAGAATATGGTGATTTAATCTGGTTTTCTTGTATTTCTTGGGGGGTTTAGTATTAAGCTGTTTGTCGGTTAATCATCGCTTCAGTGTAAATATAAAAAAAAATCTTATCATCCATCAAGTGGCTTTGTTAAGATGAGCGGTCTGGGCAGTTGATTTGTTGTTGATGCTTGGCTGTGTGAGTGTGTGTGTGCGAGTGTGTGTGTGTGTGTGTGAAGATAATGAAACCTTATTGGACATCATGCTTTCTTATCTGCAATCACAAGGGTTTTTTTTTCTCAATTTAACTTTTTTTCCTTGTTTGTCATTTTCAAAACTTTTTTTTTCTCTTTTTTATTAATTTCACATTTTACCTCATGGACCAATCAAATCACCTGTTTTCTTATTTATTATTATAGGGTTTTTTTCAGGAGAGTGTTGGGGCTTAATGACACGTATTCAATGCATAATAATGGCACAAGCTGAAAATTCACATAGTATATAAGTGGGATGTGGTGAGGACAGTGGGACAGTTGTTGGTTGATCACAGTGAGCCTCTTTTTTTTTGCTGTTTCATTCCAAAGCATCAGATATTAATACGAATGTGCTTTTACAAATATATATCCTCCTCTCTGTTATGTGGTATGTGTTTATCATTTGTTGGGTTCAGTCTGTCATTTGTTGTTTTTTTTTTAACTTCTTTGTTTTTCCTCTTAAGGCAGAACTGAAAAGCTGTAGCTTCTGTTTTGCAGTTTTGTCATTTTGTTAAGATTCCAGTACAAGGGGCCAGCAAACCTAAGTGAGAAAAAAATAAACAAACCGATGCTTAAAATCCATTTGGAATTTTCTCATGTAGTGTAAAGAGGGGGGATTGTGAAAACCACACATCGGCAGTGTTTTCTGTACCAAATTACATCATACTAATATGAATGTAGACTTCAATGCAAAAACAGATAATTAAAAAAAGACTTTTGATCTGAGGCAAATGTTCAGCTGTTTCCTTGTCTTCATTTTGCAGTTTTTGGTGGGGGAGGGGGGAGATTTTACATTTGAGATAAAAAAAAAAAAATTACGTCAACTACAAAAAAAAGGAATTAGAAGAAGATCTGCATATGAATGTACTGAAAAGTCACTTGTGTCATTAGAGTCGCACTACTTTTTTATGCTAGAAACCTTGCAGTGTGCTTGGTACCCAAAAGAAGTTCCAATTATATCCCTCTCCATGTTGCATTTTGTCTCTTGGATAGTTTAATGACCAACAATTTATTAATATCTTTAAAAAATAAGCCAAATCTACATTTTTGAAGCCGTAACTGAGCAACTAATTAACCTTTAAAGACCCTCTCCTGTGAACATCTTTTCTTTTTACCTTGTTAGCATGTCCATATGGTGGTTTTATGTATGTTAAAAGATGTCTTGAGTGAAATATGCAGTCGACACCATGGCTGAGAATTTCCACCTTAGAACTGCAGCCTGTTTCTCACATAATAAATGTAGGAAACCAATCCTGTCAACTTGCATGGTGGGGCTTGAGCTGGTGTGCTCGAGTTGCAGCACGGGAAAAGAACAGACTGGAGATAAGTTCATAGATCTGCACGTTCTAGGGGAGTGTAGTGTTACATCTAAGCCGCTTTAAAGCAGGAAGGGATTATTTTCTTTGAAAGAAAAGTCTCAATATGTAACTTTACTAGACAGAGATCAGTTTTCAGGGTTTAAATCAACAACCGGAGAAGGAATTTAATGATTAGCAATTGAAAAATGTAAGTGTACATGAACGTCTTAACTGAAAAACTTGAGTTTTTTATTGTAATTTGTGTCAACATGGTCCAACCCTGAATGTTGTAAACTTTTATGTTATTTGTCCCCCACATTACCACAGATATACACTGATCAGGCACAATATTATGTCCACCTGCCTAATATTGTGTTGGTCCCCCTTATGTGCTCAAAAATGCTCTGAACCATTGAACATGGACAAGATGACCTCTCAGGGTGTCCTATGGGGTCCGGAACCAGGATGTTGGCACTGGATCCTTTGGGTACTCTGGCTTGTGCAGTGGGGCCTCTGTCCATCAAACTTGTTCCACTGCATCCTGTTGATGCTTGATCACAATGGGGTGTAGGAAGTTTGGAGGTCAAATCAACATGTTGGACCATTGTCATGTTCCTCAACATGTTCCTGATTGTTTGATGTTGTTTCCATGTGGTGGGGTGCATTTTCCTGTGGAGGTAGGCCAGTGTCATTTGGGATTTCCATTTACATGAGGGAGTGTGTTTGTTGTGGGACAATGTTTATTTGGGTGTCTAAGTCTCATCAACATGGATGTTAAAATCCAAGGTTTTCCATCAGAACAGCACATAGTACCAATATGATCAATGTTTTTCATTTCACCTGTCAGTGGTTTTAATGTTGTGACTGATCAGTGTATGTCTAAAGCCTTAGTCTGTTAATTTTTTGCCCCCTTCAGCTACAGTCATTAGAGATCTACTGAGTTTTGCTAATTATTTCCCATGGATTCAAATATTTCAGGAGATTTTAAGAACTGAACTGAAAAATTGAAACAATCAACATCTTTAAGCTTCTGTTTCAAACCACTCTAACCATACTGATGTGTTTCAGACTGAGTCCTCTAACTGTATAATTTATGTAAGTGAGAAAGTCCTAGTCCATCACAAAGAGACAAACAAACCACACACACTCACACCTATAGCTAATTTAGGATCATGTCACATAGCATGTAATCCAATAAAAAACACTCCAGCATCACGATGAGATACAGCTTTATTTCAAAGGTCAAGTCAGCCCATCTACAGCTCGACAGTAACTACCAGATCACACTAGACTTCCCCTCCCGGAGCGCAGGCTTTGAACACAAAACTGTAGCCCATCATACGGTCTTTACAAAATGAATTACAAAAGGAGAAAGTGAAAAACAAAACAAAAAAGAAACAGAAAATGAGCTCGTCCACTCAAACTCTTGTCATTGTCCGGGCTCCGTTGGCCATAAAAACCTAGAATTCTAGCTTTAGGGTGTAGATTTTTTTATAGCGTCACTCTAACATTGGCACTTAGTCGAGAGAACCGGAGGACAGAGGAGGAGACAGAAACGGAGGCTAAAGAGGAAATTTGTGTGTTTCTCAAAAATCAGTGAAACAAGGAAATAAAAAGAAACAAGTTGTTCCCCCTTTATGAACAAAGGTCTGAATACAAACTGCAGGCACATTCACTGATGCTACAGTATTCACATGCACAGAGTGTGGAGGCAGATGTTCTGGAGAGATTTGCCATTTATCTTATGTAAGGAATCCTCATCTCTCAAGCACCTCTGCTTCCACTGCTAATAGAAAAATGAAGTGTATGTGGTTTTGGGAGGAGGGGGAAGATACAGATTAAGAGGAGCCACGATATGTTTGTTTCCACCAGTCTGTTGTGCTGCCATGCATGCAGCCGTTTTCTGACATCTGGTTTGATGTTGGTTTTTTTTTTTTTTTAACAGAAACCAGGGCAGGAAAGGCACTTCAAAGTGTGGATGTCCCTTCGATTTCCTGGCGGTTCTGTTCCTAAGCCGTAAAAAATGAGAAGGTCAGCTGGCTGACTCCCTGTAAAGCTTCGAGTCCTAAGAATGACCAAAGGGGAATCTGGAAGAGGGGAAAGATGGCGTGTGGTTAGTGGCTCTGCAAACTGAGCCATTCATGGGTTAACAACAGGAGATCCAATCTATATTATGAAGCGCTTATTCACTATCGTGAGAGACTTACAAAGAAAAAAAGCATTTCTTCTCCGAGCTGTGTGTCATGCTTTTAGCCCTCAATAGAGACCTCTGGAACAATGTGTCCATTCAACGCTGGCTCCACCGACATCTCCTGAACAGCAGACGAGACGTTAGATCACATCAGTACAGTGTAAAATCACAAGTAGGGATAATATTCAACTGAACTGATACAAAACTTTATATACATTTATACTAACCATCTGAACCTTATGTAGTTTTCTTGCTTTTGTCACATTTTTACCCATTTTAGGCTCATTTTCACTGCAAAATAAAGTCCTGCACCTCTACAGAAACAGCACAGCCAAAACTCAAGCGTGTCTTTTCTGCAGTATGACAGTTATTATATTATTATATATCATAAAATAAGACAAAAAAATCATTTGAAATCCAATGATACTTCTGTTTTATTAAAAATCTGCTGATATATTGTGCAATTTTGGACTTTTTTCTCAACCATAACATGCCTTTTAAACCTACTGACAGGTTTTGAGGGTCAGAGGATTGAAAAAACACTTCAATCTGTACTTGTCATCTCTAAACAACTGGTACAAAAAGTTGCACTGGAAATTTGTGTTTTTATTCATATTCTTATGATATACTTATTTAATGAATTTACTTTACTCATCCATGTTTTCTGTACTCATTTCTGGCCTTGAATTCCACTTGCTTCATCATCTTAAGTTTCCCTCTCAGTTTCAGTAACAGCTTTCATTAAATATGATGTATATACAGTATATTAGAAGAAAAAGTTAAAAATAAAATGCAATGCAAAATTCACTTACCACTGAGTTGAGCTGCACAGACTCCACAGCGAGTTGCATCTGACACGGCATGTCACAGATTCCTGATTTGGGCTCTTCTGACAGCATATCCAGACATTTCTGCTCAGCAGCAGCATCCTGGAAAGGAAAACAGAAAACAGGTTAGGGGATAGAGACTCCATAAACCCTCTGAATAAGTAATACAGGAAGATTAGACTATGTATTTTAAAAGTCAAGTGCATCATAGTAGACACCACACAAAGCTACAGTTTGACCGTCAGGACAGAAGCTTACAATGATCATTTCCTCTGCAGGTACAGCAGCAGGCTCAGGCTCAGCAGGAGTCACATCCATGGATTCTGTTTGGGCGATGGGGGTGTCGATGATGGCGACAATGTCCTGAAACGATGACAGAGGGAAGAGCACGTTGGAAAACACTGACTGATTATTTCAAAATGGACCTTTTGAAATAAACACTGCTCGATTATTCTAATTATTTGCTGATTAAACTGATTTGATTGGATGAAACTACACCGATTGACAGTACATTACTTATACAGTGATACTAACGCATCAGATATAGTATTTTTTGTTTGTGACACCCTGCCCCCTGGTGGAGGAATAAAGTTACTGCTTTGTTCATTTACAGCTCATATCCGATGCTGTTTCAGCTGAAAAATGCGTCAGTGAAAGTTATTTTTTAGAAGATTTTGCTAAATAAGTGTAACAACAAATGCGGTTCTCACCTGCTGGATCTCAGCAGCAGACTCAGCAATCGCATCTTCTACTGCCGAGACAGATTCTGTCACGACAAAGTCATCAACCAGCGTGTCGACAACAACCTGGATCACAGGAGGAGAGAGGATTTTTGTAGCATAACCAATGCATTTTTGATCTATTTGACAACAATCAAGTGTAACTTCAGGTTTTACCTCTTTGGTTTCAGTAATGATGGGTGCAGCCTCTTCTACCAGAGCCCCTTCTACTAGAGCCTCAGGGATGGTGTCTGGCACCTGGACAAACAACAGGTACTACTATGTTATTATCAGAGATAATAAAATGTATATATGTGAAGTTACTGCCATAAAAGCTAACAAGACAAAAGTAATCAGTAAAATGCAGTAAAAAGATGAATTTGTTATTAGGGGGGAAAAGAAAAAGCACTTACCACTGGGATTTCCACAGGCTGAACAGGAACATCCTGAGGAAAATGAAACAAATAAGAAGACATATCGTGGCTTTAGTGTTGTAAATGATGCAACATGCCTAAAAATCAGACGTGGCCACTGACAAAGTTCAGCTTTTGTCCCCCTGCTTGGTTATCGACTGACAAAAAACTCCACGGCTGTTGAAGCCATATGCTGTACACAGACAACGAATGATCACACAATAAAAATGCACAGAAAATCAAGGTAGGTCATGCACTGTATTCCTTCTTGGAAGAATGGAAAAGCACACAAAGAGAGAAGAGGAGAGTATTTTAATCAGGTGGCACCTCTTCAACTGTAACGGGCTCAGCAGCGACTTCAGGTGCTTCCTCTTCAGCCAATACTTCTACTTCACCTTCATCTTCCTCCTCCTCAGCTGGAGCTGCAGGACTGACAGCTGCCTCAGTCACATGTTCAGGCTCAGGTATCTCTGAGATTACTTCCACTACTGATTCAGCGACAGTTTCTGTAACCGCCTCGTCTGTGGCGGGTTCAGTTTCGGCTTGTTCGCTGATAGCCGCTTCCGCTGCTTCTACTGCTTCCGCTGCTTCTACTGGTTCCACCGCTTCCACCGCCGGTACTTCAGTTGTTTCTATTTCAGGCTCCGGTATGACAATGTCTTCTGGGATCTCCACCTCCACCTCGGTCACAGTTTCTTCCTCCGCAACGGCCTCCGCTTCCGCTTCAGTCTCTGGCTCACAAACGTCAAACGTCTGCACATGCAAAAATCGACACGGCACACATTAAGAAAACCATGCAACATGCAAGAAGAGGACCCAAAAATTTTGCCCATCGGAGTATTGAACGGCAGTTTTATCTCACTGGGCAAAAAATACAATCACACTTACACAGCGTGCACTATCAAAACTTCACAATTTGTTATTACAAAACCACATATTCTTACCTGTTCAGTCTCTGTTTGTACGATTGTAGGTTCAACTGCCTGAATCTGGAAAGTGATAAATAACACACTTTACTGTGAAGAACAGAATGACAGGATAGATAAGAGTTAAACATGGCAGAAAGCTTCAGGCAATCTTATGATCCTGTTTGAAACCACTTATTGCTGTGGTTTTAAGGATTAGTTGCCTAATAGGTGATTTCATGCTAATTGCGGTGATTACGCCACATAAAAGACGCTTGTTATTCTTTGTTGTGCATCAGTGAAATCCTTTATGCACTGAGTTGCTTGCAGATCAATGAAACTCATAAGAAGAGCTTGATTCTCTTTTTTCCGAGCAGATTGTGATCCGTGTTATATAAGAGAAAGAGACCTGAGGCAAAGTGTTATTCATGAAGTGTGAAGCCGCACTCGCAGGAATTTTCAGCACTTCTCTATTGAAAGGATTGTCTTCTGTCCAGTTACTGCAGCTCTGGACTGAGAAAACATGACTGGAAACTTTGTGTCACTCTGTTTTACTGCATGCGGTCATTTCCGAGACAGTTTTGGTGTAAGAAAAAAAACACTACATAGACTAAAGAGCAAATCTGACAACTAATTAATGAGACTGGTCATTTTTGGTCACTTTATTCGTCTCAAAAAAGTTAATAGAGCCCGACAGCTATTTTTTGTGGCATAACTGTTGTTTTTGAACTTACAGAAGTTTGCAGAGAAACCTATAATTTAACTCTACAAGGTACAACAATGTGCTGCGGACCTGTGTCTACTGCTGATCCCTCTTGGCTGAAAAAAAATGTTGTTTTGCAGCAGATAGGGCTTGCTCGAGGCATTTGAAGTTGTGTAAGCTAAGCGGGTCTCACTCATGTTGAGTTATGCTCCAGTCATTCACGCCTGTCCAATCTACTTGTCACTTACGCCACAAAGATATACTGCTCAGTCACTTCAGAGTTGGGGGGACAGTAAAGGGGGTTTTGTGCGTGCTTGAGTATAAAAGTACAGGTTTGCTTTACCTCAATCTCGACAGGAGGCACCACTGGAGCCTCAGATGGAGGTTTGACCTATGATGGAAAACAGGGAGATGAGTTAATTCACACGTAAGCAGAACAATCATAAAGCCGAGCATGGATTGAAAATCATAAAACAGTTGGTAAAAAGCCCTCTCATTACAAAAAGGCACTATGGGATACATCAACAAGGATTTCAGGCAGTTAAAAGTACCTGCCTCGTGTTACACTGCAGCCCTGTTCTCTGGCTTTTTAAAGGTTGAGCTTTGGGAGTGGGGCACACGGCAGCCCTAGAAATGCGCCCAGAGCAAAGTGATCTTCTACACAACCGTTTGTTAGCCAAACTGGAGCCGCCTCGAGGCATTTTTCCCGGAGAAAAACTGCACAACGAGAGTCTGTGCAGGAAAATTAGAATGTTTTCACATCATAAATGCGGACTGACAGTCCGCACAAGCAGCAGATGTGCGCACGATGATTAGCTGTAGTTGAACAGAAAGAGAAAAAAAGCAAGAGCAAACACCTTACAGGAACGGTACAACCAACTGAATACTGGGAATTTGTTTTGCCCTCTTTCTGCCACCTCAGTATGATTCAGGTGAAAACGTATTCAAACCATTAAATCTCTTCTTGCTATTAACTTTTATCTCCACACAAATTTAAAACATCTTTAATGGCATCTTCCGTTATCTATTCATGACGCCGTAAGTTGACACTGGAAAGAGAAACTCAACTTTTTGCCCTGCTGACACGCCTCTGACCAAGTCATTACGTGTTTACTAGAATGCAAGGACAAGTTATGTTGTTGACATTGCTTTAGAAATCTTTCTTCTTATTATTTAATTACTTTTCAAAGTGTTTAGATCCCTGAATATAATTCACGAAAATACCCATTTAATGATCGAATTCACCAATACTTTGCCACCAGGTCACTGTTGGCACCATGTGCAGCCTAAATGGCCACTGGCGGCACCCACTGTGCAACCGAGTGAGCTGAGCCAAAGTGGCATTTGCAGGGGGCACCGCATAAATATTGTAAATCTTCATCGTCTGACAGTAAATTATTTATACTGTCTAGTGCCAGTTCTGCTTCAATGTAGGACAAGGCTGGTGCATGCAGGCTGCTTCTGTTGGTCGAGAAAGTCATCCTTGTATTTAGTATGAACATAGCAGAAGACAACAAATGGCTCACGTTGCTTGACCACCTCCACCTCTTTCCCTGTGCTGTGCTACTGGGAGGCACCCTGCCCTCTGGGGTTTTAACAACTTGTGAACAAAAGGCCAAATATGCACGTTTGGTTGAGAAGGGTAAATATAAACTCCAGCTATAGCCTTGGAGGGGTGTTATAGGGGAAGAGAGGAGGAGGAGGAGGAGGAGGGGAGGAAAATGTGAGCGAGGTGGGCTATAGGCTTTCCTTCAGTTGGCAGTAAAAAATGCACACATAGTATACACACCCCCCTCCAGCTTGTCCAAGCACCAGAACACTGTGTACCAAACTGATCTGCACACAGATTCAACCTCGTCAGTCCAATGAAAAGGCGAATTCAGCACAAATCACATCTGATCTGGGAGCAGCTGCCTTTTGAACAGCTCATTTAACCCAAAGGACACAGTGTACCTAAATGCAATGACCTCTGTGTTCAAACCACCTTTATGGTCACTCACACACACACAAATATCCTCATTTTGTTGTGTTTTTTTTTTTTCCAGATCTCTGACAACCACTTAAGAGTTTAGGGAAATTATGCCATCTTGCAAGAGCTTATCCATTTTGATTTGCCAAGAAAAAATTAAAAAAATATACATAAAAAGGGTTTTGTGCACTAAAAAAGACAAGCTGTCAAACTGATGGCGAGCAAATATTAAAACACAGAAGAAGCTGTTTTGCCAGCTCTCTGTGCAAAAAGTCAATGAGTGAGCGAACAATGCTCTATACCGTCTTAGAAAACAAACCCATAAAAGTTGCCAGGAAATGTGTGTGTGTGCGGGGGGCTGCATGTGGAAGAAGGTTTGACACTGGGGGGGAAGAGGAGGAGGAGGAGGAGGGCTGGGGGTCCTCACCTCACGTGTGCTGCCACAAATTCCTCATTTTTCCATAGAGTCCATAAAAGTGTCAATTTGCACACTTTCTTGTGCTCTCTTTCTCTGGCTATCACGTCAAATCTGACAGAAGCAAAAGTGCCTACCAATCATGCTGTAATTAGCATTTCCACTGTGAGCAAACTGAAAGCAAACGAACCCCGAGACATCCCTTCGCTAGGAATTTGTCACAGACTTTAAAAGGGTTGTGACAGCTGTCTGCTTAAGCTATTCTTCAATGCTCAAATACCAAAGGCTCAGCTACACACATGCACAGATACACACTTCAACAGGCAGATGCAACCCTTCGCCTCCCAACATGGGAGCTAAATATTCCACTTTCCCCAACACTGTCTCCTCCCAGCAACCCCCAGCAAAGAACCAGTGATAAAAGGACATAGATGAGCAAGTGCACGTGCTGAGTGCACAACTTCATAAGGCCTCGTAGGCTGACACAGGACAGGAATGGACAAGTGGTGGTGGTAGGGGGGAGGATGGAGAAAGTGAAGATGGGAGAAAGAGTGAGCAGGGAAAGAGTGAGAAAGAAGAGACTGAGAGGAAGTGGTGGGAGGGAAGGAAGGGTGTCGAGGGAGAGCAAATTTACAAGGGAAAGGGGGTTAATGGACAGAAGGGGGGAGGAGGAGTGACTGTAGGAGCATGGAGTGGGGGGAGGCAAGCGGGTACAAAATGTTCAGCCTCACCAGGAGCCGCACCCACCGTCGCTTCAGGGCCACGCAAAAATGAAACCCACTCAGCAGGTCTGTGGATTGAGTGATGGGATTATACTCACCTGAGCCTCCGTGGCGACATCCAGGAGCGGCGGGGCCTCTTTTTGGCCCCAGAGCCAGCTGAACACGAGCCCCATTTATGCCTGATCTGATTCTATCATCTACCATCCAACTGACCAAACTGTCTGCAGCCGAACACGTGGTCACACAGAGTCGATCAAGTGCAAAACTTGCTTGTGAGCAAAATTTTGATGAACCTCAATCAAACAGCTTGCAAAGTTTCTCCAAATTGAGCAGAAGTTAATAGAACTACAAAAAATAGCACCATAAATATGTATAGATATATAGATATATAAGCTACATAAACTGCTTCAGTATGTGTTGGCAGTTACAGTCAGCGCTGACTAATTTCCAGTTTTGCTCAAGTGCATGAGCGTCTGCATGTTGAGTTTCTGTGCATCTGAGCTGAATCAGGCACATCTGCAAGCAGTGAAGGAGTGGAGAGAAAGAGAGGAAAGAAAGGAGGAAAAGGAGAGGTGGGTTGGAGATGGGAGGGAGAGATGGGGGGAGGGAGGGAAAGAGAAGGAGGGAGGTGGAGGCAAAGGGACAGAGGGGGAGGATACTGCCACAGCGTACAACTACATAATGACGGGCTGCCCATCTCCTATAGAAACTTCTTTATGGGGCCCTGTATAGCTCCGTGGGTAGAGTTAAAGCCTTATGGGTTAAAGGTTACAAACCAAACCTCCAAACTAGAAGACCCGCAAGTCAACTGGATGAGATGAACCAAGAGATACTGGAGATCACTGGAGCACTGAAGTCGAAACGAATGCCGCTAATAGCATCCCCCATCTCCTCTTGTAAAAAAGCTTGGGTGCCATTGTGCGCTCATGTGCACACTAACGCACATCTGAGCATGTGCACCATATGCAATCATGGCTCAGTTATTGGGAGACGAGACCATGAATCATGTGTGTATGTGCCCTGGGTTTAGACACACAGGTTTACATGTATGTGCAGTTTACAGGCTGACACAGAACATTCTGTTCCCAACGTGTGCGCATGACGGCCGCATGGCACAAAGCTCACGTGACTGTGATTGTTCAGCTTGCAGATAAATTATTCATAGATTTGGATGGTAAAAACAATTTCGGGAAACATTATTTAGTAAATTTTTTGGTACTGAGCTCTGTGGAGAGTAAAAATGCTGTATAGATTTGGAACTGGTGCAAAAGCCTTGACTATGTAACCATATACAACCGAGGAAACACGGCAAGGTTTTCATTTCGATTAACTGACCAAAAACCAACTTCAACTATAGTATATTTTGCCAAAAACGTGCATGTTTGATACAGCATATTAAATCTGAACAGCTTTTTCTTGCAGCACAAAAGTAAAATTATTCAACTTCATTCCAATCCCATTGTGACAACTCTTACATCCCACTATATTCTGTTTTGTTCCATTCAAAAGAAGTAAAATTAAAAGAAAACCATGTGCTTTGAGATGTTTTAATGTAAGTGATAATGTATAATGTATGCAGAGCTGTGCAAGGTCTCCCACTGATGTAGCCTTCAATCTCTCCTCTGCTTTCCACCTCTGCGCTAAATGGAACATGTTGTTCCCTCTGCTCCACAGCCTCCACCGACACTACCTCCCTTCTCCCATAAGGATCAGGCCACAGCAAATACAGTTTGACCTAAAGCCGTCTAAACTGGTCCACACACAAACTTACGCTGACAACCTATGTACAGCCTCTTCCCTGAAAACCAGAAGCTATATGGAACCTGGTTGGGTTAATTTAAGATGCTTGTGAAATGCTGAACCCTACACAGCATTCATTGTCCATGAGAAGAAACCAGCTTGATGGCATGTCAGAAAAGGTCAGAGGTGACAAAAAGAGGAACCAAAGAATCTGCACGTGCAAGTTTCGCAATAGGGCCCCACTAGTTTGGAAGAGTCTGACAAAGACAGAATCTCTGTCTGAGTCAACATTCAACAATAACAGTGGTTTTTAAAAAGCTGTTCTCACCTCAGGTACTGGTTCTGTTTCAGGAATGACGGGTTCGGCCT
Organism: Dascyllus trimaculatus; assembly: GCA_024666655.1. Taxonomy (NCBI): domain Eukaryota; kingdom Metazoa; phylum Chordata; class Actinopteri; family Pomacentridae; genus Dascyllus; species Dascyllus trimaculatus. The sequence goes on along the minus strand of CM045449.1, from coordinate 25,845,009 downwards.
CCAGTTCTACAGCAGCTTCAACTGAAGGAGGCTCCACTGGGGGAATCTCGACAACTGGTGCTTCTTCGGGGGCAGGTGCTGGGACTTCAATCTCAACTTCTGCTGGAGTCTGTTCCAACAACACGGGCTCAGGCTCAGGTTCTGGTGCCTGTTCCAACAACACGGGCTCAGGCTCAGGTTCTGGTGCCTGTTCCAACAACACGGGCTCAGGCTCAGGTTCTGGTGCCGGTACCACAACTGGGACGGGCTCTGCGACGGGCTCTGCGACAGGCTCTATGACGGGTTCTTTCACAACTGGTTTTGGTTCTACTTTGGGGGTCTCCACAATGGGGACAGCGACGGGAACGGGCTCCGGCATCTTTTGCGGAGCAGGCGCTGGAGATTTAGCTGGTTTCTTTGGGGCCGCTGAAGGGGGCGCAAGCACTGCGATCCCGGGGCCACATTTGATCGGCGGGTTGGCGGCATGCTGCTCTTCAAGCGCTCTCCTCTGGGCCTGCTGCAAGGATGGAAAGACACAAAAACATCTGGGTTAATGACTGTTGTCTTAACATTAGAGGGGGAGGAACCATTTGAGTTTTTTTTCATGCATTTTTCCTGCAGCTATGACTCTAAACTGATTTAGTTTATGGTAACTTGAATGTATATTTCCTCTGAAATGACTAATCCTTAAGAAATCTGTGCATGACTGTAGATACTTACAAACCAAGTGGCCCAAAAGTTACAGTGGCTTCAAAAAGATGTTTAACATGTAAAAGGATGAAGGTAAAATACAAAGAAGTGGAGGCCAATATGAGTTTAAGAGGTCAGAAAGCAACTTAGGCCCATGTTGTGTCCAGATACTGATGTTGTTGTCAGTCTGTGGTTCATTCTAGCACACTTCTCTCAGCAGGAATACCAGGCATGCCATCCCAGCCAGGTCCAAAATGTTTTTCAGCCCTGGACAAAACCCCCTCAGGCTTTAATGGAGGTTTTAGAGAGTGCAGACCACTGGATGGAGGGGGGGATAACTGGGAGTGAGCCCAACAAAGCTAGTTAGATAATGGGAGCTAATTAGTTGAATCAGAGCGGTCCTGACAGGTCTGGTGAAGCGGGAATGGAAACCATGCGAGTCAGCAGCACTGATGGGCGCCCCGCAGGCCAGACAGTGGGCCTAATCACATCATAATCAGGTTATAATCAGGTTACAATCACTCCCCGAAAATGCTTTTGTTAGGCCGACAGCCAGTTAGGCATTCGCAGCGTTGACCAATGTTGTAAGCCAACAGAGCATGGGTGTGTGAGTGCGTATGTCTACGCCACCGTCAAAACAACCCCTCCTTCATCTTTGCTAATAAACGGCTTGATATATCGAAATGCAAACCTCACGACCCCAGAGCAACGAATCAATTTCATTTCATTTTCTGTGCTCCTCTGGCTGCATGAAACACACACAGAAAGGCATGTGTGGCCACATAGGAGCACTCAGCCTGATGTCTTCAAGTGTCCTTCTCTTCCTGAGCCCTGATATCTCTGAGGGAACTGGCGATAACACAAAACTGTGAATGACTTCAGGGGGCCATTTTTATCTGAGTGTCACTGGCAGACGCCGAGAGAATGAGGGAGACTGTGCAGACTCCAATCTGGCAAAACTATTGCAAGACATTCCTCCAGTCGACACATTACCAAATACAGTTGTGGTGCTGAGAGGCACAGACTGGCTGGTCAGCTGGAGGCTTAAAGACAGGGCTGGGGGAGTTTAGTGGGGGAAGTCCATACTGAGAAGTCTTGGCAGAGCAGGAGGACTGGGCTTCAAGTTGTCCTTCTTTAGTGGTGACCTCTTTTTTTTTTAAGTTAGGCCACATTGGAAAGAATTCATCATTATAACTGGGAAAAGAGATAATAAAGCGCAGTGTTGGGTGATGGAGTAACCCATGGCCTTTGAGAAACTAGAGCTTCTGTGTTACTTTCTCACTCTTCATACACCCCTCCCCTCCCAACCACACCCTCTCCTTCTCTTCGGGCACTGAATGTTCAAAAGTAAAAATTTTCTCCTAGTTGCGTAAGAAGCGTGGGGAGGGGGTAGGTGTCAGACATATCACTTATGTTGACACTGATGATGCTGCTGTTTCAATATATTGCATTATGTAAGTATAGGAGCGCATCATCACTGTGCTGTATTGTGCTGTACTACACGTGCGTTTCATGTTGTGGTCGCAAGCATAAAATATTTCCCTATATACGTGAGAAAGTGGCATTTTTCACGTTTAACGACAGCGAATAATAGAAATACATAAACGTGGAGTCTCCAGAGCGCATGGAGAGCGCGCATGGCGCACTGGAGTTAAGCCAAGAAGAGAACAAATTCTTCATCTCTGGCGTCTAATAATAGAGTCAGAAACACCCCAAAATCCCGTGTTACTAAAAATGGTCGTATAATTTTCGACACAGCCTCGCTTTTGGTTCAGCTTTGTCTTATTGGCGAGATTTTACGCACGGAGCTTGGAGCGCTCCTCTCCACTGGGAACGTCTCGAGAAACGCAAAAGATTGAGTAAAATCGGCACTGAATTGAATTTGAATAAACTCAGATCGACGTGCAGATGAACCACATCTCATTTTTGTCACCTTTCAGCAGATTTAAGCGCACAATTTGAAACCTAATTCTCTAAAAAAAAATAAATCTGGCATCAGGCAACATTAGTAGCAGTGTTTTAATTTTAGTTGCTGTTCAATTGAAGAAAAGGCAGGATTGGATTTTTTTTTTCTTTTTTGGAGGGGAAAGGAGGGAAGAAACGCACCGAGTTAAACCAACCGTTAACTTCAACTCTCTCAATGGATAGATGATGAGACTAAACACCTTGCGGTGGATAAAAAAAAGCGCGTCTGCCACAACTTACCACCCTCCTCATGCGACGCTTGTTCTTCTTCCTTCTGCTGGGCATTTTGGTGAGTGCTGATGGGAAAAAAAACAAGACAGAAGAAAAGAAAATACGACGAGATGAAACGAGCAGCGAGGCAGAGCGAACACTGTGGATGTTTATAAAGCCCCCGGTCTTTCTGTTACCTTTGCGCGCAGCCTATGGGAGCGCTGGGATGGGAGACGGGGGCGTGGAGGAGGCAGCGAGCGAGAGACAAACACACTCACCCCACCTAACTCACATGCACGTGCACGACGAGTCCAGTGAGATGGTTGGATGAGAATGGGTCTACCTACTGACTGGATGGTGGGTTCTATTATGTAACCCCTCCATCAAACCAGAGAGAGAGGGTGACACACCCCCTTGTGTGGTGGAATCAGGAGTTCTTCTTGATGCACATGGCAGCAACGCGGTACATGCTTTAGTAAATACTTTCCCCCCTATTTTTCTCTTTTCTGGGGAGTTTTTCAGTTTTGTAACACAGCAGAAAACATGCTACTACTGTATGCTTGAGAGAAAACCAGTACAAGAAGAAAAAACACACACAGTATTGCAGAGAAAACACTGTGCGCCTCTGTCAACTTTCATTGAACGCATTGAAAATCATGAAGCCAAAGAATAGTTGTCATTGTCTGTGCCTCATGCTGGGAATAAAAAAAGAAAGAAAGCTTTTACATGTGTGTATGCCCACCCACCCCTCTGTGCTGCATCAGTTGTGAGCACCCATTGTCTACAGTTCGCTGTGTTCATGCATATTTACAAGAACAAGAAATGTGTTTTATTGTGTCATTTATTACCCCAAAGAAAACTCTGATAAACATGTTGATTTACTTCACATACAGTCACAGTCAGGGAGAGGTGTGAGTTCGGTGTTTGGTACACATGGCCTTTTGATGTTACACAATGTGGCAGCGTTGCCTGAAGGCCCACAACTTGATTTACTCCTCAGCAGTCAGCGAGTGCATATGGATTACATGCATGCGGGGGCCTCCACATGTCGCCCAGCAAGTTGATGCTGAACCGCTGATCTTTCCATTTTAGTCACTGCAAGAACAAGAAAACTTCGGCAGGACACACAGCAGCTGCAGGAGATGAGTTTCTGACATTTCTGTCTGGATGACCTTTTAACTGCCGGGGTCACTGTAGCCAAAAAGCAAGTCGTCAGAGAGGAAATCTTGAAATTTCAGTTGAACTAAAGAGCTCAAAGGGAGTCTGGGTATGTTGTACAGGGAATAATGCAAGGTTGAGGAAGGTTTTAAGGTTCATGTTTTCATTGGGGTTGTTCCCAGCTAGACGTTTTTCTTCTAAAAATGTTCTGAGAAAGTAATATTTTCAGTGGGAAGTTTTATTTTAGTGAACGTTCCTTTTAAAGGCAATGTTCCTTAAACATTTTCCAAACTTTCTCAACAGCAACATCCCCAAAAAACATCCTCAGAATATCACGGACAAAATGTCCCACCTTTGTAAACAGATCACATTACAGGAGCAGTTTATAAAAACATGTTCTGTCATCTGAGGCCCTCAAGAACATCTTGAAAACGTTTCTTGAATGTCAGTTCCTCTTTTGTTATCATGTAACATGATCTGACAACATCCTCCAAACATCCTTTGATTGTTGAAACGTTTCGTGTTGGTCCACTTTCAGCTTCATTACTTGAAATGATAAGTATCTTTAAAACGTTCCTTGGACATTTGATTAAAATTTTGTCTCTGAAAAATTATTAGAGCGGGTAGGTAATGTTGATATTGCTGATATTGTCTGAACGTTCCCTGCTTACTGGGTTAATGCCAAAATTAGTAAAATTATTGCTACAGGTTCATCAGCCTCAGTTGTACTTTGTGAACTTAATGCTATCGTAGTATTTTCATACACTATATTGGCAAAAGTATTGGGACACCCCTCCAAATAATTGAATTCAGGTGTTCCAATCACTTCTATGGCCACAGGTCAAATCAAAAACCTAGGCACGCTGACTGCTTCTATAAACATCTGCGAAAGATTGGGTTGCTCTCAGGAGCTCAGTGAATTCAATCTTACAGGTGATTTTTGTAGGGCATGGTTGAGACATTCATGCCCTTTCTTCCCTCGTTGCATCGAAAGGGAGAATATACGTTATGATGTGGATGGAAACCTGTGGCTAGACAGACAGCAGTGTGTGGACAACCAGGAGGGCGAAGAGGAAGGTCAGGAGGGTCAGGACAGGGAGGGTGAGGACAAAGACCAGTGAAGAAGTGTTAATTGTGAAACTCCAGCTTCATTTACAGCACTGTAGGCTACATATAATGTTGTTTTTTGTTTGTGTGTTTACAGTGTGTTATGCTGTACAGATTGTCTTTTTACTCTAATGTATGGAAGTTACTTTATGTGTGTGAATAAGAAGTTACAATTTCCTTGGCAGTATGAGTGCAATGTGTGATGTCAAACCTTGGAAGCTACTCTTATCGTGAAATCCTATTTTTTCAGTTTTAAACACAACCGTATTCTGTTAGCTAGACAAAAAAGCTAGCACAGTAACCATTGTGAATGACGGACTGGGCTGAGGCTGAGAGGTGGACATGAGGGATATTTTAATGGTCATCTGTCATAGTGACAAAACATCTAAACATGTTGACTTGCAGTGCTCACACAATGCCAAAGGGACGATGCATTTTGGGGGCACTGACTCTTTATATGACAATAGAATTTAGTTTTGACCAGTCGTGCGAACTGTTTTGGGAGAGATATGAGCTTTTGCAGGTGAACCATGGTGTTGTGCTGAACCATCCAGGATATTTTGGCAAAAGCACCAAAAGTGTTGAGAACATCCGGTCTGGTTCAAGACATGAGCCAAAACAACTGAGAAGGATCTTTGCATTTTTGGTAGCACTGACTATCTATATGGGAAAGGAATTTAGTTTTGAAGCATGAGTGAAAGGTTTTGGGAGAGATATGAGCTTTTGCAAGTGAGCTATGGTGTTGTGCTGAACTGTAAGACTGTTTTGCCAAATGATCTTAGAGTTTTGAGAATGTAATTTCTGTTTCGAGAAATGAGCCAAACCAATGGAGAAAAACTAATAGCAAATCTTAGTCTTGTGCTTTGAACTTGGTTGCTTTAAATATGACTTAAAATATACGTTTTTTCTGCTTTATCAGGTTTTGCAGATGACATGTTTCTCTATCAGTTAAAAAGTTAAACGTTTCCTATGTGAAACTCTCTTTGGGCTCATTGCTAGCTAATAACTTTAATTTGACATGCTACTATTTTAATTAAGAAGTCACATTTCAGTCTGTGTAAATGCTGAAGAGAGTACATTTTACTCAATCAGATATTTAGACAAGCATACACACATTCAGACTCCACTTCAGCCCAATCCAGAGCTATCATTTACCATGTCATTAAGCTAGATGCCATTGAGAATTAAGTGATGAGTTTTTGAGGAATGTGAAACTAAATTCTAGTTGTAGCACACATGTTAATTTTTTTATCTCTTCTTCTATTTGTTTCCTCACTTTTTTTGGCGGTTTTCCATGTGTATAGTATACTGTAAAGCTACTATGCTATTATTCAACTACTTATTCCTACATAAGAGACAAACAACAACAAAAAATGAAATAAAGTGTTAAAGTGAAAATACTGGTCTGCCGGTGCCAAAAACATTCATTGTTCATTTATATTCTATTTATATGCAAGTATTGATGGACTTGGAGCATTTCTTCAAGATATTTCATTAATTTGTATGAGTCAGACTCACGGTGGTCTTTGCACAAAGCCATACAAAGTGATACGATTGTGTGTTGGGTTTGTTAGTGTGTCCAGTCAAGTGTGTCTGTGTTTGAGGAGGTTTTTAGTTACAGAACAACAGTCAGACTGTATCACTGTCACACAGAGGCAGATGCCACATATTCTAAATGTCTCTGTCCACTTGATTTAGCTTCTGACGTCTGCAGTCAAACGATGAGTTTGCATTTTATCACACGTTTGTTGAAACCGCTGCTGAGATATGACTCAATCCAAGAGTTATTTCCTGGCATGCAGCTGGCAACTGGTTTATTGTGACCGACAGGAGTTTAGTGAAGTACATGGAAAGAGTGCGACTGTCAATATGAGCTGGTTTGTACTGCACTGTACACCCGAACAGAACTGCTGATTTATACGGACTGATTACACTGTACAAAAAATCTGTTATCAAGTTAGCAGCACTCAACATATTTCCTTTCTTTGAACAGCTTATACAGTTTTAACTTTAACTGACTTTAGTTTACACAGTCAGTTTAATTATAAATTTCAAGTACATGAGGGGACTGCAGTGACGTCATGACGATATATTTGAACTGACGTTTTCAGAAAGTCTGTTTCAATATGGCTGCCTGCCTTACTCGGATAGAGTCTGCACATGGAGTAATTTGTAAGTATAAAAAAAAAGCTTATTTGTCTAATTTAATGTTAAAATAATTGTATTATGCATTTTTTAACTTAAGTTTATTCATTGACGCAAAAGACTTATATGAAGTTTCAATGTAAGGCTTAATGTGGAGGTCACCGTCCGCAAAATGCAGCCCGCCATTTCGGTTAAACTTTGTCGTGTATTTAGCTGTGAACAATGCCAAGTTTAGCCTCTAACGGTCGAGGGACGACGAATATTCGGATCTCAAAATTATTATTCGGATACCACCACACTAAGCGGATATTCAGATCCAGCCCTAATTAACAGCAGTGAGTTGGCGGGATGCCCCTTTGAGTGTGTGTGTCCATGACTAAGGTGCTTTATGTGCATGAGTCATGGTTCTTCTTTTCCTCATACAGTGCTGGTAAGTTGTAGGAAAACACTAATGTGCAATATGACGACGGTTTTTGACCTTGCGTTGTTGGTGATGGTGGAAGTAAATGTGGCATCCAGCTGGACAGAACATCTCTGAAGGACGTGTGTGCCTCATATGCTTGGAAGTTTGGACTGTTTTGCTGTTACAACGCCAAAAAGCCTTTTGAAATTGAAAAAAAACTTGTTTTAGGTCATTTGCAACATTATTTGGTGGGTTGTGGCGTTGTGAAAAATTTCTGACTAGCTGCAAGTTTTGATTTGATCTTGTCCAATTAGTTTTTCTTTAAGGCTAAAGTGGATGCTAAGAAGTGCACATCAAGAATCAAGGTAATCTAAATGTGCAACATTAGATATTTAAAGATTAATATTTATGGCTGCTTCTTATTTTGTCTTTTACTTAGATCTTAGATATATGGATTGGAAAGCTAGAGTTTCTCAAATAGAACCCGATAAGTCTTGGAAATTATATTTTAGATGTAATTTCATGGTAGATATTGTTACACTGACTGACAATGACTGCCGTTACACACAACACTTGTGTGTGCATTTTTCCAGATTTGTGTGCAGGTGTTTTCTAACTCCTCTATAATTGACTCAACTGACAAGTGCTTTTTGAAATTTATTTAAATGTAGTATTTTTAAAATCCTACAGTAAAACATAGATGCATCAGAAATACTTTTTTGTGTCACATTGTTTCATTGGATTAAATACATGTTACTATTATTTTGGTTGTGATCTGTGTCCAAAGAATCCATTTGTAGATGACGGCACTAGTTGTCTTTGTCTCATCCTGAGTTTTTGTCTGTTAATCCAAAAAAGTCATCTGACCTGTCAAATTTTTCAACACCTAAACTTATGTATGTAATTTTAATGCAAAAGTTCTCTGAAAAGATGGTAATGCATGATTGACTTCTGTGATGTTACCTTAACTGCACTTATGCATGTACCCTGTTTTAAAAATATCAGTTTGGTAATAACGAAATCAGAAATTGGCTTTATCTTGTCTAGAAATATGCATTAGTGTGAAAAAGACTGTAGTAATCTCAGCACAGCGAGTAATACTTTTCTTTTTTTTACTCAACAGATTCATGTGAACTGTCAGATCATTTTTAATCGGTAAGTTATGTCAGTGCTTGAATTTGGTATTGGAATATGGTGCAATATTTTCCCATGTTATACAGCTGCTAGTATTTTTGTGATTAAGGTGCACCTTAACTGGTTTATCTACTGTAGCATTGCTGTTACTAAGATTTTCTCCTACAAATTTGATTATTTTTGTCTGTTTTTTTTTATCCAACATAGCACGTGCTCTGTGAGAGAACACCTTTTATTGATAAGTTTTGTCAGCACTTGAAAGAATTGTTGTTGATTAAAACGTGATGCAAGAATTGTCTGAGGTGATGCCAAGATCATATTTGGCATTATGTGATGCAGACATTACTACTAGCCTCTTCCCAAAGGGTCAAAAATGCTGATTGAAAGTTTTCTTTACCCTACTTTAAATGAAAAAAAAAAATCTGATCTGTTCTCTTTTCCTAACAGTCATTGATCTTGTCAGGAGCCCATTTTTGGTAAGTCACATCAGCTGTTGAATTTTTTGTAAAGATATCAAGGATGTTAACTGTGTTAATACTAATGTTATGTAACCTTAACTATTTTTTACTAAACTAAACACTGTTGTGATTGCATGTTTAAAAAACTGGAATGAATAAAAAAGAACTGACCAGCTAAAGATTTGTGTTTTGAGGAGAAGTTCTGCAAAACTGTAGTCTTTGAGTTGATTTTAATAATTTAAGTTCAGGTAAACAAAGGTAATTAAGTTGGACGCATCTGAGATACTTACATATGTTAATGATTATAATAAGTTTCAACAAACTTAAAATGGAAAAGGGCAAACCATTTTTATTTTTTTTCATAAAATAAAAGTTTGTTGACAGTATAAAACATTTTAACCCTCCTCTTGTGTTAGCTTTCTGTTACCATCTCTTGTGTTAACGGGTCGGTTTTGACCCGTGTCTTAAATCTGCTGTAAAATACACTGAAAACAATTTTTTATCATCCAATTTGTTTCTCATCTCTTGGTTACCTTGTTGGGCTTCCTTGTCTATGAAAATATTGGTTTTAATGTTTTTGATGTGGGTGTCTGGGCCTTTTTTCTTGTCAGTATACCCCTCGATTTCAATGAAAAAAATGGTAAAATGAACCTCAAGAGAATCATATAAATAAAGAAGAGGTTGTTGTGTTACCTGACTGTTACTGAAAGGTATTAAAACACATTTCTGAAATAAATTAGTTTTATTTATTTTTTCATTTTAATATTATTAACTAGAATAACATCTATGGTGTTACGGGTCGGTTTCGACCCATACATATATTCACTTCAAGAAAAAGGCTTGTTTTGTTTTTTTTTTGGTTGAGTTCCACCCTTGGTGGATGTGGGTCCACAACACAAATACATTATATGCAGACACATCAAGGACTTTGTAAAACACAACCTTTGGCCATCTCCTGGTCATTCACTGGCATGTACAGTAGGTTGCAGTCAGCTTGTCCAGGTTGTCTACTCCTCCTTTGTTTTTGTTATAGTTCAGGATAATTGTGGGCTTTTTGGCACTTCCTGATGACACAGCTGCATCTTTATGAAGAGTACACAGTACAGAAGTATCACACTTGTTTTTGGTGGTTTTTTGGGGATTTTTGGACAATATGAGACAACAGAGGTGGTGACTGTAAAAGCAAACTTTGAGGAAAGTGGAGCCCTGTCCTTCACCTGCAAGATGTCAGCAGACAGCTCAGGTTTATTTTTCTTCACTGTGTCCACCATGGTAAGTTTCCTCCTAAGAAGTTCTTGTCCAAGGTCATAGCTGGTTAAAAAGTAATTGTCACAAGTGATATTGTGACCCTGCAGTCCAGTAGTCATATTGAGGACCACACGTTTTCCTTGGTTTATCTTAGGGATGCCACTCGCAGCTTTGCCTGTGTAAATGTGTAGATTCCAGGCATAGCTGGTTTTTACATCACAGGCTATCCAGATTTATATGTTGTATATCCTTTTCTTACTGGGCATGTATTGTCGGAAGGGGCATTTTCCTTGGAACGGGACAAGATGTTCATCCATTGTCACCTCTGACCCTGGGTTGAACATCAGTGGAAGGAGTTGCACCCATCCTTCCCATAAAACCCTTATGGGGCCAAACTTCTCAGTTCTTGCTCTGGCATCTCTGTTGTCAAATCTGAGGGCTCTTGATATCATTTGACAGGTCTAAAGTGACATTGTTGCCCCAAAATATTTCTGCCTGTCAATGAGTGGATCAGTGGCCTCATTGCAGGAAAACAAGGCAAAATGAGACTCCCTTAAAGCTTACATGATTGGGGAAGGAGCTGGCTGACAGTGTGTTGGCTGACAGTACACTAATGATTTCAGTTTTGGCTCTAATTATTGCTTTATAATCTTATTTTTATAACTGGGTCGAAACCGACCCAAACACCACAAATGGTATAATTTTAATTAGAGCATTTTATAATTTAGGGAAAAAACATTATTTTTGTTTTATTTTGTTGAAATAGAGGGTCCTGACAAAGTCAAAAAGCCTTGATGCAATAAAGAAATTTATGTGGTTCTTTTATGCATTTAAAATTTAAAACGGGTCGGTGCCGACCCTAACACAAGACAAGGGTTAAGTACACTTAACTTAAATACAACAATAATAAAGTGGAAACTTTTAAGTTTAAGCAAATTGTAATCTTTACTTAGCTTTAATCGGTTTCCACAAACATTTTGAGTACTCTGAACTTATTGGCGTTTACAGTGTGTCTGTTCCCTTCAAATGTTAAGCATATGTTACAGAATCAGTAGGTAATGGCATGTTGTTCTGGTGGGATGAATTTTATAGATTAGATCAATGGACAGCAGAGAAAAGCCAACAAGTTTTTTTTTGTTTTTGCTTTTTTTTTCGCAAAAGGTGTTGGACTTCAACCGAGTGAAGATTCTCAACTGCCTGTGACCCATCAAGACGTGTTTTCTTCTCTGATATAATTATTGTAATTTAATTGATTGGGCCAATGAAACTGTGGCTTTGATGTTGACAGTTGGTGTAGGAATAAGTTGTGCATCCTATTCATCATCTGTCATAGATTAGGTTTCCTGGCTCGAGTGGTTACAGACATAATCACTGTAACTATTCTTTAAGAAATGACACAGAAAGATCTTGTTTTTCATTTGACTTCTATATTTTTAAGAGCTTATCAGTTTTGTTTTGTTTTTTTTAAAATGCTAAGGTTTTGCCTGAATATCTAAGAAGTTAAATCAAGTCTTGATTAATCTTTTTGTTGGCTTTTCCATACCCCGAGTGTGTGTGAACATGTGTCATGTAAAAATTCAGAGCGGAGTCAGTTCAGCAGGGTTGTCGGGTCATATAGCTGAAGGGCTTCCTGCTGCTGATTCAAACAAACTCAGCAGAGAGGAGGCGTTTACCGACCTGGACGCTTTCGAGTTTTGATGTTAAAAACAGGGATAGGCCCGTCGTGTTCACTTGTCATACTAACCCTGAAGCAAAATGCTATCACATTAGGACAAACTGAAGCTGACCTGTGTTTGGAGGTTAAATACAACATTAAAATGCCAGAAAAACCTCGTTAGCCTTCTGCCTGCAGCTCATTGTTTTCATCTCACTGTCAAAAACGTAGAAACAAGGCGCATTCAATCTGCAAATCTGTAAATATGCATAATGTAAGCTGTTTACTGGGGCTCATATTTTAACAAGATAGATAGATAGATAGATAGATAGATTTTTTTTTTTTTAAAGGAAATTAATGTACAAAATAACATGCAAAGTAACATGCAAGTCATGCAGGTAGAAAAAATGAGGGAAATCAGTTAATTAAACAAAATGAACGAGAACAAAATACCCAAACATGCAAACAAAGACAAATAGTGATGTAGAAAGCTGGGTCCTGGACTTGTGAGTCACTGAAACTAGCTGATGGAACTTTAAAAAGAAAAAGTTTCGAATATGTTTCATAGACAACAGCAGGAATGTAGTGACTATAAAGGAGAAGGTGGTCTAATAGTAATAATAATGCAGAATGTAGGTCAGACAGTGAGGCCCTAAAAACACTTCAGAGAATCATCACCTTTAAATAGAGTCGTGATGTTTACCTGCACACACACACACACACACACACACACACACACACACATCAGGAACACACTGGAATGTTGTCTATCAACAAACAGCCCTCCGAAGGTTATCTCCATGGCAACCACCCCCGTCCCATCAGTGCAAACACACACACACACAAAGACAAAGAAGCATTGCCCAAATACTATTTTTAGGTCCAGGGTTTACACACTGATTATCCCTCGAGAGAAGAGTTGGCCAGACACTTTAACGGACAGATATCTACAATCATTTGACAGAAACATTCAGATTAAATCAAACTGGAATTAAACTGAATTATGTAGCTCATCTGAAATCAGAGCAGAGTTTGTATTTAACAGACAGCGGGGAAAGTCGGGTCAGATGTCTCATGTTTATTTGGTTTTCTTGCTAATAGTTTGGATCATCTCCTGGTAAATTATGATTTTAATTCTCAAATGTTGTTTTTGGATGGGTAAGTAAACAACAGGAGCAAGCCAAGAACCAAACTTAATTTACACAGAGCTTTTCAAAATAAGAGTTGGGGAACTTTAGGAAAAGATAAGATATTCACTGCTGTTTGAAGAATTTCAATACGTCAAAGATATCTCGAGACAGTGTTCCAGTTCAAGCTTCAGCTCCTGTGGCGATATAACAGTTTAGTTTATTATTCTAATAAAAATAGGTCTATTTTGGAGCAAAAGTACTTAATTTATGAGCTTTTTTTTTGCCAAACTTAATAACTGTGCTTCATTATTGTCTCTGTCCCTGCTCCTCTTGGTGTAAAGATGGTATCCATTCACTGCAAAGCCCTCTGACTCCCTTAGAACCACCAGCTCACTTGTTTTCTTGTGACTCCTGCAGTCCTGAATCCCACCAACAGCTGCCCACCCACATACACTGACAGAAATATACAAGACCATATACTGCATGTACATAACAACAAAAGGTCCCATTCTTTGTTTTGATATTAAAGAAAAATGTTACATCGGACCAGATACTAACTTTAGCATTAAAGAAATCAAGTGCTTTCCATTCTGTGATGGATTTGTTTCAAAATCAGCATATAAATGTGTGTTTTTTTCTCTTGGTTGCTTAGTTTCACAAATATGTTTAAAAAGGTTCTTCAGTTGCAGGCTATGATTGGTCAGATACTAGCAAGTGGTACAATCAACAACAATTTGGAGCAATTTTATAAATAAACATTTGCCTGAATGAGTTTTTTTTTGAGTTCTCGCTGTGGAGAAAGGCCAGTTTTATCTTGTTGTTAATGATGGAGGATCTCATTTATAACTGTAAGAATTCTACAGACTTGAGCTTGTTTCCTCTTCACAATGCTTCTGCTTGGACGTTCGGCTGCTGTCTTGCCAAGTTTTACCAGCTGTTTGCTTAAAGTCCCTCTCCGGTCATTATTGATTAAACCTGTAAAATCTCATTTAATATAGTTTTTGACAACGTATTTCTTAGTGAAAATAATTACTTCTTGCCTTGAAATGGCTTAGATGCAACAACTGTGCTTCCACTAGAATGTAGCTCTAGAACTGCAGCCCAAGCACACCAGCTCACCTGTGATGATGCTGAAACACTGTAAAACTGCTCTCAGGAAGATGATTTGGTGAGAGGACTGAATTTACTTCATGTGGAATTTTGTGCACTGACAGAAACTATAACATCATCCTCAAATTTTTTATGTACGAAACCATGGAAGTCTGAATTTGTGTTTTGTAGATACAATGCAGTTTTAATGTAAAGCTTCTAGTATATAGAAGACACCATATGGATGTGCTAAAATGGTAGGAAACATGATTTTCCCTGGAGGGGGTTGAAGCAACCTCATATGGGTCATCTTAGTATTTGTGCTAGAAGCATTTTTTTTACTGACTGCAAAATATATCTTCACAATTTGCTAATTTACCTGATGTGAATCTTTTCTTATGCTTTATGAATTGACATCACTAACATTCATTTACTTTGGATTTAAATAAACAGCAAACGTGTAGGAAATAAGAGGACATCGGAGTATCAGCACATTCTCTGACATGACATTCAACATTGAAATGTTTTCTTATTTTGTTTAAAGTGAGAATGAACCCAAATCAGCGGCTGCTGTGTTGTGATTAGGGCTGTTTTCCATGTGAGTCAGGAAGCAGAGCCCTGTTGAGGTGACAGGGTTTTAAAAGAAGTTCAAAGAAAAGGCTACAGGAACTTCCTTGAGCAAATAAGATCAGTTAAACCAGCTTGACTGCCCCAAAACAGCTATTAGCATTTCAGCTTCATGGCTTACCTCACCTTCAAGGTACGTGTTGGGAAAATGCGTACCTAAATCATTTTGGTGATCTTCCCTTTGGCCAGATACCCCAAATAAATAATTAAAAAGAGGTAAATGTGAGGTCAAAATCACTGCAATCTGTATGAATGATTTTTCCTGTGATCAGCCATCTTGTTCATAAAGAGTCACAGGCCAGGCAAAGATAGCAGCAGAGAGAAAGAGCCAGTGAGGATGTCGTCAGACAGAGCAATGCCAGGGACTCTCCAGTGTGTATTCATATCACAGAGTGGTGGGGGGTAAATTAAGATAAACAGAATGAGAGACGGAGGGAGAAGGATCAAGCCATCAGTCATCAGAGAACAGCACATTTTCACTCTGCATGCCTTCTAGCAGCTCTGACATTCTTCTCCCTGACCGACACGCTTACATGCACAGACGTATCCACATCGCATCCATTCCTTTTCATATTATCTCCTCTTTTCTCTGTCTGTGCTGCCTTGAGGGAGGGGGGGGGTTTCTCCCTCTAAATCTATTCCAGGATCCCACATATCTCCTCTAGACACACAGCGAAGACTCAACACCAGAACTATTCGTGGCTGTTTTCTTTTTTTGAAAAAAGTTGAGCCAAAATAAGCTTTTAAACCCCGCGTTTGAGCTTAACCCGGGCTGTGTTTGTTTCTGGCGGCTTGTCTGACCGTCTCCCAGTAGGACTTTTCGAACGGTAATGAGTGGATTTCTTTGTAGTTCGGTTTGACAGATTGACCTCTTAAACTGCCCACATGTGGGTCATTAATAGAAAGGCAAGCAGAGAGGTCAGGTATGGTTTAAATTGTATTCCAGGTAGCAAAATATCTGCTAGGGGGAAAAGGGTAAAAAAATAATCTTGGCTAGCCCATGTAGGTCTTTCCTAATTGTGCAGTGGTGCATAGTTTAAAACAATCATTGTGTTTAAACATTTAACTCAATACTGAGATGGTAAAATATCTAAATTCTGTAAAGATTCATCTAAACAAGCAACTCTTTGACTCTTTGAGGAAAAGTTTGTGATTTATTTTGAAATTTAAAACAATATCTTTGCTGCAGATGTGAAACAAAAAGCACAAAATGCTCAGGACAGTGAGGTCAACCTTTTAATAAACCTTTCGTACCCACATGTGTCAGAGAAACGTCTCACCTGTGCACACGAAGCACGAAACTCAGCTTTAATCAGACAAAGTCTCTGCTGTGTGAGAGCATATGAAACAGGAAAACGGTTTCTATTTTTGGCAGTGCATAGATGTGCAATCTAGATAAACAAAGGCCAAAATGTTCCCTATATACTTGAGGGCAAGGAATGTGTATGTTTACACACATAAACATGGGTTAATGTGCGAAATTAGTCTCATACATGGTTGAATACACAATAAAAAGCAATTTGAAAATAGTGTGAGGCATTTTTGTGTCAATTGATGCAATTAAAGCATGACATTAACCAAAACTATGGCCCAAATCCTACAGCAAGTTAGTTCAAAGTGTGGAAAACAGACAGAGATGCTGTTGCAGGGCAGAAATCCAACAAGTCTCATCATTACAGGCAACTTTGTGCCACCTCAGTCTGCAAGGGGTCCTAAAGGGGAGGACTGAGGTGGGGGGACAGGGAGGTTGTATGGGTGTCTGGAGAGAGGTGTGGAGAAAAACTGAAAGAATTAAACAAACCTGTGTTAACATAAGAGAGACCAAGAAGGCAGAGGAAGGGAATAAGAGGCAGATATAGGGGGAGGGGAGACAGAGGACATGGTGTAACAGTAGAGGAGCAGCAGACGGTTTTGATTTTCAGGGTTATTGGTCTGAATTCTTTCTGGACTGAAAGGTGCCACACAGACATGTCAAGATGTCCTCCTTTATCCTTTATCCTGCTGCTCCTGCGATGACTGCTTCAAAGAAATCTTGTAAGGCCAAGTGAAAATTCAGGTTTGCCTGTAGATCCGATGTAGATTTGCCTCAGGGGGTAAGCATACGTCCATACACTTGCACTGCCCTCTAGTGTTTAGTTTCCTCTATCAAACAATACCACAGTTTTTGTATTCCTGGCAGCGATTCCATCCAACACTCAAGATCCTGTGTGTAAGCATATGTATGTTCATATGAGAAAGGTCAGTTGAAAAAAGAGTCGGAGGACACTATGTAACAGCACAAGTGTTTTCCATTTACTAGTTATTAGTTTCTGCTGCAGAAGCTTGCAAAAAGCTCATATTGCCTCCTTTGGATTGATGTTTTTGTGTTGTATTCTAAGTTTATGTGCTTGAGTCTCTCTCTGAGTTTAATGCCATGAATCCTTTTTATGACTCTCTGACTCTAAAACAAGCACAGGAAGGAAGATATTCTGGGATCCTCGGCTAAAGCACACATCCACACGGGCGCATATATCCTCCATGCAGTGTGTGAGTGACAGCACAGAGCAGAAAAGGGATTTCCCTGACAGAAGCAGGCAGATGATGCTGCTGTAGAAGACTGAAAAATGAAGTGTTAAAGGCCCCCTGACATATATAGGATTACAGATCATGTGTGAGCGGCTGGGATACGTGTTGGACCATGTGTGGTTGCATGTCAGCCTGTCTTCACGGTCAGTAAGTCATTGTGGACCTCCCTCTCTGGCTTTCACTTTCAACAATTGCTGTGCTTTGGCTCAGTCAACAAGTAGAAAATGCCAGAGAAAGGATGAAAGTTTCAAGCAAATTTGCGTTCCAATTTTTTTCGTTCCCAGAATGTTCTTCTTAAATGTAAGATAACGCAGGATCTAAAAATGTGAAAATGTGACAACTTAAGTCCATTTTGCAAGCAAGCAGGAAACATTCCCACAACATTGGCTAACATTATCTACAAGTTGTAATTTTGTTTTTAAGAAATTTATTCAAATGTTCAAAGAACATTTTAGGGATATTTATCATTTCAAGTAATGTTCCTATCAGGTTAAAAGTGAACTAAGACATTTTTTAACATTCAGAGGACGTTTGAACGAAGAACCAACATTCAAAAATGTTTCCAAGATGTTCTTGAGGCCTTTAAAAGACACGTTTTTATAAAATGTTCCTGGAATGTGACATATTAACAAAAGGGCAACATTTTGCCTGTAACATTCTGAGGACGTTTTTGGGAATTTTGCCATTTAGGACGTTCTTCTAATAAACGTTCCCACAATTCTACATAACAACAAAGGAAGGACATTTGCCTTTAAGAACAACGTTCTGGGAACTAAACCGAAACTTCCTGCTGAAAACATTACCAGAACTTTGCAAACTTTCTCAGAACATTTTCAGAACAAAAAAAATCTAGCTGAGAATGTTCTCAAAACTGAAAGCTCCCCTTTGCTGTCTTTGTTATCGTGGAACATTGTAGGAACGTTTTATAGATTCTATAATTGTTCCCTCGACAGAACACTGTAGCCAGAATGTTCTGTCTTAGTTAACATATGTTGCTGTACAGGAACTTCTTATAAAGAACGTTCTCTCATCACAATAACATCTTGAAAACGTTTTTTGAATGTTGTATTGAGAACATGCTTCTTTTGTTACCATTGTGGAAACGTTTTCTAGAGGAGCATTCTATATTGCACTTCCTGAGCAAAGAGGCAAAATGTTCTACCTTTAATACATTCATTACAGGAACGTTACAGCATCTGGAAAGCATTTTATGAATGTTGGTTTGGGACTGTTCTTCGATTGTTATCATAGAACATTGTGAGAATGTTTTAAAGAGGAACATTGTATAATGTTCCCTCAACAACAACCCAGAAATATCCTTAAAATATTGCAGCCAGAATGTTTCACCTTTGTTAAAATATCACAGGAGAGGAACAACTAAAAAAAAAAGCCCATCCTTTGAGAACATTCTATGATGTGTTCCCTCAACAACAAGGCAAAATGTTCTACCTTTAATATAATGTTTTAAAGTCAACATTCGGAGGAATGTCAGGAACACAGATCATGCTACAAGATAACAAAAGAGGAGCGTTCTCAAATCAACATTTAAAACATGTTTTCCAGATGTTATCAACACCTCAGGTGATTTTTTTAATATATAAATTGTTCCTGTAATATGATGTATTAACAAAGGGGGAACATATTATCTGCATTGTTCTGGGGATATTTTGCGGATGTTTTTGAGGAACACACCCAAAAGAGAAGAACATTGATGAATCAACATTCAAAAAATGTTCTCCACATGGTACTGGGGCCTCAGATGACAGAATGTTTTTCTTTCAATGTGATATATTACAGGTAGAACATTTTGCCTTTTGTTACGGACTTAATTACTTCTTATGTTCTTAATGCGATTATAGAAAACGTTATTGAGATCCAAGATGACAGAACATTCTTTAAAAGACAGACATTCTAGTTGCAGTGTTCTAAGGATGATTTTAGGTTGCGGTTGTTGAGGAAACATATTATAGAACTTTCTTCTAAAAAACATTCTCACAATGTTCTATTATAACACAGAAACAATGCTGTCAAACCAACATTCAAAAAATGTTATCCAGATGTTATCGGAATCTTGGATGGCGGAATGTTTTAGTTTTTTTATGATGTGATATATTAACTTTATAGGAACATTCTTCTAGTTAGTAATAATAATAATAATCATAATAATGCATTGTTTATATAGCGCTTTTGTAGACACTCAAAGGCGCTTTACATTGCATTATTCATTCACTCCATACTGGATGGTGGTAAGCTACATATGTAGCCACAGCTGACAGAGGCGAGGCTGCCAGTCTACGCCATCGGCCCCTCCGACCTCCACCAACCACTCACTGTCACATTGCATTCACCCAGGCTTCCTCGTGTTCCCTCATGGTCTCCCATCCAGGTACTGAGCAGGCCCAACCTCGCTTAGTTCCAAGATCTGATGGCATCGTGCATCCACAAGGCCATATGGTCACACAGTAGTACAACAAACAGTTAACGCTCCAAGGTTTCTCCATTCATGAGGTTTTTCCATTCATATAAAAGCACTCAATTGATGCTTTTATATGTTACCTCAGAAAAACTATGTTGAAAACAAAATTAAATGTCATATATTCAAATTTCAATTATATTTATATATGAAGAATTTGTGCTGCAGGGGTCGCAGTAAAGGTTATACTGTGTTGCTGTGTTGGCTTATTCAAAAACAACTGTATCCTGCTTTATTTGGGACTGCTTAGAGACAGCTTAGAGCTGGGGTGGGCAATCCTGGTCCTCGAGGGCCCCTATCCAGCATGTTTTAGATGTTTCCCTCATCCAACACACCTGATTAAATGATCAGGATCGTTATCAGCCTTCTGCAGAGCTTGATGATGAGCTGATCATTTGAATCAGGTGTGTTGGAAGAGGGAAACATCTAAACATGCAGGATAGTGGCCCTCGAGGACCAGGATTGCCCACCCCTGGATTAGAGAATCTGGAGAACAGCATCTTTGAGTCATAATATTCCACTTCCTGATTAGAAGGCCATTTCTTGTAACTTTTAGTCCCTGCCAGGAGTTAGTAAAAGTTATTTCTGTGCACGCAAAACAAGCTAAGATCTTAGGTCGCATACAGATTAGGCAACTCTGTACGGACTCTTGAAGTTCCCGCCAACATGTACACAGGTCAAATTTTTTCAGTGTCATAAATCCAGATAAACTGGAAAACAATTTTTAAAAAAAACTTCACTATTTCGCCATTTAAAAACACTTCAATAGCGCTTTTCATTGTGAGAGTAACAAATCTTACTTTTTTACAGCTGTAATGTAAAACAACTGTGATCCAAAAGTCATCTCATGTGATTTCTGACCTCCGATTACTGAACAAGGAAGTCCAGTTCAGGTAACTCACATGATAAGGCCTGAATGTTTCGTCAGTGTGATCACACCGACAAGGACAAAACCCATTTAGTCACTTAACAGTAGTTTTTACAGCGTCTTTGCGTCCATAAAGACAGCAACAAGAATTCAAGGTGTGTCTGACTTCTTAGTGTTTAAAAACAAAACCCACAACAGAGTTTTCCAGTAAGAAAATTGCTCAATTTGAACCCAGTAGAAGTCACAACTTTGCAAAACACGTCAACTTTCACTTCACTTTTGTTAAAATACATTTCAAATTATATTAACAGCAGTGTATTTATTGAAAAATAAAAATGCTATTCACATACGACAACATTATCATCATGTATAACTTATATTTACAGAGAAATGTGGTGTCAAATTTACTATACGGACATTTTATTTAACATCTGTTTCGTTGGTTTTTGTTGGAGTGACACAAATATGTTTTTCTTTTTCAGTTTTCGGAGACCTTTAGGTAGACCAGCTACTACAAATATCCACATTTTTTTTTCCTGAGATTGCAACAATTTCTTAATAGCAATTTGCTCGTTACACATTTCACTTAGAATGAATTCACATAAAAGTCTCAGGAAAAGCAGCTGTGCAACTGTCTCACATGGGAAAGACAGTAGATTCACAGCAAAGTTATGACTTTAAAAAATACTGCTTTCCAGTGTCACCAAGAAAGAAAGAAAGAAAAAGGATGTAAGAGAGAGAAAACAGAAAAAAATAATATATCATTGCACTTAAGGACAGAAAACGTATGTGTGACGGCTTGAGAACAAGTTGGACCATCACTTCTTTCTGACATTTCTTCCAAATTAAAGCAATGGTGCGGTGACATCAAGCCTCAACAGTGGTCTAAATTTGTAATTTTGATGAAAGAAACTACTTTCTAAGGTGCATCTAGATCAAAATCTGCATTAAAACACACACATGGGTAGACAATGATGCTAAGTAGACATGAGACAGTGATATGTTGGTTTTAAACAAGGTTCATTAGTGCCAAACGTTGATTAAATTAAACTAGACCCATGACAGTTTATCATGGTGTTGTGCTATGTACAAGCAAGGTGCTATCCAACTTATAAAAATAGTTAATGTGCATTGTCCAGGTTTAAATTGCACAATACAGTCAAGAGTTAAGTCATTTCGTGTAAAATAAGTCAGAGCGACAAGAATTTGACTCGACAATTTGAGTCAAAATTAGCAGGAAAAGTGATGAAAAGAATGCATTTCCACTTGATAATGATTTAGGACACGAGCCAAAACAAAGTGCATAATAGCCTAACCCTGAATTTACACTGAATTTCATGACAACCTGTAAAGAAGCGGAGAGACATGCATCAAACTAGACCAAACCTCCATGGTGGCGGTTTTAACACGAATTAGTGAAATGATGCGTATGTGCCCCATTTTAACAATCATACATGGGAATAAAATCTAGTTGTGGTTTAATGGAGACAGTGCAGCATCTTTACAGCACTGTAGCTTTAAGCCTGCAGTCATTTTCTCTTCGTGCACATCATCACATTCAGTACCGCAATAAAAGAACAAGCTCACAATAAAAAAAAAGAATCTTTATAACATTATAAACTGGCTCACTCAAGTCCACGAGGCAGTGCAATAATCAAGACTGTCCATAACCTCAGGCACAGTGTGATGCTGCTGCCTTATTGTGGTGACTGGGTATCTATTGTGACTGAGTGGGGTGCTGTGGAATTCATAGAAGGGTCGTATTCTGTGTACACAGGAGGGAGATCGTCGGGCTTAAAATCCAGCTGAAATACACAGAATAAAAATCAGAGTTACACATTTGATAGCAGGAAATACACACTGAGGTATTTGTTTTGTGTCGTTTTCTAAGTGTAAGTGCTGTAGACAAGATCAAAGTGGGACATGATCTGAGATTTTGCCCTGGACAGTGAAGATTTCAGTGGTTTTGCACTTGAATTACCTCATTATATGAAGGTGGAGGCCCACAGTAGACCTCAGTGCTGTACCGCGGAGGTGGCTGCAAATCGACACTGGGCCGGTTTTCACTGTCTGGATGTGACATGCCATCTGTTCGGAAGGGGATGAAATAAATGGACCGGTGGTGCGCTTCGTACTCGCTGCGTCTCAGTGCCTCCGCCTCTATCTGCTCCTCCCTTAGGCGGCTGCAGGCTCTGCAGAAGGTGGTGCAGAACATGATGGAGAGACCAAAGCCGATGAAGCCCAGGAAGATCCTTGGAGAGGAGGATGAGAAAGATGGAGATATGAACCAGGACGTTGGCACTGGATCCTTTGGGTACTCTGGCTTGTGCAGTGGGGCCTCTGTCAATCAAACTTGTTCCACTGCATCCTGTTGATGCTTGATCACAATGGGGTGTAGGAAGTTTGGAGGTCAAATCAACATGTTGGGCCATCGTCATGTTCCTCAACATGTTCCTGATTATTTGATGTTTTTTCCATGTGGTGGGGTGCATTTTCCTGCGGGGGTAGGCCAGTGACAAAGCTGACTTGCCCATTAGGCAATATAGGCAAATGCTAAGGGCGCCGTGGCCTCCAGGGGGTGTCACAAAATAGGGAAATATTTCACCTTTAATACAATTATATAAAAACTAGTTATTGCTATTGACTCTTAAAATGGAAAAGCTCACACTGATTAAATGTAAAGAAGCAATGCTCAATTAATATTACTACAAAACAATGCTATTTGATTTCTTTTGTAAGCGTACATAAATTGCAGATGAAGGGGGGCGCCACATAAAATCTCTCCTAGGGTGCCACATTGGGTAGGGCCGGCTTTAGCCAGTGACATTTGGGATTTTCATTTGCATTAGGTAGTGTGTTTGTTCTGGGACAATGTAGTCTCATCAACATGGATGCCAAAATCCAAGGTTTTCCAGCAGAACACCACATAGTACCAATATGATCAATGTTATTCACTTCACCTGTCAGTGGTCATAATTTTGTGGCTGAATGGTGTATATTAAAGATCCAGCCAGTCAGAAGTCAAACGGGGGACTCACTACTGCCATTTCATCTCATGTATGCACCCAAACCGCTCAGCTGCCAGATCACCCATGTAAAGTTTTATAGAAAAAGTACTTGAAGTGTTTCCCTTTTTTCTTACTTTAACTTTATGTCACAGAAAAGGATGTCATATCTGTATCACATAGCCCATTAAATGCTAAACACAAGAAATTACCATGTGCCATTACCTGGTGTAAATAAAGTTACTTTATTATCATACCTATTTTAACACTTTTATAAGTTGTGCAAACTTGGTTTATGGTAAAAACTACTTTACCACAATTATACTTGTGTTTGAATACAGTCAAACAAAAAAGAGAAGGCAAAACTTCTTAATCCAGTTCTGCACCATACATATAGCTGTTGAGTTAAACCAGTGTCAACAAAACCAGAGACAAATAACTAAAAAATTATAGATTAAAGAAATGTGTCTTACTCTAGAAAGGGCAAAGAATGCAATGACATCCTTAGAACTGTGTGAATAAACTCTTGATGGACCAAAGTGAAAGTGGAGTCACAATCCACAGTACGAACCTGAAAGACAAAATGGGGAAACGTTTAACAGTGATATTGTCATTGAATAAATGTGTTATTTTAAACAAACTTGTAGGATTTTTTAAGGTAGGAAGTTTATCCTCTTCCTGGATCCATATGAAAATTTACAACAACTCTAAGACTTTCTTGTCCCAGACAAACAATCCAGGAGTGTTTTACTGCCATTGTCTGTTGTGGGTGGAGATATGAGA
The DNA here is from genome assembly GCA_024666655.1 of Dascyllus trimaculatus. Classification (NCBI taxonomy): domain Eukaryota; kingdom Metazoa; phylum Chordata; class Actinopteri; family Pomacentridae; genus Dascyllus; species Dascyllus trimaculatus. Next base: position 25,820,318 of record CM045449.1, on the reverse strand, counting down.
GACTTATAGGAGCAGATCTCTTGCAAAACATCAGTTTGTCCTGCAGTGACCTCATTGGGTTTACAGTCATTCAATCTGGTTCCACTGGTTGGTGATGTTATGCAAAGGTCGGATGATTAAATTGTTTCCACTATGCTCGTAAACCTACAAGGTGATCACCAGTAATATTGAGATAATAGTTACAAGTAGGTTAGAGGTATTGATGTCAAGACTGAATTTTGAAGTCAAGCTTGAGGTTGATTAATGAATGTTTTAGAGTAGAAAGGTAGATGGATCATATATGGGGTCTATAAGAAGTATTCCCCCATCTTGGAAGTTTTCCTCCTTTTATTTCTTCAAAGTAATGTCACTTAATAAGAAATACAAAATGTAAAAACAAAGTGATTGCATAAGTATCCACCCCTGCCAGGTAGTGTTTATTAGATGGACCTTTGGCCGCAATCACCATTTAGACAGTGTAAATAGGCCTCAATCCGCCTTGCACATCTGGAAACTGCAATTCTTTTGCAAAACTGTTTAAGTTCTGTCAAGTTGCATTAGAATTCTGAGTGAATACACAAATTGGATTGCGGTCTCGGTTCTGACTCAGCTTCTCCAGCACATTCACCTCGATGTCTTTGAACCATTTTTGTGTAGCTTTAGCTGTACGCTTTGGGTCATTGTATTGCTGCAAAACAAATCTTCTCCCAAGTCGCAGTTCTATTGCAGTCAGCATCAGGTTGTCCTCTAGAGCTTCCCTGTACTTTGCTACATTCATTTTACTTTCTACTTTTACAAAGCTTCCGTGGTCTGCTGCCAAGAAGCATCTCCAAGTCATAATGCTGCCACCACCATGCTTCACAGTGGAGATGCTGTGTTTGTGATGATGTACAGTGCTTGGTGTCTGCCAAACAGTGTATAGTCTGATGGCCAAAAAGCTCAATTTAATTCTCATCATACCAAAGAGCCTTCTTCCAGTTGGCGAACTCTAGTTAGGTTTAATATGAGCTTTGTTTTTCTTTTTGCCACTTTTGCATAAAGCTTTGACTGGTGAAAAACAGACAACAGTTGTTGTCTGCAGAGTCTCTCCAATCTCAGCCGCTGAAGCTTATAATTCTTTCAGGGTAGTCATAGGTGTCTTGGTGACCTCCTTCACTAGTCTCTTTCTTGTACAGTCTCTCAGTTTTTGAGGGTGGCCTTCCCTAGGCAGATTCATGCATGTGTGCAATATTCTTTCCATTTCGTTAATGATAGATTTAACTGTGCTCTAAGAGATATTCACTGACTTGGAAATTAGCTTGTATCCATCCCCTGACTTATGCTTTTTAATAACAATTTTACTGATTTTCTTGGAGTATTTTTTTGTCTTCTTAGTGTAGTTAGAGCCCAGAGTACTGAATTATGCTAACTGGACCAGGTGTCTTTATACTGCAATCAGTTCAGACACTCAGATGATCTCCATTTCACTAAGTGTTTGACTTCTCGCACCAATTGGCTGAACCTGTGTTGACTTAGGCGTGACACTTTAAAATACTCATGCAATCACTTATTTCATTTTGTAAAAATCTGTTTTCCTTTTGGGATGAATGAGTCTTATGTTGTAAACACTGGTCAAGACAGTCCAATTAAACTGACTACAGTTCAATGCTGGAAAGCAATTACGAAGGAAAACTACCAAAGAGGGAGTGCACTTTTTATAGGCACTGAATCCCGTGAGTTTCCAAACTCTGACTCATGGTGTCTGTGATTTAGTGTTAAATGAAGTAAATGATTATGCAGCGCTGCCATGGGCTCATATGTTCACATTTTAAACAGCAGCTGTTGAAATGCATCATTGGGCCTCATCAACATGTATAGGGGAGCTTTAGGATCATCACATGTGACTGAACTACAACTGCAGCATCCGCCCAATAAATTGTATTTTCTCTGAGTTTAACTTTAAACTATAAGAAACAAGGGTTATTGCTTCTTTGCAAACCACCACTGATGTTAACATGGGTTTAACAGAAACCATTACTAGCATTTTTAAAAGTGCGTTTGTTTTTCTTAAATATTTACAAGGTTACAATTTATTCCCACCCAATAAAAACCATGAACACTATCTATGATTTGAATATTTAAGCTAAAATGGGTTAAAAAGATCATCTTACCTCTTAAGCTACACACACTATTTAAAAATCCAAACATCGGCCTCACAAAAGTAATAACAAAAAACAAACACAAAGCTGAATAAAAGATTTTTCTTGGTTCATGAACAGATGATCTAAAAGTTGGACTGTATTTTGCAAAACAGCTACAAATGAATACTGATCATGTGTACAATCAGAGTACAGCACACTGAGTCACACCCTCGGACCGTAAGTACGTCTCTGCTCGAGTCATTTATAGCTGTGGCCAAAGTTTATCACAAGTTCTGATCAGTTGTATTAATATGTGAAATATGCTGAAATGACATTTGCAGAGAAGGGAGATAAATTACAAGGAAATTATCGCAAAACCTTAGATTGGACCAGTTACACTCACAAGGCAAGAAAAACATTGTCCATATTGTGAGGCGATCTAAAATTACCGTCCTTTTCAAAAGGCTGATAAAATATTAAACAAAAGCAAGCAAAGAAAAGGCCACAAAAATATCACATGAGAAGGTGAGGTCAAAATTCACAACACATGATCCGCGAGCACATGGAGGACCAAGTCTGTAAATACTGTCAAAACAAATAAAGAGCTCCTAATGTGTCACATTTGAGAAACTATGAAACGTAATGTGATTAAATTTGATCAGGTTTCAGTAACTAACAGTAAGTTTTGTAAACTGGAAGCAGAAGCAAGAAAAGAGCAACTTCAGACTCTTACCTTCAGTCCAGCAATGTGTCTTCTCAGGTGTGTAACTGGGGCAAAATCACTGGTGCAGAGTACAGTTTTTATTGTGGGTGTGCTGTAGAGGGGGTGGTGTGTGTGTGTGTGTGTGTGTGTACATACATGGGAGTGAGTGCAAAGCCCAGCATGCTTATCAACCACTGAAATACACTCAGAAATTCTAATATTCTCAGTTTTATCATCAGTGTGTTTAAGCCTTTGCTTAACTTATCTGTTAATGTGTGAGAATATACACTCACATATATGAAACTGTGTGTGTTTTGTCGGTTGGGCATTGTGTTTTATTGGTTTGTGCTAAAGGTCCATCGGAAGAATTTATGGCAGCTTTAGACCATTTAAAGCAACAGCTACCTTCATCTACCAGGTTTGAATTAACAGTCAAGTTACCGTAGAAACAAGAGCAGCAGAGGAAGAAGAGGCCCGTTTCCCGTTAACTCAGTTCAAATCTCACCACTCCTCTGTGTTCACATACACATCAGAGCAAAGTGACACCTGTCCTCAGTTTTTTACGTTGGACAGGTTCTCAAGCACTTTGTCCTGCAGTCTTAAATCATTAAAATGAAATAGGCAGAGTATGAATCAAGTGATTGGCGCCAAATTGTGAGGAAAAAAAACTTGACACACGAAGCTTAGTGAGCATGAATTAGTTGTATTTTCTTTGGTTTAATGTTCGCGCTGTTTCTTCCATGTCATCCATTGTTTTCTTCACAAGGGCTGTCCCATTAGAGCCATTCCATGCCAACTCACCTAGGGCCCCCGGTTGAGGTCATGGATTTTCTTGAAAAAAAATCATGAGAAAACTTTTACGTGAACCTTGCAAAATCCCACAGCTCTTCTCCAAATATTTTTTGAATTACGAATTTCCAAAAATAGGCCCTCGGTCTTAAATTTGATCACTTCAGCTGTCCTTTTAAAGCCTCACCAGTTGCTTATTTTTCACAGGATTTGGCCGATTTATTTCACTGAATAGCTCAACAGGTACCATACAGGCATATAAAACATTGAAATGAACTTAAAACAAATACCTGCCTGTCAATTAAAACAACCAAATCTGATATTAAAGCCACTGAAAACTACAAAAAAATGTGCCATTTTCATAAAACGTTTGAATAATGAAGGAGTAATATAGCATCTTTAATTAGGGTCCGAGCACCGAATGGTGCGAAGACCCTATTGGAATGCTAGAGATTATTATTATTATTATTATTATTATTTTACCGCCAAATGAATTGCTTTTTTGAGGGCCTAAACATGCACCGATTCGCGTCAAAATCTGCACACACATCAGGACCGGTGAAAAATTTGATATTTTATAGGGTCTGTGTATGTGTGTCCCAAAATGGCTCCATAGCGCCCCCTGCAAAATTTTAAAAAGTGCTATTAGACTAACTGGAAGGACATTTCATCGACGGATACAAAATTTGACAGGCATATTCAGCACATCAGGAGAGACATAAAAGTCAATCATAGCCATGCTCTAAACCCAACAGGAAGTGACATATCTTGCGTTAACTGTGAAAAATCTGTGATGAACTCCTCCTAGGGGGTAAGTCTTAGAGACCTGAAATTTGTTCTGTACATACAACCGACCTTCCTGATGAAAAGTTATAAAAGTCTTCTATGTCGGTCAAAGGGTGTGGCCATGGCAGCCCCCCCGAAATACTGATCCTTCGCCATGCCACAGGAAGTGCAGGTCTAACTCTCTGAACATGCTCCAATCTGAATGAAACTTTACATGTATGATGACAGACCTGAGCTGATGTCATCCATATGATAATATTCACTCACAGTCATAGCGCCACCTTGTGGCAACAGGATTTTTGCTTTTTTAATACTTTTATGTACTGTTGTCAACCTGTTGTCCAGATTCACCTCAGACATTCTGACATAAGCCTGAACACATTGATGATGAATCACAGAGACAATGGTGACGTGTCATCGAAGGGCGTGTCTGTGGCACCATGGCGAATTTTGATGTTTCGCCATGAAAATTCAAGGGTCTATATCTCAGCTGAACAAGAACCTATCTGCTCCAAACTTCACATTCAGAATGACATGTACAGTCTGAAGACATACACACTCAAAAATTTTGAAATAGTCATAGCGCCACCAACTGGCAACAGGATGTTTTGGAATTACATTTGCTCATCCCATTGCCCTAAACTTGGTCAAATAATTCTGAAAATTGGTGTGATGAGTCTTCACACCATGATCATGGCACAGTGTGAAGACTTTGCCATTTCATGAAATGCTGTTGCCGTGGCAACGCAAAGTTGATATGAAAACAACCTGCCTTTGACAGCATTAGAATTATCAAAACATCACCAAAATTTGCACACACATCACCACCAGCTGAAGGAAGAAAACTGTATGCATCTCAGCACAGCACGTGTTATAGCGCCCCCTACAGCATTTTTAACAAACAGCCCCTGCAGTACATTTAACCTACGTCCACAAAATTTGGGGGACATATAGAACACATCAGGACGCACAAAAAATCCTCTTGGAGCCACGCCCTAAACCCAACAGGAAGTCCGCCATTTTGAATTAATTGGACAAATTTGGACGAATGTTGTTCATTTTTGAGAACTATCTCCTCCTAGGGGATAAGTCATGCAGACCTCAAATTTGACCAGTATATACACCAGGACATTATGATCAAAAGTTATAAAAAGCTTCCTCCAATGTCAAAGGGCGTGGCCATAGCAACCCCCTGAAGTTTGATGCTTCGCCATGAAACATCAACTGCTGTGTAAATATCCTCTGCTTGCTCCAATCTGCCTCAAACCTTGCATGTTTAATCACACTCCTGCCCTGACCACATCCATGTGCCAAAATACATTCACAGCTTGTGGCATAGCGCCCCCTGCAGCATTTTAAAAAATGGCCCACTCATCAAATTTAACCTACGTCTACAAAATTTGGCATGCATATGTAACACATCAGTGTGAACAAAAAAGTCTCTTGGAGCCATTCTCTAAGCCCAACAGGAAGTCGGCCATTTTGATTTCAATGTTGGATTTTTGCTGTTTTTGCTCATTTTCAGAAATTAATTGCTCACAGACGATAACTCCAAAACATCTGAAATTGTGCCCATATATGGAACACATCTTCAGGTTGAAAATATGTGAAAATCATACGCCAAACCCAAAGGGCGTGGCCATGGCGGCCGACTGAACTTTGATGCTTCGCCAGGAAGGAGGAAGTCTTGTTAAATCCCCTGTATGTGCTGCTATCTGCCTCAAACTTTAAATGTGTGATCAGGTTACAGCCCTGATGATTTCCATAGACCAATATACAGTCGCAGTGATAGCGCCACCTGTTGGATGGACAGTAAGTGCTGCATAAACAGTCTGTAATAATCCAATCTGGCAGAAATTTGACCTGTGTGTTCAGAATCCAGCCCTGGTTGCATTCATGGGCCTAAATGCGCTCCCGGTCGCAGCATCGCCTGACGGACGTGCTTGGGGTCGCCGACCAGCAAGGGGTGCGAGGACCCGTTCATCGCTGCTTGCAGCTTTAATTTTTTAAATATGTTTTCAATGGATATGAAGACATTCCTTTCAAAGAGTTTCAAAGAAATCAAAACAATCCCTCCTTTAATGTCCTAAAAAGCAGATTTTTAGCTCTGAAGCCAATTTTAGGAAGACCTGTGGCACCAAATGACATTTGGATATGACAAAACTAAGTTGTTTCTATCCACAACACAGATTTGGTTGGAATTGAGTGAATATTAGTGGAGATATGAATTTCTGAAAATCCAAGATTTTCCGTTTTGATGATAAATTATAGATTTTTATTATTTTAATTTCTGTTTAAAAAAGAATCTGCATAAGCCATTAGCATGATGACAAGTTCCAACTTTTTCTTGAGGTTTCTGGGATATCCAGTAAAAACACGGTGTCAAAACCTGTGGAAAATAAGCAACTGATGAGGCTTTAAAGATGCTTTAAAAGAAGAGATCAAATTTAACACCAAGGGGCTGTTTTCAGGTAGAAAAGGTAGTAAGTAGAAACTGTTGCATGATTTTTTTTCGAAAAAATCCATGACCTCAACTGGGGGCCCTAGGTGAGCTGGCATGGACTGACTCATTATCGATCAGATAAAATCCTTATTCCAGCCATTTGTTGTTGAATTTGCAGCAATTCAATGCCCATATTTTACAAGAGCCGCACACCAACCTTGTTTGCCAAACAAGCTTTTCATAAAAGCAATAGCAGTCAAAGTCAGGTTGAAACATCACTGCAAAATCTACTGATTTTTTTTCCACAGACTTGACAGATTTCATCCACAGCTGTACTCGCCAAGTAAAGCTGATTTTCCCTCAAGACACAAACTCTCTTTAAGTGGTTCAGTCACCTGCTCTAATTGCTTTATTTTATGTGTAAAAACTTGCACTTGTGTAACTGGAAAAAGAAACATAAATCTAATAAAATAACTGCAAAAGACCCCATAAAGCAGTAATTCCAATCTCCCCTTCTGGAAAAGTGTCTGACCTGCTGATCAGGATACAAAGGTTAACCCACAGAACTCCCAGGAAGTTATGACTAAGCAATAATTATCAAATTACTAATGGTTATAGCAGACAATAAAGTTACAGGAATACAAGTCAAATTAGGTCAAATTAACTTTATTGGTCCAACATTTATGTTAAACCAGGAAATATTCTCCTTAAAGACGAACAAAATTAATAACAGCCTATAAAAATAGACGCTGCTAAGTCGATTGAACCAAAGCATTTTTGTAACATGTTACTTATGAGCATTTTCTGTTGACAAGAATATCAATTTCAATAAAGTTAAACGTGTTTAAACAAAACCGGTGGTGTCGGATTTAATATTTATTAAAACTCAAGCAAACAATGCAAAATGATGAAGTGATACAGCAGGATGATCTTGACTTTTGCACCTATTTAGGTCAAATGTGAGTCAGCAACACTTAAACTGTGTAAAAAATCAAACAGGTGCATTAAAGTAAGTCCTTCCTTCTTTGTTGGTGTTGCAGAATTAATTTAGGTGTGGCAACCATACATTCAGCTGCAGATTTTCTTGTTTTGCTAGCTGAGGAGTGCTCTGGTACCAAAATATTTAAGAAAATCAATATGGACAGTTCATGTTTGGTGCAACATTCACTTATTATACAGCCCTGTGCAATTTTTATGCTGCTGCTTTCTACGGTGATGACGCAGCATGAATCGAAACTTACTTCCCAGAGAATTCAAACAAACAAAAACCAAAAAAACAACAAAAGAAAACCCCTCAGCCCCATTTCTCACATACAGCACACACAGTTCCACAAACACACACCTACAAACATATACAGACACACAGTGACAAATCTGAGCAGAAATATTCGTCTGCTCTAAGTGCACTCATTGAGGAAAAACCTCAAGAATAATTTTGGGAAGAAACAACAACAAGGGAACCCTGAACATGCCTTAAAAATTAAGTTACATCTGAAAGCCTCTCACATGTGAAGGCATTTCTTCAGGCTATTTTTCACATACTGAGGGTATTTACAATGCCTAATTAGAACTGTACAGATCTGAAAAAGCACTTATTTGCCCATAGAACAAGACTTAAAGTTTTTAGGTAGTAATTTGGAAAGGTGTAAAAAAGTCACTGTCATGGTCAGCCAATAGTGGCGAATTAAATAATGTCCATATAGACGTCGTACTATCTGTTCTAAAGCAAGATACCTGTTGTTGTTGTGGTGATTTTTTAATCTTTGGATTTGGGGATGAAATTCTGAGTCTACAAACTGTGATTGATTGTTGTTGTCGAGCATCAACTCATCTAATGTGTGATGCGAGACCACGCCTCTTGTTTCCGCCTGGAGCAACGTAATTATCCACACTCGACCTTTTGTTTCCCCTGCAGCTACAAGTCCTCATGAGACACTCGGGGTTTGCGTTTGTCAAGCCAGGCCTGCAGCAGAGGGAAGTTTTTGTCCGTCCAGCGGATGTTATCCTCGATGATCTCGTAGGCCTGCTGGATGCACCTCATCTCTGAGCCCGTCTCCTCGGTCAGGGAGCTGAAGAAGCTTCGTACCTGAGCGCATGCAGAGGAAGGAGACTTAAATCCACATTTTGCCTTCTAGTACTCCAAGCAGAGTTCTTGTGGCTTTCAGTAGGTTAAAATACCATAGTTTTGAATAAAAGTACGTGTGGACACATAGTCGCCATACTTACCTCATCTAACATCTCCTTGGTAGAGTACTGGTTGGTAACTTCAGTCACCAAGTGTGCTATAGTACTGGAGCCGAGTTCAAACCTGTTGCATTAAAGCAAACACAGACACAATTCAAAATTCAGAATATTCAACTCTGTTTACATTTTTGTGTACAGTTTAAAAAAGGGAAACACTTTTTTTCTTTAATGCTTTTTAGGGGCGACCAGTAGCTGAGTGGTTTGGTTGCATACAACATGAGATCAAATGTGTCCCCAGTTTGACTCCTGGCTGGCTGGATCTTTAATATATGTCCCCTTTCGGTTCTACATAGTAATATCAACTAATTAAAATGTAACAAGTGATTGCATAAGTATTCACCTGCCAAATCAGCATTTATTAGATGGACCTTTGGACACATTTTCAGTTTAAGACTGCATGGATAGGCCTCAATCAGACTGGCACATCTTGACACCGCAATTTCACCCCGTTCTTCTTTGCAAAACTGCTCAAGCTCTGTCACGCTGAACAAGGATTGTGAGTGAACGCACAAATCCTTTTTTTTCCACACACTTTCTGTCTGTCTATATGACAACGCCCCTCAAACATCAGTTTGTGAAATCCAAAAACTTCTGTCCATTACTGTCACATTTACAGAAGCTGTTGGATACCAACTTTGTTTTAAAGTCTCTTTCTGGTCTTTCTGTTGATTTAACCTCTAAAAGCTCATCTCTGTGTCTCTCAAGTTGTGATATTGGAGTAATTCAGCCACACTGGAAACCAATTCTGAAGAAGGTAATTATACGGATAATTATCTTAAGTTAGTTACATATGAAACCCTGGCAGTCTGAATTCATAGTTTTGACATGTTCCAGTAGTTTTAAGATGGAAATGCTCAGCTACTGTGTTGACTGCTTATTTTACTCATGATATGTCTTCCAGTACATGAAAAGACACTATATTGACTTGTTAAGAGGGTTAAAAACTTAATTTTTATGTTTAAATCCTTAAATAATGTTATTGTTGTTATGATTGTACAACAGTAGGTGGCATTTTTGTGTACTATTTGAGTGCTAACTGTTGACTGTTCAGTAAAATTTTACACTGATGGCAGAAGCTTGACTTACTCCTACCTTATGAAAAAAATATTTAAATGGGTACAAAACTATCACTATACTATACACCGATCAGACATGACATTATGACCACCTGCCTATAATACTATGTTGGTCCCCCTTATGCCCTCAAAAATGCGCTGAACCATTGGGCATGGACAAGAGGACCTCTCAGGACGACCTGGTGCCACACCCCATAGGACACCCTGAGAGGTCCTATGCAGTGGGGCCTCTGTCAATCAAACTTGTTCCACTGCATCCTGTTGATGCTTGATCACAATGGGGTGTAGGAAGTTTGGAGGTCAAATCAACATGTTGGGCCATTGTCATGTTCCTCAACATGTTCCTGATTGTTTGATGTTTTTTTCATGTGTTGGGGGGCATTTTCCTGAGGGGGTAGGCCAGTGACATTTGGGATTTCCATTTGCATGAGGGAGTGTGCTTGTTCTGGGACAATGTTTATTTGGGTGTCTAAGTCTCATCAACACGGATGTTAAAATCCAAGGTTTTCCAGCAGAACACCACATAGTACCAATATGATACCAGTACCGGTCAGTGGTCATAGTGTTGTGGCTGATCAGTCCATCTCACAATAACACACTTGTTTATGGTAAATTAGGCTGATAAAATGGGTGTTGTACAACATTGAGGAGCTTCAAAATAAGTGCAAAATCGATACAACATGTGTGATGTGCTAACTGACTTCTTGATAATGGCGTGCCAGTGGGCTCGGAGGAAGTCCCAGGCCAGTTTGTAGCCATGTGGGTTCTTGCTGATAGAGACGACCACATCTGAGAGGTCCTGAGTCTTCATCAGCTCACCGCGAAGGCTCTGCTCCATCATCCTGCACACAGAAAGGGAACAGCAGGAGACATTACAGACTGTTTTCTTTAACTAGAGTTTGCTGTTCTACTCTCCATAATCTACACACCACTGAAGCTTGTCCTTCCGTGGGCTCCAAGCCATGGCAGTCTTCATGCGGCTCCGAACAGACATTTGCATGGAGTGGCGGTACTTCTCAAACAGGAAGTCCCACCCTTCTGCCGTTTGAGCCCCCGTTATAAACACAGCCATTGTGATGTCAACAGGGAGGCTAGAAAAAGAGAAGATGTTGAGAAAATCTGAAACAAGTTTGCTCTTCACAGACATCAAGTGCATATAAATACTGAAAGAACAGCTCTGTGGTCTTATTGAAGCTTATGACCTCTGACCTCATGTTTCCATCAGAGTCCTTCCACTGGTTAAAGAGTTGGGTGGCTTTCTTCACACAGGGAGCGTACTTCCTGACACAGGCAAACAGCAGCAGGTAGCTCCTCAACACTCGCTCAGAAACTGAACCAGAGTCGGTCCACTCCTGACGGTCGATGAGGCCCCGGAACAGATTGACAATGTAGCCCTGAGGGACACAAGCAGCCAGTGTTTAAATTACTGCTGACAGGGGTTGTCGGTTAGATTTACTGAACATGTGCAATTTTGCCATAAATTATCTGTTTTAATCATTTCTGAGATTAAAGTTTCATTTTGCCACGAATGGTTGTTAGTTGTGGTTCGATATAATGCTCATTTTCATTTTTGTATCATTTTAAACTGAAGACATTGATTTTTTTCACTATCGGTTTGACCTAACAAGCAGTATGAAGACCTGACTTTGGGTTCTGTTATGTTGTGGGTTTATTATTTTGGGCAATTTTTGTTTAAATAATTAATCATTTAATTTACTGATTTAAAGAAACATTGAAAATTATATAATTATATAAACATTATATACTATATTGCAAAGTAAATTAGTAATTTCTAAAATAAAACTCAATAATCTTATTGATGAATAATCATTATTTCATATAAAAAGTTGAACTTGTGCAATAATCTAGTTCAGTGCCTGTATAAACTGCAATAAGTTAACCGGAACATTCCATTCATACATTTAACATGCACAAAACATTGCTTTTCAGAATTTCTCAGTACTTGTTTAAGAAATAGTGAATCATAAAGGTTATAAGGTTAAATGCGTAAGGTTACCTGGGGAGTTTATGACTTCTAGTAGTGCTACAGAGCACTTTTTCATGAGTGGATTTGGTTTGTTGCGTGCACCAGCACAAGAATGTACATGTGTAACATAAAACATAACTCTGCCACCAGTGTGACACTATTTTACTGATCCACAGGTGGCAGTAATGTGTCAAGAGGTGTACCAGTAATAGAAAGGAAAAAGACAACTGTACACTATCAAACATGGAGGTGAACTATATAGGGTTTAAAATACCTAAAAAAAAAAAAAAATTCTGTTGTGTTTTCCTTACCTTATGTTTTCTCATTTCTCAAGACAGAAAGTGCAATCTGTCCATTACCTAAGGGTATGTTTTAACTAACAATTTGGATTTCGACAGTCCCAAAACCCTCCAAAGCAGCTGATGACATGAGCCTCCATTGAGAGTTTAAACGCTTTTAACGTGGAGACAGACTTTTAGGCAACATTTATTAGAATACTGTCTGTTAATGCCACCTTCACCAACCTTCATCTGGTTCTCTAGCGCCGCCATGTCTCTCTTCTCCATCAGTTTGTAGAGAGGTACGAGCTCTCCGAAGCCCTGAGTCACAGCCATGATCTCCGTCTCTCTGGACAGATACAGTGACAGTTCCAGAGCCGTGTCCAGCCTCACCTTCCCCACACTGCAAGACACAAGTCCGGCTTTGAATCAGCATTGTGCAAGCATTTTTTTTTAATTTGAGGCTAACATCATTGATTAGCTGACTGGTGCACATCAAATCTCACTTCAGAACTAAGAGTATTGACAGAACAATGCTGAATTTACTATCTAAACACACAAAATCTTTCCTTGTTTTGGACAAAAAGGTTGTATTCAGCCAAATTTGCTTCATGATGAATGTGAGCATCAGACTGCTTCACCATGTTATGTGATTATGTGAGCACATTCAGCTCTTAAAACAGACCTGACCAGCTGGAAGACGTTTTGGATGAGGCTGGCGCGATCGTTGCTGGTCAGAGCCGTGTGGTTGTGCTGCAGGACTTTGATGATGGAGTTCCAGCCATCGCCTGCATAGTGGACCATGTAGTAGCCACTCATGTCCACGTTGAACTTGACCCAGTCCACCTCCTCAGGCAGGTACAGGACATCTGCATGGGACGGAGGAGCAAAGACGAACTTTTAAGTGGAGTTACGGAGGTAAAATGTTGTGTAAGTGGACAAAAGAAACAAATATAGCTCATCTCACTGAAGCAAAATACTCACCAGTCTTGGTCTTGAGCAGAAAGCGGTGGATTTTGCTGGAGGTGCTGGTCATGTAGGTCAATGGGATCTGCCACAGGAATCTATCAGCACAAAATTTTCATTAAATTAAACATTAAACAATAAATTATCAAACTTATACAACTATTGAAGGTGAAAAACTAAACAAAATAAAAGTTGAAAATGAATGAAACAACATGTTGAACATTACAGTGATTGAAGACGGCAGGTTTCAGATACAGCTATACAACTACAGAAACTGTTCAGAAAATAAAGTTTAGCTTTTATTCAGGTCAGATGATGTAGCAGTTTTTCATTGAACTTAATATTTCATTTCAGCTACTACAGTATAAGCAGTATCTGAAAAGTCTTAATTTTGTCAGTGTCTGGTTGTGATGTAAAGAATGTTTTTTAAAATATACTTAAAATGCACCAAGGGGCACTGCTGCAATAACTAAGACTCCACACTTGTGTAATCTGCCGTAAGACTCTTAATCTGATGTTTTACCCTTCAGTGAGGGATGGATCGTCTGTCCTCAGGTATCTTTCCTGACTGAGTCTGACCTCCCGACCTCTGACCTCCACAGTGACCAGTGGGAAACCTTCCTGCAGCGTCCAGGTGTCCATGATGGCTCGAACGTCCAGCTCATCACCAGAGTGCCACTTCTGTGTACGCATGCACACATCCCAGATAAATTATTTAGCAACAAAGACAGTGACTTGTGGCAGTGCTGCATCGTGGCATGATTATCAGAGTACCTCATTCTATCACGTAAAACTGTGAGTGAATGTCTTGTGTGTAATTCCTCCGTGATTAATCAGACTTGCTGAGTTTAAAGAGCCCATATCATGCATAATTACATGATAATTACATGAGTTCAAAATTTTATTTTAGGGTCTAATGGAATATGTTTACTTTCTTTAATGTTCAACAAACACATTCATGCTTTCATGCTGCACAGTGTTGCAGAATCTCATCATCTCTTATCCTCCCTCTAAACCACTTCATTTTAGCTGATGTCTTTTTCAAGTTCCCCTCAAGAAAACCCGGCCTGCTCTGATTGATCAGCTGGAATTAGACTGAGAAGAAGCGCCACTAGTTAGGAAATAAAGGCAGTTTGCAAGAAAGCTGCTCATCCTTTGTTCGAGGCCACAGCAAGCTAACCGCTAGGCAGCTGTTGTGCAGATGGAGATACAAATAAATAACAAAAGAAAAGCCTTGACTTCAAATGAGGCGTTTCAGGCAGGGCAAGGAGCAGTGTTTATTTTTGCTGATAAGAATGAATCCATTTGGTTTGAAATTTAGGCTTTGTAAGTTTGCAAACCTTTTACATGGATAAAAAGCAATATACGAAACAAATAGGAAAACCCCAAAAAGCATAATATGAACTCTCTAATGTAATTAGTAGAGTCTGTCTGCACAGTCAGAGAACTTTGTTGGGCCTAATTGCTACCGATGATGAAAACTTACAGAGGCTCCAGACTGGAGTTTGCGTTTGGAGCAGAATTCTCTATGTTCAATTCGGCCTTCAACCAGATCGGAGTCGCAGATCTGTTGGAAAGAAGTACAAAATTTTTGCAGAAAATTAAGACAAAAAATACGGATATATTCAGCACGCTTTCTGAAACACACCAGGTTTCAAATTCCATAAACACAACTGTTCCTGCTACTTCAGGGTTACATGAGTACAAGCAGAGACCTGTCTGACAAGCTGAAAAACAGGAGACAACACAGATTTTAAAAGATCTTATAAAACAGTCTATTACTGGGATAAGGATAAATGCCAATACAAACAGTGCAAAACTGGTCAGTTTAAAGAAATGTTAGCAGCTGTATACTAGTTACATGACTTGCTATATTCATTAAAGCTGGCCGATTTTGCTCTCTAAACATAATCTTCATCACAATTTTCTACCTGCTGAGTGACCACTGACTAAATGAAACACACTGTTACAATAACAGCATTGTTAACTGTGCTTAGACAGAGCTTTAAGCAGACTGGTGGACTGAATTTGACACAAAATGTAATTCTTTAACTCTCAGTTTCGTACCCAGAGACATAAACACACACATCACTCACATTGGTCAGACTCTCCCACAGGTGGCTGTTCACTGTGTTCTGGTAGCTGTAACGTTTGAGGTATCGGATGATGCCAATTTCGAAGGCCTCTGGAGTGAGGAAGTCCCTCAGCATGTTCAGAATACATGCTCCCTAAAAATATTCAAATATGCTGAAAATCAACAATTCAAATGTATGTTGCATGATTAAGTACTTTTAAAAATCCTTCAAGAGTGTAACGCTGTGTTTTAACAGTGTACTAATTGTCTGTAAAGATACAATACCCTCTCTACAGTCAGTGCATCCAAAACAGATTGAGGCTGACCTTGTCATATGACACATCGTCGAACATCTCCTGGATCTGTGTGGGGTTTTCTACAGGGGTGGAGACTGGGTGAGAGGAGCTGAGGGAGTCCACCTCCATAGCCTCGAAACATTTCCCCAAGAAGAAGTCATCCTGGGATAAAGACAGGATGCAGAGGGTTGTTTTTAATGTGACTCTTTGTAGATATTCTGCCAATGTGCAGTAAATCATTCCTGAATTCAACTTTGCGAGAGAGAAATAAGGAGGAAGTATGAAAATATAGACTGTATTTTATGCCAGACTCATTTGTTTGTACTATTTATTTGTCCACGTGTTCTAAGATAAGTCATCTCTTGGTTTTTTGTGCTCAGCTCTCACCACTTGCAGTTCTGGGTAGGTGAGGTCGAGGGAAACATACTCCATGAACTTGGCGAAACCCTCATTGAGCCACAAGTCATTCCACCACTCCATCGTCACCAGGTTGCCAAACCACTGACAGGTAAGAAAACATAAAAGAGAAGTGTGCAAGAGAGAAATGCATCTTTAACTTTAGTCCTGTTAAACTGCACTAAACTGAAGCATGTTTTCTTTTCTAACTTGGCCAACTTTGTACAGAATGATGAACTGTGCAAACACATTGCAGACTGCTACCTGGTGAGCCAGTTCATGGGCGATGACTTTGGCGATGCCCAGTTTGTCGGAGGCGGAGGATCTGTGAGGGTCAAAGAGGAGGCCGGTCTCTCTGTAGGTGGTCAGACCCCAGTTCTCCATCGCACCTGACTGGAAGTCAGGGATAGCAGCCAGGTCTGCAGGGAGCAACACCGAGACTATGAATACAACTAAATATGGTGCATTCGTGTCACTTCATGGTACAACTTCTCCTCCGAAACATCTGCCAATACTATTTATGCTAGTGACATTTATACATGTTGCTGTGCTAATAGATGAAGATAAAATAAATCTTTATTGTCATCATTTAGCAACAACAAAAGGTACTTTAGAAGCTCTTTGGGTTGGCAGCATACAACAAAAGACAAAACAACAATGTCTTTAAAACTCTAAACACCCTAACAAATGTTTGATCTTGTCAGGACACAGAGCATTCGCACTGCTATAATTCCTACATTTAAATCTATATAATTTATTTATGCTGTTCAGTCAAACTGACCTCACACAAAGCAGTAAGACACAAAATAAGATGCAATCTTGAATGTCTGCACAAACATTTACGCTACAAACCACACAGTTTGCACAGGAGAATGAGAGATCATGAACTGACGGTGACTCTGACACTCTGTTTGTAGTTATTATTAGAGGGCAGGGGGTGCTTACTTGCACTAAATCTACCCTAAGGTAAGTAAAAGTCTAGTAAAGTCTAGTGCTATTGAGAAAAAATATGTATATTACAAAATAAAACTTTAACTATCTCAGTTCTTCAGGCAAAATCAACAGCAAAATCAACTTTTAGATAATAAATACAAAATAATTGTAATAATGTGATAATAACATGGATTTCCACTGACCCTGTTTAGGAAGCGGGTAAGGAATATCAAAATAGTCATCGTAGAAGTCCAGCAGCTTGACAGCAGCTTCCAATGCAAAGGCCGTCTGGTCGATCTTCTCGGGGACAGCATAGACTGAAATCTGATGGAAATCCCAGCAAAAACAAAGAGAGAAACAATTTAAATTAATGCCTAGCTTGTAAATGACTATTTCAAAAGCACTGAATACAGAAAATGTCTAGAAAATGTAAAACACTGTGAGGCTTCTCACCTCGACACCATGCTTGGTGGTTTTGCTCACAGACAAGAAGTCAGAAACAATGTAGGCCACCAAGTACGTGCTCATTTTTACAGTGGTGTCAAAGTAATCTTCAAGCAAACCGTCCGGCAGCTCCACTGTTTTAACCTGAGAAACCCAGGGGAGCGGTGAAACAAATGGGAAAAAAAAATAGGTGAGGTCAACAAAGTCGTTACAGACAGTGTGCAATGAATTAGTACCCTTTGATAAATTCATTATGTGGCTTTCCTGTAATGTTGCTTTTCATTTAAATCTAAAATTAGCTGTACTTAAAGTAAACTGACACCTTGGGCATGTTGGAGATGGTTATGTGTCGCGGCTCTCGTATGATCCGTATGGTGAAGTTGGCTTTGAAGGCTGGTTCATCGAAACAGGGGAAAGCTCCACGAGCGAAGGTGGCTTCAAACTGCGTCGATGCCAGGACCCTGAGAATGTTTTAGAAGATAAATTGCAGCAGAACAAAGCTTTGGCATCTTTCAGCATCAGTTAATTGCTATCAAACTGGCTGCAATTTCCACAAATTCAACTTTTTCTCTTATTAACTTTTACTGTTTATAATTAAACCCATGTTAAATCCCTTTTTAACAAGCTAAAGTAAGTCTCACGTCCTCAGAGTGTATGTATATTTCAAAAACAAGAGGAGGGCCTTTTTTTCTCTAGATCTCTAGACACAATGGTGACACATAACAATGTTTGAAAACAAAATAAAAACGGGATTTTGCAAAATAGGTGCCCTTTAAGGCTATATTTTCCATTAACTTGCTGCTTCCTGTTGCAAAAAAGTGATTATTAGGTGTCATAGCTTGTTACTTTTGTGTGTTTTGGTATTCTCTGTTCTCACTGAACCAATGCTGGAAGTTATTTTTTTAAATATTTTATTTTATTCAACAATCTGTATTTGCCTGACAGGGTTAGGGTTAATATACAATCAAATTCAGCTGGACAAGGCCACTAATCTTGTCACTGATGGTTTTTATTTATTGCTTTTACTCAAATGATGGTAAAATATACAGATAGGTCCTTTAAAAAGTGCAAAAATATAGGTTTCATGTTCTTACCGGACCTCCCCGCTGCTGGTTCGGTAGCTGCTCTTGTAGAAACCATGGAAGCTGTCAGACAAGTTGGCAGCGAACTTCAGCTGAACTTCATACTTCCTGCCTTTGGTCAGCACCGAGTCTGACAGCAGGGCGAGCTGATGGAAGCGAGGATACTCCAGGACCTGGAGGGGCTTCACTCCTTCAGGCGCCAGGAGCAGCGCACCAGATATCTCCAGGTGGTTGGAGTGGAGAATCACAGTGCTGGTGTCCTCATGCACTTCCAGCTCGATGCGGACAACACCGGTGAAGTCCAAGGTGGTCAAGTTGGGGTGGAGGCTCAGGTCGTAGTGGAGGGGCAAGACGGTTTTGGGAAGCCTCATGCGGTCCCAGGGGAAGGGCTGGCCGTTGGTGGCTGTTGGAGACTCTTTGGCTTGGTTTTGACTTGGTAGCTGAGCCCCAGATGAGGGAGGAATGGGGACGAAGAGCAGCAGCAGGAGGGGAGCCAACATGGTGTCAGTGAAAGAAGGAAATCCTCTCACCTGAAATATAAAAAAAACACAATAAAGTTTAGCATCACAGGGCCCAGGTCTGTTTCCTCAACCAACACAGAAATCTTGAAATCTGTCACACACTGAACAAACAAATATCCAACATCACCTTCTTTCCTTTGACTTTATTACACAGCTGCAGCATCGCATTGCAGCAACATCCATACAATCTACAAATTAAGCAAGTGGTCCAGTGCAATCTACACAGATGGCACAGCAGACGACTGCATTAATTATCATCTTAATATCTCCTGAGAGGTCACTGTCATCTTACGCAGCCTAATTAACCTAAATCAAAGTGAAATCATTGGGTCGAGCTCAGGCTGAACACAGCACCATCAGAACTGTCCATACATTTTTATTTTCAGCAAATGTTTCTTTTGGATGATTTTTTTTTGTGGATTGTCGCAGAACATTTTCAGTTTTGCAGCTTAAATACAGTAAAATCTGCATAAGCTAAGACGAGGTAAGATTGCTTTATTAATCTTAGAAGTTGCTCCCAATAGCAAGCTAACGCTGTGCAAGGCAGTTCTGTTGCCATTGGTGTGTGAACATGTGTGAATGGGTGAATGCAAAACACATTGTAAAGCACCTTGACTACCACTAAGGTAGAAAAAGGCGCTATGTAAGTGCAGACATTTTACCATATGTCTTGTTGCGGCTTCCAAAACAAACATTTTAGCCGCTGAGAGTATGAGGTTGGGTCCCGGGTTTGCAGATTTGTGACGCGCAAGGAGGTTATGAAAACAGATGCACTGAGATCCGAAGATGCTTTTGGTGCATTTATTACAAACAAACAGCTCAGAGCTATCACAGCGCAGCAAAGACGGATGAATGGGAAAAATGAAAACCAGCGGATTATACAGAAAAAAAATGAATGATGAATGAATGAATGGGTAGCGGTCAACAAAAACTACGGCTACTACCCAACCCTGACTCTCTCATCTGTCTCACAGGTGAGTGCACCCCTTTACACACTTTCATACGTGCACACGCCCACTTCCACGTCAACCACTGCCTCTGCCACACACCCACTCAAGTGCGCTGTGCACCTCATCTCCAACCTGTATGTCCTGCATGTCTCCTACATGTCTGTTTTTAGTTATGGTAGGAACGTTAGTGTTCCTGTAACCACAAATTAAACTGAAGTGAACATGGTCTACCAATGCAGTGTATTTGACTATAGGCCTATGTATAACTGGGATGTTGTATTATCATCAAACACACTGAAAATGTTTTATTACAAAAAACCAAAAGGCACAAAAAAAATGCACAAATAAAACAAAAATGAGAATGCTCATGACTTTCCAGAGTCTGTTTATATACACTGCTCTAAAGATTTAAGGGAACACATCACACACACACACACACACACACATGCACACAAACACTCTTTCATATACACTGTGTAGTTTATTGAGAACAAAATGATGTAAAAAAAAAAAAAGGACAGCGGAAACCAAAATTATTAACCTACTGAGGGGTGGGATTGCAGCATCACTTTGCAGCAACAGACCTGAACAATTCACAGATCACAGTGTATAAATTATTAAGTCCAACTACTTTTCTACTGAGGAAATAGTCTCTATTTCTACTGAGAGCTCTGATCTCACTGGATGATGATTCCCCTCCTCACAGATCCCATTTTAACCTCTGGTAGCGTCCCAGTGTAATTACTTTACAACTAACTGACAGTTAATCAAACTACCTGCCCTACGAACACACTGCAGGAACATGACAGAGCATTATCATGGCTGGAAATGCAACACTTTCGATTTCACACAAAGGTTCACTCATTGATTCTCACGATTGAACATCAGCAGGATTAAAATTTCACCAAAACCGAGGAGTTAAATCATCCATTATCGTATATTTTTTAATATGAGTCAACTGTGTGAAATATTTGCTATGAAAATGTTAAAGTTACCTTGTCGTCTTCTGCACGCACTTCCAGCGCGGCTAAGTCAGAAGTGAAAATGAAACCGACGAAGGATGAATTGCATGCTGGGAAAAAAAACAAAGGAAAGCTCCACTGCAGCCTGAGCTGAGGTGTCAGGTCTGTAGATTTTAGGTAGGAATTTAGATTTCAGTTCGTTTTTTTTTTTTGTTGTTGTTGTTTTTTTTTTTTTTTGCAGCTCAAACCTGCAGAACAGAGACTGCGAGAAAACACCAGACACGATAAAGAGTTAATAAGCAACAGGTTCTGCAGACTAACACCACTGGGTCATGTCATGTACACGGCCGAAAAAATACGCAAAAGCAACACTGACAGAAGGCAGCGAGGACAGAAACAGGAAGTTCCGTGTTGTTATGGTACGCAGTTATATGTTTGACCACTAGAGGGCGCCACCGCTTTAAATAACAGCGGTCCGTGTCTGCAGTTTTCTCAAGTCCCCACACATAAATGAAATATTTATAAAACTGTCTGAGATTAATTGAACTGAGCAGAATTAAGCTAAACAAAAAAATATATCACAAAATAAATAAAAATCTTCTCCTGAAGTCCATTGTCCCATTTTGAATACATAAAGTAAACCAGGGAAAGACACCCACCTTAAAAACACAGTCTATTCTCTCTGTAAATACCCATCCATCCATCCATTATCTAGACACCGCTTAATCCTCTCTAGGGTCGTGGGGGGCTGGAGCCTATCCCAGTCGACTCAGGCGAAGGCAGGGGACACCTGGACAGGTTGCCAGACTATAGCAGGGTATTTGCCCCTGTATATATATATATATATATATATATATATATATATATAATTATAGAATATCAATATAACACGTAGACACAAAAGTATGCCTAAGTGAACAATTCTAAGTTTTGTTAAAACAAAACTACATGTGTAATCTTTTAAAGAGGCTTCTTCCTGAGTCGTGGGGTAAAAAAAAACCCTTTTAAGTAATTTAACTTCACATGTCAATTTGAGCAATAGAAAAGCAATAAGACATAGGCGCAATACATCCGAGAAAATTAAAATTAAACAAACTAAAAAAATTTAGTAAGTAAGCTAAAATAGAAAAGTAAGAAGTAATGCTGGCAATGACATGTAATTAGTAAAGTAATATTACACATAATGAAATATGGCATATTTAATATAAGAAAATGAAATATTACACATGAAAAAATATTGCAAATTCAATTTAAAAATATTCATAATGAAATATTGCAATTTAGAAAATGATCAAATTTGACTTCATGAGTATAATATTACTCAAGTAAAAACATCTGAATAACAGATCAATTAAACAAAAGTTACAGTCGTTGCTACAGTTGTGGACACATGCAGAAAACAAGGCCAGGACACAGAGGAATGGTTAAAAAGAGAGTTTATTTTAACACATCAGGAAAATGGGGGCTCTAGGGCTTGAATAGGCTGGGTATGTTGGATAGGGAACCTGGGGCTGAGGGCCAAGCAGGGCAGAACTAGAGAAACCACAGAGCTGGGGTGGGCCAGTGATTAGAAAACCGAGGCAGGAGGCCTAGAAACTGGATCTGAGTCATTCGTGGAGCTGCAGCCACAGAACAAACAGGAGTTCATCAAAGCAAAATTGCTGACGGAACAGCGAAAGGACCAATAACCGATGGAAGCGTGACTGACTGCATGAGTAGAATCTGTTCTGGCAGAGCTCAGCATTTGAAGCAGGCTGGATGATCCTGATGAACTGCTGCTGCTGAGGTTCTGCTCGGGCTGCAACACACCTGCTTCCACTGCTGCAATAAAGCAAACCGATACCCAAAGAGGCAAGAAAGAAACTCGCTGGACCAGAGGCAGAAGCTCAAAGCATGACAGGATCAGGTTAGGATAGGTCCGAGTAACTGAAAAAATCACTATAATTCCAAAACACACATGCAGAAGAATGAAAGTGACATGTTTTTCTTGTTTAGCCCATTTTCCACATCGGATTTGATTCTTTCAAATTGATTTTTCTGCAGGACGATCATCATGCAGGTTGCAAATGATCCGGAAAGAGTAAGTCATGCATTAGCTCCAACAAAGATTGTATTCTTGTGGCACTTCACACTAAATGATTGTGTGTTAGAAGCACAAGGTTTATTATTTTTAGTCACAGACAATCTATATTGCCAAAAGTATTGGGACAACACTCCAAATAATTGAATTCAAGTGGTCCAATCACTTCCATGGCCACGGGTGTACAAAATTAAGCCCCTAGGCATGCAGACTGCTTTTACAAACATTGAGAAAGAATGGGTTGGTCTCAGGAGCTCAGTGAATTCAAGTGTGGTACTGTGATAAGTTGCCACCTGTGCAATAAGCATTCATGAAATGTCCTCGATACTAAATATTCCACAGTCAACTGTTAGTGGTATTATAAAAAAGTGGAAGCAACTGGGAGTAAAAGCAGCTCAGCCACCAAGTGGTAGGCCACGGAAAAACACAGAGTGGGGTCAGTGGATGCTGAGGTGCACAGTGCACAGAAATCGGCAACCTTTTGCAAAGTCGATAGCTACAGACCTCCAGACTTGGTGTGGTCTTCAGATTAGCTCAAGAACAGTGGTAGAGAGCTTCATTAATGGGTTTCCATGGCCGAGTAACTGCATCCAAGCCTTACATCACCAAGTGCAAAGCATCGGATACAGTGGTGTAAAGCACGCTGCCACTGGACTCTAGAGCAGTGGAGACGTGTTCTTTGGAGTGACCAATCACGCTTCTCTATCTGGCAATCCAATGGACGCGCCTGGGTTTGGCGGTTGCCAAGAGAACAGTACTTGCCTGACTGCCCTGTGCCAAGTGTAAAGTTTGGTGGAGGGGGTATTATGGTGTGGGGCTGTTTTTCAGGGACTGGGCTTGGCTCCTTAGTTCCAGTGAAAGGAACTCTTAATGCTTCAGCAGACCAAGACATTTTAGACAATTTCATGCTCCCAACTTTTTGGGAACAGTTTGGGGATGGCCCCTTTATGTTCTAATATGGCTGCACACCAGTGCACAAAGCAAGGTCAATGAAGACAAGAGCAAGGATGAGCAAGTTTGGTGTGAAGGAACTCGACTGGCCTGCACAGAGTTCTGACCTAAACCCAACAGAACATCTTTGGGATGAATTAGAGCAGAGACTGAAAGCCAGGCCTTCTAGTCCAGCGGGTCAGTGCCTGACTTCACAAATGCACTTCTGGAAGAATGGTCAAAAAATTCCCATAAACACACTCCTAAACCTTGTTGAAAGCCTTTCCAGATGAGTTGAGGCTGTTATAGCTGCAAAGGGTGGAACAACTCCATATTAAACCCTATGGATTAAGAATGGGATGTTATCAAAGTTCATGTGCATGTAAAGGCAGGCGTCCCAATACTTTTGGCAATAAAGTGTATCTTTCATTCTGAAAATGTTAGAATGTGACCTATTTGTTCAGTATTTTTATTTGCATGCTAAAAACTGTACTGTACATTTATGTTTGTCGTTGTTGTTGTTGTATGTAAGTCAATAAACTAACTATGAATGCAGTAAAGAATAGTTTCCATCCTGCCAAGCTTGCCTGTTTCAAGTGATTACACGTCCCTAAATTTGCAGAAGAATGTTTTTATCCATAAATTCACTTTAATGTTTTAATCTAATCTACTCATAATCGTTAAATATGTCCATTCTTTTATAAAGGATCACTTTTGTGACCAGATAATCACTTTTCAAATCATAAGCTCACAATAGAAACTATGCAGTTTCAGACAAACATTCATGTGAAGGCTGAAAATGAATGGATCTTCCCCGCCCTCACAGACATGCACAAAGGGATAAAGTCCATCCTATCTGCAAACATTAATGAGTAAACTTTACAATGACTGTCTTACGAGAGTTAACTTCAGCAGATGTGCTGGTGTTGCATTTGGGAATCAAATGCAAGGATTTTGTTTTAAATAAGTCTGGATCAATAAACAGGCCCAAGAAGCTCCTGATCTCTGTCAGGTTCAGGATTCAGGCTTAAAGAGGAGCTTGTCTCAGGGAGAAATAATGATCAAAGAGGCAGTGATCGGGGTTCTGTGTGGAGCGGTTGTACTGACCATAGGTATCCTAATAGGTCACTATGGTATCAGCAGCGGCAGCTCAGCTCCGTCCTGGGTGCAGGATGTGATGAAGGACGTGGATGAAAGCCTCATTGAGAAGTTCATGGCTGAGGTGGACAACATCCAGATTCAGGAAAACCTAAGGTGAGTCGATGAGTGATCGGATTTGGATTCTGTTTATCTCAAATGTGAAAAAATGTGAGAATCAGAAGTTGGCCATAAAATGTTATTTAAACTATTAAAACTGAAGATTCATCAGCACTTATGAGGTCTAAAGGGAACCATTTCACATTTCATAGGTTTTTCTGAGTTACTTAAAAATGCATGGTCATGAAAACTTGTGTTTTTTTTTATGGAATCATTTTAAAATTTTCACAGCCAACACATGACTTCTTCTTCCTCCACAGGGAGCTGACCAAAGTGCCCCATATGGCCACTACTGCTGGAGATGAGCAGACAGTGCAGTTTATGCTGAAAAGATGGCAGGACCCTGACACCGGACTGGATGAGGCCTGGAGAGAAGAGTACAAAGTGTACCTGTCCTTCCCTGACGCCAATAACCCCAATAAGGTCACTGTAGGTGAGTGGAATGGTTGTTAAATGAGCTGGAACCCAGAGAGTTTCATTTATTTACCAGCAGTCCGATGGGTTGTTAATTTCAGTGGACGCAGCCAACGCTGTGAAGCACTCCATCAGAGAAAGGGAGAAGCCTTACACTCCAGATCAAGAGGATCCTGAGGTGGTTCAACCGTATGCTGCATATTCACCTGCAGGACATGTAAAGGTAAAAATCTGCACCGCTTTGTATCCGAAACACAAAATTCATCTGTAAATATCTTAGTCATGTAATTTGATTAGACAAACTTAACCCTAACCCTGTAGTTCATACAGAGAAGTGATAAAAGTATTGACTTTATTGTCTATAAAATAGCTTCTTCATCTTTGCTAACCAACCAGAGTTAACCCAGGACTTAAATCTAATGCATGATAGAGGAAGGAACATTACAAATCGTAATAGCATCCATATAACTGTACACATTTGCAGCAATATAGCATCAAAAGAATCACTTTATTGCATGGTTGTGCACTGATACCTTTGTTTCTAGGTTTATTGGGTAATTTGGGTTTAAATAAAAATTCCTGAGAAGTAATTACAGAAACTATAAAAATCACATGATTGTCTCTATGGCAAACAGAATGAGCTGACTTTACTGCTATAACCTTTGAAGCCCCTTTCTAAGCTTCTCGTGTCTTCTGATAAGGACCATTTGTCTTTTATTCATTGTCATTGTAAGCTCTTTGGAATACACCCAGAGCAAAGTATATGTTTGACTCTTACAGTGACCTTAAAATACTTTAACCCTCAGGTGTCAATTTAAAGACAATTTAGGACCAAAATGTCAATGTTTAAAACATTGTCAAAAAAGGTATATATTAATATAATTTTTTACTTTTAACAAGTTTATTTTAATCTACAGTGCATCAGTTCTAAAAATAACAACCAAATATTCATTCATTTTCAGGATTTTAACTCTTCATATGCCAGTTTGTTTACATGACGCCATTGTTGTTTTATTATGAAAAGAACACAAAAATGACCTACTTTCTATATAGTAAGTGCAAAGTGAAAAAATGTTGTTATTATCATTTTGATTATCACAGTTTGAGATGTGTCAATGATTAGTACTAACATTGATTCTAAACCTTTTGAATGTAGTGTCAGATTTAAAAACAAAACTAAACACAGTTGGGGCCTCGACAAAAAAAACTGCCTAATGTCATATATTATTACGATTTTCTATCTTTCTTTTTAACCAAAATCTGTGCTGATCATAAAACCAAATATTCATTCATTTTCAGGATTATACTGTAACTCTTTAAATACCAGTTTGTTTACATGATGTCTCTGTTGTTGTTTTTAATGAAAACACACACACACACACATATATATATATATATATATATATGTGTGTGTGTGTGTGTGTGTATTTTAATATATATGACAATATTTAATATATGACAATTTTTTAAACCAACATCATTCCTGATCATAACTACCAATTTTTAAAAATTAATTTTCCAGATTTTAAACCTTTAAATGCCAGTTTGTTTACACAATGCCATGCCATTGTTGTTGTTGTTGTTTAAAAAACAATGAATTATTTTCTATATAATAAGTGCTACGTGTTTTTAAGATTATCATAGTCTGGAATGTGTCAATGATTAGCACCACCACTGATCATACACCATTATTTATTTTTTTTACAGTGTCAGATTTTTAATAGAAAACTCACACTTGGGCCTTAAGGAAGAAGAATATCCTCATCCAGAAAAAATGCCATAAAAATGTTGTACATTGATGAATGAAGTGGTACAAAAAAGGACAAGAGTGGAGGAAGGTTTAATTCATGCAGTATATGTCTATATAAAACCTTTAAAGGAAAAAACTAAATAAAAATCTGAGTTTAGAAATATGGAGAAAGGTCCAGATGCAGGATTGCAGACCCTACAAACCCCAACACACAGCAACCTTCACGACCACCACACTAACTTCTCTGCACGACACACCATTCCTACGAATCTGCTCCAGCTGCATCTAGACACATTTGGAAATACTCCCAGATGTGACAAAAAGGCAGGAAAATACTTCATGTAGAATGCAATAAATGTTAAAATGATTATATCAGGACACAATAAGCAAATGAAACGAAGACGCTTGATAGAATTAAATGTTAAAAAGCACGACAAGATTGATTTTTTTTTTTTTTTTTTTTACTGTTTCACTCTTTAGTAAAGGTTGGTTTACTGGCTGGTTTGCTGGTGCCACAATAATGTATTTCCTATCAGATATGGCATCATCACAGCTAAAACCTCTTGAATGCCTTATCAAGTACTGATAACATCGCAAGTTATTATGCAGATTGAGTTACTAAACCAACAAGAACCAATCAGTTAAGAACCAAAATGACTCTGTAATATGTAACATTACTGTCAGTGCTCATCTGCTTCAAGGAGAGGAGGCCATAATAAAACCGAAATAAAAGAGGAGGCGGTGATAAGGAATCACATAAAGATGCTCAGTGCTGTGTTAGCCTGATCCAGTGTCATAAATTGGAATAAAATGACTGTAAGGATTTAAAATTGTGTTACCAAATGATCAAATCTAATATTCATATAGGCATCAGTTCATTGGATTATTGTTTGAGTGTTGATCTTTCTAATGGGTTTTTTAGGGGAAACTGGTTTACGCCAATCAGGGGAAACCAAGTGACTACGAACATCTGAACCAGACGCTGGACCTCCGAGGAACCATCGCCATCACCAGATATGGTGGAGCAGGAAGGGGAGCTAAAGTGAGCGGCACATTGCATTGTTTAGTGGTTTTGTGGTCTTGTTTCTGTTGTTGTTGTTGTTGTTGTTTTTAATATTTAAAAAAATATAATTGCAAGATAATTTCAGCTTTGAGAGTTTTGGCAAGTGTAGTCGCTTTACTCAACACATCTAATCTTTTTAATCCTTTAATCCACTTTTTATTGCAACACTAAAGCCTGTGGAGGACAAACATCTTCATTAGTTTATGGTCCTACAAAGCCAAGCCAAGGTGTCTCCCAGGCACTGTCAGACCATATATGAACCGAAGGAATAAAACAAAACTTTAAAATGAGGTTGTTTTTAAAGCTACGCTCTGACTCTCAGTGAGGAAACTCATGATGCATGACTTTTATAGATAACATAAAATGGTCGTTCTGTTAAAAGAGAGATTTACGATACGTTATCACAATCGCTGACACAGTTACTCTTCATAGCGCACTGTGTAAGTAGAACATGCACCTACAATAACATTTTCTATCTTATATCAGCAACAGGTTGTTTTTCTAGCAAACAAAATCCCCGGATGAGTGAGCAACAAATGTAAAATTGAATATGCACAAAAATTAGTGTTGGATGAACAATGCAATGGACTGTTGCCGGTGTCACTCTACAAGCTCTAGGTCATTTTGTCAGAAATTTCTACTTGAAAAAAACATCGAAAAATTCAGTTGGTAACATCTCCACAGCAAAATTAGGCTTTATGGATCAGAGACACTTGGAAAAATTTTGTCTGTTTAAAAAAAACTCCAGAAAAAAATACATTTTCACTTTAGTCTCATAAACCGTGACACTGAATGTTTTTAAAGCTCTTAACTTTTTCATCCATTCCAGTCATACAGGTGCAGCTCATATGATCAGCATAAGAAAAAGTTCAATACAAGAGAAAATTATACATATTCTAGACTCATTACACATAAATGGAAATATTTCAAGCCATACATGAACATACCTTTCAAAGTTTGGATATTTCTGCATCATAAATCCATTTTTTAAAAAATATTCTAAAATTTTGAGATTGATTTTGGAGGGTTCCATGAGTTATAAAGCGTTATCATCAAAACAAATAAAGGCTTTGAAATATACAATAACAATTTTCGCTTTGAGCAATGTATGATGAAAAATATTGAACTGTTTCCACCATATTCTAATTATGTAAGATACACCTGTAGTACTACTAACTGACCTCTGCAGTGAAAGTGTCATGCTTGCAGTCTTAAAAATGGATGATGTTTTAATAACAAACACATCCTCGTCCCCAGAAAGGATTAGTGGCAGTTGAAAAATGGTTCTACTGGTATGCTTCCTGGTTGAAATGCATGTTACATTGAGGTTATTGAACAGATAAACTTGCAAAAAAAAAGCAAAAATTCATTCAAATTGTTCACCAAATGCTGTATGTTTCCCATCCAGGCCATCAATGCAGCCCCGTACGGAGTCGTCGGTGTGCTCGTCTACACAGACCCTCTGGACATCAATGACGGCCTCATGTCGGACGCCAGCGAGACGTATCCTCACTCCTGGTACCTGCCGCCCTCTGGTGTGGAGAGAGGCTCCTTCAACAGTGACTTTGGAGACCTGCTCACACCTTACCTGGCTGCCAAAGGTGTGTAAAAATGGTTGCACTTTGGCTCCAACGCCATAGCAGGAAGCACTTTTACAACAGCTTCTAGTCAAGTTCATGTTAAACATTCAATCTTAGTACCAAACTTTTCTATGAATTCTTAAGAATAGTCACGTACTTTGCAGAGGAAACCTACAGAATCCCACCCAAGGATATCACAGGGATCCCTCCCATTCCAATTCAACCAATCGGATTCGAGGACGCTTACATATTAATCTGGTTTGTGATGAGACAAATCTGATTTTAGAACAGATACAGGTCAAACTGTTTAGTTATGGCTTTAATCCAGCCTATTTTTCTCACTCGATTGATTATTTCAGTCAATTGGATGGAGACGCAGCTCCAACTGAGTGGCAGGGAGCCTTCAACTGTACCTACAATTATGGTGGTCCGGGGTTCAAACCAACGTCTGCTTTCAACAACAGGTTGTCAATAGTCCATAAGTTACTAACTTTCTAGAGATCACAAAATAAATGATCTTTTCCTTTTTCTGTTGCATGTTTTGTCTCTTTACTTGCTGTATTTTGATGTTGCATTTCAAAGCTCCACTTATTTCAATGATCCAAATAGATATAATATAGATTACGAAGTGAAAATGAAATTGTAAGTCAGTCTGATTACATTTCTTCCATTTAAAAGGACATGTCAGAGCTTTTACATCTGCATTTCTTATTAGATTTTTCTAAAGACATCCTGTTTGAGGTGTACCAGCAGCATTACAGAGAAAACCCTTACATGCTGCTCTTCCTTGTTGCTTCTCACTTCGGAACTGAAACCTCTTTTCCAGTGATGTGAAAATGGACATCTACAACCATGAAGTGGTGAAGAACTCCGCTAACGTGATGGGAGTTATCAGAGGGAGTGTGGAGCCAGGTGAGACCAGTGACTAAGTCCAAATTAAGTATTCATTATCAACTGTTTTGTACTTATTCTGCTCCGTGTGTGTTCACGTCCACAGACAGGTATGTGATCTACGGGAACCACAGGGACAGTTGGGTTCATGGTGCCATTGATCCCAGCAGCGGGACGTCAGTAATGTTAGAGTTAAGTAGGGTTCTAGGCAGGATGGTCAAACAAGGTGAGGAGACTCATAGATGGAATTAATAATAATTTTATTCACAGTGCTGGATAAAGAGTTCATCTCTGTATCCTTCTATGGCAGGCATATGGAGGCCTCGGAGGTCCATCATCTTTGGAAGCTGGGGAGCTGAGGAGTTTGGACTCATCGGGTCTGCAGAATACACAGAGGTGAAGTTTGGAAATAATACGTAAATTAAACTCTTACTGGTTTGATTTAAAGCATGGCTATGTAAATCGTGAAAGATTCTGTAATGGAAGATGACACAGTAAGGAATAAAATCCACACTTTGGCAATGAACACTCAAGAGTTTTTACAGGAACGGCTGTTCTTGGTTTGGCGTCACATCCAGTTAATTTTAGTAAACTCTATGTGGGTATTCCTACACACTCAAATATCAAAGGTTTTGGATCAGGAAAAGAGTTAATGCAACAGTTATTACAACGTCTGGTGAAACTGTGTGCAAATGGCAAACTCTAATAAAAGAAGGGAATTAGTTTTTACTCTAGAATTAATTGTATTATAGACAACCATTTTCTTAATAATCGGTAGCATAAACTCAAGTTTTTAAGGACTTGGAATCCTGACCTCAAAGTGTAGAAAATTTAAGCTATCAGCCCAATTTAAATAATTTACTGCAAGTTGAATTTTTTTTTAATTTAATTAACTCAAACATTTCAGTTTCAATTTCACACAGTAGTAAGTTGGTTTTAATTACCAGCGTTGTTATGTCAACACAGCTCATCAAAACTGCAACTGAAAAGGTTTATCCAAATCAATAACTTGAATTTTTGTCTTGCAGCCATGCATTAAGTGGTAGAAAGAAATCCCCTGAAATACTTTGAAGAGTGCAGCCCACACATAACAGAATCATTTCACTTGTCTACTTGTATTGGTTTGAGTCCTGCTTTTATACTTAGAGTGACGAAAATGACCTTGATCTTGTGTCTCCTTCAGCAATACTTCGCCAGGCTCAGTGAACGCACGATCGCTTATATAAATGTGGACATAGCTGTCTTTGGTAAGAAGCTCCACATGTTCTACCTGACAGAATTAAATGGAAATGCTTTTTTAAAATTGAGGCTTACAACACACAGAGCTCACAGAAACAGAATTTTATAACTTCATCATTTTGCTGCTGGCTGTTGCCTCAGTTCTTGGGTTCAGCTGTACATATTCACACTGAACTAACTAATTCTAGTTCTTTTGTACACACTCAAGGAGAAATAATATGGAGAAAAAAAAGAATTTCTGCCATTAACTCACCTAGTAGTGTTGCTGATCTGAAAGAATCCTTTTCTTGAACTCCTCAGCCAATGCCACCCTCAGAGCTTCAGCGATGCCATCACTACAGAATGTTATCTTCAAGGCTTCAAAAGAGGTGGGCTCTTTAAAAAAAAGCTTTTAGACTTGAACCAAGCTAATGTCCAAGAATCTATCACATCAAAGTACACACGTTTGTTGAGCAGGTCAGCGCTCCTGGAGAGGCCTCATCTGTGTACGACGCCTGGATGCGTCATACCAACAGGACAAGTCCGACCCATGGGACCATTCCCAGGTAGCAAGCTACAGTGACGCCTCTCTGTTTGTTTGTTTGTTTGTTTGTTTGTTTGTTTTTTTACCCGCATCTTGTACTGCATCTTAGAAAAACAGTTATCCAGGTTTTTACCAGAAGTTTTCCTCTGGTGAAACATGTTGCTGCTGTTTTTGATGTGCTAGAAGATAAAATGGGCAGTCAACACCATGGCTGAGCATTTCCACCTTAAAACTGTAGTGCACCAGTGATAGTCTCAAAAACACACATTCAAACATCCGGGGTGTCATATGTAATAAACCTAAGAAACCAATTCAGTCAACTTGCATGCGAATTAACACAGCATTACAACTTGTCAGGGTAATTTTACGGTGTTTATGCAGAATCATAGGTCAGCTGGTGTGCTCTAGCTGCAGCATACATGGGAGGGGTACATGGAGAAAGAGGCTTTTAAGATCTGCTCATTCGAAATGAATTAACAGAGTAGAGTTACATCTAAGCCCGCTGAAAGCAAAAAGGGAATGCTTTCATGGAAAAAAAAAACATTATATGTGACATGATTGATCTACACTAAGATGCTTCATCTGTGATCTTTAGTCAACATGTTTTTGGGGAAGCTACAGGCAGATTGGACATTTGAAACAATAACGTTAGCTGTTAAAATCCTGGATTAGTTGAGACACTGTGACTAAGAAATGGAAACTCTGAAAGGAAATGTCAGACTCAGAGTCAAGTGGGCTCTGGATTAGCCAGTAAATGGACAATTTTACCATCTGGATGCAAATGTGTGAATCTACAATATAGACACATATCAGGTATAATACTCCTTTGTTACTTCTCATCTGTAGTATGTGATCTTGACATATTAAATTACTTAGCTGGCAGTACATTGTTAAATAGCTGCACATTCTTGTATTTTTAAAGATGCTGCAAATCATTGCGTTAAAAGTGCAGCTTTGTCAAGATGAGTTATACCTTCGAAGCAGGATGTGATTTATTGCCTGGCTTGTCTGGTGGTTTGCATTAATTATACTGTATGTGTCCTAACAGATCTGTCACGCTCTCATTAAATAGAGGAGATATTTCATGCTTTCTGTCTTCCTTCCACAGGCTGGGATATCTGACAGGAGCAGGAAGTGATTACGCTGCCTTTGTGCATTACCTGGGAATCTCTTCCATTGACATGTCCTACACATATGACAGGGTAATAAAACCTTCCTCATTAACTCACTGTGTGACATTTAGACAGCATAATACTCCACAGCATCGACTTCAGAGCTTTGTAGTGCATGTGCTGAATCCAGTAGCATGTAGAAAATATGTGTAGGAAAAAAACTTTCTTAAAAATTTTATTATAAGAAAGTTATAATATGATATACTTTAATTCTTGCAGCTAAAAAATATGACCAAGTCGGAACAACAAGCACAACTGGATCCTAACTGTGTTGCCTTGCTGCACAACTTGCTGTCTGATTTTACCTCTCATTTAAATTAAATGTGTCCAAAAAGAAAAGGTTTTTTTGGGTGGTGGGGGGTTAGGAAAAGCCAGAATTGAATTAAACAAATTTAATCGATCTTGTAATTCCTATTATATGGGTGTGTTTCCTCGTACAGAGTAAAACAAACGCTCGGATTTACCCTGCTTACCACACAGCATACGACACTTTTGACTACGCCTCAAAATACATTGATCCTGGTAAGGGATGCTGTTACTTTCTAGCACTTCTTTTACAGTCAGTCAGCTGAAAAAAAAATCTCTGTTCAACCTACTATTCATTATCAGCTTGTTTTTTCCTGTTGTCAGATTTGACAAAAGAAAAAACAGCATAACACTTTCCTGAGAATTCCTCTTGTTTATAACATCTCATACCACTCCCTCTTCCCCTCAGGATTCGTCAGTCACCAAGCTGTCGCCAGGACTGCAGGAAATATCCTGATCCGATTGGCCGATAGTCTGCTGCTGCCATTAAACTGCAGCGACTACGCTGAGATCCTGGAGGACTACCTCAACACAGCAGTGACCCTGTATCAGCCGCAGCTTGAAGCTCATAAGATCTCCATTGGTAAGCACAAGACAGCTACAGATGTACAGATGGGAATGTTAGGAATATGAAAGTTCTATCTTTCATATCAGCTAGAGGGATTAATGTCTCATTTGGGGCACTAATATTTCTATGATGTTACGTTTCACTTGAACATTATACAAAATGCCTCTTGTAGCAGAAATACCATCTACAGACGGGTGGCAAATTAAAGGAAAAACCAACATTAAATGTCTTAGCACGGTGTTGGGACATCATGTGCTGCCAGAATAGCATCAAAACTCCTTGGAATTAGTCAGTAAGTCTTGTATTATCATCCTGAAAGAGACCACTTCCATCAGGATAGATTACATTGAATAATCACATTGATATGTAGTGACTCTACTCTCTAAAGGAGACAAGTAGACCCAAACCATGCCTGCAAAAAGACACTTACAGCATAACAAAGGATTCTCTCACTGAATGGATCAAGGGTTTTGTTTTTTCCCCGGATGAAATCTTACCTGTGATCTGTATCTTATTCCAGAACCTCTGAAACGTGCAGTGACCATGTTTCGCACTAATGCTCAGCAATTGGACAAAACTATTCACAGTTCAGACCTGGCAAATGAAACGTAGGTACACACACATCCATCCAGAGACATTTTGTTTTCTTCTTCACCATCCACAGAGAAAATAACACCAACCCCTTTTTCTCTGTGCGTCTTTTCTCTCAGGCCACTGAAGGTGCGAAGGATCAATGATCAGCTCATGTTGCTGGATCGAGCTTTCTTAGACCCTCTGGCCTTCCCAGATAAATATGCATTCAGGTAAGAAGGCGATGTGGTGGCTGCATGGCCCTGGGGAGTGCTAGGTGATGTATGCAGAACAAATGAGGCTGAAGAAAGACTCAAAGAAATGGGAAGTCAGTAAAGGTCCATTGCTAATTGTAATTTGTTGCAGTAGTAACCTGGAGACATTATCATAGCTACACCCACTGTTTTAATGATGCCCTATAATGAAAATCAATTTTTTAATTTGTTCACATGTCCTTATGGGTATGTTTTTTATATACACAAGAAGATGTATTCTGATTGAAATAAGTAGTCAAAGCCATGGCTGAGTATTACCACCTTGAAACTGCAGTGTACCAATGACGGTCGTAAAAACACAGATTAAGACGTATGGGGTTTCATATGTACCAGTAGCTAATCCTGTCCGGCCAACTTGCGGGCTGGGGCTTTAAACTTATTCTTCATCCATATCAGTTTCCGATTGTAACATGTATGCCGGAATATTACTACAACTTGCATTGTGTTGCATGAAGTAGTTATACAGTTTTTGAGCAGAGTTGTAGGTGAGCTGGTGTGCTCCTGCTGCAGCAAGTGAGGAAGAGATACATAGAGAAAGAGGCATGGGCTTTACTGATCTGCACAGATCTATGAAGGAACCAACAGTGTAGAGTTACATCTAAGGAAAGCTTAAGACAGAAAGGGATTATTTTCATAGAAAAAAATCTAAATGTGTAACTTTGACACACAGTAATGAGTTGGGGGGTTTAATAAATGACAAAGAGGGACTTTAAAACATTCAGATTCAAGAAGAGAAAGGTATTTCTGCAGGACATCCTAATGCCATTGAGGTTGGTATGCAGTGTCATTAAAACTTACAGTAACAGAAGTTAATATTGACACAGTATGATAAGCAAATAACAGGACTTGAAGTGTGGTAAGTGTTGCCACTGCAAATAAACTAATGGACACTGAGAAGTGGATGTAAATGCAAAGAATAAAGTAGCCTCTAGCATAGAAATATTTAAAAGCCACACTGGTGACAGGGTTCTATGGCCAGTCACAGCAACTTCCTGCTTCATTATGACTTTGCAAATCTCACATCATTCTTTAATGTGTGTTACACAGGCATGTTATCTGGGCTTCAAGCAGTGCCGGCAAGGCAACTTTCCCAGGTCTGGCTGATGCTTTCGCCAAAGCTGAGTCATCAGGACTGGCCAGCGACTGGGACAAAGTTCATTATCACCTGTCAGTGGTGAGCCAAGCCATTGAAGGAGCTGCAAGCACACTGGCTGATGTCATATAGACACAAATCAGGAGCAAGGCACTTCACTAACTTAGGAAATAAAAGACAAAAAGTCCTGATATGCCGTGATGAGACTATGCATGTATGGTAATACATAAGGGGAATGGCAATCAATAAAGAAAGCTCTTCAATAAGAATAAAAATGAATGATGTTTTTTATCTTTGTCAGGGGTCAGAAATATTTAAATAAGATACACCGATCAGTCACAACATTATGAGCACTGACAGGTGAAGTGAATAACATTGATCATACTGGTACTATGTGGTGTTCTGATGGAAAACCTTGGATTTTAACATCCTTGTTGATGAGACTTAGACACCCAAATAAACATTGTCCCACAACAAGCACACTCCCTCATGCAAATGGAAATCCCCCATGTCACTGGCCTACCCCCACAGGAAAATGCACCCCACCACATGGAAAAAACATCAAACAATCAGGAACATGTTGAGGAACATGACAATGGCTCAACATTTTGATTTGACCTCCAAACTTCCTGCACCCCATTGTGATCAAACATCAACAGGATGCAGTGGAACAAGTTTGATTGACAGAGGCTCCACTGGACAAGCCAGAGTACCCAAAGGATCCAGTGCCAACATCCTGGTTCCAGACCCCATAGGACACCCTGAGAGGTCCTCTTGTCCATGCCCAATGGTTCAGAGCATTTTTGAGCACATAAGGTGGATTGACACAATATTAGGCAGGTGGTCATAATGTTATGTCTGATTGGTGTTTATCTTATTCATTAAAGCACTAAATAAACGAGGAACCACAACAGCTAATGCTAATACACTTGTGACAGATGTGGCAGTGGTGACTAAAGAGTCAAGTTATTTTTTCCCTCTGGTAACAAAAGAAAACACTGGAACAGATTTTCTTTTGGGTATCAATGATGGATCCTTTGATCCTGATTATGTCCAACTTAAAGCAGCTTGTGGATCATCATTATTTTCACATTTCTAAGCTCAAACAATCAATGACGGAGAATAAGACAAGACACTAAGCAGTTTTACCTCTGAGCTACTCAGTGAGAAAGCAGACAGACACTGCAGAGACGCTGAAGGAAAATGGTGCAGTGTAAATTTATGATCCAGAGTATATGGATAAAGACCATCATCAGTGTGGTTATTGGACGATATAATGGTATTCAGAGGGATAAAGACAGAGAGATTGGTGCAAAGGTTTGCTGGATGAATACAACATGCAAGCTGTCAGAGAATATCTGGCAACCGGTACCAGTTAACCCTTAAGTGTTCAGAAGACATGAGGTGACTAGAGACTAAATCATGTAAACACACTGCAGATGCAAAAAAAAGCTAGAAAATTTTGTCAGTGGGAGGTTCGTTTTGTTTTTTAACAGCACTGACAAACTGCTGCAGTCCCAGAGCTGAAGCCACAGTACTGAGTCCCTCCACATGGGGTCAGAAAGATGCTTTGAGACTGAGTTAGATTGCAAGTTTTGGTTGCTGCCACACCAGAAATGACAGTAGAAGCTGTCAGCTTCATCAAATCCACCATCTGGAAAGGTAATTCCACACATCCACTTGTGTTATAATAATGCTTCCAATAATTGGCTTAATTAATAACCTTGTATAATGAAAAACTGCAAAGTAACAGTAAGAAATCTAATAGAGAAAATTAGAAAGAAGTAGCAGCACAAAAAACTGCCCTTGTATGACTACAAAGGTTCTCCTTCTTAACTTTCTTTTCCTACCCAGGCTCTCTTGTAAACACTGGTCTCTCAGGGATTACTGGTTTCGTCGAGGCCCCTCCACTCTGGTTGAAGTTTACAGTGTCAGTCACGCCCATCTGAGCCCTTTGAGCTGCTGTACTCCACACTCCACACTCCAGTGGTTCAAGTGCGGCTCAGTACATGAGCTTTTCAAATAATGACAACATGTTAAGTGGTTCTCAAGATCTAGATGTAGCTGATGTTCATATTAAATCCCTCTAATATTTAGTCTTTGCAAATCAAAGATATAAGCAGAACAACAACACAAATTGTCTGCTCACAGCACAGCATCTACACACTACGACCAAAACCTCTGTTTGGCCAAGTGTGAGTTTGTCATGACCACATATACCAATCATTATGACCACCTGCCTAATATTGTGTTGGTCCCCATTATGTGGTCAAAAATGCTCTGAACCATTGGGCATGGACAAGAGGACCTCTCAGGGTGTCCTATGGGGTCTGGAACCAGGACATTGGCACTGGATCCTTTGGGTACTCTGGCTTGTGCAGTGGGGCCTCTGTCAATCAAACTTGTTCCACTGCATCCTGTTGATGCTTGATCACAATGGGGTGTAGGAAGTTTGGAAGTCAAATCAACATGTTGAGCCATTGTCATGTTCCTCAACATGTTCCTGATTGTTTGATGTTTTTTCCAAGTGGTGGGGTGCATTTTCCTGCAGGGGTAGGCCAGTGACATTTGGGATTTCCATTTGCATGAGGGAGTGTGTTTGTTGTGGGACAATGTTTATTTGGGTGTCTAAGTCTCATCAACATGGATGACAAAATCCACATAGTAGTAATATGATCAATGTTATTCATTTCACCTGTTAGTGGCTTTAATGTTGTGACTGACTGGTGTATATAAAGTATATATTTTTAATGTTTGATTTGCAAAACCTCAGAGCTACAAGCACTTGAACATGAAAACCAGACCTCACATCACAGGGCCAGAAAGGTAAAATGTTTTCTACTGCAGAGAGAAGCAGCTAATGGCCAGAAAAAATTTCACGTTATTTTGTGTTACAGCACTAACATCAACACGCCCTCTGTGCTTAATCTTTAGTAAACATTATGACTGTAATTACATTTTTTGATTTAACATATTAATTATCAGGTGAGCTGTTGCTTGCATCTAACAGCAGGGCCATTTCAGACAGTGAATTTTGTTCAGTTTACTGACCGAAAACTAAGCTATGTAAATTCTCTCGGCTGAATTTAGAGATTTTACATTTTCAAACCTGACATTTTTTTGTATTTTAACCCTCCAAAAACACACATCATATCTGGTAGGCCATTTAAAGGCTTCAATTTATATCATAGTGTGACAGATTCAGAAAACAGAAGTATCTTGGATCATATGTAAAACATCTGCATCCAGTAGGAGGCAAAATGTGAAAAATAGCTTCAGCTGCGTAGCTGTCATCAGAATTTTAAAACTTAACTGATGAAGTATAGATTTTCAAAGTTTTGCTTATTTCGCTGTGCAAGTCATCGTTTGCATTTACTTTGCACGTATAGATCTATCCTTTGAGGGTGTAAAATCTTGCATCTCTGTTTCATTCAGATGAAGCGTTTTTCCCTTCACCATTTCAAAGATGGTACATTTCGCACACACATGCTCAAATGGTAAAAAGCATCTCATGATGAGTGAACTGAGTGAGCCGAACCGAATGACAGAAATACATTATTCATACATTATTACAGAAACTCTCCATGTTTCTATTGTATCACTTAACCATCATGAAATTAGTGAAGGGTTAAAGATGGTTTAAATAAACCTGAGATATGTAGATGTTTCTCAGTATTTTTAGCAGGGTAATAATTATAACCATGATTTTTTTTCCTTTGGCAATGCTGTGTGATTTACATATTTTGACATTAATATTAGCAGAACTGCCCAGATCAGCCAAACATGGTCTGTTCTTAGCCACTGAATGGTTTCAGTAGTGCAGCAGAAACCAGGACGAAAGCACATCATAGCTCAAAGGGCTCTCTCACGCAGGTTTAAAATACAAATTGCAGGAATTGAAATTGAATTGAATCCTTTTTCTCATGCCTTCTTTTGCAGTTTATAGTCAGCTGCCTCTTTTATCGTGTTATAGTCCTGAGTTTGTGATGAACAATGGCGCTGACATAATATGGCAAATTTGCTTTCATGAAAGCTCACGCACACACATTCAGGGAAGCTCATGCTATTTGTGCAGTAGATAAACAACTTACGTAATTTGGATGGAACATTGCTTTTCTTTGTGAGCTGATTTTGTTTTCATTTATGCTTTTTCATTGCAGAAAATTCTCAGATGTTGCACAAGGAAGCTAAAATATTTTAGCGTAGCACATCATTCTGGTTTGTCTCGCTAACAGTCCTGTTAAACCTAAGTAACAACAAATGAAGAAAGGCTACAAAACCCCAAGAGGAGATGGGAAACAGGTTAAAACCTCTCTACAAAGGTTCTTCCTTTTCCGGCACTCTTGGGAACACGGGTCTCTCAGGGACTGCTGGTTAACCTGAAGTGTACAGTGTCAGTCAGACAGCGACTGTATTTAGCAGAGTTATTGGGATGGAAATATATAAGACTATCAACAATTCAGTACTTCTTTGACGTATGACACTAAAAGTTTTGAAGAAAAACATGTTAACTGGTCTCTCCATCGGTTTTACTCATAAAGTTGGCGTGTCAGTGCAGGTCAGCATATGAAAATAACTGAATATTTCCTTTGGTTGTGGAGAAGCTTTGTCAAGTTGAAAAGGGTTTTAACGGCATTGACTTGATACCTTTTATTTAATTTAATAAAAACTTAATATATATTATATGATATTATAGATTATTTTGTAATGTCATTGATGAACAAAGTGCTTTTGGAGCCCTAAAACCAACTCCCCTAAGAAGGTCAGTATCAGCACCAATTCAAGCAACAACGTGGTAAAAAGCACAGTTTGCACAATGGCTGTCAATCAGAAACAACAAGTATGGGGTTTACTCGCCAGTCGCAGAGTTTATTCTTTTAAATATACATAGACTTTATCCCACCCCCCCTATATTAAATACCCCACCACCCTTCCCTCCCTCGTCATCCCTCCCCCTCTTCCCCTTTCCTTCCCTCACTCATTTCTTTGCTTTCTTTATTTTCGCCCCTCGAAGAGAGAAAGCTTGTCCGGCTGAAAAACACACTCTACTTTGTGCAGCATATTGCTTATTAAGACATTTGCGAAAAAAAAAAACATAAATTAAAAATACTACAGCTTGTCTTTTTTTCTTTTTTCAAATTTCTGCTCCAACGTCAGCTTGTTCTGAACAGAATCTAAAAAAAAGAAAATTTAAAAAAAAGAGAGAAAACAGCACAGTGTCCCTCAGTCTGGCTACATAGAATGAACTGGATTCTCATGTTTTTCATTACATGTGTACACAGTGGTCTGTACCGTGAAAGGTGAAATGGTTAAAAAGAGAAATTTATTCTTCAACAAATGTCCTGAGTTTGGTCAAATTGTATGGGTTTCTATGTCATACGAGAAGACATCCAGTCAAGTTGACTGATTGTATTTCATCCGTCGCTTTCACTAGTGTTTGTATCTCTGCTCGTCTGCTCTCTGCTCGTCAGAAGTGTGTTACATCCCAAAATCAGGGATGTGCTTGTTATTTGTGGCTTTTAGTCAAATTTAAAGTTACAATTATTGGTCCAATGAGGCAGTTGGAGCTGCAGGCAGAGTGAAGGACAGTGTGATACGGCACTAGAGGAAAATTCAGGTGTTTAAGTCACAAGGCATGCATGTTAACACTGAACTCAGAGAGTTGCCACCAGAAGTGTTTCTGAGTCTTGTCAGTCTGTTTTGGTGTGTGTGTCAATGTTTGTGCATTTCTTTCTTTGTACAGATGAAGGCGTTGAAAAAGCCCAACTTTTGATTGCATACGTGCAGGGCTGCTCCTGCAGTAATATTTCTAAAATTTCCAATGAACAACAGAAGGAATGCCATGTTTGTCAGATTGATATTTTCTATCTGAATTCTTAATGCAGAATGAATGCATGAAAAAGGAGGACTTTTCCAGCGACCAACACTGTATTGTGTGTGCACATGTGTCTTGTGTGCTTGTGGCGTGTCTCATCAAGTCTCATCAAGTTTTGTATCCATCATTCTAGCAGTCTGTCTGTGTCCCTCCCTCCTCTTTCGGAAGCACAGGAGGGGCTGCGTTGGCATCGGAGTGGGAAGAGTCAAAAGGGTCGGGCTTGGGTCACACACGGGGGGAGTATTTAGGGTTTCTTGGCACCTCGGTGAAAGATTTCAGCTCATACGGGATCCCTGTGTCCACTTCGATGGATTTGCGGGAGAATAGCAGCCGGATATCGTTGTGCAAGTAGATTTTCCCAGACTTGGAGCTCTGGAATCTAAAAAAAAGAAGTCAGATCAAAAACACAAGGCGTCAGAAAAACAAAATTAGACTGAAACATAGAAAATTACCACAAAAGTGTAATGAAAATTTGTAAAGGCATTGTGTATTCACAGATGTGTAACAGCAAGACACTATTAAAACAGACATTTTGTTAGCACTGACATTTCACTTGAGCTTTTGCACTTATTAGCGTAATCTTCAGATAGTTTTCCAGAGACCATGAGAAGTTTGTCAGGGCTAAAGAGTAAAAAGACAGACAAAGCCATACCTGAGATGTATCAGGTAGCAGAGGATCTTCTTCCTGTCTAGCACTCCGCCCCCTGGAGACGCTTCGCCTTTCCCCTCAACCCCCTCCTCTACTGGCACCAGGAAGATGCGGTGGCGAAGGAAGGTCATGTGATTGACGGGCATATCGCCAAAGTTGTATGTCACCAGGAACATCTTCACCACAGTTTTGTTGGGATTAAATAAGGTCTGAGGGGGTGAAGGCGAACAAAATTAGCATTTTGAACGGCAAGAACGACAAGACTAGAGGTTCTTTTAATTCAAATTCTGCCTAGAAAGGGTTGTTTGTGTCAGATTGAAAACACAAAAGACAAAAAATGTGAAAAAAATCATGTGCACCACAAACACATGAACCTTGCAGTATGAAGATCATTATGTCAAACATTGTAAGTCCTACTTATTTAAATGTTGTGGTAGCAGAGATGATGTGAATGTTTCTGAAAGATATATTTTTCCTGCACAAAGAATGAAAAGACAAACTTACCACTTGAATGGTCCCTGCTTTGGGTATACTGTATCCTTTCTTTCCAAGAGGGTCGAGAGATATCACCCCCTGTTGAGGGAGAGAGACAAAGATGTGTCACTGAATAAATATCTTTAGCTCATGTCAGGACGAAAAACTCTCATTGTAATAAATTTGAATGTCTGTGAATTTTCACATCAGGATCAGAGACTTGTGTATTGAAATGAAACTGCAGTATGATAGCAGTTCTACGGTAGTAATTTCCATTTCTGGTTTGACCCATATCTTTAGAGATTATGTGTGTGATTCCAAATCATCATCATAAACAACACACATACACACACAAAAATCGAAACGAAAGCAGACTAACTCTAAAATAACTACATCATGTTGTAGTTACAAAGCAACTAAACAGAGGCTCATATTATGCTAAATTAACAGTTCAAAGGACTGAACCAAAAGAGGCCTGACATTCACTTTTACACACAACAGCTCAAAGTCAGCACGAGGCATGAATGTGAGAAAGTAAAAACAGCTGGTTTCCAAGTGATTCAGTGCAGAAGACTTCTGGTGAGAAGTACTACATTTGTTTACACATTAACACTGGTGCCCCCCCTTAGCAAATACTGCTATATACTGCGATTCTTATGGTAGATGTATATGTGGGGAATTCACAGTATCCAGTGCTGATGTGAACAGATGTGGAAACAGACTCATGATATATGCACGAAAGCGAAAACATACCACATATTTTTTCCATCTGGTTCTGAAGAACAAAGTCAGCATCAGTCTTGTTAAAGCCAGCTCCATATTTGTATTGTTTTGGGTAGTTGCTCTGATCTCCAATTATGC
Source organism: Dascyllus trimaculatus (assembly GCA_024666655.1). Taxonomy (NCBI): domain Eukaryota; kingdom Metazoa; phylum Chordata; class Actinopteri; family Pomacentridae; genus Dascyllus; species Dascyllus trimaculatus. The sequence goes on along the minus strand of CM045449.1, from coordinate 25,775,719 downwards.
TTTGTTTCTGCCCACTAGTGTATTATTCTCATACTAGTGTGCTGTTTGGTTTATTGTTTGTGCCCAACGAAGCGTGCATGCAACCTTGCACAAACATATAATCTCTTGCAGATACAAACACACACTGACCAGGAAGGGAGAGGGCGCGCTGTGCTCTGAGATGTCGTAGTAGGTAACCTGCACCGGCAGGGTGACGTGCTGAGGGCAATATGAGCCGCTGGCACCGATCTCCGCTGTGAAGCCTTCGATCCGACCTGATGGGGAGAATCGTCCCTTCAGTATGGACTCCTGGGACACACAAGAGAAAGAGGAGACAGATGTTGTCAGAGTCAGGAGCCTATTAAAGCTCTTTAAATTGTAGAGTTCACTAGGGACAAGTTTTACAGTCGAATTTGGTAAGGATCAGAGAAACACCCTACTCTAACTGTGAAATCCATAAAAATCCATATTTCATTATTTACTTTAATTGAAGCCAAGTAAAACCTACTAGGCAATACTATGGAACCTATTCTAAAAATGCTAGAGAAGATTTGATCGTTTATTTGTGTAATGGCATTAAATAAGCTTTTTTTCCATTTTTACCTCCTCCCTGTACATTTATTTCCATTGTTATCATATTTTAGCCTGTGAAAATCAATTCAAACTCAGGAATGTCCCTTAATATCAGAAGCAAAAGAAACATACCGATAACAAGGGTAAATCTAAGTTTCGATTTTCCAAACAAACACTTAAAAGTGGTCTCAGAGGCCATTTTATTAGTCACATCTGTACAATCTTATGCAATCCAGTAACCGGCCTCGTCATAACATCATTACTTAGTGCATAATGTTCTTTCTTTCGTTTGTTGTTTGTTTTTCTGAGGTTTCTGAGGTCTTTATTGATGGTTATGTTGTACTTGAGTGGATGATATTAAGGGTGTCTCAAATACAACCTCATGAGCATGAATAGGAAAGAAAAATATAATGTAGCCATGAGCGACTTTATCTACGACCTCTGTATTAAACATATAATCAAACTTAGAAAGTTCCGACATGGCTGCCAAAACGGATCATTATGAAAGAAAAAAATAGAAGTAATAGCAGAGCTGAAGCGCTGGACTGCATTAGACTGTGCATAAAAAGGTGTCCACAAAGTATATCCCCCAGCTACACCAGGAATGTGTTTACATTGGTAAACGTTTCAGGGTTTGCAGCAATAACGTTGAAAAACTACGTACCTCGAAGTTGCCGAGTAGTGATCTGCTGATGGAAGATGAGGGCCAACTGGAACGTGTGGAGCGACCGGTGTCTGTGTGTCTGCCGCTGCGCAGCTGCCGACTGCATATGACCACAAACACACACAAAACAGACCGGTGGTTAGTGGTTAAGATTACACTAATTTTGTCTTAACCAACATGTCACATGCCTCTGAGTGTCTGAGTATTCAAATCCAGACACTAAACCCTTTAATTTGGCATAACAGGAAACCTACGCCAACTCCCACCTTCTCTCTTCATGTTGACTTTGCTGAAGTCAATCTGGGTGACACTCTCATCCATCCACGTGTGCGTGAATTTCAATATAAAAGCTTGAACCCAGTGACCCTGCTTAAGCCTAAATCTTATTCCCTTTTTAGCAGATCTTGTCTTTTTTTATATTAATATAAGTGATAACATGATTACAAATGTGATGGCTGACTCACCTTTTCAACCGCAGCCCATTCTTCAGTCGTCTGTCGGATCTTGTGCAGTCGGTTGCAGTCTGAAAACAAAAAAGAGCAGAAAGTAAGATTTTTGTTTGCTAATAACCAAAGCACCTGCACTAGAAACATGAAATCTTAAATTGCTTGAAATAATCTAGGCCCCCAATCTGAAAATTAAACAGACGTGTATTTGTGTTTCTGTGATGCTGTCAATAGTGTATCTCAGGTGTTCTTTTACTTACTGAGCACTGACCATTGGATGTTGTGTCACACGCATAAACGTTCCCCATTTCCAGGCTTTTGTTCATTGTAACGGCCACCCAACTGTCAGATGGCTCGACGCTAGCCAAATCCAAGCTACCTGCTAGCCACTCGCTGTCAGCAAACCCTTCACTCATGGTTAACTTGCTGGTTTTAGCTAACCTTTGGATACGGCGGCTCTCTATGGAGCTTAGAGTTCTTCGTCAGCTTATCTGTTCATCATCACACTTAGCTAAATCCACACTAGGCATTTTAGAATATTATCTCGTCTCACCTTTTCCTGTGGCTCCTTTTCTAACCTTTATTTACCTTGCTCCTTTTCACTGTCCTTTCTGTCCCTAATATATCTTTTCTTCTTTTGTTTGTGTGTTTTTCTTACATCTATCTGCTTCTCCCTGTTCTTCCCTCACACACACACTAAACACCTGTAGTCACAACTGTATGACTCCTACCTAGTGAACCCTATTGTCACCATTAACACACTACCCGTCCCACAAGCCCCCACACTCAAAGCTCTTTCTGGCCTCCCAGTGTTCAAAAATGGCCAATTCACTTCCAGAACCATTTTTAAGCAGGATGTATGTATATGTGTGCGTGTTTATGTGTGTGCGTGTGTATGAGAGACACAGCACACTCATGTGGGGGGAACAATGGACCTTCAATGGGCTTTATTCTGGAGCTGCTCTGCCTGTTCCAGCGTGGCATGATAATGAGCCAGCCATCACTTCATTCTTTCACTTTTACTCGTTCTCCTAGTTTGTCTTTTTTGATTGATGCTCCAGATGTCTTACCACCACTAACTCTGAAATGGTATTTCTCATTCTGTATTCAAAGTTTCAAAAGCCACATGGTGGTCTACATGTTTTTGATTTAGAAGTATGGCATTCGTATGCAAATATGCCCATGCTGTTTTTTTTTAATGTATGCTGCAATAAAATCACCTAAAGACACTTTCAAGTGGTTGTTAATTAAAGCTAGAAACAATTTTACTTAGTCCTAATTTCCTTCAGTGTACTTTGATTCAAATAACATTGGGTTCATAAGAATATTTTGGTACATCTATAAATTTCTGAGGTTTTTCTTATTTGAGAAAAACTTCCTCACAGCGGCTAGCTGCACTCTTCTCACCAGCAGTACTGAGTACAGTTAAATTCTGTGTGATTTTAGACAAAAACTGCACATTATGTACTGAACTTCCTTAAAAATGTAGCTACATTCACATCATGAGTGTCTTTTTATTATGCCCAAATTACACAGCATCTAAGCTAATAGTGAGTACAGAAGCTGGAACAACAGGCTCGCATAGTTGATTTGGGAAATTAGTTTACCCAAACCAAACTTTGGCGAGAGATGTATGTGTGTGTGAATGTGCCAACCTTAGGCCTGTCCCACGCGGAGGGCAGCAGGTGGTTCCAGTAAGGGGCAGCTTTAGCATCGGTGCTACGACACGAGGCCGGGCCGAGTCCTGGAGCCAACAGCGACAACCTGCTTCTCTTGGATGTGGAAGGTCCCTCATCTTCAGAGCACGACTCTCCCGTGTCACTCGGGGACAGCAGCCTCTTTTTGGCTGGCCAGTGACCTCCAGAGAACAGACGGTGACCATTACTGCTGGGAGTTTTCTCCCAGGAAGCCAGGCCATTAGAAGAGGAGGAGGAGGCCGTCTGGGTGGCACTTCGCTCAGGTGGGGAGGATTCGAGTCCAACGTCCCATTCAGTGGCCTCCCCTGGTTCCTGCAGCTCTGAGTGGTGTGGGGGGGAGAAAGGACCTGGAGGACTGGTTGGGCTGGCAGGGTTGGGGGTTTCATATGTGGACATTTCATACAGGTGGGGGCTGGGCTGGCCACCAGAGGAGCCATTACTACAGCTGTCATTTCCAGGGCTACCTAGCGAGTGTGTTGGTGTACGGGCTCCAATAGGTGGCTCCGTCCTGGCTGAACTTCCGAGGGAATGGCCCTGGTCAAAGAGATGCCCATGTGGGTCGCACATTGGGGGGGATTTAGGTGAGAGTGGAGCGAACACATCAGGAATGGGCCTATCATGATTGTGCTGAGCTGGGCGTCGAGAGGGATTGTGGCTTGGGGAGAGGGGAGGAGATCTGGGTGACAGTCCCCCCTCAGAGTCTCTGTGCTCCATCTGTATGCAAGAGTATAAGGAACCAGGCCCACCAGGCCCGACTGCTGACCCCAGGCCAACACCTTGAGCTGGGGCTGGCCCACACAACACCCCTCCCTCCAGCGCCTCCCTGTCTGAGGAGTCCCCCAGATGGGGGCGCTTATGAGTCAACTGAGGCTCATCTAACCCCCTTTTCACACCCATCCGGACAGGCCTCTGTTGGGCATCAGTATGGGATTCTGTGGAGGTAGAAAATCCCCCCAGCTGGGAGAAAATGGAGAGCTGGTAGACCTTTTGGAGCCGCAGCTCCTCCTGGCCAAAGTGCCTGGCCACCCCTGGTCTCACTCCAGGGTCGAGGCCTTGTGTTGGGGATGTAGGTGGAGGCAGGTCCCCCTCCTGTGCTGGAAGCTCTAGTGGAGCCTTTTTGTGGGCTAACTCCACGTGAATGTGCCGCATGGTTTCGCTGCTGGAGGATAAAAGTCTAAACTAACTTTTGTGCAACGGGGTTAAGTAGGTCCTCACAAGTGCCAGGAGGCAGAGCAAGATGTTTCACAGGAATAGGAAGTCCTACAGTTCCTGCTGTGATGTTGTCAAACAGTATGAATCAGGAAGCTGAGCCGCACAGCACCTAAGAGGAACAAAATACAGCATTACTACTAAAGATATATTTCACTAAAGCAATTAGTGATGGAAGAAGAACCAGAAGGTATTGAACCTCTTTAAAGTGACAACAATGGTTTCTGTAATTTATGGTCTAACCAACCCTTCTGTTGTATGTCTAATACTGTACACTGATTTTCCTGTCTTCTATACATGGTGAAGCACTGACTGACTGTCATAAACAAACAATGTGAATTTCATCAAGCAAAAAACCTAACCATTATAAACAGCATGTCAATTCACATCATTCACTTCTAGTTCATATGACGCATTGCATTAATGAGACGCTACACAAAATGCAACATAGGGAAGACATGAACTTAATCTGTCCGATTAAATGATAGATTAAGGACGGTGCCCAACATCAGCATCTCACCTCTGTGCCCTTCCTTGTCTAATTCTGCCCGTGTGGACAAGCTGTATCTGGCAGAACATCTGAAAGCTGTGTCCTAAATGGCCAACTAAAGGAACCCGTCGATCTCCATGGCAGCTTCCTCGAAACAACGGCAACATCCCAAGACAGGTAATCAGGAAACAGCAAGGACTCCAGAGGAAGCAGCAGCGAAGGAGGTGGGCACAAGAGCTAATACCTGAGGGGAAATAAAAAGGTTGGCGCTATTGTCAGAGACAAAAATAAACAAATCCGCCCACATGATTATAGAGGTTTTATTTGTCATTAAAATTTTGTATTTAATATTTAACCCTCTGAACTTCAAAAAGCGCCAGTGGGTTTGAAAAGCATGTTGTTTTTACAAAGTCACCAAAATTACAGCATTTACCAGAGCCACACAGTGTAAATCATCAGGGTTTGAATTTTCCAACAGTCCTTGAAGTAATCGCCTGTGACGTGCCGTTCAGTTGGTAGACGTGAACAAATTTAAGCTTGAAATCATCATATTCCATCTAAATCACTTTATTCTACTAATCTCATTTAAAATTTGGTTAAAAATATATTGTTTCTTTTAAAATAGAAAACGAATATTTAGAAACTTTTCAGCTGAACTGAGCTGAACTGCAGGATGTGCTTGCACAGAACAGATAGGAGAAAAGCATGTAAAGTGAGTAAAACTAAAAATGTCAGTAGAAAATCATGTATAGTATTACATTTTAGTAGTATAATTACTTTTTTCAAGTATTGGTAATATCTATGAGCACTTGGAAACGAAGTTGTATATGCTGATTCCATGTTTTCAAATAAATTAAACTTTTGTTTTTCATTTTTTGATCATTTATGACACTGTCACTCGCTGTCTTATACTGTGCAAATGGCATTTTTGAGTTATTTGTAATTCTAACTATAGTTGTTCTGTTTGCATAGATGTGCAGGACTTTATACTGCAGTCACAAAGGAGCCCCCAGTGAGTAAAAATTGTGACAACAGCAGAAAATGACCAGAAACTGCTTGGGGTTTGAAGGGTTAATGCACCATTTCAAAAAAGTAATTAAAACATTTAATTTTCAGTTGCATTCATTTTTATATTTAATTTAAGAAGTTACAAGCAACTAGCTTAGGGAACTAGTTTGTCCATACCCATTACTTTCATGATGCTTGTTTGTTCAAGAGAAAGATACTATAGATTGATCTGCACCAAAGCTGAAACTTACCAGAAGGGTGGAGTGTCAGTGATGCAGGAGGCTCTTGAGTGGAAATGTCTCTGAATCCAAGTTGGTAGTAACTCTATGGGGGCTCCCCCTGTGGTTGGCTGATAGCCAGGCACGCCCTCCTTGGTCACCTAGGCATGATGTGTGGCACGGCTGTGGCATCATGATCGGGTCATTCCACCCAGAATCCCTGAAGAGGAAGAAAGAGACCGAAACAAATCAGATCAGTGAGCCCCTTTTAATTTACCACCAACAGCTAAGATTCAGAGACTAATCCTGCTAAAATCACACACACGGATTATGACAGACATACTGATGCACACATTCAAAGTTGAACATACGTGGGCTATGAGCCCACGTATGTTCTCATAGCCATGCATACTTAAAGAGACACAGATGACAGAAGAAGGCCTGCATACAGACAGGAAGTCATTATTTAGGTTGGTTACTGGTCAAAGCAACAAAAATAACAAATCAGTCAAATAACCAGTTTCAGTTAAATTTACTACACATACTCAACAAGTCAAGGGGGGAAATTCTATCACTGTCTATTACCCACAGCCACACACCCCAATTTAAATACAAACACTCTGAGTTGGGGATCAGACATGGAGGAGTCACTCATGGAGCTAACTTGGCACTAAACAGTGTTAGGCCGAAAGAAGCGGGCTGTTTCCCAACCCACTTGGACCAGAATTTGGGAATGTGGGAGGGGGTCGCAGTGAGCTGTCACCGTGGCAACCAGTAGCCCAAGGATAACAGCTCCTTTGTGCTTGGCCACAAAGAGTGAGAAAGAGAAGCTGAGCCAGAGGGAGAGAGAGAGGCTAGATGGTGGGGGATGCTGGGGGGGGCGGGGGGAGACCGGAAAAGATGCTCCTCAAAAAAAAAATTTCTCCAAACAGAACAAAATGGCTGTCCTTCATGAGATGAGTAACACTAACCAAACATGTCACTACACTGTGATAAATGCCTATGGTCTGTTAACCTAAAGCAGGCAAAAGTATCTAATTGAAGTGCTCAGACATTTCATCCAAAGCTTGAAATTAAAGAGAGCCAATCTGACTCTGAACATATGGCAACACCCATATATCACTAAATAAAAGATTGGTTCTCATTAGGCCGACATTACTGCAACCAGTTACTTCACTGTTTTGTCATTTCCTTCGTGTGAAATCGTAATGACTTATTATGAGACCCATTCTGTACATGGAAGTGGAGTCCTAAAGATCAAGCATGATGAAACCAAGCACTGTAGAGAAAAGGGAAATGTAGGTAACTCGCATTTTCCATTTAACTGAAACTCAAGTGTAATGTATAAACTGTTGTAACTGCAAGGGATGTTAAATAAAATCCCCAGACTGCTGAACTAAAATGTACTGATCAGACTAGCTGCACTCTAAGTGACCTGTGGCAGGTGTTTGAAATGCTTAGCTTGAAAACCAGTGTTTATATGAGCATATATTGAATTTTGTGTCTCTCAAGACAAATTCTCCTTTCAGTCAGAACAATACAATATTCAGCTTCAATGGAAGGGATCATCTGTCAAAGACGACACAAGAATGTGAGGGATCCAGACAGACAGACATAAAAGGGGAAACAGCAACAGACTGAACCTCAACCCCCACCTGCATTGTAATTTGATTATATGCAACAGCTGATATAATGGTATATCATCAGGTGATCACACTGTCCTACCACTGCACACAAAGAATCACATGAAGATGAGGTCAGGAGTGAAGCCTTTGTCACCTGTAATTACCCCCATGACATATGGTCCCTATGCAGTCACACAACACTACCTTAGGGAAAACCCAGGTTTAGCACAAACACATGAGTGTCTCTCCCACAGTTTACACCACAACATTTTAAAGCACATGTGCATAAAATAAAATTGGGCCATTTTAGATATATATTTTTAAATTCACACCACAGAAAAAAGACATATCATAACAGATAACATACAAGTATACTAACATTCAGAGCCCAAATGTCATGGAAAAAGAATTGCTGCTATATTTACCATATCTGGCATATCACTGCTATATCTTGTTTTCTTACTGGAGTTAGGCAAATATTAACAAGAAGGAACATAGCAATACCAGCTCTGAAAGCACTTAAGAGTTACTCATCAACTACTGCCACAGCCAGGACATTTGCAAGACAAACACAGTTAGCCTGGTGATTTCATTATTTTGCTTATGTTTCTTGGGGTGCGAGAGACTCAAGTGGCAAACCAGACCTGTCCCCGGGCAAACAAGGATATCTGCTTAATGTAATTACCAAGTCAAATGACAAAAAATAGGCTGTATGACTAGCATGTGCAAGTTCAATCAACACACCACAAGGAATCACCTCCTCCTCCTGTTTTGCCCCTTGGGGCGGACACAGGGAGTGGGGAGGGTAAGGAGGGACGAGGGAAGAGTCAGCAGGAGTATTTATAGTATTTGCCGGTGATAGAGCTCATAGGAGCACCCAAAGACTCTGTGCTAGGTCCCACTAGATTTCTGACCTTATTTTGAACTAGTTGAGCAGGAGGCTGGCAGAGGCCACCAAGCCCTTTTCAGGCTTCATCCAGTAGCCAGCAGAGGAGGAGAAACACTCTGGCCTCACCCCAAGAAATGCTTCAGGTTGCTGGGTGTGTTTGTGCCAAATCAGCCTAGAGAACATAGGAACTCTATCACTGCATCGCTGAACATTGTAGTGGTTTTAATATGCTCACACTCACACCTCCCCCTATGACAATGTTCTCATGTTCACCACTAATCTACTTGTACAATCTGATCTGTGCACATGCACATACCTACTGTGTCCTAATCACACAGGCAAAGCAATGAAGAAAAAAAATGCACACAGAGTGGCTGCCCATCCCACATACAGTAGATATAGTCTGACATGCATATACATTTAAGATTCTTTGATTTTAAACTTGCAAATCTGTAAACAGCATATTGACACACTTGAAAACACACATTTTGCTGCTTCAGTGGACTTAATTATTCAGTATTTTCACTTTCAAATCCATTATTATTAGCTATTACTGTTCTCAAAAAAATTAACACCCTTGAAAATGGTCTCACAGTTCACTGAGTGACCATTGTTGACAGTAACTAATGAGGGTGTTATGCATCATTGACAAGCCAGGTGCAGTCTCAACATAACATCTGCAGCACTGCCGAAAAGGCACCAGCAAATCATTCAGAAAGAGACAGAGTGAGATTGGAAATGTTGTGAAGACAGACAATGGAATGAGAAGTACCTGACAGGAACCAACAGAGGAGACATAGGATGAGGGGAACGGAGAGAGAGACCACAGCACAGAATAAAAAAGACCTTGAGGAAGGTATAAATAGAGCAGGAGCACATAGAAGCTCATAGTGTGTCAGGGCCAGTCCAGAATGGTCATGGGTACACAACATAAACTAGTTGTTCTGAGACTTAGGCTGTACAAAATAGGAACCTGTATATATTTTTTAAGATCATTTCTTGAAAATGACAGTACACTCAGCCAAAAAAAAAGCTGCAAAAAGGGTTAAATTTAGATGACTAACCAGAAAACAGTCTTAAGCAACGTTATAAGACTTAGCATTGCAGCTATAATTAAAGGCTGCAAGATAGTTTTGGTTGGAAAGAAACCCACACACATAACTAATAAATTAAGTCAAGCTAATCCTGTTTTACTCGGTCTGTGGCTGTTCTATCTGAGAAAATACAATGCTCTGGGTAAAAAAAGGACAAATGAGAAGAAAAGGTAACAAAAGCAGAAGGCAGAAGCACCTAAGAGATGAAGATCTAGTAAAAGTGGTGAAGACGATCAAGAAAAAATGCAGTTAAAGAACAGTTTGCATTGGCCCAGTTGTAGATCTGAATCAAAGAGAGTGGATTGAGGCTTGTTTTCAGAAACATTGAAATGGAATTAGCTTTAAATCACACATAAGAAATTATTTTCCAGTAGAAATAATCTTAAGGTAGCTAGATTAAACATTGACCTAACTATGTGTTGTTACTAAATGCAGGAATCTACGGTGAAAAACACTGAAAATGATCCTTTTAACACGGACACCTTTAAGATAACTTGTCAGGTTTTTCGTTGAAGATAAATAATCTGATCTAGCTACCAAATGTTTTTGTACACTAAAGCTAAAACAAGGGCATCTCATCGTAAGCAACAGCATCCAAAACACCAGCACTCTTATTTACAATCTCATACAAGAACTTCAGTCAAAGGGTTCAGCACCTTTGACATGAGACATGCCTAGTGTGGAACTAAAACATTCTGTTCAGAAAATTGCCTTCAAGGAGGATATTCAGCTGCACAGATGTGTTGCAATATGTACAAGTCTGTGTGCTCATAGGAATGCGTAACAGTCTACACATAAGCAGCATTGTGTGTGAGCATCCTTTAGGCCAAAAAACACTGTGGTCATGAGGTCAAAAGCCAACAGACTTGGGTCAGATCCCTTATAGCACATCATGAGGCCTAGAAGGGTTTAATTTAATCAACATAACAGAAGTGGTGTTTGGGATGATAGCAAAAGACTATTAAAATAACGAGCTGATCTACATATAACTACACATGTTTCCAGGTTACTTCCACTGGACAGCCTCAACAGAGCTTATGAAACTGAGACGCTCATCAGTGACTTGAGTGGCAGCTGGAGCATCAGTATGCTGAGTAAAAACATCTGCAAAACACACAAAAGCACACTTAAGACCCTGTGGCTCCCTGTAAAACTCTGCAAAGTTGCACATGGGCGGAATAAAACACACTTGGACCCACAAAAGTATAAAGAGACATGTCATTAGGGGGTTTGCTGAGGGCTCTGACCTAGAAACCAGCTCCCAGTAAAGTGTATGGAGGTGACGGGGGCAGAGTTCACAGCCAGCACCTATCCTCAGAAAATAGCCTGACATTTGGCCTGTGTATATTCATCACAATACCCAAATGCCGCATGCATGTGTGCACACACAAACAGAGATGCACAAAGCACAGCATTCAGAGCACCATCCCTTTCTCTCTTTCAGCAATTAAAAAAATATAGTCAGTAAAAGTCACTTAATGTGATACAATGATTATTGGCTTTTTTACTTGGCTCCGTTTAAAATCCTCATCAGAGGACCAACAAATAAAGCCATCGCATGATTCAGATTTAGTTTTTTTTAGTTCATGCTCCTTGACTCCACCTTTGAGAAACAATCTCAAGGAATACAGCTGCTCTGTTTACAGCTGTCTGGATTTAGATTGCTTTGCTCCCTCACGGGTTTGATGTTGCTGTTCTTTTATTATGATATTTTAATCACATTATTATTTTTAATTTTATACAGGAAGATGCACAACTTTTAATGTCTTGCATATCATTAATTGGCATTAATTCACTCCAATGCAAAGAAAAGTTCGAGTAAAAAACTTGAAGCCACAATTGATGACAAACTTTCTATTTCCCCAGCATTCTCCTTGAATATTAAAAATGGCTTTACACACGACAATTACTCAGTGACAAAGTGTCGACAAATAAGTTGTCTGATAAGATATTCAAGTATGTTGCATGACACACAAAGCTGACAGTGAGCCAATCATTCCGACACTAATCCTGACATTAGGTTCGTATGGGGTTAATTTTCCGCCCCTTTATAGATCTGAAACGATTTATTTTCAATCAGTGACATAAGCTGTCATCTTGAATGGGCCCTTTTGTGACATCGCTCATCTCTGGCTACTCAGCTGTGCTCTGTCCTCCTTGTGTCCTCGGTCCACCCTTCACACACTGCCTATAACAGAGGCGTGATAGCATCAGCGCAAAGTTAGCGGCCTCCCAAATGTCCCGATTGTCTCATCAAGTTCTAGCAGGTCTCCGCCCGAGCTACTCCCAGGCCTGCGATGTGCCTGGAGGCTGATAAACACACTCATGTGCGCATTCTCAGACACAGAAAGTCGGTAGGTGCTCCTTTTAACAATCGCGTGTTGATTAGAATGCAGGAGCCCCAGATTGTAAGGGGATGGTTTAACAGCTGACTGCGTCTCTGAGTGTAAGTGTTAAACAAGGCCAGAAGACAGGAAGTGGCAAAGACAGGCAGAAAGTGACAAGAAAAAAAAGAAAGAAAAAGTTGATTGAAACTGATTAACCTCTGAGCAGGAGAGACAGTGTTAACACAGGCTGGGGAGTCATGGCCGTCTAAACTAAGCTGGCTCAGTGACATAGTTGCTGAGAATGCTGTTTGACACAGGGTCCCTTTCTGTCTCACCCTCCCCTCACTCTGTCTGTACGTTTGCCTGCATATCTGTCTGTCTGTCTGCCTTTCATGTGGCCATTTTAGGAGACGTTGAGTCATCCGAGCCCAGCTGACAATATGACAGCAATCAACAGGAGCAACATTAGCACACTTGACTTGACAGCAGGAGAACTCGTCACACTCACCCTCTCAGAAAGATGGGGGTTTATCTCGCCGTGACACTCTCCCCCCTTCCTTCCTCTATTTCGTCTGGTGTCTTTTTTCCTCTTTCTGTCCTCCTCTGCTGTTTCTGCTTCCACTGGGTCAGGCTGCCTTCTCTCCCCAGTTTGTTGTCTCTCTCTCTTTTTTGCTTCCTTCCTCCTGAATAAGTAGTGTTGAGAAAGACAAGTCAAGTTGCTCTGCCTCCCTCTGCTTGTTTTGTCAGGATGTCCAACAGCCTGCACGGCTGCTGCTGCTCTCTTTCTCTCTCTTTCTGGTGTTCTTCCTGTCTACCTCTCTCCACCCTCAGTCGCACACATACACAAATCAAAAACCCATCAACAACTCTCAGGCCCCATTTGTCTCGCTCGTTCCCTCCCTCTCCTTTTCTCTCTCGAGCCCCCACCTCTTCCCATTTTCTTCCGTCCTCTCATTTGCACACCTCCAAAATACCTCGAACACAAAAGCACACTTTACATGCTATAGTCCCCTCTCTCCTGCCATTCCTCCTCTTCCTCACCCTCTCTTCTCCTCTCAGGCTCCTCCTTTCAAACGCTTTCTCTTCGCTACGCTACCCTCCCTATTTCTCTCTCTCGGTGTGTGTGTGTTTTCTCTCTGTTGGTTTCCTCTCAGCTGATAGAGCCAGGCGTGCTTTGCTCACTCAGCAGTGAAGGCATACAGGGGGAAATAAAGGAGAGCAGGGGGCGGGGGGGGTTGCAGATGCTGTGAACTGATTGGCTAGAGAAAAGGGGGGTCAGCTGTAGTGGCTGAGGTCCTGATTGGCTGGGGGGAAGGAGTGAAAGGTGGGGGAGGCAGCGAGGGCAGCCAAAACCCGCCCACCTGCTCCTGCTTGGCCTGTTCTGCACAAGTAGAGGCTAAAGAGCACTTTCACCAAGTGTGCGTTAAATGTGTTGTGTTTATCTCTTCCCACAGTGCGCCAGACACATGTGCTTTAGAGAATAAAAGGTGCAAATGTCTACACAGCTCACCATCCCCCCCCCCTTTTTTTTGCTGTCATACTCAGACACACACTCACACAACAGTACTCAGTGTTCAGCGTGAAATGTACACGCCGCCTATAGCCTGCTCAAGCACAAAAGCACAAGGGCTTATCTGCAGCCGGAGTACAGATAGAGAATGAAGTGCATGTGAAAAAGTTTATCAGTTAAGCACCAGGAGCAGCCGTCAGTGTGTGTGTGTGTGTGTGTGTGTGTGTGTTTGCGTTTGTGTGTGTGTCTCTGTGTGTGTGTTTTGACATCTATGAGCCAATAAAGAGCAGCATGTTGACTACACAAAAACTATTTCAAACACAGTGGTGTGGTTAAAGTACACAAGCGAGTGAATCACAAACTTGTATGTGCCGTCTCGCCTCACGTTTACACACATACACACACAGCAGTGTGTGTAGATTGCACAAGTTAAAACACTGTGCACTAAACATTCTTGAAGCTGTCAAAAACACATATTTAACACACCGCTTTGCCCGAGTCGTCGTGTTAGAGACGCAAACACACACCTGTCAGGTTGTACTTTATATTTATGCAGGAAGCCAGAGTTGGCTTGTTATCAGATGTGTGCTGGTTGAGACATGTGAGACGAACCTATTGACAGATCATTGTCTCGTTATGTTTTAGCCAGTCTGTCACTGTCTTGCTATGACTCCTGATTTATGTCTACCTCCTGCTCAGTTTCCATCTGTGACTCTCTGTGTGTGTTTCCAAAACAAGATGGAAAATTTATTTTTGCCAGTTGCTGCTGAGCTGCTATGTTATCTCTGTTAAACAGAAGGATGGAGGGGGACATGCATGGAGTTTTATTAGTGTTCCTCCTTGAAACAAAAAAGGTCAAGTTTTAGTTCTTTAAGTTACTTTGAAGCTCTAGTTTTAGTGACTCTGAAGCTACAAGTTCATGTTCATAAACACTTAGACTGATAATGATATATGCAAGATTTTAAGTTATCTGCACCAACCAGACTAAATGCTGGTGAATACCAGCTTACAAACATACCATCTATCAGCCTAACTGGATGGTGAGCATTCCAGTTTTCATGACTCAAGTAATCATTTTGCCAATAAAAGGCTGCCAGATAGTGCCAAATATCCAATATGGTTTCCCAGAGTTCAGCATGAGGCATTGAATTTGCTTGTTTAATTCAGCCACCAGTTAAAATAATACAAATTCAATTTATTATTATATAAATCCTATCATTTGACAGCAGTTTGTAGTGTTTCTACTTCAAAAAAAGTTAACGATCATAAAAACTTACATAGATAAAAACATGTTAATAACGCAGGGTTTTTTTTTCCCAAGCATGAGGAATTAAAATTGCTTTTTTAATGTGGCCACAAGTTCAAACCTCCAAAATATTCCTACTATTATGATCTAAATTCTTACATTTGGCAGGCAATGTTTTGTGTTTTTTTAAAGTAGTTGCTGGGTAACTTTCTGCAATCAACATGTGCTATATATACTCATATGAATACAGTAAGCACTGACATGTGTGGAAGGACACTGTACTTGTTTTTATAGAGTGTGTGTGACCAGTATAAGTGAGCAGAGAGGAGGTTTGAAAAACAAGACACGTCTTCAGCTACGTACCTCCAAATATAGAGATGTGGGGAAAGGGGAGCGAGGGGAGGGGTGGGAGGTGGAGGGTGGAGGTGGAACCAAGACAGACAGCAAAATAAACTGACAGGCGAAGATTGAAATGAGATATGTGCTGTCAAACAGGCTCAGTTGCTACTTTTGACAGAGAAGCTTGCAAAAAAAGCATTACTACTGATCCTAAGCAGCACTGCATTTACAAGACTGTATTTCTGCATGCATAAATATACATACTCGTGCACCCTTCTTCCCCTTTAAGAGCCTGTGTTGGTTTCCATATTTGGAAAAAAGGGGGTGTGTCCTCTCTGTGAAGACACTCCCCCATTCAAGGGCACTCTGAGTGCAGCCGAAGCGAAAGATGCATTCAAAACACACATTCACTCACATTCCATCAAACACTCTGATGCAACCCTGACATGAGTGCATACCAACGCTTGTTGTGATGTCTGTGTGACAACTCCGGGGTTTAGAGCCTTGGATTGTGAGATGCTGTCTAACACATGTCTTGTTTTTCTAGGCCTCTCAAAGTGACACCAGCTGTGTTTTGAGGGGTGGGGGGTTTACCCATCAGCCCCAAACAATCACAGCCATCAAAACACTGAAGAGCTTCAGTTTCACTCTACCAACCCAAAACCTGCATGAGAAAATCGGTTAGTCGCAGTTTTAAGTGACCAGTTGGAAATGTCGAAAACAAAGTGCAAATCACCCCCTTTCTTGGGGAGGGACAGAACAAAAGGAGGAGGGGAGGTTGAGGAATGGTGGGAAGGAAAGTGTGTGTAATTATTAAAGAGGCATGGACCCTGTGCGTGTTGGCATCTGAGTCTACTGTTGTACAACATGTGTGTTTCTATGTTTTTTTCAGTGTGTTTATGAGCTGTATATGTGACAGTCAACATCAGGAAAGAAAACATGCTTATATTTCACTGCTAATATTTACAAAGAAATTACAAACAATATTGTGATGCTGACTTGTTCAAATCCCTAAAAAGTTTGTAATGCGATGCATCTAGTTTTACTGTAATGTGAATTACAGTAAAGCTAGTATTAACTAGTATTATTAACTAGGCTTAATAAGGGAGAATTATTGATATCTTAAGGTAAAATGATAACCTGACTTTGTGTCCTGTACATTTTACTGTCTTTCTTCCAGCAACTAGATTTTACAGCAGAGCAGGAACTGTGAATACGATTTTTTTACAGGTAAAAATCCCACACCCAAACTTTACCATCCACAAATGGAAAGTTCTTGCTGGTTGTTTCCTACCCAGAGTGTGGTTTCTTTGTATTTACATTTCTGATCTGGTGAGATGAACTCTCCCTCGAAGGGGATGTTTGACCAGCTGTGTGTTAATAAATAAGCTCCCCAAGCTGAGCATAAGAATTTTATTTAACTGCCTCGGGAAAACTGCATGAGTGCACGTTTGTACTTTGTTCATTTTGACATTTAAGGAAATTAGCTAAATCTATTTGACCCATAAAACAGACTGGCTGGGTTGTAGAATCTATACTTAATTTAGTATCAAGTGCCTATATATGGGTGTCAAGAGATACAGTGAAGTCTAGTCAGACAGACTGAACATTCAAGGTTAAATAAAACAGTGGATTAAAAGGAAGCAATAACAGAAATGCAGAGATATACAGGAGCATTCAGTGTGCTCCAATTCAGCCACTTGCATTAAAACCAGACCAGGGTGAAGCCGGAGATCCCATAACTAGCAGGAGCTGAAGCTGACGGACTGAGAGCGCATCACCAGGGAGGATAAGACTTCAGGCATTTAATGACTAAAAAGGATTTTCCAGAAAACACACCACATTGTTTGTATTTGTCCAATTACCTATGAATCTCTAAACACAATGTGTTAAAAGGGGTTGTATGTCCCCTGTAGCTATTTCTATATTTACATAAACCTACTGAGTCAGCTATTTTATTAGGCACACCTATAAAAATTATTGCATTCAAACAACAACAGCCCTGCCATAAATGTACCTTTACTGTTTTAGTTTTTAATATAAAAATGAACATTTTCATTTTGCTGATGTGAAAAAAATGTGATGATTCTACTTTAAGTTTATAATTGAAGTCATAGTGTGTGGTGGTGTACTGGACCACATGAGATTTAAAAGTGTTGCTAATGTTTAGCTCACCACATTAACACACAACATGAGGGGAACTAAATATTAGGATCACTTCTAAATACAATGCAGTCCAATACAGCACCACCACTGACTGTGACTTCAATATAAAACATAAATAAGGTATAATCATAACTTTTTTATCAACAAAAACTGAACATTTTTGTTTTTTAAAAAAATAAAAGTTTAGCCCTGTAAAAGTAGAATTTAGGACACAGTAGTTGCACTGGATTGCATCAGGTTTCACAGGTGGTGGCTGGTGAATGTAAAAATTCTCTGTATACAGAGTATTAAATTGCAGCAAATCAACACCGAAAAACACTCCTGAACTAACTTCTGTTTACTCTAGCTTTATCAAATATATTTCTGCATCCACTTCTGCAATCACTTCCACCCTTCATTTATTAATCCAATGTACAGCGGCCCTGTGAGATGATCTGATTCTGCAAGTGTGGAAACTTTTCTTTTGTGCATCCTCTAACGGGGTGCTATTATTAAATTATGTCACATGCATAGTTCAAGACACCAATCCATCTATACGAATTAACCATTATTTTCCATTATGTATATTTAAACAGTGATCTCCCACTCATAATAGCTAAGAATCATTGTTACTTTTCCTGATCCGATATCAAATTCTTCTGCTGACAGTAGTGGGAGTTTGCTCTGTGATTCTCATCTGTGTCTGGTCAGGAGGGTGTAGAAACTCAGTAGTGAGCTCACTTTTGCTGAGGGAAGATGGGAATAGAAAAAGGAGAGCAAGGAAAGAATCAAGTAGGGATTGATATGTTCAAGAAGACAGGAGAGGAAAGGAGTGCAGTGGGAAGAAACTGAAATGCAGAGATGGGGAGGAGTGTGGCACCCTGAGTCTTGGTGACAGGCTGGGCCAGCTCAGCGGATGGAATGTTCCAGAGAAATATGTTGCCTATTCATGGAAGACAGGAAATAAAGCTCTCTCTCTCTCTCTCCCCACCTCTCCTCTTTTCACCCCTGTCCTCAATCCTTCACACTGAATTCAGCTGCATGTCTTTTCACTTATCTCTCACTCTTCACCTCACTCTGTCTGTTTCTCTCTACCATCCCTTGTTCTGGCCTTTGGGTACGTCTTTCTGTCCACCGTCCTTCACTTTAAATCAATTCCCTTTTCCCCTTTCATGCTTGGGAAACTCACACAGCATGATGGTGTTGCACCACTCTGACTGGTAGCAACTGAATGCAGCCCAGCCTGCCATCTGGGCAGTGAAAGGAGAACAAAAAAAGCACTTTTTTGCTGTGTAGCGCACTAATACCTAACCAGTACACTGTCACTATATAACCAGCCAATCTGACTGATGATTGGCTACGAGCCAAAGTGGATAGTGGAGAAGATTACGATAGCAGTTAGAGCTCATTCACACCTACATTTGTGGGAGGTGTGTGAGCAACAGCGGAATGGGAGAAAAATGAGGAACAAAACCACAACAGTTTCACAATGACCTTCAGGACATTCAGGCTAAATCAAATTAAACTGTGTAAGTGCATGCCTATAGACACATATACACAGAGCGTCTCATCCACTTCGGCGAAGGGGGGTTGTTTGAGAGTAAAGGGCCAAAAGGTCTGGCTAGGGTTAATCCTGAGATCAATCCCACAAAAACACACACACATACAAGCACACACACGGTTGTTAAGCAGCAGTTTATAATGAAAAGCCACTAGAGCTGCTTCTCTCAGTTTAAAGCTGAAGTGCAGGGCTTCACATATAAATGAATAGCCTTTACTTTCAAGTCCTTAACTGATAACTTTGCACAGAACTGATTAACTTCATCAGCAATAGGTAAATCTCCCTGTATTTTGGAGTATGTCAGAGTTTTACATCTGCTGGTGACTTTACTGCACTGGTGCACCAGTAGCAATGTGTTTTATGTGAACCAGCAATGATTACCAGAGATAAAGAGGGGAGCAACCACAATGATGGAGATGAAGTAGGCTACAGGCAGACAAACACAGGCGGCGCTCAAGAAAAGTGCCTGATCTAAATTAAAAAAAAGAAACTTGTTAAGAGAAGGGATTACATTTTTAAAAAGAATCGAATGACAACAAGGCATACATTATAAGCATGTGTTGCCAGGCTTTGTGGAATTACTCTCACTGACAGAAGAGGCAGACAAAAACTTCTACACTAGACCTGAGACAAAGCAATGTCTTATACTAACATTCAAATTTTAAAAAACAAGCAACCTAAATAAGTTAGAAACGGGTCCAATGTGCACTTTTATCTCTTTGTAGGAAAGTCACCAATGTATTGAATAACAAGAAAAAACATACTGACTACTGCATGAACATATCAACACATTTGGATTCTGCAATCATCCAAACCAAACAGCACAAAAAACTACAAAAGGTATAAGTGGCTCACTTGGAATACCTTTGGTTTCCAAAATTCTCCAAAGTGCACATATAGCGAACTTGGGGAAAAGCCAACCCCAACTGCTGTGACAATGCCATACGCTAATGCTTGTTACCTGCTGTGGGTGCGAGAGGAAAAGTCAGTACACCATCTGGGAACCATATATGGTGTCAATCCAATGAGTGGATGTTGAGATATTTCACAAGATAAGTGTAAATTCTGCCCTACTAAAAAGTCAGGACTTCGCCAGGTCTTAGAATAAATATTCAGAGCACCATTTTACAATATCTGTACCAAATGTAATGGAAGTCCATCCAGTAACTACCACTGGATATTTCAGTTTAAACCACAGTGGTGGACCAACTGACCAACTAACTAGCATTCCCATCCTTAGAGTCATACTGCCAGCATGGCTAAAAACAGACTTTAGTCTAAGAAGCCTGACATACTCCATACTCTAATTACTTCATTCCCTTCTTCTGACCTCAACAGTCACCTGAGACAATAAGTGATTATATTCATAATGATCCTCCCAAGATCATTATGTAAATTGCTAACAGCATGATGTTCCTCTTTATGTCACCTGAACACTTTCTTGTTAGCTTCACCTTGATGGCACACAAGATGCAAGATCACTTTCCCTGCATTTCTCTGCTTCATCCCAGCTAGCGATTGCTTGTCGTCTCTGTGTTGCGTCAGGCCACAAACCAAACTGATCTTGCCAAGGATTCCAGATCACTGCAGTTTGGACAAAAAAAGCTGTTCCCTGGCTCTGATGAGACGCACAAGACCAGCCAGGCAGACACACACAAAACATTTATACTACAACACACTAGAGCGTCACAATTGTAAGCAAATAAATAAAGATGCAGATATGCTCCAGTGACACACAAAATGCTTTAAGGTTTCTTTTTTTTTTTGCATTTAACAAATAGACAGAAATGCACATGTAAAACCCTGCACTGTATGAAGCAGTTTGTGGGTTACTGCAGCTTTAAAACTCTTTGGAAGGACATGAAACGTACTAATGTTTTTAAGACAGCAGGAAATCCTTCATTGTGCGTGTTCATTTAATGTTAGGAAAAACCTGACTGCGCTACTGACTGTCAACAAACTGTTTCAGCTGAGCCACGCACACTGCCAGCTACACTTCCGGCGATACATGGTGCAGACATCGATGCAAAAAAAAGCTTCCTAAACATTTTGGATCACTACCTGAAGGTCATTAGTGTTGTTTTTCAACCAGAACATTCTTCATTCTGTATAAAAGTCAATTTAAGTGACAAATGGTGCATGCAAAGACCTGGGCCTGTCAGACACACCCAGCCTTCACAAGATGGAGAGATGGGAGTATAAGCAGTGTAGAAAGATGGAGGGATTTGATGCTTGTTGAGAGGAACGAAACAAACGACAGCATACGTGACAGCAATGGACAGAGGGAACAAGACAAGGACGAGAGGGAGAGGGGCAGAGAGCGAACAGGTCTTAGCTTGATAAGCTCTGTGTTGACCTATATAATGCACCGAGATATATCTGCCTTCCAACATCTACTCGTTAATTCTGTGCCTTGCATGGAGGTCATATCAGCAGACTATACTGCATTACGTTCAGATGTTTTATTCAGTGCTACTTGTGAAAACAATGTGTTCAAATCATGCAGGGGTAATTACTTGATATTGTGTATTCAGTGTTTCTCTTAATGAGAAATAAGCAAGTGTTCCTCTGTTTGAAAAAGTAGGTTTTTAGCCTGCAGAGGAAGATATGCAGAGTCTGCTGTCCTCTGCTGTGAAGCCAGAACAGCGAAGAGCTTTGACTGAGATGAATGAACACAGGGTTCTCTGAGTAATGGGGTGGCTAAACATCCAGATGCTGAAGAGTGCAGTGATGTTTAACTGACTGGGTTAGAGGTAGAAAAAAAAGCAGTTTTCCTCACTCGTCTATAGGTTGACACCAGAGTCTCTTATCTGGAAGCAAGCTGCAACAAAGAGCTATGGTAATGAACGAAGGAATGGTGCATAAAAACTGTAGGTGTAATCCCAAGCAGGCAGCAGAGGTGTGATGATATGACGTGGAGCCACCAGTAAATAGGGAGTTGCAGTAGTCCAGGCAGGAAGTGACAAGGACCTGGATGAGTACCCCAACCATCTCCTTGAGGCGAGGAGGGAGCAAATCCTCTTGATGTTGTAAAGGAGAAATGACAGAATGACACACTGCTGCAGTGTTTGCAGAGGATAACAGTTTGTCATCCACTGTCATTCCCAGGTCCCTCATCATCCAAGCTGGCACCTCCACAGTGTTGTCAGTGGTGATGGACAGGTCTCGGTGAGGGGGCCCTGGACGAACAGAAGCTCAGGCTTGTTCGGGTTGAGTTTTACATGGCGACTTGACAGCCACTCAGAGATGTCAGCAGGCCACATGAACTGCTGTACAAAAGCTTTAGCAACTTCACATGATGCAATACCACCAGGGAGACATTCAAATGGTCCATTCTGCAGCCAAAGTCATAAAGACGTTCAACGACAAGAAAAATAAGGGGTTCTGCAAGAGATGGTATGGCCTTCACAGAGCCTTGACCCAACATCATGCAGTGTGTGTCTGGGTTTGCAAAATTAGATGTGAGACGGCCTAAATCTACATTAGAACTTTGGCAACATGCTTTGAAAAAACTGTCAAGTACCTTAAAAGTCTGTTTTTATTCTATTTACTGCACCTTTATGAACTTAACTGGCAAATAAAAACTAACCAGGCATTATTTTTGAATCATCTATTACTTTTTTACTTTTAGAGTCTCCAACTTTGGCACAGTGCTGCATATAAAATTATATTTATTTTGCAAACGTGTGCACTAACTTATTAATGAGGCTCAAGAATGAAACTCAACCTACTTATGAGGCAAACAGGCCTGAACTTGAGATATCCTTATACTCATATTTAATTAGGGGTACAGTTTAATCAATAAAATGCAATGTTATTCAAAAATACACATTATAAATAACACAGATTACACTTCTTCAAGGTAGTTTGGATAAATAAAGTCAACATGCCAAAGAATATCAGTATAGAATTGATGTGGAAAACAATAGCGCATGTTCACTCACTGTTTACCTTTTCAGTCTTAAAAATGTCAGAAAGCTACTAAAACTACTCATCAAAAGTTCTTGGAGTCGAAAGGGACATTTTCCAGTTGTTTGTTTTGGCCAACCAGCAAGTCTAAACCCAAAGATATTAGATTAAAGCTAAAGTGTGTGACTTTCACACATAAATTAACGTCTATTACATCAATGCTCTTACCAAACGAGTTCTCACGATGTTGATTGAGCTCCAGATAAAAAATAAACTCAGCATTCATAAGGAGAATCGCAGTCTTCGAACAAAAGGGATCAGCGGCGAGGACAAGCCCTGTAGGCAAACGTCATCAGCACTTTTTGACAGTGTTTGTGTAATTACTCTCACAGCTTGAAGGAGACTAAAGGTCTGCACTGCTGGTTTAAGATTATGGTAAAGGATAAGAAGCTGCAAATCCTTCCTTTTGAGAAACCTGAAGCAGTAAATTAGGACTAGAGTAAACAATTCATTTCATTATTGCTTGACTTGGCAATAATTCTCCCAAATAATAGGTTGGTTAATTGACAAAATATTAGAAAAATAACCCAAGGTGGTGACTCATTTCCAAAACTTCAGTTTGATATTGAACAGAATAAACAATTGAGAAGCCAGACTTGGGGAATAGTTAGTATAATATTCAACAGAACTGCAAACTACAGCCTCCAAAATGATCATATAGCTGCATCAACACTTCTCTAAGACAATGATAGTTACTTGTGTTAGTTTGTACTGCTTTAACTAGGTGTACCTATTAAATCTCCAAGTGAGTGATCAACTGATCCACTAAATTGTTGTTTCAGCTCTGCAGTTAATGTTTAGCAGCTCTGCTTGACATGTCCGAGGACAAGTCGTGCCAGCAGTGTAGAGGACAGCCAGAGATAAAACCGTACAGAACTGGATATCACAGTGCTTTGCTTCACAGGGTGTAATGTCAAACCATGTTGATTTATTCAGCAGGTGATACTGTCGCCTCGTCATCCTCCCTTCTGTCTGGACTGCTGTTGTCAGCTGGGTTTGAAAAAAGGTGAGCAAGACTGAACAGAATAAACCAAGATGGAGGACTAATAAAAGAGACATTTCCATATTGTCTCTTTAAAAACTGTTATACTGGTTGCCTCCCACTGTTTAAACAGAAGTAGCGCAATCTTACTTTGACATTTTTCAAATTTATGAAGTATCTATTCAATTCTACGTCCATATTCTGCAGTTTTTCGGCTGTACTGCATGGCGCCTCAACAGACAAATATGTGCTGAAACACTGATTTCATTGCGTTCTTCAGTTTGTGGCTCTCTCTTTCATTTTACACTTATCGTTTTTAGCCCCACCATTTAGAACTCCAGCATCCAACATTTTAGGCTGAACCACTTAGATCAGACTTAGGAGAAACACACTGAAATGAATTAAATCCCTGCACAGGCGACGACCTGTTTTTTGAGTCTTCATTATCACATGGCTGTGTAAGTTCTTGGAACAATCTCCCGATGATCATTCACTCTCAGCATCCTTGAATTCATTGGCATTCCCTTCACTGCTCTTTAAATATGTCAATCTACTAACCAGCAGTAAGACAGAGTGAGGAGAAGAGAGTTACAAACACCGAAACACTGCATGTCTGTAAGAGGACTAACTACTTCCTCTTATTGACAGAATGTTAAGTGGACTACCTGACCTTTATTGGTAAGCCTGAAGCGAGGTTTAGTTCATCTTTGTACAAGCAACCAGAGGTGACAGTGAGGACTTAAGGGTCAAAGTGACACTGGTCAAAGCTGTGCATGTGCTATTTTAGGAGCTCAGGAATATGCTAATATTGAGAAAGAACTAACGTACATAACACACACGTTTAAAAAATGGAATTTCTGAAGGGCTTTATCTCTTTAAAACAGAAGAAGACAATCGGAACAATCTCTTCACTCTGAAGCTTGAGGACATTTGGTTATCGTTAAGGTGAAAATGATGCAGGCACAGTTTGCGTTGCCCTCTGACCTTTGTCCTTGTTACATTATCTTTGATCTCAGCCGGCCTCTGTTCTGTCCTTGGGCTGAATGAGGGATTCTCTAGCAAAGAGCATCACTCTGCTGTGGTCTATCTCAAATCTGGGCTGGGAGCCTTGAGGGGGTCATGAGATAATGTACCGAATGTGAAAAACAGTCTTGCCATGTGCCGGCTTCGGCCTTTGTGATTAATGTGTTAATGTTAACAAGATGTATACAATTTTCTGCCACTGAGCCTCCACAAAAAATGGAACACGAAGAAGGTCATTTTATTATGTACCACTTAGTACAGCAGACAGAGGTCGTTAGAACAGGACGCCTCTATGTTTTTACACCGTTGGCAGATGGACAAGGTTTATGTTGGCATATAGAAAGGAAAGCTACAAAGGGAGGTCTTATTTTTGTTTCTTAAATCCAAAGAGACATTGTTCCTGTCAGTTGACCATGTTTCTTGGTGATTGCTTAAGGATATGTATTAAAACATGCATTCACAATGTTTGTCTGTTCCCTTTCTGTACGTTTAAACCTAAATCCCTTAAAGAGTTCTTTATTCAAGAGAGGTAATTTAGCGCTCGTAAGGATGGTAGTACAATACGTGCTTGCACACACACTTACTCACTATACACATTAGAGATCAATATAACCCCAGAGCAGTGTTGAGTACTGGATCTAACCCACATAATCATCTGTAATCTCTGACATCAAATCCTGCAGAGACACATTGGAGGGCTGACAACAAGCCATCATCAGCTCAAAGCATTTAATAGCCATCCCCACTTTCCCCACACACACATACAAAGCACTGTCAGGTATAGATGCAAAAAAGGGAGACTTGCAGCTATAGACTGTAACCACCCAGTAGGATAGCCACATACATAGGGTGTAATCCATTTGTTTAAAGATACTAAAGATTGGGTACACAGAGGACCAAATAATGAATGGTGTCCCTTAACTTAGAATGTCACAGATAATCTGCTAAACTACACATGAATAAAACAGTACACTGTATCTGAACTGCACGTAAGTCACAGTAACAGAAGCCACTCGCAGGTTAATGTTTGAAAGAGGCTGTAACATTGTTAGTCCGGATCTAATCTACTCAGGCACTGAAGACAAACTGAGCTCTTACAGTATTAAAACCCTCATGTTAGTGTCGTGTTGGATATAATGTAGTCATCCCCTAAACAGCCTAACTAGATCCTGGTGGCTCCATATCTATATATTACAACTGAGAAAACACACAGTTACTCACGACCACATTCCTACTTAACTTAATCAACTCAGCTAGGTGGTACGTATAGACGCATAAGATGTATTTCTTGAAGCTGAATGTACAGGCAGTTATAAATTCTGAAATAGGCAAACAGACAAGTCACCGCTGGGGTTTCCTGGAGTTGTTTTCCTTTCATGCTGACAGTGTCCTTGTGCAGTTTTTGATCCCACCCTGACTTCATTTCCTTTTGATGTGAGAAGATTTTCTAAGTTGCTCTGTCACACCTGAGGAGACTAAAATATTTTTCTCTCTATTAATTTGCTTGTGTATTTTAGCATATGGGAACTTAAGTCAAAGAACATTTGTGTGGGACAAGCCCAGACCCAGGCCTGCTTAACAAGATGCACCTCTCCTTCAGGGTTGGTTACAGCAAAGATCTGCATGACGTCACACTCAGCTGAGGACAAAGCCCACTGCTTTCTCCCAGACAGAGAGGTGGGGGGTGGCTGTCAGAGCAACGCATGGACAAGCAGGAGACAGTGAGAGAAAAATGAGTTGCAGATAGATTTGCTGTTGTAGTGTTTTTATATATGTGTGTGTGCAAAATCTTGTATTTAAGTACATGTAGGACATCTGGTTGATTCCCATGTGCACGTGGACTGTATGGGTGATGCAGTGTGAGACTGCATACACGTGTGACTAATGTGTATGTCAATGCCATCATGCCCTGCTTGTCAGGACAATGGGAGGCAGTGCATTGCAGATGAGCATACTAACACTGTATTACCAGACTGACAATTGATAGATTTTACATACATCTTAACAAGGGTTCAGTGCCAACATCAATGTTCTCCTCACTGCATAATGCAACTCCCAAGTGCAAACCAAAGGAACAATACACCCACTGCACTCAGTCATATCCCCTCTCCTGTAAGCTTTACAGTGATCACCATCATTCCACCCGCTGAGCTACAGTCATAATCTCACAGATACATGCCACTGCTGGTTGATCCTTCCCTCTTGCATAGCCCACATATGCACAATCCCAGGAGGGCATGAGCGTGCAGCTATTACCAAAATGAAACCATCTACACATGCCTTTTGATCACGCAAACGCACACAGATGCACAGGACGGTGATTGCTACATTGGGGTTTCTATCAAGCACCGCAGACTGCATGCACACACATAAAGAAAAGTGTGAGGAAGGCAGACAAAGCAGGGGAACGCCCCCTACACCCTGTAAGCTACTGTCAGGCAGGTCATCAGCTGGCTTAGGCTGGATTCCACTCATTCTTTTGGCTACATTCACAATTACAGTATGATGCCTGTAACCACCTGCATGTTGATAGTACAAGCATTTAAAAAAAATCGAAATTATAAGTTAAATACACTGAACCTTTGTTTAATTTCCACACACAGGCACAAGTTCACACAAAGCAGCAGATTTAAACCCGGCCACATTTGATGATACTGAAGGCCACTCACCTTATAAAAAAAAGGTGGACTCAAGGAGTCTGAACTGACGCGTCTCTGTCGTCTGGGAGTTTGGCCTTTTTGTTATCTCTCTGCCGTGTTAAGTGATGCGTTGTCGGTTTCCAGGTAGCTACCGTTAAAAACGCCAGAATTCGAAGCTAAAACTCGTTAGCCACCTATAGCTAGCCGTGTATCTGATGAAACACTCGGTCAATTTCAGTCCCGTCCTCCCACTCTGTCCTGCCATATAGCTCGCTTGTCGGCTGACTAAGCTACGTCCCCTTCCTCTCTCTCTGTGCCTGTCTTTTTTCTTTTTTTGTGCTGGCAGCTGTTTTCGTTGTTTCAACCTTTCGTCTGAAATTCCTCCTCTGTCCCTTTAAACGACAGCGTTTCCGGGGTTTTGCTGGCATATACATAGAGGGCGGGGCCTTGCGACCAGCTGAGCGCCTGTCATTTAAGCGATTGGCCGCTTGGATTCCGCTAAACCAATCAGCAGCGAGTCATTACTGCCATTTTAAAATATGCAGATTTATTCAAAAATCCCGCTCCGTGATTGGCCAGTGGATTAACCCAAGTCCCGCCCAGTACACGTGCTTTTTCTCCCCTCCCAGTCTTTAGTGCCAAGGATCGCTTTTATGCTGAAGCTCCGGTACACACTATATCCTGTTATTTTTAACAGAAAACTACAGGAAAACACAATCCGACACGAAAAGAAAACTTTATAAGGTTACACAGCTCTGACAAAAAAATATGGTCAAATAATTCACAACGGTTAAATGCGCAATCAACTGTGCACACACTTCTTTTCTTCCGTTTGCACTGAATCAGCCATAGCCATGTTGTCACAGAGCTAAGAATAGATCAGCTACACGTTGTATCCTCATATTGCCTTGCAGCTGCACTGAGCTCCACGCCCATTTACCCAGAGCACACTGGGGCCTTATTATACTCTGCTGTGCACTGGAAAGATAAAAATGGGGGCCTGTAAGCTCAGAGAGTGGAATATAGGATATTGCATTTAGTGCTTTAGGCTAGTCATTTCTCTTAGTACTGCTATGCCCCTAAGTAATACAATCATTGCTGATGTCACAAAAGCAATTAGTAAGTAATTACTTAGCAGTTTAAACACCTACAAATTGTGCTTTGTTATGACAAGCAATAGAAGGACAACTAAAACTGGATTTTCAGGTTTTTAGGGCCCATAGTCTTAGCACCATGGGCACAAAAATCTTTGTAATCAGTGAATCAAGCTTTTGTCATGTATTGTGCACAATAGTGGGCATCTCCCTTGCTTGACATGGCCATGCCAAGTTTGAGACACAAGCACACAACAGAGGACGCTTGTGGCCGATTCTTGGTTGTGTCCTTTAACAGAATGTTTTTGTCACCTGACCGTCTTTTGTTAAGCGTCTGTAAAACCACAAACGACCTTGAAGACCCCACTGATAAGATCACTTTTAGAAACCAACACCCCTCCTGTCAGGAAACTGGTTGAACATTGCGGTTTTAAAAGACACAATCTAAAACGCTGATTCCAACAAGACAAAAAATACACAACAGGCTGCACATATCCCTTGTCTAAAGGTCATTATTCTTCTAAAAGTGACAGTCAGGCAACCAGCCTTCAGGCCTTCCCCAGTAATTCATCACACAACATGGTCTGAAAAGGGAAATGAAAGCTCATCACTTGGTATATGGGTTCCCTTTAAATAAAACACATTTATTGTTTGAGGAAGACTGAGAAGTGCTGCTCTCATTATGAGTATTACTATTCAGGCCTGTTTCCAAAACAATACTGAATTAATCTGAAAAATAATTTTAAAAAAAACAACCAGCTACAAACTACTATAATGTAACTTCATGGAAACAAAAAATAGATGCACGATTAAAAATGTTGTTAGGAAATGTTGGCCTCAACACACACAGCAAGTGCCTTTTGTATTAGAGTACCTTGCGCCCCCATGTGTCCATTTGCCAGAACAGTCATGTCATCTTAAGATCTCTGACCGACTTGCTGATCAGAATCCAGGACTTGATTGTGAACAATGAAGTAATAAAGTACCAGTTTCAATTTTGTTTAAGTCTTTCTTTGATGAGCAGCACATAATAAATGTGACAGTAATATGCATGTTATTCAACATAAATAAATCCAGTAGCCAATGCTTACTATACCAAATAGTACATTTGCTGCAAACGTTCATGTGGTGTGGTTTCAAATGGTTGCATACATTTTCAGCCTGAGCATTCCAACCAAGCACAGCGCCTCAAAAACATACAAAACTTGCACACCATATACATCCCATCGCTACTGAATTCTCACACAGAACACTAAGTTTTTAAGTGTTGTCAGTATTTGCCAGCTGTTCGGTCGTTTTTGTTTTCTTCGAGGCCTCTGTGCTGTGATCCCTCTTCCTCTTCTGTCTCTTCTTGTGGCCCTCCTCTTGTCTGAATTGGTGCCTGGTGGAAAAAACAAGTCACAATCACACTCAGAGACAGGAGAAGCTAATCTAATGAGCTAATGTCAGAGGCAGATTAAAAAAGGAAAAAGACTTTATGAAAACTCTGGCTCATATAATGAAATAAGAATGTATTTAACAAAAAAATGTAGTAGTTTTTTTCAGCTTTCTTGAGTTAGTGGGTGCTAAAACACAACTTACATGAACAGATACAGAATATTGTTTTGCAGCCATGAGGATCATCAATATATTATATCAATATGGGTGCCATCTTTAGCCCGTAGAATAATACTAAGATGTTTAAAAGTTGGCTGTAAAGTTTCCCTACATTGCTTAGTAAGTAACTGTCATGTGCAGATCTTTGCAGATAACTTACAGTCATCAGCTAAAGCACCTTGTGGACATATTTTGTTAGCAGTGTGCTTCCAGTCACACTTCCATAGTATGTAGATGTGCAACGTTTAGCCTGTGCATAAACATGTTCCTCAGCTAAAATCTAGGAAGATCACTGCAGAGGTTTTAAGTAAGAATTAGGTTTAAAGTAACGTTAAACAATAAAAAATCAAAAAAAATCACGGAGATTGATCTTTTTTATTAATTGTCATGAACCATGTTGCTATTTCAAGCTTCCATGCACACCGATGATAACCTACCAAGTTGTGAAGATAAACTTGGCAAAGACACTTTACATTCTGGGAATTACGTTGTTTCCAATCTGAAACTCGTTCTTGGTTTACACCTATTCTGTATTAGTCTCAGGTGAAATGCAGAGAGCTGTGAGTTCACCTGGACTGCCAGCGCCGACCGCTGTTCCACACTCGACCAAAAGAGGGAAGCCAGTTGGCGTCTGTATGTGAGCTGTGATCAAAGTTGGCTCCCACTCTGTTCGGAGGAAGTTTCTTCAGCTTCTCTTGCTCCTCTGACAAAAGACAGATCAGGTCCTTGTAATTATAGTCCAATCATTTTACGAGCTTCACTGTTTATTTTCACAAGTCCACATGGGTATAATCTTTCTATCATTTAGACCGACTTAGATTAAGATTGGAAACAAAGATGCTGATACTCCTTAAGTTCCAGAATTTTAAAGGTGCAGCAGCAGTAGTAGCTCAGTTATTTGAAATGACTGCTGTGATTTCAAGTGTTAAAGTCATGCAAAAAAATGGAGGTAAAGAAAAATATTATGCATACGAAAACATTAAGACAGCATAAATGTCTCTGATTACAACAAGCAATGTGATGACATCCAATGACACATCACTGCTCAGGTCTTGTGAAAATTGCCTTTCCTCATTTTAATGACTACAGTTAGTTTTCAGAGTTGGTTCTACTTACTTTGTTTGAGGAACTCTTGCAGTGATGGGCCAATTTCTGATTGTGTGGCAGCTCCAGAGGTTCCCTCCAGAGGATCGTCCTGGAGCCAAGGAGGGACAGCACCTACAACACACAGAGTTGATAATATTCAGACTTCATCAATGACCCCCAGGAGGTGAACTGAACTCAAAACTACTGGGAACCAGGTTTCTGCACAAAAACAAAATCAGAAACAAGTAAATGATTTAATAACTCTAAAGAAACCAATGCTTATCCCTTGATAAACAGTACAATAGAAGAGTTGATTGATTGTTCCCAAATTCTGCCTGCAAAATGAGACATTGAGCCCAAACATGCAGTCAGTCATACATGACTATCTTCAGAGACCAGAAGAACAACGAGTCTAGCAACAGCTGCTATAAACTCCACAAAACCCAAATCTGAACATCTGAGTCAGTGTGGGATAACATGAGGAGACAGAAGACACTGAAACAGCCTAAATCTTTAGAATATGTTCTCTAAGACGCTTGGAACAACCTACTTGCCAAGTATTAAAATCTTTTTACAGTGGAGGCTCCCTGCTTTTCCTAAAATAAAGAGCAGCTCTCCTACCGTCAGAAAGAATTAGAACATTTTTATGAAGTACCATCAGGCTATTAGGTTTGCTAAACTTCAGAAGAAATGAGCTGTGGCGCTACGTCGCACAGCAAAGACCAGTTAATAATAATAGCAATACGGTTTAACTAAACTTCTCAAAAGCAGCGCTTAATGTGAGCCGTTTGTAGTGTACTGACACACACTGCAAGGTTTCCCTGACGTTTGACCACCTACATATACAGTATATTTTCAGCTTGCTCTTTGCATTTCAGCGATTATTCTACATAAAGTCATGGATCACTGTACCTGTATGAACATTTCCACTGTTTGATGAATCCTGTAACAGAAAAGACAAGTGATTGGGTGAGAGGATGCAAAAATGAAAAACAAAAAACTATTAATTATTAAACTTTCTTCATGACAGCCATCTATTTTTACCTGATAACCAATGAAAGTCAGGCCTTGTCCTGCTGCACTCCTCGGCGCTTGAACCACTGAATCGATGAAGCTGCTCCCCACCTGCTGGTCTGATCCTTGAGACATGAACTGAGAGCTGCTCCAAGAACAACAAGATCAGCAAACAAACAAACAAAATTCATTTGAAGTGATACTCGTGAGGCATAGCAGCAAGGATAAAACATGGCTGGTGGACACGGTGTTACCTGACAGAATCCTCTGTAGACACGTCGGTGCCGTTGGGTCCATTGAACAACTCCGGCTCTGCATCACGCTGATATTGATTCAGGAAAAGCCAACAATGGTTCACAGAGGAAGTCTGACATCTAATCATGCTTAAGCTTTTATCATTAAAAGCCTTACACACTACTTTGTCCGAAATGTTACCATAAACTACCATAAACCTTCCTCTCCATGCCTTTGTTCTTGTCCTTAAACCACCCTGATCAGATTTGAGCTTTTACAGTTATTCTTAGAGTCAAACAGGATCTCCAGAGGACTGATGTTTACCTGCTTCGGCATTTAAAATCATTTGCCATCTTATATGAAAAACAACAGCCAAGGCCACAGTGATGGATACTGCCACTGCATCCTTGGAAAACAAACCTCTAAAACAGACTGAAGGACCTCTTGACGATGCTTTTCCTGGGCCCGGATTAAATCAGCTTGCTGTGGTCAAGAAAGGAAAAACATTAAAACTGATTAACATTTACCATCAGCGGATTTCAAAAGTGAGTAAAACAACATTCTTAGGACATCTTTTAACCACACTAGTGTCATGGCTCGGTGTTAGCCTGTCCACCACATTGGTCCTGATTGAATTATCTCTGCTAAGGGATGGATCGGCATAAAGTTTCAGTCCACTTGTCCTAAGTAGTTTAATTCCATGGCTTTCCATCTAGTGTCAACATGAGACTGACAGTTACAATTTCACCTAAATTATCTCAAAAACTACTGGATGGATTGTTGTCAAATCTGACACACACAAATTTTCCCTCTCTGGACGTACTGTACTAACATTAGGGATCCCTCAACTTTTAAGCTGCCGTGATCATCAGACTCATAATTAGCTGTCATTACGGTAGAGTTCATTCAAAAATGATGTTGCATTACCTGTTTAATGTATTCATCTTCCTTCTCCACATAAGATTCCAACGCTTTTGCTACTTCAGCTTTGAACCTAAACAAAAATCAACAATAATGCAGAAAATCTATTTTTCCCAAACAAACTTCATTAATAATGACTTTTGGTTCTCTCTTCCTACCTTTCGGTTTCCTCCTCTGCGATGATGACCTTGTCTCTTAACTTCGGGTCTGCCTTATTTTCCCACCAGAACTTGTGTGTATTCTTCCTGTGCTCTGGGCTGAAATTAAAAAAAATGTGACACATTAACCAGCAGGCAGAAGACAAAAGCAACAGTTTCTCATATCAAGGTGCTTCTAGATGAACACAGCATACAAAATAAAATATAATCAAATAAAGCTTACGTGGCCATGTGTTCTAATAAGCCTCCATGCAGCACCGCCATGTTGCCGTCTGTAACATTACTCTCAATGTCAAGCCCACAGCAGTAGCACCAGAATGTCTGCTTGTGCTGGGTGCAATCAAACTTTTCTACTTGGGGTTTCTTAAGTGTTCGGCGAGCTTCCTTTACCTGAGAGATAGTGGAAGAAACAAGCACAAAAAATATAAGCGTCAGACTCTAATTAAAACCGTACTGCTGTTGTAAATTTTACCATCATGAATGTTGCATTGATACAGTAATTTTGGAAGGTGTAGTTTGTGCCATTGTTGAATTATATTTAACTGTATATACATATATCCAGACATTTGTAGTTGCATGTTACAGCAACACAAGAGTGGATGGAGATAAAAAGGAAACAGGAAGTTCAAGAAATCAGAGACAAGACAAAAACATATATGTATATTACAAAATTGCAAAATGTGCCCCTCAAAAAAAAAATCACAATTAAAAATTTACCCCAAATCATTAAGTCCCAAGTATAGTGATAATATATACAACAGTACAGCATATATCTAACTGAAACATAAACTATTACATAGTAGTAAAATAGCAAAACAACAATAACAACACAGTATTATTAAAAAGTGACATAAGAAATGTAATACAATGGATATGCAAACCACTCAAACACATATGGACATCTTTTACAATTATATTTGTCTACAAACTACTTAATTTCTAATTATTATTACAATTATTTATTTACTTATTCTACTTATGCATTATCATTATTTTTTATGGTTTTACCCTCTATTTTCTTTCTTTTTCATTAATGGTATTAGCTTTTTTGATGCTTTTATTGTTTTATTTGTTTCTAATGGTCTCTGTTGTATTTGTTAATTTAAACTGACAGCTTGTATCTTGTATTTTGTTCTATTTCTTCACTTTTTTCCCTCCCTGGTCTTCTTTCTTTTCTGTTCTTCTGCTGTGTGACGTTCTTTCTGAGTATCCTCCTTTTGTTGGCTTGCCTGTAAAGGAGCTTGTAAATTCTGTTTCTCAAATGTGCTATACAAACGCAGTTATTATCATTGTTGTTATTATTATTACTACTACAACTGTTGGTTGATAATTGCAATGAATTCGTGACAAATAGAGGGTTCTTCTTCTTTGGGTTACATAACGACACTTTATCATTAATTTTATGTCCCTATTTCAATGCATAATTGGTGTTTTGTAGACCACAAATTAATAACTAAAAGATGACATGCTGGGCTTAACATGTTATAAAGCAGGGGTGTCCGATCCTGGTCCTCGAGGGCAACTATCCTGCATGTTTTAGATGTTTCCCTCTTCCGACACACCTGATTCAAATGATCAGGATTGTTATCAGGCTTCTGCAGAGCTTGATGATGAGCTGATCATTTGAATCAGGTGTGTTGGAAGAGGGAAACACCTAAAACATGCAGGATTGTTGCCCTCGAGGACTCGAGTTTGACACACGTTATAAAGCATATTTCAAACACACAACAAGACGTTAGCATCAGTGGAACGTCAAGTTCAGCGAAACGGAGGAAAAAATCTGAGCTAAAAACACTCAAACGGTACACAGCAGTAAGAATCAGTTGACATCAATCCACTTACCTTTTCTACAAATTTGAGAAGAACCACTCTGAGTCTGCTTTGATGATTTTTCCCGAAGACGTGTCGCTTCCCGGTGAACGTTGTTTGTCTACATATGGCGCAGTAATGTGCACCCATTTAGACACCGTACAGGGCTTTAAACATAAACTGAAGCTGAGTTAAGACAATACAAAAAGCTAAAACCAACTACTCAAATGCTTCCCTCTTAATTTCTAGTACACTGCTCGGCTAAAACACAAACGTACATAATTTATCTCCGAGTACCGCTAATATTTTGCCACAGGAAGCAGGTCCGTCTTCAAATGGTTCCCCCTGGAAAGAAACCATCTCATATCAACAGGGCCGGTTGAAATTTTTTCCATCATGTGGTGGATTCTAAGAAAGTGTTACAGGTGGATATCTAAAGAAAATCTAGCATTGTATTTTTTTATTTATGTGACCAATACTTCTGCTTATTCACATCCCAGAGCCAAATATTGTACTTTTACTATATTTGTGGAACAGTTTTAGTCACAATAGCTACTGTACACTGCTATGCCTGGTAAAAAAAAATATATATGTGGATTTGTAGGGATATTTCAATCAGACAACTAATTTCAACTAGTATCACAGGTGGCTTGAATCTTATATTCAGTTGTTCAACATACTTAAATGCAGAGAAGTACTCTTGGTCTCATTTGTGTGCACCCTCCTGAACGTGGACAAGGGAATGAAAAGAAAGTGGTTGTGGAACAAGATAGTCTCAGGGCTAAAAGGCCATCTTGAAAACAGCTTAGCATTTCCATGACCACACCTACTCATGATATCAGAAAATTTAAGATCCCTGGGTCCACAGTCAGCTTCCCTGAACGGTGTCGTGGGAGTATTTTTCTGACAGCCACATTCATCAGACTATATTAAGACATTTGAGAAGAAAATGGCAAGAATCAGCAAATCTTTGGCCCACTGTAGGTTTTTTGCCCTACTTGTGTCTCAAGCCCAGTAATGTGTGACACCTGACAAAAGTTGCAAAGATATGATCTTATACCTTATTTTGTAGACTTCAAAACCTCATAACATCTCTTTAATTTCTTTGATAGGTCACTTGTTAAGTCATGAGGCACAGTATCTTAAGTCATACACATCAACCTTTTCATATTTGTATATATTGTGTTTTTTTATCTTGCTTATTTACTATCATTACATTTAGCATTAGGCTGGCGACCTGTCCAGGGTGTCCCCTGCCTTCGCCCGAGTCAGCTGGGATAGACTCCAGCCCCCCCGCGACCCTACAGAGGATTAAGCGGTGTACAGATAATGGATGGATGGACATTTAGCATTAGATATGATATATGTCTACATGCATCCTAAACATATGTGAATACAAGGTTTGAATGGTTATATCTTTGATTCTGTTCTTTCACAATGTCTGCAAGTGGAAATTTGACCCCACTTTGAAAAGAAAGATTGCTGAATGTTGGAGCAAGAACGAAGGAAAGCATCGAGATCAAGGTATGACAGTGTCTGGTTGCACCATTCATCAGTTTTTCAGTTAAAATGGACACCGTAGAGCAACACTCAGGATGCCCCTACGTTTGAAAGAAATACATTTAAAAAAGCTCCAAGTGGAGGTCACTAAAATGCATGTTGTCAAGAAATCTCATGTGAGAATGTGCTTTGGATGGCTTTGATGTTTTGTTTTTTTTTTACAATGTGTTTCTGCTGTTTTTACTTATGCACTTCTTTGAATAATATGAATCGCTGTAGTTAAAAAATGTGGAAAAATTCCCTGAGAAATGCAGAGAGATACATTTAAATATCATCTGCTTATTTTTTTAATTAAATGTTAGCTAGTGAAAGCGGAACCAAAGGCGTTCACTGTCGGAAGACCCAAACCGTGACGACCAGCGGAAGTAA
This sequence comes from Dascyllus trimaculatus, assembly GCA_024666655.1. Taxonomy (NCBI): domain Eukaryota; kingdom Metazoa; phylum Chordata; class Actinopteri; family Pomacentridae; genus Dascyllus; species Dascyllus trimaculatus. The sequence goes on along the minus strand of CM045449.1, from coordinate 25,738,245 downwards.
ACAGAACAGCGTAGTTCACTGCATGTAGTTGGGAAGCGGTTGTCGTGTAAGTGCACAAGTTGTAATAAATCAGTGATGACTTCAGTTCAGCATTTAAGAGAGTTTGTGAACCACCGACTGACTGCTGCTGCCGAGGAAATATTCAGCGTCTTTGAGAAAACCATCGTCGAGTACGAAGAAGAGGTGAACCGTCAACGCAGACTGCTGGATGTCGTTTGGAAAACTCAAGTATTGTTACACAGAACAGGTCTGTAGACAGGGTTTACATGGGGATTTGTGATGTGGTAGGAATGGGGGCATGCTTGTGTTTATCAGTAACACTTACAGGCAAATTAATTCAACATACAAAGGCCTACATTTCGTTTAAACGTAGTTCAAACACATGGAGAAGTGAAGGCATATAATTTATTTAATATTATTTGATATACTGTGCATGAATATGGCAGTGTGCAAAACGACCAGCTAATGACAATAAAACCTTCTTGTAAGTGCACTCAAATCTAGAAATGTAGTGGTGTTGGGCTGCCATTGAAGGAGGAGAGAATATTATTATTAATTAATATGCAGTCTTTTTAGTTATTGAATTAAAGGGAAATAAATCATTTACATTCTGCAGTTTTAAATTATGCAAAGTAAACAATGCTGTTATAGCTTGGAAATGATCAAACTATCTTGCACTACCTGGCTAAAAATAATAGTGCAATTACCAGTTTAAGTTGAGCTTAATGAAACAGTTACTATAGCATAGCTTATGTCAAGCAGGACTAGTATGTTGTATTAAACAGCATTTAGTGAAAATTGACATATATGTTGTTTCAGCCAAACATCAGACCATTTGGAAAACAAGTTAAAAAAAACCAAAATTATGTCTCTGTGTCAGTTGCTAACCTATTGTTCTCCCTAACTTGCCATCCATCTGACTATGCCATCTGCACCATTTCACTGACAGAAGAGGGGATTGATCTGCAAGGTGGCTTCCTGGGAAACCCTTTCACAATATCAAAGAAAACTTTGTGAAATATCCGATACAAGGAATTTGCTGGAGTTTATAGTGTACAGCTGCAAGCAGTCCAGAGTTATCAGACCACAGGGTATGAATGAATTTATATTTTAATCGATGTTTCATTTATTCAGATTGGAAAATTGTAAAAATGCGAAAAAGACGAATAGTGAGGCTAAGCATCCATGACATTGAACGGTGACTGTGCCAGGGGAGAAACTCAAATAAGCCTGGCATAATTTAACCATTGTCTGTAAATCTAAACGAGGGACACTGAGATTGAAAAGTGACCGATTGTATACCAACCCTGGTTCAGTGACATATGCCAGTTGTACACTGAACCGTGCAATAAACCAATAATCTGGGCCCACCAAGACACATGCACCACACCCATCCTTTGCTCATTATTATTAGTTATATTTTCACATTGCACCTTTTTGTGTTTTTATAATAATCTATTTTATTTTAAATACCCGCAATTTTGTACTTTTTTGTAAATGCCAGCATTTCTGGTAACTTATTGCTATTTCTTCTGCTATTTCATGATTTGCATGTTAAATGTACATTCTTTTGTACATTTTTTCTTTATCTTTCTTACTTTCTTATATGTGACATGTGTTAGCCACTGGATACCTTGAATTACCCTAAGGGATGAATAAAGTATCTGTCTGTCTGTCTATCTATCTATCTATCTATCTATCTATCTATCTATCTATCTATCTATCTATCTATCTATCTATCTATCTATCTATCTATCTATCTACACTGCTATGGCACCATTCTCAGACTATATATTGCTAGATTGCTTCCACACAAACCATTTTCCACCATCAGGTACCCATGATGACCATGTTGGCTAAGGCAAACTCTCATACAAGTCTTTGGTACGCTATCAGTGATATGAAATGACTTCAAACACCTTTGCTTACAGCGCATTGTCTGGAGATATTAAAAATTGATATACATACAATTACCAAAGTAGTTGCCTTGAAATGCCATGCCATGCAATTTACAGACTGATATTATAGTTCGATTGCCAGGCAAAAATGGCCTACCATTATTAATGGGCATCTGCCACTGCAAAATGGATTGTGTCAGTAGCAGTAGCAGTCCTAGCAGCATACTCTCAGAGCAGCAGACCACTGTGGAATCTGCCTTTCTCAGTAAACCACAAGTGGCACACCACAGGGCACTTTCTGATCTTAATGACATGAATAAACCAACAAACCAGTGTGACTCATATGGACTTTTTATTTCCCTCTGTTCCCCCAGAGGTACCACAGCAAAATGTCTCTAAAGAGAAGGTTCCCACTGACCAGCACCCCTGCAACAAGGAGAGAAATTCTGGTGTGGTCCAACAGAACCCAGATCCACCACAGATTAAAGAGGAACAGGAGGAACTCTGCACCAGTCAGGACGGAGAGCAGCTTGTACTGACGCAGGAGACTGATATCTGCATGGGGACTTTGACTAATGAGGAAGGTGAGCACAGTAAAAATCGTAGCTGTGGTGGTAAAATACACGGTGAATAAACCCTGTCTTAACAGTAGAGAATGAAACATGGATAAGAAATGGGGCAATTGATTTATCATGTAAAGACAAACAGATAAGTAGAGGAAAACATAGACACTGTTTCTTAACTTGCTGATAGAGAGAAATGTTTGCTGCAAACTTTGACAGCATATAAAACTGTCGTTGTCTATTTTAGATTGTAAGTTATAATCTAAACCTAACTAAAATCAAGTCACAACATTGGAATGTGTTGTCACAACTTAGAGCAATCTAACAGCGCACTGTAATAAAAAACACACTGCACAGTTAAAACAACACAAGTATAAAAAATATCTTTGGACTTTCTCAGGGGCTTATGATAAGGTGCTTTGTGGCAATTTGTCTGATGTATATTTTTTTTTATAATGCATTGGCACAAACCACTATAAAGGGAAGTGAATGCACACTCAGGGAGACTGCATAAATGCAGTTTTTTTTTACTGTGAGAGGTGGGTAAAACATTGTTTACTTGTAATTAGCCTCTACTGCAACACATTTTGTACTCTGATCATGTTAGTGACCTATTTCTTGTATTATTTTCCCCTTCAGAGCTCCTACAACAACATGTTTGTAAAGAGGAGAAGGAGGAGGTTCTCGCTGAACAGAAGGAACTCTGCACCAGTCAGGATGGAGAGCAGCTTGTATTGAAACAGGAGAGTGATACCTTTATGCTGACTCTTACTCACGAGGAAGGCAACCACAGTGAAAATCAAATGCTTTGCTTGAATCCTGATGAATCTCAGATGGCAGCAGCGGAAGAATCTGTTGTCAACACATCAATTAAAAGTGCCGAGGTAGCAGAAATGAACATTGACTACCAGCTACTCTCTCACAGCCATTATTTAGCTGAAAGCCAAGATCACAGAGGAGGAAAGCATGGAGACTCAGTGTCAGTGGGAAATGCAGACACAAAACCAAAGAAGAGACATCACAAAAGCGATAATGTACATAATCCTACCACGTTAAAGACTTCCTGCAAGAATCTCACAGGAAAAACGTCTTTCAAATGTGAAACTTGTGGCAAAACATTTCCATATAAGTCCAAATTGATCATACACCTGAGAATCCACACCGGTGAGAAGTCATATTCTTGTAGCTTCTGTGGTAAAACATTCAAAAAAATCAGCAGTGTAAAAGTTCATGAAAGATTCCATGCAGGGGAGAAACCGTATTCTTGTAAAACATTGGAATAGTTTTAAAAAACTATTGCTTTTGAAAAAGAGTATGAGAAGAGCCATGACTGAGAAACCTCCTCTTTGATTAGACACACAAAAGTTCATACACATTAAAAGCCATATCCATGCAAACTATGTGGGAAATATTTGAGATCTCATGGTGATTTGTCTGTTGACGTGAGAACTAACACTGACAAGAAACCATATCAGTGTGATGTCTGTGGAAGGGTACTCGTTTGTGTCTTACTTGGTATTTATCATCTCATACTGGCAAGGGACTTTGTATTTGCAAAATATGTTAAGGATTCAGTTGTAATCGTTCTTCTGGAGAACAATTAAGAACACACAAAGACTTCTGTTGAGAAGAGTTTGCCATCTGTTTTGTTGACCCATCCTCAGTTTATCCTTTAGATGACTGTATTACTAATTTAAAGTAGCACATTGACTGCAGGCAGTTACTAGTTTCTGTTTATAACAATATTTCTTTAATACAATTGAAATCTCCCACATCTTCAACAATAATTTTTTCATAGTGACCTCATAGTCTAAATTTAAATGAGCATCCTCTTAATTTTTTTTTTACTACTTTTGTACACCTCCTCAGTGATTTGTGTCTAGATTAATGTGGGAAATAAAATGCTTTTCCCCCCTGATCTCATGTATATTTTTAAGAACAAACCACTCAAATATCATAATGTAAGAATACCAGATTCATACTGAAGTCTGAAGCTTCAATCAATTCTGTTCATCGAGCCTGCAGGTAAGGATGAAAATTACAGTAAAAGTAATCACAGTAAAGTTCCTTACAGATTGGTGTTCAAAGGGTGAAGTTAATGTCTGATTTGATACAGGCTGGCAGTTTAATCACACTGGAAAAACATGAAAAGTGGAGGAAGGAATGTGTTTACATTTATTCAAATAGTGCACTTAAGTAGAGCATTTCTTAAATCCCAGACAGATGTGAATTCCTGAACATTTCAATAAAAACAATAATAAGACAAGAACATTTCTGTAGTTTCATGTAATGTGTACTTTTACAATATTACATGTCTCAGAAAAATATTCTCTTTTAGTTTACTTGACAGTTTTTAAGATGGTACATACCTATTACCATATTACTTGTGAGTTTATAAATATGAAGCGTTATAATAAGCATTTGTCATTATGCTAATATTGACATAGGATTAAAATCAAAATCCTATTGAGGATCAGTTATGTACCAGTTTCACTAATGATGTTTGATGCTTTTAATTATATTTTGTTGCCTATAATTCCCTTAAGTGTATTTATTTGTAATACAGAGGTATTAATATCTTTAGTTCTTTATTTTGTTGGCCATGTTAAGTTTTTTCCCACGTTTCATAGCTTCTATATTTTACACGAAATTATTGTCTAAGAAATTGCTGAAAAGGACGTCAATTGAATGCAAAAGTGCAGAGAAAATTAGCAGAAAAAGAAAAACTATCGTTAATTAAGAGTGGAACAAAATTCTCAACTCGTGTCCGCTGCCGGAGCTTGACAAGGTGACACCCGGCGGAAGTAAATACAGAGGCTGCTAGTAGCTTCGTCGCTGTCGATTCGTGGAGAAATATTTCACTTGTAATGAAGCAACAATGACTTCAGTTCAGAGTTTGAGGCGGTTTTTCAGCGAGAGACTAACTGCTGCTGCTGAGGAAATATTTAATGTCGTAGAAAAAACTATCGTCGAGTACGAAGAGGAAATAAACCGTCAGCGCAGACTGCTGGATGTCTGGAAACCTCGAGGAAATGCACACAGCACAGGTTTGTAAATACTTTATGATGTTTTTAAAAGCAACTAATGGTCTAAACATGTTATTACTTGCTGGCATGTTTGTTTTATTGCATTATTTAATAAATAAATGGTGCATACAAACCTGCCTTATAAATGGAGACTGAAACACGGATAAGAAATGATGCCTCTGATTCATCATGTAAAGACAGATAGATAAGCAAAGGAAAACACAGACAGTGTTTCTTAACCATCACGGAAGTTTGCTGATAGAGAGAAATGTTGGCTGCAAACTCTGACAGCATATAAAACGGTCAGTGTCTGTCTTAGATAGTAAGTCATTATCTAAATCCAACTAAAATCAAGGCACAACATTGGAAAGTGTTATGACTGTGGAGTGTGGCTTTTAACAATGTAGCAGTGCACTAGACAAACTGAAACAAAAAATATGTTTAAACTAACTTAAGGGCCTGAGGTGCTTTGTTTCATTTTATTAGACAAATTAGTACTGTGTGAGGCATCTAGCATAAACCACTGTTATTAAGGGATATAAGTGCACATTTAGAGTGATAGATAGATATATGCTTAATACTAATTTACTCTCATCATGTCAGTAACCTATTACTTGTATTGCTTTCCCCTCAGAGCTCCCAAAGCAACATGTCTGTAAGGAGGAGGAGGTTCTTGCTGACCAGCAGCTCTGTAACCAGGAGAGGAACTCCAGTCTGGACCCGCAGAACCCAGATCATCCACAGATTAAAGAGGAACAGGAGAACCTCTGCATCAGTCAAGACGAGGAGCAGCTTGGAGTAAAGCAGGAGGCTGATATCTGCATGGTAACTCTTATTTATGATGACGGAGATCACAGTGAAGATCAGACTCTGTACTTGAATCCTGATGAATCTCAGAGTGCAGCAGAGGAGGAGTCAGCGGTCAACAGTTTGGAGATATCAGACACGAACACTGACTACCAGCTTCTCTCTCATTTAGCTGAGAGGCAAGATCACCGAGAAGGAAAGCATGGAAGCTCAGTATCGTCTGGTAATACAATGACAAAACCACAGAAGAGGCATCACAAAAGCAATGATATATGTAATCCTACCACGGTAAAGAATTCCTTCAATGTTCATACAGATCAAAAGTCTTTTAAATGTGAAACTTGTGGAAAAGCATTCCTGTATAAGTCCACATTGAACAGACACATGACAATACACACAGGAGTGAAGCCATATTCTTGTAACTTCTGTGGTAAAAGATTCAATCAGCCATCAGGACTCAAAGCTCACAAAATAATCCACACAGGTGAGAGACCGTATTCATGCAATGTCTGTGGGAAAACATTTGGTCATGCAGAGGTATTAAAAAGTCATAAAAGAATCCACACAGGTGAGAAGCCTTATTCTTGTAACATCTGCAATAAAAGTTTTGGTTATGCGTCAGCAATGAAAGTTCATAGAAGAATCCACACAGGTGAGAAACCATACTCTTGCACTGACTGTGGGAAAGGATTCTTTAAATCATCAGCATTAAAAACTCATTTAAGGGTGCACACAGGTGAAAAGCCATATTCTTGTGAAACATGTGGAAAGTGTCTCAAAAGTAATTATGGCTTGATGGTCCACATGAGGACACACACAGGCGAGAAGCCGTTTCCCTGCGACACCTGCGGGAATAGATTTACAGACGCATCAGCTTTGAAAAAGCATCTGAGAAGACACACAGGCGAGAAGCCTCACCTTTGCAGCACATGTGGGAAAAGTTTTTTTGAGCTGTCGCACTTGAAAAGACACACAAAAATCCATACAACTTGAAAGTCATATTTATGCAAACCTTTTGGGAAGGATTTCAGATTCTTTGGTAATTTGTCCGTCGACATGAGCACTAACACTGGCAAGAAGCCACATCAAGTGTGACACCTGTGGAAAGGATACTTGATTATATCTCACTTGGTGATCATCACATACAGGCAAGTGACCTTGTATTTGCAAAATATGTACGAGAGGATTCGGTTGTATTAGTTCATAGGTTAAAAAAAAGAACCCACAAAGACTTCTGTTGAAAAGAGTTTGTCAGCTGTTTTGTTGAACAACCCTCAGTTTTTCCTTCAAATGACTTAATTACTAAGAAGTCACAATGTCTTCGCTTAATGTAGCACATAGACTTCTGTCAATTACTCGTTTATTTTTCTAACAATATTTCAGTGAAACTATTGCAAAATCCCACATCTTATCATGGTAACTGCATATTTCCTACAAATGTAAATGTTTGACTGCTTCAGCTAATATTCTTTTTTGCTGTTTATACCCACTACCTCCTTTATCCAAGCATACTGCGAACTCTGATGTTGAAACTTCTAGTTCTTGTGGTGTTGGGTCACTTGTGTTGGCATCATGATGTTGTGAAAGACTTTTGATAATAATAATAATTTCTTGCAATTCTGGTTATTCAGACTGATGTTCCCAGATTTTTAAATTTCTTGAATGGTGTAACTACAAACCATAATCATCACAGTAATGCAAATAAAGATCTCTGACAAAAGGAACATGAGAAATGTAAAACTGTTTTACTGGTTTCATGTATTTCTTCCAAGAATACAATTTGGTAACATGATAATGTAACAATACCAGATTCAAACCTGCAGTTAAGTTATAATATCTAAAATATACAGCACTATAAACAGATTGAAACTGAATATATTATAACCACCTCCCTTCTTACTGAGGTGTTCACAAGTTCATATGTATTGTGTCAAGGTTTGATGTTGTGTCAGCCATCTGAAGACAATTAACACCGTATTTGAGAAAATGTGCTACGAAACACTCCACCATTTCATTTATTTGTTCAATATAATCAAACCACCAAACTGCCTCAAATTTTACTCTACTACATTTACTTGATAGCTATAGTTACTGAGTAAATATTTCATTACAGAAACTTGTGATGGCCCTACAAAATGTGACACCTTGCAACATATTAAGTGTCCATCAGTATGGTGATATGTTAAAAACCAAAACTTCCAATTAAACTTGGTGCTGCAAAAAATGCTATTCATCAGTCACACTGCCAGGAGTCCTTGTGCATCAGTTTTGCCTTATTTATGTTTTAAATTACATTTCATTTATGGTAGTTCTCTTGCCTTTAATAACTTTAGAATAAAGAGCTATTAATACATTCATTATTGCTACTTTTTATTACATGTGTAAACTTTCGCACCCCAGCTTTATTCAAAATAATAATTAAAAATCAATTCAGATTTAATCCAACTTTATTTGTATACATCTGTCATCTCAAGACACTTTGCCTAGTATAGTGAAAACCGTGCACATTTTATCCAGAGAAACAATTTCAAAGGTTAATTTGGATTTCTTTTGAGCAAGCACTTGGAAACAGTATCCAAACCAGAATCAGGGACCAGCTGGTGAAGGTAAAGTCGGGAGAGAGAACAGGATGGAAGATGGAAAACAGGCAAGTAAGGCTTAAAAAAATCAGTAAACACTTTAGAAGTCGGTGAGGCCAGTAACTGAATATCAGAGGCGTGAAGCTCCAGATCCAGAGAAACCTACAGAGAGGACAAAACACAAACTATGGGAGAGAGAAGACACAAAGTTAGTGACATGCAATGGTGCTATACACCAATCAGCCACAACATTATGAGCACTGACAGGTGAAGTGAATAACATTGATCATATTGGTACTATGTGGTGTTCTGCTGGAAAACCTTGGATTTTAACATCTGTGTTGATGAGACTTAAACACCCAAGTGAACATTGTCCCACAACAAACACACTCCCTCATGCAAATGGAAATCCCAAATGTCACTGGCCTACCCCCACAGGAAAATGCACCCCACCACATGAAAAAACATCAAACAATCATGTCGAGGTCAAACATGTTGATTTGACCTCCAAACTTCCTACACCCCATTGTGATCAAGCATCAACAGGATGCAGTGGAACAAGTTTGATTGACAGAAGCCAGAGTACCCAAAGGGTACTCTGTCTTATGGGTTCCAGACCCCATAGGACACCCTGAGAGGTCCTCTTGCCCATGCCCAATGGTTCAGAGCATTTTTGAGCACATAAGGGCAACCAACACAATATTGGGCCGGTAGTCTTATTGTATTACCTGATCTGTCTATAAGTGAATGGAGAGGTGCATCATGGGAAGTCCCCCAGGACTTAGGATAGTTTAAGCTCAACAGAATAGTAGTCCCGTTTAACACGAGTTAAATGTAGAAATGCAGAAAAATAACAAGAGACAAAATGTCCATCTGAAAAGAGTACAATAACTCGTTAATTGAAAACGGAAAAAGTGAGCTCACTACCACCGCCGGATGTTAAAAGTGTGACACCCAGCGGAAGTAAACAAAAAAAGTGCCAGTGGCGTTGTCATTTGTCGAGTCGTAGGTGAATATTTCACCTGTTTTTCAGCAACAAAAAAGTAAATAAACAATGCCTTCTGTTCAGTGTTTGAGGCATTTTTTCAACGAGCGACTGACTGCTGCTGCTGAAGAAATATTCGATGTCGTCGAAAAAACTATCGTCGAGTACGAAGAAGAAATCAACCGTCAGCGCAGACTGCTGGCTATCGTGTGGAAACCTCAAGTGAAGCTACACAGGACAGGTCTGTAAAACCACTGTGTTATTTAAAAGGATAAATATGACTCGTGCCATAAAAATGAAATTAATCGCCGATATATCCGCTTTTTCGTGGCTGCAGTGGTAAAACAGTGGGCAAGCCCTGCTTTATCAATGGAGACAGAAGCATGGAGAAAAATAATTAAAGCTGCAAGCAGCGTCGGACGGGCCCTCGCTCCCCCCCCCGCAACGCCGCTGTGGAGACGATGGGAATGTCTAAAGCACGCACTCGTGTTCGTCTCATCCTGCTCTGCACATGTACCAAATTTCATGTCTGTACGACAAACCAGTGATTTTATATGAAATTTTAAAATTTTGTAGGGGGCGCTGTGGAGCTGTTTAAGTGCGCCACAGTGTTGAGGGATAGCCTGTCATCAAGCATATCAAGTTTCATTCATATTCGGCCATGTGCAGTCAAGTTATGAGCATTTCACACTTCATGGCCACACGCTCAAAATGGCCGCCCTGTCACGCCCACACCGTGTGACAGAGGCAGAAGATTTTAATAACTTTTCATCCTGAAGGGGTCTAGATGCCACACAGCCAATTTGGTGGAGATGGGACAAAAATCCTGGGAGGAGTTCGTTAAATTCCAATGTCTCAGCGCCACATTGTCTAGGGGGCGCTGTGAAGCCAATTGAAATTTCAAGTGTACAGATCTGTTTGTCTGGATACACTATACATGTGTACCAAATTTCATATTTGTAGGTCAAAGCAGTAGTTTTTTATGAGTATTTGAATATTTGTAGGGGGCGCTGTGGAGCCGTTTGAACACGCCATTTCCTGAATTGTATATCAAACATTAGTTTTTGAGATTTGTGAGGATTTGTGTGGATTTGGTGATATTAGGTGGATCCCTTCACCTCCAAAACTCATTTCATTCCATGTGGCAAAATTGGTGAAAATGGCTGCCATGCCACGCCCACACCGTGTGACATAGCCACGAGATTTTAATAACTTTTGATCCTGAAGGGGTCCAGATGACACACAGTGAATTTGGTGAAGACCGGAAAAAAATCCTAGGAGGAGTTCGTTAAATTCCAATGCCTGCGCACCACGTTTTCTAGGGGGCGCCGTGGAGCTTTTTCAAAATTTCAAAAGCAGGAATGTTTTTGTCTGGGGCTACTGTACCTGTGTACCAAATTTTATAGCTGTACGTGAAACTAGCCGTATTAACTCCACTAAAGTCCAATTTTCAAGGTGGCGCTATTGAGTCATTTTGTCATTCATATGTGTAATTCCCCCAAAATATCAAATTTTTCACCAGTCCTGATGTGTGTGCAAAATTTGAGGAGTTTTTGAGCATGTTTAGGGGGTCAAATTGGGGTTCAATTTGGCGTAAGAAAAATAAAGAAAGAAAGAAAGAAAGAAAGAAAGAAACTGAGCAGGAACAATAGGGCCTTTGCCCTGCAAGGCAAAGGCAGCGATCAGTGTTTCACACTGATCGCTGCCCTTTGCCTTTTTCGGGCTCGGGCCCTAATAAAGAAAGAAAGAAAGAAAGAAAGAAAGAAACTGAGCAGGAACAATAGGGCCTTTGCCCTGCAAGGCAAAGGCAGCGTTCAGTGTTTCACACTGGTCGCTGCCCTTTGCCTTTTTCGGGCTCGGGCCCTAATAATAATATGCGACGAGTTCATCATTTAAAGACAAGAAAGAGAAAGGGGATAAACAGCCGAGGAGTCAGCTGACATATGGAAATATTGGCTGCAAAATCTAACATTAAACGTTGGATATATAACTTTTTAAGCACAGGTTCCGAATTTGAAGTTTTAAACTGTCCCTCTAAGTATTTACATCAAATATCAAGCTACATAACTTTTAAAACACAATGCACAAATCAGTGTAGATTGGCATGTAATTTACTGCTTGTATGTCATTATTTGTGTGTCAACTGAGCATTTTCAGTGTACATACAGTTGTGTGCGAAAGTCAGGGCACCCCTTTAAAAACAGCATATTTTATATATTAAAAAATTAATATCCATATTTATAGTCTCTTTGGGATATGGGAAAAAAAGACAATATTATCAGGAAACATTAATGCATAGTTACATTTTATTTTATAACTTGAACAAAATTACAAAAACAAAAAACATCATTTTGGCCTGTGCAAAAGTCGGGGCACCCTACAGCGTCAGTACCTTCAGTACTTAGTAAGACCCCCTCTGGCAGATATCACAGCTTCTAAACGCTTTTTATAGCCAACGACAAGTCTCTGGATTCTATCATTTGGGATTTTCCCCCATTCTTCCTTGCAAAAGGCTTCCAGTTCTGCAATATTCTTGGGTCGTCTTGCATGCACAGCTCTTTTAAGATCTACCCACAGATTTTCAATTATGTTTAAGTCTGGAGACTGTGAAGGCCATTCCAAAACCTTCAGCTTGCGTTTCTTGAGGTAGTCCATGGTGGATTTTGAAGTATGTTTTGGATCATTATCCTGTTGTAGAAGCCATCCTCTTTTCAGCTTCAGCTTTTTTACAGATGCTGTGATATTTGCCTCCAGAATTTGCTGGTATTTAATGGAATCCATTCTTCCCTCCACCCGAGCAATGCTTCCTGTCCCACTGGCTGCAACACAACCCCAAAGCATGATGGATCCACCCCCATATTTAACAGTTGGCAAGGTGTTCTTTTCATGAAATGCTGCTCCTTTTTTTCTCCAAACATACCTTTGCTTATTGTGGCCAAAGAGTTCTATTTTAACTTCATCAGTCCACAGCACTTGTTTCCAAAAGTCATCAGGCTTCTGTACATGTTCTTTTGCATATTTTTGACGTTGTATTTTATGATGAGGACGGAGGTAAGGTTTTCTTCTGCAGACTCTTCCATGAAGGTCTTGTTTGTGCAAGTATCGCCGCACAGTGGACGGGTGCACTACCACTCCTGAGTCTGCTAAATCTTCCTGCAGGTCTTTTGACGTCAAATGTGGGTTTTGATTTACCTTTCTGACCAGCCTACGAGCTGTTCTGTCCGAGAGTTTCCTTGGTCTTCCAGATCTCATCTTGACCTCCACAGTTCCCCTCACCTGCCATCTCTTAATTATACCTCGCACTGTGGAAACTGCAAGCTGAAAACGTTTTGCTATCTTCTTGTAGCCCTCCCCGGCATTGTGGGCATCAATAACTTTCATTTTTTCTGTCTTACTTAGCTTCTTAGAGGAACCCATGATTGCTGTTGTTTGCACAGGTTTGTGGAGTCGCCATATTTAAGAAACCCTGAAATACACACCAGCTGGCGCTCCCTAATGACAATTGTTGACACATGCTTCAGGACTAATGAGCTGGTAAAGGTCTGAATTTGTTAAAAGAATCTGACACATTGAAACTCTCAGGGTGCCCCGACTTTTGCACAGGCCAAAATGATGTTTTTTATTTTTGTAATTTTGTTCAAGTTATAAAATAAAATGTAACTATGCATTAATGTTTCCTGATAATATTGTCTTTTTTTCCCATATCCCAGAAAGACTATAAATATGGATATTAATTTTTTAATATATAAAATATGCTGTTTTTAAAGGGGTGCCCTGACTTTCGCACACAACTGTATATGTGAAACTCCACCTATTGTGTGTTCTTATGAGATTTTTCGCAGAAAATTAAAATTGCAAAAAACCCAAAGTGATCACAAATGTGTTGAACATGATCTACAAGAGAAAGAAAAGATTTACAAACATGTTTTATGTGTGTTACAGTTCACACACACACATACAAAAAATTGAACATGTGTACTGTTTTACAAATGTATGTCACTTTTAGATCTTTAACTCCGACCTCAAAGATATGTTCATTTATGCTTTCAAACAGCTTCCTCTGCAAATGTCTATAAAGATACTGTATGTGGCATTTATCTTCATTTATTTGCGGACTATTAAATGCATGGATCAGCATTGCATTTGGGTGCACTTACCTGTAAATGCTTGTGGAAATGTGGAAATCTGGGTTTTTTGGTGCCCAATATCCACTTTTTACCTGAACTAAATGCTTTCAGGGCAGAGAAACAAATCCATCGAGTAGCAGTACCTTATTTAAACCCTTGGCTCCTGTATAAAGTGTACAGTTTATAAATGCTTGTGTTCTAATGGAGGGGTGATTATCTATTTAATCGTTTTAGAAAAATGTATTTTCCTGTTTGAAATCACACATGAATCCACTGAAAGCCCACATCTCCAAGTTTTTCCACCGCCATTGAAAGAAAGCATGTGTTTGTGGGTTATTGTGGACCTGAGGCCATGAAGAGAGTCTAAACTCCACACACAAACACACAAGTTTAACCTGATTGTAAGTGAGTTGAATTTTGAAAAAGCACTCAGGCAGAATGCCTAAATGCTTTTTCAAAATTTGAGAGGTGGATGCTTCTAGCTTCCACCCCAAAAGGGTTTATATGTCATCAGATTGGTAATCTATTTATTGTGACACTTTTTCCTTCAGAGCTCCCACAAAAATATGTCTGTAAGGAGGAGGAGGAGGAGGAGGTTGTCGCTGACCAGCAACCTTGTAACCAGGAGAAGAAGTCCAGTTTGGACCAACAGGACCCAGAGCCTCCACAGATTAAGGAGGAACAGGAGAACCTCTGCATCAGTCGGGATGAAGAGCAGCTTTTACTGAAGGAGGAGGCTGATACCTGCATACAGACTCTTATAAATAGGAAAGGTGACCACAGTGAAAATGAAACTCTGTTCTGGAATCCTGATGAATCTCAGAGTACAGTCGATGAGAAATCCTTAGTCGGCCTCTTAGTTAATAGCTCTGAGGTATCAGAACTAAACACAAACCACCAGCTCCTCTCTCACAACTCTCATTTCGCTGGGAGCCAAGATCACAGAGGAGAAAAGCATGGAGACTCGGTATCAGAAGGAAATTCAGAGACAGAACCACAGAAGAGACATCACAAAAGCAAAAATGTACATAATCCTACCATGTTCAAGAATTACTGTAATACTCTCAAAGGTCAAAAGTCATTCAAATGTCACACTTGTGGAAAAGCATTTCCATATAACTCCAAGTTGATCCGACATCAGAGAATCCACACTGGTGAGAAACCGTATTTGTGCAACATCTGTGGCAAAAGATTCAATCAGGAATCCATACTGAAAGTTCATAAACGAATCCACACAGGCGAGAGGCCACATACTTGTAACATCTGTGGTAAAAGTTTCAATCAGTCATCGATATTGAAAGCTCACAAAATAATCCACACAGGGGAGAAGCCGTATTGCTGTGACATGTGCGGCAAAAGATTCAATCAGAAATCAATACTGAAGGTTCACAAAAGAACCCACACAGGTGAGAGGCCGTTTGCTTGTGGCATCTGTGGTAAAAGATTCACTCAGAAATCGATACTGGATACTCATTTCAGAACCCACAGAGGTAAAACTGATACCTATATGGTGACTCTTACTTATGAGAAAGGTGACCACAGTGAAGATCCAACCCTGTGCTTGAATCCTGATAGATCTCAGATGGCAGCAAGGGAGGAATCCTTAGGCCACATATCAGAGATACCAGAACTGAATCCTGACTACCAGAGCCTCGATCACAGAGGAAAGCTTGGAGGGTCGGTATCAACTGGAAATGGAGTGACAAAATCACACTACAAAAGCAGTAACTTGCATAACCCCACCATGTTAAAGATTTACTATAACACTCACACATTTCAAAAGTCTTTCAGATGTGACACTTGTGGGAAAGCATTTCCGTTTCAGTCCAAACTAAACAGACACCTGAGAGTCCACACAGGTGAGAAGCCGTATTCTTGTAACATCTGCGGCAAAAGATTCAGTCAGACGTCCATCCTGAAAGTTCACAAAAGAATCCACACAGGCGAGAGGCCGCATTCTTGCAACATCTGTGGCAAAACCTTCAGTCAGAAGTCAAAACTGAACATTCATAAAAGGATCCATACAGGCGAGAGGCCGTATTCTTGTCATGTCTGTGGTAAACGATTCAATCAGAAGTCGATACTGGATGCTCACGTAAGAACACACACAGGCGAGAAACCGTATTCCTGCAAAACATGTGGGAAGCATCTCAGAAGTAATTCCAGCTTGTTGGTCCACATGAAGACACACACAGATAAGGAGGCATATTCTTGCGAAATGTGGGAGAGATTTTAGATGTAACGGTTTCTCAAAAGTCTGCATGAACCCTGCAGTGGAAAATCTGCTATGACTTTTATGACCTTAACGGTGAAATCTTGCTTATTAATTTCATCAATTCCAATTGGGAGAAGGGCAGGATTTGTCCTGTAGTAGCACAGATGACTGATAAAAATCACTGAAATTATCAAACAAAATTCAAATTTGGCATTACTTATAGGCTGCTCATTTAGAAAAAAAACATCAGCCATGCATTTTTTTTTTTTCAAAATGATGGACACTGGCATTATATTTTTGAATATCTCTTCATTCGGTTACCTACTTTCTATGATATTAACATTGTTTTGTACATTTTTGACATCTATAGTTCATTTCTGGCAACAGAGCATCTACAAACTTTCAAAGTACGATAAAATATCCTTAATTCAAAGTGCAAATGTCTTTATATCAGTTTGAAAAAACAAAAGCTATTTAAAGCTTATTTATACTGTCAGGACTATAAAAACACTTTGAATTAAGTGTGGACTTTGAATTGTCAGTTTGAATTAACAAGATTTGACTGTAGTTGGAAAAGTACATATTTACCCTAACACTTGCTTGTTAAGAGCCTGGTAAATAGTAAAGACTACTGCCAGGAGTCCAGCTAAGGAATGTAAGTGACTTCTATGGCAAAAAAGTTCTAGATTGATACACATTACCACGTTTTTTTATTTTTTTAAAGGAAAAACATGCTATTCCATATATTTAGACATCAAAACCAAGAGAGCTGCTCTATAAGATCATGCTGTGTATAAATATGTAGGATTGTATATTAGGGAAATTAAAATTTGTGTGGCTAATGTTGTTTTTGGAAAAATGAGCCTGAGGTGCAACCATGGGCCAGTTTTATATTATCTGATATTTTCAGTTATCTGCCCCACTACAGCATCTCCCTCAAAGAGCAAGCTGACTTATAGCATTGCAGTGAATACAGAACTCGCATTCCATTGTTGTTCTTGTAATTATTTGACAGGTTTACCTTATAGAATTCTTCTAGACCATGTCAGAAACTCTTCGCTTTAGTAGACTCTGACAAAGTAGTGATTTCCTGTTTATTAGTGGTTTGAAGTTATAAAATAGACACTTCATGACTCACATGTGTGTAAAAGGGCCGTTCACTGCTTGTGTAAAAAGTACAAATAGAAGACTAGTGGTCTGTTTGTTTGTTTGCACCTGTCGTGGAAGCATAATAATGCAGCACCGCCCTGCAAATGATCTGCATATGTTATGTGATCAGTCTGTCCATATTCAATACACTGACAGAGACGTTTCTTCAGATTAAAACCCATTTCTGTTTTTGAGCCAACTTATCTAAAATACAAATCATATTTTAAAAGCAGTTAATTTGAAAGACCTTTTGTTATTCTAAGTAAACATGTTGATTATGAACACATGGAAAATGTATCAACTGATAATGTACGTAAAAGTCAAGTGGTCTTGTACTGAATATGTAGCAGACAATTCATACAATGACATACTTGCAGGTTTAGTTTATCTCTATCTTAATTACTTGTTGAGAGCTATAAATAATGATTGTTTACCAACTGAAGAAACACTGTTTTGCAGCATCTACATCTATGCAATTGCATGACTAAAATTTCCCATTGGGTGGAGGTCACAATATGAATGCGGTATTGCTTCATTTTTTCTTCATAAGACTACATTTCTGCTAAATAATTACAATCTCCCTAATCTTGGAAATGTCTGTTTCACACTGGGTGCGTTGTACTTACAAACTGACTGATGGACATCTTAATGAAACTGTTAACTGTACAGATTTTTTTTTATTTTATTTTTTTTAAAATTTGTGCTATCTCAGTTATTAATGGATTGTGAAGTCTCTGATGTTAAAGCCTTTTCTGTCTGCAGTTTTAATTTGTTATTTTTAATGTGGTCTGAGATTTGATTAACTTGATGTAGTTGTTGTTATTCTTTAACATTAAAAATGTAGATGATGCACTCAATCGTGCTATCTGAATTCAGCGATTTAATTACTTGGTTAACTACAAGCAATATCAAGCCAATTCTTAGGAGTACATATCTTGACTGGTGCCAAAATAAAGTTGCAAAATGCAGTTCTGTTCTTTTCATTTCATTTTTGTATTTATTTAAAAATTGTAGTTTTAAAGTATTTGACATTTAATTGTTGGTCCCTGTTTAAGCAAGAAGACTTGCTTAAAGAAGAAGCACCAATTACATTGATGAACCTCGTTGGCCTTTAGGTCGCTATATTTTGTTACTTCATACTGGCTGGCAGCTGCTTTGCGTTAAGCTGTCTTCACTGCAGCTCCAAAAAATCTGTTTTTCTGTCACAGGGCCAGAAAACATGATGAGTTTCTCTGGAAAGCAGTGAAGCACGGTGAAGGTTTCTTGCAAATGGAATTTGGGAATTGGTGGAGTCCTCAAGTAATTCCATCAGGAAGGCATCTGATTGGTCCCAAATTCCTTCTGCAACATGACAATGGAATCAGAAATGCAGCTAGAGCCTTTAAAGACAAGAAGAGTAAGGAGCTGTACAGCAGTTGATATGACTTTTGGGTCCAGATTCAAACCAGAGTTCGGGAGACAAAGGAAAAACCAACATGAAGTGCTTTAGTAAAGTGCTGGGCACCAGAAAAGTTTTTTTTTTTTGCATTTAGATCTTCTATATTGTACATATGTATGTCTGAAACACTGGTACTACAAAATATATATTAATAAGACAGGAAGATGATTAATCAATTGCAATCTGATGAATGAGTTTTGAGGTGAAATAAAACGCAACCATCTGTTGTAGGGTGTAAAATTCAATTCAATTCAATTCAATTCAATTCAAAGTACTTTATTGATCCCAAGGGAAATTACAAC
This sequence comes from Dascyllus trimaculatus, assembly GCA_024666655.1. Lineage (NCBI taxonomy): Eukaryota > Metazoa > Chordata > Actinopteri > Pomacentridae > Dascyllus > Dascyllus trimaculatus. The sequence continues at coordinate 25,719,156 of CM045449.1, read as the reverse complement.
AGTCTGTTGTGGTCTTGTACTGTATTTTAATTACAGAACTAAAATACAAATGCGATGTTCCACACTGACCAGGCCGTTAAACCGGCCCATTGTATTACTGATAAACATACTCTCTTAAGCAAAGATGGATGCTTTATATTGTCCAAGACATCTCTGATCAGATCCACAGATTGGAAGTGATATATGTTCAAAATGAATTTAAAAATCTTAGCCACTGTCCACCTTTTGAATATAACTATCTGCTCTTTTCCCATCTTCTGACTCAAGGATGGTGTCATGATCTTTGGGTTTTGTTTTTGTTTCGTTTGTGTTTTCCTGTTTGTGTCTCTTGTGATTCCCTGTGTGTGCGTTTCCCTCTGTTTGTCTGTGTGTGCCTTCCATGTCCCTTTTCTGTTACTTCCTGTTTTATTTTAAAATCACCCTCCCTCATGTGCCGCTTGTGTTTTTACTTCCTCCCTTTGTCTGGGTTTCCCTTTTCTTTGAGTGCCCTCATTAGTTTTACCTGTGTCTCGTGAGTCACCTGTCTTGTCTCCCCAGTCAGTTCAGTGCATACATAGTCTTGTCTTTGCCACTTTGTCCTGTTTAGCCTACTGTTTAACCTTCTGTGTTCCGGTCTGACTTCTTCGTTGTGCTACTTGTGTTGACCAGGTTTGCATTTCTGCATTTGTATTTTTGGGTTTTCTCTCGATTAGTTACTTTAGACCGTCACAAGGACTTTTAGTTTAGATTTTTCCCTATTGTTTTGTTACTTTCACATTCTTGTCTGTCGTGTTTACATTTGGGTTTCCATGGATATACCCTGACAGGCTACCCACGGTTCTCATAATCTCACATGCATTTCCATTTGTTTACCAGTGAACACTCGCAAATGCTAGTCAATAAATGAAGAACTGCCTCAGGTACTGGCTGACATCCATCCAGTGCAACATCAACAATTCATCTCCTTCCTTCTCCATCTTCAGCCTCCAATAGTCGATACTTTTGGATCTTGTTCAATTTCGGATGTTTCTATGAATGTATTAGTGGCTTTTGTGTCAAACTGAAGGTATTTTTTTCATATTTAGTACTTTTTTTACTCTATTTTCTTTGTTGCTGATAACTTTAGTTACTAGTAATGTTGCATAATCAGATTATTAATACAAATATAATTATTAGATTAACTGTGATATACATTAGAATAAAACTTTGTTGATCTCTGGGGAAAATTTCAAGGAGTATCCAGGAGTAAGCAAACCTATTAAAATCAGCTTCACCTTTACCAGCTGCAAAGTTACAGTGATAAACACGTTAATGCATCACTAGTTATACTTCAAACGACACATTAGCCATTTGTTCATTCTGCATAATGAGTACCTGTACATTTGGTATTTTAAGTATGTTTTGATGCTGATACTTTTACACTCAAAGGTGAAGAAGATCTGAGAAGTTCTTCTACCACTGAAGAATAAGAGTGGACTTTTGTGCATTGTGCTGATACAACAGCTAAAGTTTGGACAAGTAATGTTTGTCTTGAGTGGAGTGACAACATTTAACTTAAGACATGGTAAACGGTGATAAGCATGTCTGCTCCATGTAAGAGTGAATTTTATTGGTCTTTTTCTGTAAAAAAAAAAACAACAAAAAAACAACACAAATCTGTATAGAGTCAAGAATTTTTGTAATTTCAACAGTATTTTAATGTAATATCTACATTAAGATAGTGTAAAATGTTTAAAGTATTTTTTACTGTAAACACCAAAGCATTATGGGAAAACATATGCTCACTACTGTAACTTTACAGAAATAAACGTGCCCGAAGAATTCAAATTCAAATTTTAATGGGTTTATGGACCTCCAGTAATAGGAAGAAAAAGTAGTGCCTTAGAAAGGTATACATATATGTACTGTACATCACACTCGTTAAAGTGTAGAGAAATATACAAAAGCAGCAAAAGAACACATAATATGAAGTGAAACATGATGTCCTTATTTTTACTTCAAATTAGGATAAGCTGCTGACATGCTGCACATCCTCAAACATTTATTATTTTGTTTATCTCTGATCTTGTTGCTTTCCTTTTATAATGGTCAGCTGTCAATATCAATAATAATTTTTTTCTAGTATGTTGTTTTCATCCACCTTTGTTTATCACATGCCTCTATCCACATTGTATATACCTATCTTTTTAAGCAATAATTAATTGTGTGTGGCCTTATTGATCTGAACGGTTTCCTGCATAGATTTACAGTTGCTAGTGAAATTATTGGGTTGAACTCAAGATGAATACGACACCATTACAGCCGTGGATACATTTTCATTTCAGCAAATATTGTTTCCTTCCTCCTTTGTTAGAAGAATTGTGCTTCTGTTAGGAATTATACTTATTAGATAATCATTGAGTGACTGTCAGGACTTTAAAGTCTACATGTCGTCAACCATGATTGTAAAGATATAAATCACCATAAAACATTCCAAGCTGTATGTACTCACAGTAAAGAACACAGAGAACTGACCCATTAAGATTGTGTAAGTGACACTTAATCTTATGCTGATTGTTTACCAAATAAAAAGAGCCAAGGACAGACGGACTACCAGAGAGCTGGAATGCTGTAGCGATGCATACTGCAGAGCTGTAGTGTCCGTTCTCTCCTTGTGCGCAAGTAAAAGACCTGAGCTCGTGAGTGCTGTCTTCCTTCCTGTGCTGTGTGTATTTTCAGGTTTTGAACCTAACATCCTTCTTTCCAGTGATTTTCTTAAATGCAATAATATGCACAGTAGTGGCATTACTGCAACTGAAGATATTACTTAAAAAAAATAAGACAACAGATGGTTCACTTATGAAAGCACTATCATAATCAACTTATAAGTTACTGTAGATAGTTTAGTTGGATGAATGCAAAGATATGTCTGTCTTTTTGAATTGCAGGAATATTAGTGTTTTCTAAACCATGAAATAAATGCAAATATTAACAATAACTTTAAAAAAATGGTATGCAATTGGGATTCTGTATTGTTGTCTTTTGGTACTTTTGGAACTTAAAAAAAAACATTTATTCAGCATGTCCACATTACTAAAACGTGCAGAAGGTATACCAGTTAAAGAAAAATGAGAATACACTGGCTTCTTCAGATAGTTCAGCTTGTTTTAATTTGAGATCTAACTCTGCAATGCCACATATTTCAGAATGAAAAGGTACAGCATCAAAAGCTAACATTCAGAAAACAGTCCCACCTGTTTCAGTCTAGTTCCAACATGTTTTATGTTTTCACGCCAGGACAGTAGGTGGCCGTCTGAGCCAACACAACCTGCTTGTATCTCCTCTCACACATTTTGCGGAAGTAAACAGAAACGCGTGAACGCAACTTCTGTCACCTCAAAGAGTGTTTTTAATTATTACAGTTTACCTTTAGTGTCTCAGCATGAATCCAGAAATGTACCCAGTGCAAAGTGTGCGCAGGTTCGTCTGTGATCGGCTCACTGTGGCCGCTCAGGAAATCCTGGGAGCCTTTGAGAAGAGAGTCGAAGGTTACGAGACAGAGATCGCTCGTCAGCGCAGACTTTTGGAGTCAGTGTTTCTGCCGGAAGTAAAGTTACACCGCTCAGGTTGGTGACAAGGTGTACTCAGGAGACAGCTGTGCGTAAAAAGGCGCACGAATCGGTCTGTTTGCTTCATATTTTGAGCTGTTTCTTTGCAGCCAAGCCGGTCAGACAGGTGCAACGTGAGCTCTATCGTTGGGTGCAGCACCTCGATGTGTAGTGAAAGCGAATCTGCATGCACAAATGCTCAGTTTTAACCAAAGATTAGCTCATCATTGTTGCTTTACCACATGCAAAAACCAGCACGTGTTACATGCAGTAATGCACAAGATGATAACTGACAGGTCTTCAACTGTCACTTCAGTAACAACCCGAAGTTCACTTCAACTTCTGATCTTAGACTGCAGTTAAGAGGAAAGTTAATGGAAACTTAAGTGAATACCTTAAGTAAACCTTTAACTGTGTCTTAAGCCCACTTTCAAATATGTAAAACTTTTTTTAAAAAATGGTAAAGGGAGATTTCACTGCTTTTTTCACTTGCAGAACACATTATACTAAGTAAAATATAGGGTCAAATCATGACTAGATTGTCTCAGGAGACCAAACACTCTTTAAAACACAGTGCCTGACTTGTGAAACCTTTATTCTATTTTTTCATCACATTGGGGCTAGGTCCACATGAAAGCCAATATATACATAGACAGGTTGAATCTGGACTATATGTCTCATAGAGACTTAGTTAAAACACAGTGCCTGACTTGTGAAACTCCTTATTCTATATGTAAAAATGCAAAAACAGGGAGATTTTACAGATTTTTTTTTTAAACCAACATCTGGACTACATTAGATCAGGTTTATATAAAAAATCATTACATATAGACTGGTTAAATATGGACTTGATTGTCCTACAAATGCTAAAGACAGTTTAAAAACACTGCTTTATTCTGCTTGTGAAAATACAATACATGAAGATGTCACTGCTTTATATTTGCATTTGGACCAAAAAAAATCAATATATATATACTCTGAACCAAATTGTCTCAAAGAAGCTAAAGACTCAGTTAAAACACAGCACTTGACTTGTGAAATCTTTATTCTATATATTTGAGATGCAAAAAGGGGATTTCACTGCTGTTTTTTTTTTACAAACATCCAGTCTACATTACATTAAATCAGGTCCATGTCAAAAATGATTCCATATAAACTTGTCAAATATAGACTAGATTGTCTTAGAGATGCTAAATACTCTTTAAAATGCAGTCTTTGATTTGTGAAACCTTTATTCTATTTGTGAAAATACAAAATATTTTTTTTTGCATTTGGACCACATTAGAATAGGTCCAGATGAAAAAGCAATAAATACAGGTAAACAGGTAAAATCATGACTAGATTGCATCATATAGAATAAAGACTCTTTAAAACACAGTCTCTAGTTTGTGAAATCTCTTTTTCTGTTTGTGAGAATTCAGTATAAAGAGATTTCACTGATTTTTTCATCACATCTGGACTACATTACATCAGGACACTATCAAAAGCCATTACATATAGATCGGTCCAATCTGCACTAGATTGTCATAAAGATGCTAAATACTATTTAAAATGAAGTTTTTGATTTGTGAAGCTTTTATTATAACTGTGAAAATACAAAATGTGGAGATGCCACTGCTTTTTTTGCATTTGGACTACATTAGTACAGATACACATCAAAAAACTGTGATATATACTAGTGAATTGCTCTACATTGGCTGTAAGCTAACGTTACACAATATTGCTTTTAATGTTTTGTGCAGCATTTGTGCAGTCAGTTATTTTTGCAATAAAATGGCACAAGAGAGGGTGTGCACCAGCCAGGCCAGTGTTAGAACCATCATCTCGTTATATGATAAACCAGATGCCATAGGCAACATACATTAAAGAACATCAGTCAGCCCACATAGTTATTACAGGATCGTCTGACCCAAATGACTGTGTGCACTGAGGACTGTATTATCTCTTAATTGCAGCTTTGGGCAGTGAGGGAATTCCTTAGATTTAAAATACAAAAAGAGAGCCCTTCTATTTAATGTAGGTTTGTCATTACTGTTTAAGAAACTGTCTTACATTCTCAGTCCTTGGTAAGGGTAACTGTAAAGCTTTCAATTTGCATTTTTCATTATATAATTTCATAACCACAACTGTTAAATATAGACTCTCATATCTATAGCATTTCATTTTACTCCATTCCTCTGCCCTTATCTTTAGATCTCCCACAGACATCTCTTGGTGAGGAGGGGCAGGTTCCCCAGTCCGGCTCCAGTTTGGTTCAGCAGATTAAAGATGAACACGAGGAAATGTCCATCACTCAGCAGCAGCAGCAGCAGCAGCAGGAGACTGGTAATTCTACATCGACTTCAACTTGTGATCCAAGTGTCTGCAGTGATCAGCTTCAGCCTTCGGACCTCGATCAAACTAGGAACGCAGCGAATGAAGATCCCCAAACCAACATCTCAAACAAATCTGGATCTGACGGGGAGAGTTCTGCAGCATCACCACCAAACAGTGACCACCAGCTCCTTCCTCACAACTCACATGAAGCTGAGAGCCAAGATCACATGCCTTGTAGCTATGGAAGTGAAACCCCAACTAGAGATACAGAGCCAACCTCAGATCAGGAGAGCCATGACGAGTACGCAGCATCACCTATTAATACTGAGCAGTCACCAGATAAGAGAAGCAATGAGGAGAACGCCACATTAGCTACAAGCACTGAGGAAACATTCGATAAGAAAAATAATGAAGCAGACACAACATCAACCGGTCGTACAGAAGTAACACAGATTGAGAAATGTCCCAGTAAGACAACAGAATCAACTGCAAGTACTGAGCCAAGACCAAATAAGAAGAGCAAAAAGACGACGACAGCAGCCAGAAGCACTGACCAAACACCTAATGAGAAACAGGATGATGAGAATCCTCCAGTAAATGAAAATAATGAGCCAACACCTAACATGAAAAGCCACGATGGGAGACCAACTTCAACTGGAAGTGCGAAAAGCAACGATAACAGCACAGCATCGACAAGAAACACTGAGCTAACACCAAACAAGAAATCTAACGAGGAAAGCGAAACATCAGCTGCTGAACTCTCCCCAAAAAAGAACAATGGTAGTGATCAGAAGCCATCAAATACAAGTGCTAATCCAACAACAAATAGGAAACCCAACAGCAGAAAATTAACATCAAGTAAAAGTACCCCAAAGACGGCAAACAAGAGACATGAAGAGAGCACCAGATCTAATGGAGGTACTGAGCCAGATATGGAATGTCACGATGACACAACAACTGCAAGTGCTGAGCCGAGGAGAAAGAAGAAAACGAAAAGCATGGGTCAGACAGCAAATAAGAAACCCAATGAGGGGAACACAGCATCAACTTCAAGTACTAAACTAGCACAAAATAAGAAATGCAGTGATGGAAAATCTGCTTCTGCTAGAAACACTAAGCCAACACAATATAAGAATTGTAATGGTGAGAACAAAGCACCAGCTAAAAATACTGAATCAGCACCAAATAGGAAACATAAGGATCAGAGCACAACATCAACGACAAATAAGAAACCTAACAGTGAAAGCAAAATGTCAGAAAGAAGTAAAGGAGCGTCACAACTTAAGAGACAAAACAAGGGAAGTGCAACATCAAGTCCAAGTAGTGACTCAGCACAAAATAAGAGACGCAAGGATGAGAACTCCTCATCAAGTAAAGACTGGAATGCAGATGATAGTTCCAAGGACACTGAAGATCCTTACAAGTGCAGCAGGTGCGGTAAAGTGATGACCAGTTTCAAAAACTACAAGTTTCACATGAAATCTCACACTGTTGAAAAGACTTTCAAGTGCGACACTTGTGGGAAACTGTTTAGGGAGAGCTGGGATTTGAATAAACATTTAATAACTCACGCTGCTGAGAAGCCTTTCAAATGCGACATTTGCGGGAACGGATTCTACCGGCGTTACAACCTCGACCTCCATCTGAGGGTTCACACCGGGGAGAAGCCATACAAATGCAGCACATGTGGGAAAAGCTTCAGCGCTTCTGTGAATATGAAGAAGCACATGAGAATCCACACAGGTGAGAAACCTTACACCTGCGGCGACTGCGGGAAAGAGTTTGCCGACTCGTCCTCCTTCAAAAATCACCGGCGAGTGCACACAGGGGAAAAGCCCTTTAAGTGTACACACTGCAAGAGAAAGTTTACTACCGGGACGACTTTGAAAATTCACATCAGAACACACACAGGTGAAAAGCCATATAAGTGTGATGTGTGTGATAAGATGTTTGGTCACAAAACAGACTTGAAAGAGCATGTGAGGTTGCATACTGGGGAGAAGCCTTACAAATGCAACAGTTGTGAGGAAAAGTTCTCCACCTGGTTAAAACTTCACAAACATAAGCGTGTTCACACAACTGATGCACCAACCTCCACAGCATAACACATCTGCATCATGCTTTTGATAAAAGTCAATGACTCAATCGCAAGTTACTCCACATGAAGTAGTTTATCGGACTACACGCAGTTTGTTTTTATTGTGTTTAAGTTTTCATATTTTTACCTCCGCCAGGAGTTTATGTTTTTCTGTTTATGTGTTTGTTTGTTTGTCTGTCTGTTAGCAAGATAACTTGAAAAGTTATGAACGGATTTTATTGGAATTTTCAGGAAATGTTGATAATGGGATAAGGAACAGATGATTAAATTTTGGTGATGTTCTGGATTACCATATGGATCCAGGATTTTTTTGAAGGATTCTTTATCATTATTACGAGACAGGACCGTTTTCAGCATATGTGCATATAACTTCACAAAAAATACAGGATACTTTTACAATAGGTTCTAAAATATCAAAATTTGATCTGGATCCTGGTAAATTTCTGGATATTATGATCCAGAACAGAAAGAATTACGGCGTTTGCACATTTTTGGGCACTGTAAGGTAACAAATGAAGATACAAACATTCCATTAGCCCAGATTGTGGCTGAGAGTCTGCTGAATCGGTGTAGTGTGAACAGATTTGTTGTAGCTTTAATAGTTATGGAGGTGGATCCAGAAGAATAATGCCATTACAGAAAAACACAGATTTTCATGAATAACTATTAAACTAACAACAACAATAACAACAATGATATCAATGTGATTCCAAATGCTAAAGGTACGTTTTAATTATCAATTAATCTAATTGTGTATATAAAATGAATGTAGGACTATAACAGAGGGTTGAAATCACAATATGAGTGGAAATGAGCTGCTTGGTGGAGGTCTGTACTCTCTTGAGTGCTTTTCTAGTTTTGCCTTAAACTTCATGATATACAAGTGAAGAGATGAATATCACATGGGGAAGGTTGGTTAGAGCAGTTTATATGTATATATTTTTTTTTGCTCTTCAATGGTTAAATAGCATACTGACATGTAGTTGATTGGCCACAGTAGTTCTTTTGCTTTGCTTTTTTGGGGGTGAGCTGCACTTTTGCACACTTTTGTAAGCCGTTATTATGAAGGTGACTCAAAATGAATTTTACATTGGTGCTTGAAAGTTTGTGAACCTTTAGAATTTTCTATATTGTTGCATTAATATGACCAAAAGCACCACCACATTTGTCATACAAGTCATAATGGCAGATAAAGGAAAACCAGTAATGGGATAAAAAAAAAAAACTGCAGTATATTTGGTCATTTATTCACTGATCCAGTGTTATATATCTGTGAATTCATGAACTGTCAGGCAGTGCTGTATTCTGTCTCTGTGACCAGATTTGTCTAAGGTAAGCTTCGTTTTAACCAGATGCTCAAGTTGATGTAACTAAATGTATTTCCATGACTGGTATTTACCAAACCTCTTAGATGTCATTATCTAAGGTTAATCTCAGGGATAACGTTTGTATTATTATTATTATTATTATTATTATTACATAGAGAAAATGTACATTTGAACACTGGGCTTTTCTTTTAAACATTATTAGAATGAAGCAAATGAAAACTGGGATTCTGTGGAGTAGCATAAAGTCAATCCCACAGTTTTGTGCCTTGTAGAATGTCATGACAGAAATGATTGTTTTAATAATAATTTATTCTCTGTGTATCTTTTAAAAAAAAAGACGTTATACATTGTACCAAAACAAAGAGGGAAAGAGACACTGAATGTTTGATACCATGACTTCTATCTAATGAGTAATTTTTTTTTTACAGTATTTCAAATGTACAGTAATGAAAAGCAATAATAAATGTAATAGATTTAATACATCTGTCTATAATAAAATGATGTCTGTTGTACTTTTTATTAAACAGTAGGTGCCTGTTCTGAACTAGTTTTGTCAGAACAGGCAAAACTAGTTGCCTGTTCCTATGGGGGAGACCCATACATAGGTCTCCCCTATGTATGGGGACACCTGCCATCTTTTGATTTTCTTGAGGTTTTCTGTTGTTTATAAAGAAAAACACAGCATTGGCACAAAACAAAGTGTTTCCATTTAGATAAGTCAAAAAACAGAAGTCAAGAAGAATAACTTACAGACACACCTTTAAATACCAAGTCTGCAGGATGTAGCAATCGATCGACATAAATGGAATATTGCTAGTATTCACAATTATGGTTTCATAATTCTGTAATCTCCTGTAGTTATGAATCGTGTTTTCATGAGCTTATGATGAACCCTTCATATCTACTTAAGGAGCCAGTCCTCTTCACCACGTTGCAGCATCATGATTGGGCGAACAATGATTATTACGAGAAATAAAATGTATGTTTTCAATGGCTTCACCATCTCTACAAATTCCAATATAAAGGGAAAATGGGTCAGCATTTTCAAGATTTCTTACAGGACACTTAGACATTGCCAGTGATTTTCACAGACCATCATATATAATAGTAAAAAATAATCATAACCACAAAGAATTTTAACCTTGGGGGTGGTCTCAGAGAGTTTTGCTTTGGCTTTCTAGAATGTACAAGCTGTGTAAATGACTCGCTAAGATGTTGTTCATGTGTCTTCATATATGAACCACAAGCACGTACTATGTATATGTATGTATACACACATAAACAATGCCTGCAAAGTGATAAATATCAGTCTGTGTGAGGATAGATCTGGATCTGCTATCTGCTCTACATGAAAGCACTCTCCAGTAGCACTGAATCACTCACAGCCCCATTCTGCCATCATGTGGCCCTTTATATACCTGCACCAGTGATTTTTAAAAACATTTTAGTAACTGATACTGTGTGTGTTGGGAGCATGCAAATCTGCAAACTGTGCTGCTGATGATATGTTGCTGCCTTCTTCCTCTGTGAAGTATTTTGATGGGTATTTATGAACTGATTTCTTGTAGTGTCTTAACTTAATGGTTTTAGTGTCTTTGTTGCAGGTGCATTGTGATGCTTTTATGCAGATTATGTTTTTGTTTTACTCTACATTGCTAATACTCACTCATTAAATACTGTCCTTTTTAATAAGTAACTCATGCAGTGCAACTTTCTAGCAGCACGGAATCAGTTACAACCCCTTTCTGCTTTATCTAAAAGGTGTTTGTGTATGATGCCTCCCAACAGTGTGTCAACATAAAAGAGAAATTTGATGCTTTTGCTATTTGGATTTGAAATTTTAAAAAATGAGTGTGAAATACAAGAAAGGATGTCACACAAATGGCTGTAACACTATTGTCAGGTCCGCAAAAGTAAGAAAGCTGACTGACAGGCGTTTCTTTCTGCATGGATAGTTCTGTCAGAAAAGAAGCAGCGGGTGCTTATCTTCCATTTCTGTTCATTTAGTCTTTCTGTGTGTTCAGATTGTAATCAGAGTCGGAAGACAAGCATCGACATGAAGACCAGAGAACCGACTATGGCAGAAAAACAGTTTATCATGTGAAAAATGAATGTAACAAGTGCAGCAGTGTGGGCATATCTGCAGAAAAATAAAACCGCTGTTGGACTTCTAAATGGAAACATGACACAGGGGTCAGGCTTCTGATACTGCATTGAATCATGATTCGCCTGATCAGTGAAACATGATGGAGGTCGTGTCATGGCCCTGGGTATGTATGGCCTTTTCTGGAAGTGACTCAGTCATCTTTACAGCAGCAGAATGAGCTCAGGAGTGCACAAACACATTCTGTTTGGGTTTTGTACAAAGCAGTTCCTACAAAATTGGCCAGGCTTTCATTCTGCTGCAAGACAGTGACACACAGCCTGAGCAACCGAAGCTTTAATCAGACACAAAACCTGAAGGTCAGCTACCAGATTTAAACCCTGTCAAATGTGGATTTTACCTGCTGGAAAAAGGACACTGAAGACAGAGAACAGCAACTGGAGGAAGCAGCTTTGAAGGCCTTGAAAAGCATTTCCAAATAAGATTCTTCATGTTCAGTATTTTAAATGGGCCACAGACTATATGCTGTCATGACATCAACGGGCCATGCAAGCAAATTTTAGACTTTATCACCTTTATTTTCTTTGACATTCATGTGTTAACTTACTTTCACACATTCAAACATACTGGACTCAACATAAATGGCTTTTGGTATAAAAATACAGAATTTTTGTGCAAAAAAGAGCTTGAAATTAAAGCTAAAAAAAAAAAATCCTGAGGAGTTCAAGCCAAAGTCAAAGAGCCCAACATGGTGTGCTGATAAATGCAGTTTAACCAGAATATTTCATGTCTGTGTTGCTTTCCTTCTGCAGACATGTTGGTTCTGGAACATTTTAACTTAGATGAAAACATCTACAGAGTTCAGTTCATGTGCTGTGATATTCCAGCTGTGGATTTGCACCACTGTTCTCTTTGAACCCCCCCGCACACGCACACACACACACACACAGTCTTTATCAATCCTTTCATCTTTTCCACCCCTGTGTTGCATATACACACACAATCAAAGGTTTATTCAGCGCAAAATATTATTTTAGCACGGAGGCTGCTGTCAGATATGAATGTATATAGTTCCAGTTAAATATACAAAGTGATAAAAATGGATAACAGCAGATTAAAATGTAAGAAATTGCCAAAGCCGCCTATCTGTCCAACTGTGAGACCACCTACCTGCGTCTCTGCGCTGCATATTTATCAGTCTGTGTTGCAGAGTTAAATCACTGAGGTTGTGTTGCCAGAGCTGCAGTGGCTCTGGTGTCATTTAGGATCATTAGGAGCTCACAGGTGGGTTCATGAATCATCTAGACGGTGTTTGCACAGCTGGCTGCAGCCCCTTCTCTCCTAACCACTGCCACCATATCAGTTTCAAACAGACAAATATATGTAATCACCTCAGATGACGTGTTACTTTGTAACATCAGAGTGATTGATGGAGTCATGCTGTGAGTCGGCCTCTGGGGGAGCAACTAAAATGTCGAAAAAAACAGCCAAAATACAGTATAAAGACTGCATTTTTTACTCAGTACTGTTTGAGACAACAGAGAAAAATTACATTAGTGATTATTTTCATCCTCAGGTCAGGCCACAGGGATGTTTCAAAAGGACCTCCAGCATCCTAAAGGAGTCTTTTCACTCCTTTTACAAATGGTTAGAACCCGACCTCGTATGAAATCACACAATAAGAAGTCCAGGACCACCAGAAGGAGCTGCAGCTTCATTCATCAAGCTGTCAAACTACTGAACACATTAGGACACACACACACACACACACACACACACACACACACACACACACACACACACACACACACACACACACACACACACACACACACACACACACACAATGACTTACTTTACTCTGTAGATGACTGCAGGCTTATTTTGTTTGCATTTTTTTCAGAACCTCTTAAACTTTGTTTAAATTCTCTGATCTTTTAATGACTTTTAATGCATCTACTATATGCACCTTCTTCTTATACGCAGCACCTTGTCTTTATATACTGAACCTGGACATACAGCGATCAGCCACAACATTATGACCACTGACAGGTGAAGTGAATAACATTGATCATATTGGTACTATGTGCTGTTCTGCTGGAAAACCTTGGATTTTAACATCCGTGTTGACGAGACTTAGACACCCAAATAAACATTGTCCCACAACAAACACACTCCCTCATGCAAATGGAAATCCCAAATGTCACTGGTCTACCCCTGCAGGAAAATGCACCCCACCACATGGAAGAAACATCAAACAATCAGGAACATGTTGAGGAACATGACAATGGCCCAGTCTGAATAAAGCTGAATATAGTTCCAGATACAGCCAACAGTCTGTGATCAATATTTTTAAGCCTCTGACTCACCAAACCTCCAGCCAGCATCCACAGCACACCTGTCACTCCACACTCATGTGGTTTTCAGACAACAACAAAGAAAAATATCCCACATCCTGTCAAAATGAGGGTTCAGGCATGAGTTCTTCAACAAAAACGCAAACAAACAAAGCCCAAGCATAACTGGGGTCTTCAAATTGCAGTTTGGTTATAATGTTATGCCTGATCGATGTATGTTCACACACAACTGCACCTAGTATATACTTTTTGCAGTAGTTTCCACCATTACATTTTTATAAATGCTCACCAATGTGCAATATACAGTGCAACATGACTTGCACTATTGTTTAATGTTGTTTTTAATATATCAAATTGACTGTTTCAGAGGTTACACTTTTATATCCTTTTTTTTGTCTGATAGTGTAAATGCACTGACATGGTTGCAGCTTAATTTCATTGCAGTCTGATGAATATTTTCTCTTTTTTCACTCAGTTTTTATACACTGAAATGACATAAACAAACATTTAATTGTGAGCATTTGACTTTTACACTGGTGCAGCAGAGCGGGGAGTACATCCTGATTTCTTCAGTGAGATGCAACCCTCACATGACTTCAACTACCTTCATGCAACCACAAATCTAACGCACCCTCTCACCTGTGCATGGCGTCCTTATTGAGTTCCCATTCCCGATGTACATTATGCCGCACTGCTGCTGCAGCATTGCACTTATGCAGACTTTACTGTGTCATCAAAAAATGGTAGCAATCAATCAGCATATCAAAAAGTCCGATTATATCGTTTATGGAAGGATTTGTGGAGAAACTACCCATTTGCACCACGTTTCTTGGTGCGTTTGGGGACGCAGCAGTTTGGACACACTCCTCCCTTCATGCTGAGACGCTACAGATCACCTGCTTTACCTCTCTAAGGTAAGAATCTGATTCTTCTGTGAGTATTATAGTAGCTATGAGTCCATGTCAAGTCTTGTTGAGTCACTTGAACGCTGAGGAGCTGCGGCCTGTTTGATGCTTTGTGCAGATTTGCCAGTGGTCACTTTCTTGGCCTGTGTTTGCTGCTAATTTCTGCTCTTTGCTGCGGTGGTATTGTGCATGTTTTCACTGCCAGTTCCAGTAAATTCACTTCTTTGTTAGCTCTTTGGCAAGTCAGTTCTGATGCTGCCATGTTGTTGTTTTACAGGCTGTTGGATGAATGTTAAAGTTTGTTGTTATTGTTGCACATTTCCTACCAAGTTGGGTTTTTTTGTCCACTGTCTTGACTTGTGTCAGCAGCAGATGGTGATATTATACTGGTTTGGTAAAACTCGTGGTCCTGGGAACTATATTGAAGAAGCACATTCTTCACATTATACATTCAGCTGAGCTTTTTTAGACTAATTTCAGCTCTAAACTAATGGTTTGTTTCTCAGCTTTTCTGCACAAAATGCATCCAAACTGCATCATTTTATGCTGTTTTTGCATTCATCTATGCGTATCCATGTTCTGATGCTCATCTGCTGCTTGCCTTTCTACAAGAGATTAAATTAGATTATATTCCCACATAAAAGCTGTAATTTAACATGATCTTATGTGTGCATGTTGACAGCTTCTTTGCTGCACATCAACCATCATGCAGAAACGATATCTGTAAAGTCATCCATCGTTTTCTGATGTGGTTTAGTCTGTGAATCGCTTGTAAAGAACTGCTGACAGTCACAGACTCCTTTGTTGTATATTATTAGAAAATGGAAAGTCTTGTCTACTTTCAAAAAAATGGCCAGACTATGTGAGTTGGTTCAACCCAGACAAAGAACAAAAGATGTTGCTCTTTGCTTTTGGCTTACAGCTGATTAGTGTTTTCATGCTCAAATTGATTTGAACCATATTTCCTCTGTTCTCCCTGAGAAAACAGTAAAATGTTCTGTTCCTCTGAAGTCATTTAATCTTACTGTGGCTCCACGTTGCCATCGTTTGTCCCTTTTTTCACTTTTCAGGCAAACGTTCAAACCTGAATGTCATATTATTCTTGTATTAATTTATTTTTTATTACTTTCTGGTTGCATCAAACGTTGTGCATTTTAGAATGAATAATCTACTTTGGCTTTGTTTTGCCTTATAGTTTAAAGGGATTATTGTGCTTCACTTTAAACGACAACTTAAAAGTTAAAGCAGTAATTAATTGCATATGAAGTGCAGCTTTTAAATCTCATCTTAAGTCCACTTTTACTGAATGGCTTTACTCAATGCTTGTTATTCTTTTTTGGCGTTTACGTGGATGATTTTTGACATTTATAGAGTTTTGCTTCTGTCATATTTATCAAGTATGTTGTGTAGATGTTTGCTGGTTTTATTTAGTGCAGCTGCTTGTGATCATTTAATTCCAGGACTGTGATGCTGTAAAAGCAATTTATGCTTCTTGCCTGACAATTTCCTCATAGATAAACTCAATAAAGTCAAAGTAAATACTAGTAATATCAAGCTGAACTGAATCTCAGTCAGTCAATAGTCAAACGTTTTGTAGCTTCAGTTCAGTCAGATCTCGGTGCCATATTCTGTAACTGAGATGTCTGAGATCTGATTTTCAGATACTTTGGTGCAGTTTAAAGGGAGGATCTGTGTGGAATTACTTAGTATTTGGGCTCTAATCCAGGAAACTTGAGTGGTGTGAATGTAATGACAGACTTCTGTGGATTCTTGGACTGAACTGCAAATACTTTGGAATCATCACTGGTCAGAAAAACACAACTCTTTGAAGTCATTAACGACTTCAGTCTCTCTGTTGTGTTTCTCATCAGGCTCAGTGGCGTTCGTCGCTGCCCATATTGTCTGGCTGACATTTTTAGTTTTTCAGCGAATCATTCATTTTTCCTCGTTAACACCGTAGAAATTGGATTGGACGGTGGTCAGGACTGGAAGCCGAGCTGTTCTCTCACACTGGTGCCAGCGGAGCTCCTTCAAGCAAAACAAAAGTGCTAAACTCCTCAGGCATAGTTCAGCTTTACCTTATGTCAATCAGCATCACCCTTATTCTTTGTCATACAGGCTCATATATACACACACACAGTAACACACACAGCAGAGTTTTGAGTTTCGTAAAAGAAGTCCACTTCAATGGGAATTTCCCCTCTATATCATTCTTTCCAACGAGTCTAAGAGGGTCCAAAATGGACACATAAAAGATAAAAAGGATTCTGTATATTTAACCAAATTACATAAAAGCTTAAATGGATTTGTGATGAAACCCCAAGATCAAAAACCATGTCTGCGAAATCCATCATGGTTTTCACAAGCTTTCCCGAGCGATTAGCGTTGGCTGGAGCGTTGGCACGAAGTCCAAATCAAAACCATATTCGCTCTGACCCGACACGCTTGCGCGCTCACAGAGAGTGTCTCTGCCGCTAACCCCTGTGATTTATAAACGTTTATCTCACCACAGTGGCCGAATCAAAGGCCTGGGAGAAGGGGAACAAATTAACAGAAAGGTATTTAGCTTTTTGGAAGGGACCTAATTTTGAAAGCCGCAGTATTCATAAACCCGCAGTGCGTAATTATGTTTTTATAGCTGTATAAACTGTAAAGTTACCTTGTAATTTCATGGTTGCAAACATAGCAATTTGGAGACCCCAGTTTTGCTTGGGCTTTGTTTGTTTGCGTTTTTGTCACAGAACTTATGCCTGAGCCCTCATTTTGACAGGATGTGGGATTTTTTTTTTTTTTTTTGCCAATGTTACATTAGTGTCTGAAAACCACATGAGTGTGGAGTGACAGGTGTGCTGTGGATGCTGGCTGGAGGTTTGGTGAGTCAGAGGCTTAAAAATATTGATCACAGACTGTTGGCTGTATCTGGAACTATATTCAGCTTTATTCAGACTGTACAAAAGCAAAAGGTTTCCTTCTGACAAGCGCAATATGTCGCTCTCCTGTTGATAAATGGGCTACAGTGAAAATTATGCATCAAAATCAGCATTCTAGTTCATTAACTGAATAATATTCCAGCAACAGGATAACTTGTGCAGTGTGGTTGTGTTTTTTTCACCTGTTCAGGTACATTTTCTTCAACATATTGCTATATTATGCAACAACTTATTCAAAAATCAAAGGTTGCATACACCAGTCAGGCATAACATTACAACCACCTGCCTAATATTGCGTTGGTTCCCCTTATGTGCTCCAAAATGCTCTGAACCATTGGGCATGGACAAGAGGACCTCTCAGGGTGTCCTATGGGGTCTGGAACCAGGATGCTGGCACTGGATCCTTTGGGTACTCTGGCTTGTGCAGTGGGGCCTCTGTCAATCAAACTTGTTCCACTGCATCCTGTTGATGCTTGATCACAATGGGGTGTAGGAAGTTTGGAGGTCAAATCAACATGTTGGGCCATTGTCATGTTCCTCAACATGTTCCTGATTGTTTGATGTTTTTTTTTTCCATGTGGTGGGGGGCATTTTCCTGTGGGGGTAGGCCAGTGACATTTGGGATTTCTATTAGCATGAGGGAGTGTGTTTGTTGCGGGACAATGTTTATTTGGGTGTCTAAGTCTCATCAATATGGATGTTAAAATCCAAGGTTTTCCATCAGAACAGCACATAGTACCAATATGATCAATGTTATTCACTTCACCTGTCAGTGGTCAAAATGTTGTGACTGATCAGTTTATAACAATGTGTGTTTTTCTGCATTATTTGTGGATGTAACACTCTTGAAAATGCTCACAGAAGTTTGCACACAGTCTTTTTTTCTTTTCCATTGCAGACTTGAAGTGCTCTAACATGAAAACAATCAAAGCAGCACAATAGCCAAGGAAATATTTCCTTTACAATATTCCCATGACCTCAGCATAATCATTTAAGAACCCTTAAAATAAATAAACTGTAATGAAAAACAAGAGCCAAGGCGCTTAATGGAAACTTCTGAGTGAGAAGCGAGAGCGGGGAATTGATTGATTCAAGGTGAAATGGCATTATGATAGTTGAGAAAATGACTTTTGTTAAACTGTTGTGATCACAGTAGAGATGCAATTATTCCACCAGTGGAGAGCCAAGAAGAAAAATAAGCATTAGAGTTGTGTAATAATGACTTTTCTTCTTTTAGGGTTGGAACTGTTTCCCTCCTGGCTGCAGCAGACAGGTGCTCTAGTTTCAACCAACATAAAAAATGGCCT
Organism: Dascyllus trimaculatus; assembly: GCA_024666655.1. Classification (NCBI taxonomy): domain Eukaryota; kingdom Metazoa; phylum Chordata; class Actinopteri; family Pomacentridae; genus Dascyllus; species Dascyllus trimaculatus. The sequence goes on along the minus strand of CM045449.1, from coordinate 25,700,245 downwards.
GTAAGTGCAGCTCAATTGTTCCAATAATTTGGACTGAATGCGGTGAGACTCTTTTTTTCCTCACAGAAATAATGGTGGAACTCTAAAAGGCCTTAAAACCTGGGTAGGTGGTGATGCTGCAGAGAGGGAAGCAGCAGGAGAGGAGCATTAATCAGCCAGCTGTAAAAGAATGTCTGGGTATTTCAGTGTATCTGTGGGTGTGTTGGTTCAGGGTTTTTGCTGTCAGCACATTTTGAGAGAAGCAAAACATTTTTTTTCCAGAGATGCTAATGTGCATCATGTCACCGTGGGCGTGCTGTTACATGATATACACACAGACTTAGACAAGAAAAACACCCCAAATCCTCTGGTTCTGGTGAATATTTGATGCCTTCTTTAGTGTTTTACTACAGTGAAGTGGTTGTCTTTGAGTTTTGGACTGCTACTGAGACAAAATAAGACATTTGAAGACGTCAACTTGGGCTTTCGGAAGTTATTCAACATGTCATACTAAAGAAATAATTGATTCATTGAGAAAAAAAAACTCCACAAATTACAAGTAAATGTTAGCTGCAGTCATTTTATATCATTTAGAAATCATCAGCATATGAAAAATGTTCATCAATATTTTTTGATACTGAGCCCCAGGCTACATGCATATTACTTACTTTTTCTAAGTCTAAAACTCAAAGATATTTGATAAAACTAAGAAAAGCAGCAAATTGTTTTATTTGAACCTGAAGATGTTTGGCTTAGTTATTTCTTATAAAATAACTCAAACAATGAATCAGTTATCAAAGCAGTGAGCAATTATCTTCCTGTCAAACCTGTAATTGTACGGAAGCCCTAAACGGCCATGGTCCAACTCGATTTTTTTCACTCCGTTTTCTCAAGGAAACGAGATAATTCTTCTCAGTTTTGTCTTTATAACAACAAAATTGTGTCATTATAACGAGAAAACCAAATCGTTTTCTTGTGATAATTAATTAATTTTCCGGTGAGGTACAAAGCAAAAACACCCTGCCAGACCACTGTTAAGAAAGATAACTTGTATCTGCAGACTTGCAAAAGTACAAACACATGAACAGACTTAACTTGCCTCATTAGAGTGTGCAGCTGTTGTTTTCCCGTTATAACGAGATAATTTGGTCGTTACTACGACAAAACGGATTTTGTTATCGCGTGATAATGACAAAATTATGTTGCTATAATGAGAAAACAGAGGAGAATTATCTTGTTTTCTCAAGAAAACGGAGAGAAAAAATTAAGTTGGACTATGGCCGTTTAGGGCTTCCGTTTAATTGATCGAGTAACTTAAATAGAGTCAAGCATGCACTATATGGGCAACACATCACATAATTTTGAGTCCGTTTGTTTCATTATAAACTTCTTTCTGACCAGTATTTACCCATACTGCATTATAATAAATGTCTATTTACTGAGAAAAACTACAAAAATCAATTCTACTAGAAGTTTAACCAATCAGTCAGATAGCAGCCCAGTATCTTGAGACGATATTTAGACTATTTAGGAAGAAAAATGTATCTTATGTGAGAACAGCTTGAGATAAAAACACTAAAAACCAGGGGTTTTCCTGCATAGAGGAGTTTTTGGCACAAAGTGGTCTGACGAAAACGATAAGAATTGAGAGAAAAGGACAAAACAAGTTAATTGGAGTTTCATTTACTCAAGCATAATAACAATAATTATTTGTCAAATGGCCAAAATTAGAAGGAAAATGTACAGATTTAGCACAGACTTATTACATTTACTGCATGTGGACCAGTCCTGCTTACTATTATGTTTAGTCACCCCACAATGGTCCTGTCTGAACCATGAAAGCTTTTGTTACCTTTAAAATTGTCAGAGTAAATATTCTATACTTCATATTGTCCAGTCCAAACAGAAAAGCATCAAAAACTCACTTTCAACACATTTCTTTCTGTCAATGTTAAGCACAAAGGACCAGCAGGGGGCGCCAGTTTACTGTTTGATGGATACCAGAGCCTGAATCTAAATCTCAGTTTCCTCTCCACCACTGGGCCAGAGGTGAGCATGGTGAAAGTTTGCCAAACGGGTCAGAATTTCAGCCCAGGTGCAAATTAAATTCAGATTTTATATTTAAACCACACCCATATCAGAAAAAAGTAAGCTGTTTTATATGTTCAGACACAGCCTTGAATCGGTACTTGCATGGATTATTGCATAAAGAACCACACAGCAAACTAACAAGTGGACATTTGAGAGAAAAGGTGGGATTCTCCATGAGCCTTTGTCAGTCCCTCCTCTGTGTTGGCACCAGCAGACGTTAGCGTTAAAGCAGCTGTGGGGAAGCAGAGGTGAGCAGCAGAGGCCGTAAATCTTTCTCAGTGTTGGCTCCCTGACCAAGTGACACGACTTCAAAGAGAATCTCTGTCTTCAAATGAATTCGTTGCCTTCGCTGATACAGGTTTGGCTTTGGCCAGCTGTTTCAACTGTGTGTGGGTGAGTTAGTGGGTTAGTGGTGGGTGGTTTAGTTAGGGGACTCACATCAAGTGGGCCACCAAGGAGCTGTGACCTTTTGGTTGAAGTTTGGTGTATGTGTGTGTGTGTGGGCCAGTATAAATTATGCACATTTTACTGTGTGCTCATCTTCTAAGGCATGTGTTTAGGTTTTTACACCTTCCGAGAAGCTACAGTTTCAGTTTATGTCCTTTACAAATAACAAAATTGATTTATTTGGCCAATAGAGCTGCAATAATTATAGTTTATTGGCAGCAAATTAATCTACAACTGATTTGAATCCTTCTTTAAGCAAGTATTCGCTTGCTCCAGCCTCTCAAATATGCAAATGTACTGCTTTTCTTTGCGATATATGATAATAAACTAAATATATTTGAGTTTTGGACTGTTGATCTGACAAAACGAGACATTTTGGAGAGGCTATGCTGGACTGTGGGAACATATAAAGGGTGTGTTTGCTTTTATGTGATATTTCATGAACCGTCCACTTAATTATTCTAAAGTAAAAACTACAGTTAGTTGCGGCCCAACTTGAGAGGGAACATCATTGTTAACATCTTGTGTGCATTGTCAAACCTACTTTGTTTCAGCTTGTTGTTGCAGACTTAAGAGTTGTTTGTTCAAAAAGAAAAGAAACCACTTTTGGTAACTCTGGCAAGAGTTTACCAAAAAAAAAAAGAAAGAAACTAAAGTACACTGTGTGCTGTTTGAGTTTTACAGTTCTCAGGCAGAAATCAAATTTGGATTCTTGTTGCGGAACAAAATAAAATACATAATAAAATGTGGGAAAAGGAGTGCAGATTTTTTTTTTTTTTTGTACCATTTTGTCCCCAAGTGAGTCACACTAGTTGGGGGAACAGAAAATAATAACTGAAAAAGTCTGCAGCATGAAGTTTGGCATCTCATGAAAGCCTGATTGGCTGCTGAAGAAGAAAAAAAGTTTTACTTGTAGAACATGGAGGAGTTTTTTGTGTAATTTAAGCTGAATCTTTTGGAAAAGAAACATTCACCTTTTCACTCTCGTCAGAAAGTTTGTGGGGGGAAAGTACTTGTGTAAAGATTATGGGTTTTAAAAACATAACGCAGCATTTTGGAAGCAGTTTTCCTTTGCTAAATGCATAGTAATGTGATTTTTTCCCCCTGTATTCTTTAAAGAAACAAATTAATCTGTTTGCAGTTATCAGAAAAAAGCCCAAACACCCTTGTGGCCACAGATTGTAATTAATTAAAAGCAGCTAATGTTTGTTTTGTTGTTAATACCCCTCTAAAGGGACGTATCACTTTGACAGTTTCCACTTGTTGTGAAATCAGTCCAGGCTCGTAATGTGTTGTGGGGCCTGATTGCGTTTAGAGCATTCCAGTAAAAAGCAACGTTCCCCCAGTGTCTTCCTGGTGTTAATCCGTCTTTATGGGATTTATCTCTGTCTTAACTTTGATCTTTTCCATCAGTCTTTCACTCACCCACTCTCATCTCCCCCTTTTTCCTCCCCAGCCCTCCTTTTTCTCTCGCTCTTTTCCCATCTCTCGTGTTGGTTGTCTTTCCGTGTCAGAGACTAAGCAAACACAGTCGTGTGTGAGCGCTCTCATAACTCCACGTTCCTCAGAGACTGGGAGCTCTCAGACGAGCGCAGCTGTGTCTTCATTTGTCGGCCATGTTCGGCATTCTCCAGATATCTGCAGGAGGCTCCTGGGCTTTTCCTGTGTTCTGGTTTGACCTTGTGCCCCGTCGAAAGCTGCGTGGAAGTTATGAAGTGGAAAGATACCGGAAGCAAGAAAAAGTTTAGTATGCGAGCAACATGGGAGACAGAAATCAAGTACCTATATTGGGGTAAAAATATGCTAAAGCAGTGATCTAATTAGAGCTGTATTAGCTGCTATTTTTTTTATCAGTTAATCTGATCTGACTATTGGTTGTTGAGGCTAATGTATGTAAGTTTTTCTTGTCGTTCCCACTGTTGCCAGGTGCTTGCTTAAAGGGACTCCAGAGGAAACTTAGGTTTTGTTGGGTTTCTCTATATACATTTTGTAAGGTCCTCAGCCTACTGCGTGGAATTCCTTGTGTGATGGTCAGTGGCACATCTACACTTAAATAGCACTTTTCTACCTTAGTGGTACTCAAATCACAGGTTACATCATTTTCCCATTCGCCTACACATTCACACGCCAGTGGTGGCATAGGTCCCATTTGAGGTACTTGCTTGCAATCGGGAGCAACTTCAAGTTCATTCTCATGTTTAAACACACTTCGGCATGTGGACGAGCCGGGGATCGAACCGCCAACCTTGCGATCAGTGGACAACTCACTGTGAATCGAAGCTATGTAAATAAAGTTGAATTCAACTGAATCAAATGCCAAAAAACTGTCCTTCCTTTTCCTGAAACCCAAGGTGATGTCTTCAAATGATTGACTAACAGTTCAAACTAAATGTATTTCATTAATATTGGTGGCTAAGAAAACACGACCTGACTGATTATCATGACAATTATTTGGCATTTTTCCAATTATAGGTGTCAGCCTGTTTATTGACTGATTTTTCTAAAATATATATTATTTTTGGGGGGCGGGGATTTTTCAAGTTTTATTGATAGAAAGAGTGAAAGGGGGTATAAAGGAGAGAGACATGCAGCAAAGGGTCACGAGCCAGACTTGAACTCACAACCACTGCTGGTGACCTGCGCCCACATGCTAACGCTTTAACTCAGTGAGCTATATGGCGGCCCTGTTCTGATGCAACCTCCTCCTCTCTGTCTGTATCATTCTGTGGTCTGAGAAATGTCTCGCAAGCAGCAAAAACTGAACAAGAAACACAAGCTGTTGTCACAAATCTGAAAATTTGCTTCTCTCACAGTGGCTAAGGCTATGCTAACGGCTAGCAACTAAGTTGGACGGCAGCCACAGGTTACCCTGAAACAGAGTCTGGGAAACAATAATTAATAATACTTAAAGATATGCACCTAAGTGGGCAATAAAAGTGACAGAACAGTGAAAGATTAAGAAAACAGAAGAACAGCAAACGTATCTGTCGATCCCACATAAACAAATGAGAGCATCCTAATTTAATCACTCCTCTTTCTATTTTACATTTTCAGTTATAGGCACCCTTATTAATGAAGAAGCCTAGTTATGAATGAGTGCTGTCACATGCTTTAAAAACATTACATTTGATGTCAGTCGGCTCAGAATATCAGTTTTCCGCCTTTCTTGATTACCAATAATCGGTATTGGCTGTAAAAAACAAAACAAAACCATAATATCAGTTGATCCCTACTTAGTTCAATAATGGTTTCAGGTCTTATGCTTATTAGGTTTTTGTTGAATATTCTGACATTTTTTCATATAAAACAAGAACTTCTATACTAAAGATAGAAAGGCTCGGGGCCTGCCACAATTAAAGGCTTAAAAAGGCAAAAGGGCAAACGGTGAGTGATGAGACGAGGGGGAAGGAGAGAGAAAGTGAAGGAACCTGTTCGGGCTGGTCTCATGTCTAACACAGATATCACCAGGAGGCCTGCATGTGTTTTCTTCTGCTTGGCCAAATGAGGTTTTCACTCCCCCTTCTCTTACTTCCCTCCCCTTGACCTCTCTGCCCCTTTCCTTCACCTTGCAGGCGTGAATCATCCGACACATCTCTATCCACCCCTCACTCTCCCCTCTCGCGTCTCTCTACCTGCCTTTATTCTCTTACTGAACTCCTCAGTGGGTTAAAAAAAATCTGTCTCTGTCTTTGTCACTCTCATCTGTTTCCTGGTGCATCTGGCGAACATGAGCTGTGGAAAGACAACAGACAAGTAATAAGAGAAGTGCGTAGGCGAGTCTGTGTGTGTGTGTGTGTGTGTGTGTGATGTGTGGGGGCGGCTGTGCACATCTGCACACATCTGCACACATGTACAGATGACAAAAGCAACTGTATGTCTTTGTCCAAAAAAAAAATCCCATCTGAAAGTTTTCTTGAAGAGTTCTGTACCCTCACTGAACCGACACCCACAAAACCTCTGACACTCGCTAAGCTGTCCAACGACGGCTGCTGAAATCTCTCAATATGCAGCGATACGAGGAACGCACTCTGCATTTTAAAAGCTGGCAAAGACGCCTGGTGGCTGGAGAGTCTGTTCTGATGATTACAGATGTGCTCTCCTTAACAGCAAGCACATTCATATGTCTCAAGCTCTACAGTAACTGGATAGTATCAGACAATAATAAGTACGACAGTTAATTTGTCAGAGGAAAGTAATAACTTCCACGCAGCACCTGTGTCAATGGTTCATATGTAGTTAAAGACAGTTCAGACTGTGTTTGGCTTTTCTTTTGTACAATTAGGGATGCATTTCCATTTTTTGGATGTTGTTCGTGGTTAGGGAAATGAATAAATTAGTCAAGTTCCAATGCTAACGAAGTGCAAATGTTGAAAAGTAAAACGGAGATTCAGTTGGGGATTTGAAAAGATTTGGACTTGATAAGTGGACTGAATACCAGATTTTAAAAAGTGTTATCAAACCATATCCCTTGGTCCAAAAATGCATCTAGATGGTAATCTTTAATAAAGTCGTCATTATTTTATTATTTAGTAAAGTAACATGTGTACATACAGTGGCTTATAAAGGTGTTTCATCTGTGTAACTATTAGGATGCCTTCATTATGTTTATAAGATTATTTCACCCACCAATACTTTGTTATCCAGTACAGTAAAACTCATACATTTCAAATGTGGTTTAGGTGTCTGCATACTTCTTGGTGCCACTGTACACTATGTACTCATCTATAAAGTACTTTGAACAATACTAAAGTACAAATCGTACTAATTTGCTTGCATAAAATTAAGGTTATCTTCACTAGTTTAATCTTTTGGTATCTCTTGAACATATGAAACCTTAAGTACCACCATACCCTCATCAGATTATGACAGTGCACCATTAGATTGTCTGACAAGCTGTTACAAGTGCAAACAGCCGAGACCATCATGAAATCACTGAATATTATGTTTAGTATCATAACCTGATAAGGAACGCGGTCAGCCATGGAAATTTGATTCTCGATGTGTGAAAAAGTTGTAAAATGCCATGATTATGCCTGCAAGTTATAGCTTCTTTTTCTTTATCAATAGATAATTTTAATGTACACATTCATTTCTTGATCAAATGAATAAATGTTTGTGTCTAAAATGTTACAAATGAAAAAACATTTTATTTTTGTAAATTTGACACTAACAATGTTTTTTTTTTTAAAAAAGGCGTAGTGTGGTACATCATAACATTGTATAGTATAGCATAGCATAGTGTAGCATACCATAATATAGCATAGTATAGTATAGCATTGTATAGTGTAGTACAGCATAGCGTAATAGCATAGTATATGATAGCATACCACAGTATAGTGTAGTATAGAATTGTGTAGTATAGCATAGTATAGCATAGCATAATATAGCATAGCATAGTGCAGTATAGCATAGCACAGTGTAGTATAGCATAGTATTGTAGAGTATAGCATAGCATAGTACACCATAGCATAGCATAGTGTAGTATAACAAAACATAGCATAGTGTAGTATAGCAAAGCATAATATAGTGTAGTATACCAGAGCATAGTACAGCATAGCATAGCGTAGTATAGTTTAGTACAGCATAGGATAGTGTAGCATAGCATAAAATAGCATAGTATATTGTAGCATAGTGTTGTATAGCATAGCATAGCGTAGTATAGGTTAGTACAGCATAGCATAGTGTAGCACTGCATAGTATACCATGGTATATTGTAGCATAGTATAGTGTAATATAGTATAGCATTGCACAGTATAGTGTAGTATAGCATAGCATAGTATAGTATAACACAGCACAGTATAGTGTAGTATAGCATAGCATAGTATAGTATAACACAGCACAGTATAGTGTAGTATGGCATAGCATAGTATAGTATAACACAGCACAGTATAGTGTAGTATAGCATAGCATAGTAGGCCTATAGCATAGCATACTACAGCATAGCATAGCATAGCATAATATAGCATAGCATAGTGCAGTATAGCATAGCACAGTGTAGTATAGCATAGTATAGTAGAGTATAGCATAGCATAGTACACCATAGCATAACATAGTGTAGTATAACAAAACATAGCATAGTGTAGTATAGCAAAGCATAATATAGTGTAGTATACCAGAGCATAGTACAGCATAGCATAGCGTAGTATAGTTTAGTACAGCATAGGATAGTGTAGCATAGCATAAAATAGCATAGTATATTGTAGCATAGTGTTGTATAGCATAGCATAGCGTAGTATAGGTTAGTACAGCATAGCATAGTGTAGCACTGCATAGTATACCATGGTATATTGTAGCATAGTATAGTGTAGTATAGTATAGCATAGTATAGTATAACACAGCACAGTATAGTGTAGTATAGCATAGCATAGTATAGTATAACACAGCACAGTATAGTGTAGTATAGCATAGCATAGTAGGCCTATAGCATAGCATACTACAGCATAGCATAGCGTAGTATAGTTTAGTACAGCATAGCACAACATAGCGAAGTATACCATAGGATAGCATAGTGTAGTGTAGTATAACATAGCACAGTATAGCATAGTACAGCATAGCATAACATAGTAAAGTACAGCACAGCATAGCGTAGTATAGCATAGTATAGTATAGCATAGTATATCTTAGCATAGTATAGTATAGCATAGTGTAGTATAGTATAGCTTAGCACAGTATAGTATAGGATAGTGTAGTACAGCATAGCATAGTGTAGCATAGCATATGGTAACATAAAATAGTATAGTTTAGTGTAGTCAAATATCTACTTCATTTTTACAGTTGTTGCTATTTTACTTTAAAGTTGGTGATTTTTCATCTGCACCGACACCTTCCATGGCAGAGTAACATCTATCACATCTTGCGCAAGTATATTTCAATGTTAGGATGACATTTGTAAAGCAAATGTGCTGCAGAAGAGACATTTTGAAATAAATTCCTGATACCATCACTTTTGAGCTGGGCTGCTCTTTTCATATAAACCTTCCATGGCCATGTGCTGCTAATGAATGGTGGGTTTGTGGCTCCGACCACACAGATGCCAAGTTGTGGATGTGCAGAGGCTGCCAGTGACCATCGGTTCCACAGTTTAGCTGCACTGTGAGTAATATGACGACCTAAGAAGCAACATCTGTCAAGCTAAAACAAAGTCTGAAGTGTAAACAGATGAAGGCTGTCTTGGTTTATGTCGGAGGCAGTCTGGTGGTTTGCACTTTCAGCACACCTACAACAGCAGTGCAAACCGTCGACCACATCTCTCCCATCTCTGGCCTCACTTTCCTTGAGGTTTCCCCTTTAAGTACCTTTGCTAGCACCTTGCAAGCCGCAAAACACTAACTGACTTGGGGAAGTGACAAATTGAGGGGTTTTGGCAGTCGGCTGGCGGTAAAACACGCCTGTTTACATGGGAGGATCCCACAGAACCACAGACATGTCTGTGACAGCCAATAAGAGACGAGCAGAGGAAGGAATGAAGGCAGAGCTGCAGGCAGAATGAAGCAGGGAGAGTGAAAGGAGGAGAGGAAATTGCAACGGACACCATTTCCGCCAAGATATTAATGCGCAGGATTTGCGGGCAGGTCAAACCTAGAAGCACATATTTTTCCATATGTACATGCAATTTCCAAAATATACAGTGTCGTAGCAGCTTATAGATTGTCATTTTCAGCCATGCTACTGGCATTGCTGTACGGGTGGCAATAGATAATTGTGGAAAAACCGAAATATCTTGATGAAAGTTGACGGAGTTGTCATATAACGTACAATATGTGCAATAATAGTATTTCTATTCATCAAAAAACCTGTGCACCATCACTGATGTGTGCAGTACTGTTGTATGTTTTGTATATTTTGTTTTATTTTTATTATAGTACTACATCCTTTAATGTAGTAATGTTTGCACTATCTTTGCTGCTGCAACACTGCAAATTTCCCCACTGTGGAATTAATAAAGGCGTATCGTATTGTCTCGTATTATATCCCATCTTATCTTATAAAATTTGACATTCGTGGCCCCCAGGTCATAAATCCTACAGAATTTGGTCTTCTCCAGGATTTTACCTCTAGCACCACTGTGACATTGATGGTTTGTGATTTGAATTAGGTATCTTAACTATTTTATCTTGGACTTGGGTTAGTTACTTGGTTAGTCAGTTCTTCAGGATACACTGCAACAATTTCAGATAATTTTTTTTCCTATACTTTGGTAATAATATATTTAAATCCCTGCAAAAACAATTAAATTCCAGTCAGCAGAAGCTGTAGTTTGTGTTAAGTGCTCACTAGTACATGTTAGCATGCTAAAATGCTAAAGATGGTGAACTTTGTAGGAGTGAAACGTCAGCATAGCATTTACCTCAAAGCTCTGCTCTCCCACAGTATAACCCAACAGATCTGCTGGCTGGTGACTCTTATTTTTATTAATTTTGTTGGAAACTGTTGGCACCAAAGTGTGCTACATTCAAAAACCAAACTATTCTTTTTCCATCAAACTTAAACTTTCTTTGGCCTTTTTACTCAAAACCTCTTCAAACCAGTGACCCACTGAAAGGCATTGTCTTCAGTCAGCGTGTTGAGTTTTGCCTGTGGAGCGGAGCTCAGGTTTCCTGGCCAAGACAAAACTTTAAGACACTCTGACAGAAGCGTCTGAGAGAGGAGAAACCCTACCCTGCACATGTCATTGTAATTCAGGAATATTATATGATTTAGAGGGTGGAGAGCACAGGGCTATGGAAACACAGAGTGCTGTGGCAGGGTGCACAAAGGACGTCTGTTCTTTCACAATGGAAACCTTGTTGGCATTTTCTTAGTGCCTTGGAGAAAAGCTAAAAAATAAACAACAGTTTGCTGTCCCCCCATCTCTGACGCGATTGTATCTCTGACAGCCCTTCCCAAATGGAAATGGAGTGGATTTAAATTCATCCGAGGCAAATCTCAGTTGGATGCGTTATTGAATTCTATTTGGTCAGAACTTGTGTGGCTTCCTTGTGAAACCGAATAGTGAAATCCACAAAAATCACCACGGCTGTAGACAAACACTGGAAGACTCTTGTTAAAGACAACAGAGCGGTTGAAACTTCAGTCTGTTTATGTGAAATCTAAATGTAATTTTCAGAGAGTCATTGCACTGTCATCACTTCCCTCATCCCTCACCAGTAAGCCAGGAACAGAAATACATCTTCCTTCACTAAAAAATATGCCTTGGTCTTTGTTACTTCTCCTGATTGTTCAACCTTCATTTGCAGAAAGCTGTACATTCAGAGTTTGACACTAGAAGAATGTAAGAAACATCTTGTCCTATAGGAAACTTAAAGTAAATAACTATATTGTAGAAACTGAAAGCATACAATGTACAAACACAGATATCATAGTGTGCAGGACACATCTTATTACCAGTTCAATTTTGCTTATATAGATCCTGGTTTCTTCAAAGAGGATGAAGGCACAGATGTCATGTGACAACACAAAAACAGCATTTTCAATAGAAGTATCGTATCAGACACACATTATTATTCAGAGCAGAGTGCCTTTTACATATTTGTACATGTCTGGCAGGATATTTTTTTAGCTGACATTGTTTATGTGGTTACAGCTGCTCTAATCTATATTTCTATATCATAGTGGAAACAGGAGGATGGTCTTTGTTCTGTATTCTATCTATGGGCTCCCCACTGATTTACAATGAAATCTTGACTTGATCTTGAGAGTTCCTCTGCATTCAGGACAGGTAGCTCCAGATATCAGTTTAAACTTTGGTTGTTGCAGCCTTTCTTGTCTGTTCTTGTAATTCTTTTGGCTTTGAAAGTTGTTTTTTCTCTCTTAAATGACAGATAGCTTGTCCTTGGCATTGGTTTCCTAGTTGCTGATGGCAGTAGCAGTGTTTCCATAACATATGCGCATTTTCAAGTATCGTATCGCCAAGAATTAATGGAAATGAAAATATCTGAAAAACTTCCCCGATTTCCCCCCCAAGTGGCACAAAACAGAAATTTTGTGCAGGTTTAATTACAAAAAATTGAATTTACAACATATCTTCTGGTGTCTCTTGAGCCATTTTTGATTTTCCTGTTTGCTCATATCCCATTCCTTCCCTCCAATTTCTTTTTCAAGTCAACTAAAATCAAACGCTGACACAAGTGCTGTATTTGAACCTATGAAAGTGTGAGAACATGCATAGATTAATCCCTGAAATTCTGGATTTCTATGCATATAAATGATCTGGGAATGCTGCTGAACATTGTATTCACAAGTTCTGGGGATTCTCTGCTACATTTGCTGGAGTAAACATTGTCTACTCCAAATTATTCTCTCTGCCAGAGGCATTTAGAAGTTTCATTTGAGCAACACTCCACAGGAAATGAATTAGATGAGACGGAAAATGTAAAAAAAGATGCATATGACTTTCTCCCGGCTGATTATTCTGGGGATCAGATCTGTTCCAGGAACTGCTAGCAACACTCTAAGAGTTCACTGCTTCATCTTCCCATTCGTCATCATTAGAAGAGTTCAAACGCATACAAGAGTGCCACACTGACAGCACATGCTTTCAACAGCTGGACAAGCTAAACAGCTTCTCTTTGAAGAAGTGTCCTTAAGCAAACAGCATGTGAGCCGACAAGGATTTATGACTTCTGCAGCTCACCTCTGCTTTCCTGCAGCTGCTTCTGCTGCTGGTGACGCTTCAGCAGGAAGAGCTGCCGCGCATAACACAAACATTTAGCATCTTCCTGAGTTACAGTAGGTCACCTAATGGCATCAAGGAGGTATGAAGTAGCTGAGAAAAGGGAAGGCTGCAATGTTTGGCACATGCATGCAGTTTTCATAACCGATCAGATGTTTTACACACTTCAAATTACACAGCTGAGAGAGACATAATGGATCTACTTGTTGATTTTTCATAAGGGTTTATGGACCACTGCTGGTGGTATTGTTAGACACTTTGGTTTTGATTAAAAAGCATCCAACGTGCGGTGAAAACCTGTATAACTCAGAGCCTGTAGTACAACATCTTGACTATTTCACTGTGTTTTTAAGAAGTGATACATTACATAGTGCAGTAAAAATGTTTTCTGTATCTCAGCAAAAGATGATAATTAGATTTTATTTATGAACTCTGTTTAGAAAACAGATGTATTTGTCTATTTGTACTTGGCTAAAAGGTTCATTCTTGGCTGAAGGAGCACATCTGTGATGAAATATTCTAGCTGTTCAGATAATAAAATACTACAATTTGGGCAAATAATGCAAATGTACACAGTCATTAGTGGGAATTACATAAAGGTGATTTAAATGAAAAAGTGGCTCAAACATTTTCAAACAAAAAATGGAACTATTTTTACTCTATACATATCTCTTATTGTGGGAACAATGTCAACCATTCAGTTGCTACTCACAGTGTATGTGTACTGTGAGTAGCAACTGAATGGAGTATAATATCACAAACAGAACTGTGCTTCTACCTTAAGAACCTGATTGTTCAACTGTGTGTTTACTGACGTTAGTTCTTTATATTTTAGTACTTAGTGCTGATTTCAGTGGAAACTATTTCTCAACCTTCCCTGCTCACAGACTGGTAGTGCCAGGTAAATACTAGATGTTGCAAATATGTGTTTATATTGTTGACAGTAGTCTTCCAGCACACAATTTAAGACATAATAAACTAATTTCGGTATAGTTTATCAGACTTGAGAATGAGCCCCAGACCACAAACATGCATGTATATAAACTGGGCACGTATTTCTCATGAAGCCACTGGGTTTCTTTCCTGATTGCTGATTTTTTTCTCCTCCATGATGGAGTCATTTAACTTGCAGGGAACAGACCCTCATTCAAACGACAGGCCAGGGTTTAATCAATTTGCTGCCATCTTGATTAGCCAGCGATCCACCAATCTTCCCACCAATCAGGAGCAATTAGCCAGGCCTGAAATAAAACCTCCTCCTCAACCTCCAGCATGCATTCTGTCCAACTTATCAGTCTGCTCCGTGCACCAATGGCGGGGCTCGTTCAAGTTCCTGTGATTACCTTTGGCGTCATCTGAGCTGCTATCTCCTCTCCTGTGTAGTGAGGCCAAAAATGTGCAGGCATTGAAGGGGGACTAATGGGCCAAATCGCGAACGGTCCAGATGGCTGCGGAAGAAATAGGTCTAAGCTGACAGTTTATCCAGGCATCCGACAATTACAGCCTCCTACTGAAATAAAAGGCAACATTTGGATATTTCATTTAGATCTTAACAATAGAGAGGAAATGTCAAAACACATTCCCACACACAAATGGAACCATATGGGAGCCATCTTACCTGGATTTGGTTCAAAACCTTGCTATTAGAGGGTATGGGAAAAGAAGCATGTGCTGTATTTTGAAACCTGTCAACACTGTGTTTGCGTTGTTATTTTTTACAACCTCTTGTCTGTAGTAATCCAGATATACAGCATTCATTCATTGTTGTCCTGTACAAATGTCAGAGTGCTGCATACACTGGTCATTGCACCCTCACAAAAATAGAACCTTCATTGTGTTTAGTTGAGTTCATGTCAGTACAGAATAGGAACAAAAGTTATATTTTGTTGACTTCAACATCAATTTGTCCTCTTTTAGCTGCTCTATATATACACAATGTACATTGTCAGGCTATAAAAGCATGTGGTCAAAAGATTTAGTGCTCCAAAACATACAGCTCAGCAGAAAAACTTTCATATCCCTCATTAGTTTGGTCAACTGGCAAATGATAAAAAAGCCTTTGAACATTCATTTTGAGTGTGTTCAATTCATAGAAAACAAAACAAATAAAGAGCGGATGAATAGCAGATGTTTTGATATTTAATACAGAATCAATTCCCAAACATCTGCTGCAAATAACCCAGGGAGACATGGAGAGAAATAATAATTATGTGAGCAACTCGAATATAGATGAGACTACAGCTTGATCAAAGCTTTGCCTTTTCTTTCAGCAACATAATGATACAATAACACATTCAACAGTTTTCTGAATAGGACATGAAAACATTTTATAATAATGAAAGACTGGCTGCCATATTTCAACACACGAGGAAGGGAGGGGCTGTGTGCGTCCAGAGGAATGACTGGTGTCTTATGTAAGGCACAAACATGGTAGTGTTGCATGCTTATAGATGCAGGAGAACATGGTTTTAATGCGCAAATGATTGGATATGATGAGTGGGTCGTGCAGGAGCCCTCATAATTCAGAGTTGGGACAGTGTTGGGAAATAATTCTGCTATATAACACACAAGGTGCAGCCCGCTCAGTGTTTCCAGTTCCAACTTTAAAGACATATGAGTCACCGCAGACTCAATCATGTGCCTTTTTTTGCAGATCAGTGAAAAGCAAAACTCTTGTCGAGAGCCAAAAATAATCCTTGGAAGCAAATGTAAGTATCTAAGTAATGAAATTCATGGACAATTTGATTCCAAGTACACGCTGATCCATTGCAAAAGAAAAAAAGAAGTGATTTTCATGGATGAACAATACAACTGCATGAGATAATCCACCATCCCAAAGTGATCCCTCTATCTGCGCCGAGAGCTCTTCAAATCCTGGTAAACGGGACTCGCAGCAAAGATGAACCCAAAGATAGAAACGACAGATTTATTGCACCCCAGATGTGCCTGATTTACGACCATTGTTTAATCTCCAGATTCCAACCACATGAAGGCCTTATATTTGGAGCCTTAATTTATAGAGCTCAGAGAATGCAGGCTTAATGTTTTCTCTCTCTGTGGAAGATGAGCCAGCACTGTGACTCAAGGCAGATAAACAGATGCTTGGATTAACATTGATCTTATAAACAGATGTGGAGAAAGGTTATCTCTTAAACAGGCTACATTTGTTCTTGTCAAATACAGCAAGCTGGGCTCTAAACCTCACAGGGTTTGCTACCCAAAATGATTTTCACTTGTGTGTAGTTGCGTAATTGCGCAATTTATTTTCACACGCCGTCAGTTCATCTTCAAAAATCTGCCGTTTTCGCTTTAAAATTGAGTCTCAAGTTCTATTTTGAGACGAGTGTGACGGGAGTCCACACCAAAGCGTTCACAAAGCTTGATTTTAGAGCTGGGACTGTCATACGAGTAATTACACATCATAATATATTTCCCACTTTCGTATTCCCACCCCTTGGCGTCACAGGCAAGTTCTCATTACCAGATCGAGCTGAGCCGAGAGCCCCATCCGGCTGGTTTTTTCCTGCGAGCTGGGGTTCCTGTGTTGTGGTGGGAGGGTCGGCAGAGGCGACACGGGCAAATGTCGCTGTTTATTTCCATTCTGTCATGTGTGTGAATCTGATTACAGGTCGCTAAGTCAATATTTAGCTTCTGCGGACAGCGTCGTCGTCGGCCAGTTTATTTTTTCTGGGCCCCGCCACATCTGCTGCCAATGTCATGCGCGGTAGCCAACGTGTGCCGCTACCAGGAAGGAAAGCAAACAATGAGTCTGCAAGTCCTGGTCAGGAGTGAGTCAGGCGAAAGAGCGGCGAGCGCGAAACCATGATTTGCAGCTCCGAGTCGAAGTTGTTTGAGGATGGCGGTTTGAGGGACGCCTTAATGGGCTTGATGAGGGGTCAGAGAAGTTCACTGTGGAGCACTAATTTCTCAAATCGGCCTCCTTCATATTTGAAAGAAATAACAAACCGCAAGTAGCTATAAAGCAAAACCCGTGCGTCCGGAAGATTTAAAAGGTATGCGATGTTCACAAGTGCACACATTCAGTTCAGTTGTTGTGCTTGTCTTCTAGAGACTGCAGGGACAATAATTACATTTCATGCATTTTTCTTTTGATTCCCCTTGTCTGAGAATCTTGCATGGGGGCTGCCACTTTATTACGAGCCAAGAGGATCTCTACATGGAGGCTTCTTTTCATCTGGCCCTCAGGCAAGGAGGATTTGATATTTATTAAAAATGGAGAGCAGTATATTTCTTCCAGTCATGACTTCATTACCTCAGGTTATTCCAGCGAGGCAGACCACACACAGTGACTAGATCTGAAACACCTCCTCTGCTTGTTTGCCTGACCTACTATTTGAATTTGAGGCTTCACAGAATTCTAGACTTTTCCTTGCCAAAGATGTGCAAGTCAGGGCTTCGTTGGAGCTGGAATAGTTTCTGCACTGGGTGTTACTTGAACTGAATTTGCAGTCGCATAGTTTGTGTGGACTTGCTTTTTGGTTTTGGCTGCGTAAACTGTATATTTTGCATTTGCAATTATGGTAAATGTAAATTATTTAGCCGGTTTTACAGCTGAATGCCGAGTTTCACTACTTGTTTAAGAGATTAAGGACAGAACGTTTCAGTACGACCTTGGATTCCTGCCATGTGTAAAGGGGGCCTATGCTGGTTTTTTAGGTAGGCAACATACATGCATTATACATACTGTACAAAAAAGCACAGCTCCCTGCGCCCGCCTGCACCCCTCCACCCCTTAAAACTCACTTTCGTCTGCAGAACATCTGGAATTCATTGAGAGGAGGAGGTTTGGGGGGAAATGAACTCCGACAAGAGTCTGTAGATTTGGGTACAGCCCCCTGCTTTAGGTTCCTTCAGATGTTGAAGATAGGCCTGCAGACAAAAACCTACTCACTGGTTTGTCTCACGTGGACTTCTACCTGTCCCACCCAGGAAACTAATTATAGTGGCAGCAGTTTTAGAGTAATAGATGCCTTTATTGCATGGAAATGTCAAGAACGAGCAGGAACTGTAGAAGTTAAGACACTGAAACAATGAGACATTAAAAACAACATATAAAACACAAATCCATAGTTGTGCTGTTTTCTACATTAGCGCCACATAAAATCCTCTCTTTGTTCACACAGGAGGATTTGTCACAGTAACTCATGGCTTTACAACACCATTCCACATTTTAAAAAATACTGTAAACCTCAAAGACCTGTTGATTTTCCCTATTAAAAAATGAGTCATCATGTTAGTCAGAGTGACCAAAAACAAAAAGCTGGAAAGCTGGCTCACACTTGGATGCAGATGTTACAGGTCAGTTTTCTGTTTGGGGGATGCAAAGCTGTGTTTTTTTACACTTGTAGCAGCAGCGCTGTGTTCAGAGAGACAAAACAAAATAAGACAAATCTGATTAAATAATTCATAAACTTGACAACTGGCACTTTAAGGAGTATGTAGCAGCTAATTAAAGTTAGCTGACGTGTGCTTGCAGAACAAAGTCATACAAACATAGGAAGTAATTCAAATACTGTGATAAATTGGTCTCGTGTTGTCTTTATACATTGAAGTGCAACTAAAGCTTGTTTTCATTCCTGATTAATCTGATTGCTTTCTTGATTAGTCTAGAAAATAAGCCCAAATTCATTTCCTGAATCCAGTTTGACGTCTTCAACTCGCTCCGTTTGTTCAACCAACAGCCCAAACATCTCCACACATTTGAGCATCTGGGAGCTGAAAAAAAATCAAAGCTCAATGTTCAGAAAAAGCAACAACTCCCGCCCGCCTCCATCACATGCACACTGTGTAGTAACTTGTTGGTTTTTGTGTTTTCACAAAGAGAGCTTTTTAAATGGTGTTCAAATGAATGACTTGGCTGTCTGGCTTATGCATCACTTTGCACATATGTGAAAGGTTTGTGCTGCCCATTACTTCTCTTCTCTGTCATGGACATTTGTTATTCTGAAGAAATGTGAAAGCTCCAAACACATCTTTCCTAGAAGTGAAGGTTTGACTTTCCTGCTCTACTTGTGCTGTCTAAGCATTGTCACCTTTATTCTTCACTGGTCGAGCTTTCTCCTCTCTTTGTTGCTGCTTAAATATGAGACAATCCTGAGCCTTGTTAAAAGAAATATGCATGCAGCAGTGCCCGGAGCAAATAGTTCCTTAGTAATACATGAGTAGAGGCTGCATGGTGGCCTCTTTATGAACAGAATTACATCTGTTTTTTGTTGGTCTGAGACATTAATTATATCCTTCTGGAGTTGTCTGCAGAGCGTGTTGGTGTAATTGATAGTATGACTGAGCACTGCATGCAATGTTCACTTTTACTTTTTTTGTGCTTTTCATGTCGAGATTTATGTTGCATTTCTATTTAGCTCTCATTTCTAATTTAGCAAATATGTTAAAATCACACAACTGGTAATTATCTGTCTTATGTAGTGTGTGAAATTCCCAGAATGAGAGTAAGAAAGGCCTTTTCCTGCCTTCTGCAACTACTTTGATTCAGACTTTTTCAGTTTGATCTAAACTAAAATTGCAGGTGTGAAAGCTCCACTGCACTAAAATATTCCAGTGTGACAACAATCATTTTAGATGGTTTGGCCTTTTGAAACAACCATATGAAGTCATGGCAGGCTGTTGTTACAACTAGGGATGCAAATTGTTGGTATTTTATTGATACCAATACATTACTCCTTGTCAATACCAATATTTATCGATACTCTTATCGATATTACTATATGTAATTTGGTGTAAACAAAGATATGAAAAGATGTTAAAAGATTCATTTTTTTAATTACCATTTTTATTACCACTATAGGGGGGAAACACCAGCAGCATCATGTAACATCTCACAGCAGGGAAATCTTTTCTCAACACCTGTCTTTTAAGCCTCAAGCAACTCAACTAGTTCTGCAGTGCAAGGTAGTGTCAAACAAACTAGCAGCACACCATGCATACAGTGATGCTGATAAAGTGCCTTAAAAGGAACTGTCCATGTAACGCTTCAACAGAAGGACTATGGACAACTTAAACACTATGGTAAATGGGGATTCCTTCATTATTGGACTTGTAGAGGCTACTGCTCGGTTCACATTCCCTTAAAGATAAACGTTATTTACAGCTAGAGGCATAACGGTAACTTATATTCACAGAATTAATAACTACAAACTTAATAAGTCTGCTCACCATGACTTGCTGTTGTCAAAGCAGTGTCGGAGATTAAACTAGGAAGTTGCACTGACGAGGACGCAGCGTTCGCATTAGCCGCTTGGCTTAATAAGCCATCAAATGCACCGCTCTCCTTCAGCTTTATTCCATGAGTACCTTGCAAGTGTGTTTATTTTTTATGCTTGCATAACCAGTTAAACATTACAGTAGCTTGTTTCTGTTCTAGCCAGGTGTTTAATTTGTAAAACAGGATGCAGAATAAACAAAATAAAATCATATATAAAGTGGCTTTCTGTTAATATCACACATCACCAAAACTCATTTACAGTCTACAAACCAGTTAATGTCAAATACAGGAAGATGCAGCCCACACAGGCATTGATGGCAAGACATAGGTTTGTCATGCAAAGTTCTTTGGTACGCTTGCATAATTGCAGCAGGAAGCTAAAACTACCCGGTATGCAATGTCTCAAAAACACAAATCTTTCTTCCAACTTAACCTCTGTTCATAAGGACTAGTACTGCCTGGTCATTTGATAATTTGCAGTACTTGTGATCTGTGACCTTAAGCGCATGTGAATCTGGCACGTCTGTAATCTGTAAAGAAAAAAATCCAAATAATCTTCCATATTTTGGCAAACGCAGTGATCATGTGATGATATTAGTCCTGTGAAACCACATCTCTGTAATTTGGGGTCATTCTGCAGTTTGTTATTTTCTTTGTTCTGCCTGTTTCCTGCTTGAGGTCTGTTGAGGCTGTGCTAGCAATTCTAAATGAAAATCTGGAGCGTTTTGGTTGTAAATTTAGATGATCAATGAGCCACACAGCACGGAGGCTCATTCACAGAAAGTGCAAGCTCAATTCCATTAGGAGAGCTAAATTTCGAATGGATGGTTATGTGGATGATGCACAGCAGTACACGATAAGGACCCTCTTGCTGTCTTTCAGCAGGCTCTGCAGTTATGTGGCAGCATATTCATATTATATCTGGGAATAATGTGAATAAAGTCATGTTAAACACAGACTTCACTTATCTCATATTTCTAAATCGTGACATCCCATGCCAACAGGGCTATTATTTGGACTCTCAGGTGTGAAAGGACACCTCTTCTTGTTTTAGTGTTGTGTTTTAAAAACCATTTAACTATTTAATTTCAAACATAATGCAGCAGTACGTCAAACAAAGTCAGTAAAATGACTTCACTATGTTAGTTACACAGAGATATCACTACTATTATTAGCATTAGTCACCACAAACAACCAATCAGCAGCCAGAACAAGATTCCCTGTGGCCTCAAAACCTCTGAAAGTGTGCATTTCATTGCTAATAAATGCAACTTTGGATTTGTGGGAGGAAGATTCCACTGTTTCTTAATTAAATTAGCTACATATGATTTTCTTCAGTATGATCAAGAATCAAAACCCAGAAGTTTCAAAACTGGTTTTACAAAAAAAGTAACTAAGGAGCCATTTGAGCCTGTTTCTGGCTATGAGACTTTCTCATAGGTTGATATTCCTGAAGTGTTACAGTGTATTTCCTATTAGTCCCACCCAAGTCTTAAAGTTTGAGGAACTTCAAAAAATACCTTTTCTTTGGCAGGAAACACACAAAACAACCTGGGTGAGGCAGAAATGACGAAGAAAAAGCTGATATATTAGTGACAGAAGTGAAAAGACCTTTACTTTGTTGTTGGAAAACCTTAACATGCTAGCTTTGGTTTTAAGTGGTCCCAGCTGCTCTTTTCTTTTGACTTTAGGCCTCTCTCAGTGGGCCTGCTGCAGTAACAAAGGTGCCGCGCTGTCCCGGGGTCCTAAAACTTTATCATACACAGAACCGGGGATCAACGTGCCAGCATAGGCCACTAAGCCCCTGTTTTAATAACCTCAAATATGCAGCAATTCATATGGATGTGGTTTACCCTATTTCTGATGGAAAACTACACCCTGACTCAGGAACCAAAACACTGATTCCATCAGCGTCGGGTAGGAGGCTGTGCCAAGAAAAGAGCACTGACTTGAGTTCTGTTCCTGGTCACCAGTGAGCCGCTCCAGAGCCGTTTTTCTCCTGAAAAGGGTCTTTCAGAGGGGATTTGAGAAGTCATTTTCACATCAGGTCAAAATGCGCAATGCTGTCAGTTTGAGTTAGTTTATTGCATCCAGAGCTGGAAGTTTGTGCTTCGTCAGCAAGCTCAGCAGTGTTTTTTCGAACACAGGTGAGATCCTCGAGGCCAAAACTCACACAAACTTTCATCCACGACGCTAAAATACAAATGCATTGCCAACAACACTCCCTCTCATCTTTCCTCTGTTCTTCCCTTCTCCTCCTTCACCTCCCTCTGGACTGTCTCTATTTCCAAGACTTTCTGCTTATAACCTCCCCAAAAATGACAGACATCCTCCGCAGGCTGAAGAAAACATCACTTTCCACTCGTTGTTTAATTGGTTTTCGCTTCTGTTCCAGCCAGGTTGTAACTTTTTAAACACTTTTTTTGTTTGTTTCCTGCGTTTGCTTCTGTTTCCAAAAGCAGATGTTGTAAGAAAGCGTCGGAATCGCTCGTACGCTCAGCGTTCAGTAGCTCTGAGGGTGGAACTCTTTGGATTATCCTCTAAGCCCTCAAACAAAGCTGATAGCTGTGTAAACAAACTTGCCTTTTTTCACACTTGTTCCGTCTATTTGCTTTACTTTTTTGGCCACAATACTGAAAATAAACAGCTTGGGGGAACTGCATCGAGCTCTGCGAAGGATTTGTGATTTATCTGTCCATAAACTTTTGGCCCTACTCAAAAATAGTAAACAAGGAACAATTTTAGTCTGGTAGCCGGCCAAGGCAAATGGTTATATTATGATAACAGGCCTATTTCCTGTAGTTAAGATTTTTGTTTAACATTAGGCCCTATTCTCAGCCTGCAACTGGCAGCGAGCGGTGGCCCAGTTTCGACACTCTTAACCTCTGCCTCAGCCGTCCAACCAGATGTGGGTTCCCTTAAGCAAATTATTAGCAGTTCCTCGTACACACAGGTTCCCTACTAAGTGTTTCCAGCTCAGATTTGGCAGGACACCGCGGAGACATTCCGATGCGGCAACATCATATTTTCCCTTCAGCATAGCCATAGCAACTAATTATTTATCGTGAAAAAGAAGAAAAAAATCCATTTCTAAATCCAACTAATATGTTATGGTTGCTCATTATTTTTCTGGATTGGGATAAAGCAAAACAGGGTTTTAGTTTTTTCACACTGAGACAGTTTGGGGAAGATGAATGTGTTTCTGAATGTGTGGAAAACGACTAGACAGGACTGAGCTCTGTGATTAGTCATGCTGGTGTTTTGACTTTGTGAAATAAAATGCCACACAAGAAAAATTTTGATTATAACCCTCAACTATCCCACTCTGGTACACTTGGGCCATGAGCCAGTTATCTAGGAATGAACATATTTGGTCTATATTATGTAATCTGTTTACATGTTTTTCCTACTAAACTTTAGTCAGTACTTTTACATAGATGATATTTAATACTGTGTGAATTTATTATGAGATGGTACAGGTTGTACCCAATGACTATATTGTTCAGACACCAGCTAAGGAGTATTATTACATAAGAATACTTCATACGTCAAGTAGTAAGTGATGTATTTGGATTTAAGTCATCGACTCTGAGTGGGCGGCCCTAACTTACACAATAAAAACTGTTCCAAGTACATGTTTTCAATACTAGCTACCCACCTGGGTATTAATATTACTCGTTAATTTAATTTAGATAGACTTATTTCACTTTTATGTTACCAATTGAAGCAACTGATTTAAGTTGGTCCAACAGTTCTCTTTTTTAGTGTATATTTTACATTTTCACTGCCTGACTATTTGACTTTATTCACACTGCAAAACTAACTTCATGAAAGTATAGCTGGTTAAGTTCACTTGTGCAATGTAACTAAGTACATTTACTCGTGTAATGTAGTACATTTGAGGCAAGTATTAGAAGCATTTCTATTCCACTACATGTGTCTGATCATTTTAGTGACTTTTCAGATTTTCTATACCTTTTCTCTACAAAAAAAATCTTAAAATTTTGCAACTATGAGTTACAAATTTTCTGCTAAGGTGAATGTTTAAATGTTCCTTTCATGGTTTAAGAAGATTCTCCTACTTCTTCCCCATCTAATATATGATTGGCTGCCTTAAAAGGACCAGCAGGGAAGCAATGAAATACATGGCAAAGATATGTTGATCTGAAACAAGTGTAAAATGGCAAAAAATATGTTTCCCTTAAAACAAAACTGAGAAATGCAGTTTAGAATTTAATTTTTGAAATTGTCGTGCTTTGGTTGACACTTTCAGAAGCTTGGTTAAGTTTCAGAAGCAAAAATACTTAGCTAGGTTAAAATACCAACCTTTCACAAAATATCCGAAATTACCAGAGTTAGGAATCCCGGTCCATCGTATACATGATTGGTAGGTTCAAGAGGAGAAACAGTAAAGCAATAAAGCAAATGGCAAAATTGTAAATGTTGATCAGAAACAACAAGTACGATGGCAAAAAATATGTTCCCCACAAAACGTAATTAAGAACGCAGTTTAGAACATAATTTTTTGGGGGGAGACAGAGGTGGGATGGGCACACTTTAAATTCCAAAGTCATGCTTACAGACTATGCAAAGAACATTTTCATCATGATCTTCAGGACTGTTGTTGTGATGTCTGCACAACTTCACAACCGTTTTCTGGCAACTGAATCAAGAATGCAGTCTCACCAATATGTGCAACGTATAAACTCTTAAAACAAACATGTTGCATTGGCTGAAAAATGCATCGTCGCAAACCTGTTTAACTGAGCTCATGAAAAGTTGACTGTTTAGAGATATGCGGGCATCACAGGGCAGCAACACCACAATTACACAATAACCTTATAGGATATGATGCATTCTTGTAGATTAAACTTCCCAACAGTATATTAGGCAGTTAAAATGCTACTTGACCATTACTGCAATGGCAGTATTAATCCAGAAACATGGTATATACATAATTTAAAAAACAATGAAATCTAACATTTCATTTACGTTTGATACATCAAGTGCATTTTGGTGGTAATACATGTGTACATTTACAATAAAAAGGTTTTGAATGAATTGCTTTCAGTAGTTGTGGTGTATTTTCATTGTGTTGCATTGCAATTTTTACTCACGTAAAGGATCTGAGTACTTCTTCAGCCATTGGTTTGGTGACCCCACACTTGGATCATAATGTATATAAGAAAGTGTGAACTCTTTGCAATGCCATCCACGAATCAGGCTAAGCTATGCAGGAAGTACTCAAACAGAGAATGTGAATCCGACAACTGACAAATTTTCATAGAATTTGGAAACTCACATCTGGAAGAAGGTGATCTACTGTAAATAAGGCTATGAGATGTGGACGCATCTGCATTCCTGGGCTGCAAATATTCACCGATCATGCATAACATTATGACCAGCTGCTTAATACTGTGTTGGTCCCCTTTATGTGGTCAAAAATGCTCTGAACCACTGGGCATGGACTAAAGGACCTCTCAGGGTGTCCTATGGGGTCGGGCATCAGGACATTGGCAGTGGATCCTTTGGGTACTCTGGCTTGTCCAGTCGGGTGTAGGAAGTTTGGAGGTCTAATCAACATGTTGGGTCATTGTCATGTTCCTCAACATGTTCCTGATTGTTTGATGTTTTTTCCATGTGGTGGGGTGCATTTTCCTGTGGGGGTAGGCCAGTGACATTTGGGATTTCTATTTGCATGAGGGAGTGTGTTTGTTGTGGGACAATGTTTATTTGGGTGTCTAAGTCTCATCAGCACGGATGTCAAAATCCAGGTTTTTCCAGCAGAACAGCACATGGTACCAATATGATCAATGTTATTCACTTTACTTGTCAGTGGTCATAATGTGGATGATTGGTGTAAATTCACACCACTGGTCAGGTCATTGCTAAGTTTCTGGAAGTAATAGTGATGTCTAAAAATGTACTCAAACAAATCACTAGTTTGGTTTGATGTATTTCCACTCAGGTGTCATCTTGTTTAGTTGTTAGTCTACCTTCTTTAGACTACATGAATACTGACTTACGTCTCTGGTACAAATGACAAATATCTTCTCATGATGATCCTAAAACTATCATTAATCAGGTCAGTAAATACAAGCTGCCACTTCTTCCTCTCCAAACACATCAAGTATTTCTGCTGACGGAGCACTCAGCTCTGTAGCTGACCAGTAATCTTCTGATGTAGCACATAAACCACCTTTGTCCAAATCTGTCTGAGCGCTGGCACGGAGGGCAGCCGACAAATGCACAGCTAAGGAAATATTTACAGTAAGAGAACACTCACACATGGTGGTTGTGTCTCTCTTGTCTGAATTGATGCCGGTGGAAGGTGGTCGGTCTGCAGAACGAATATAAACAGTCGGTTGGAGCAGCAGCTCGGCTGGTGCGAACGCCAAACTCCTCGACATGTAAACACACATTCTTCAGTGTTGCGAGTTAAGTGGTCATGTAAAAGTCATGGCAACCGAACACATCAACACGCAGGGAGACTTGGAAGGTTGTGTTTTTAGGTTTGGATCTGGTTTAGCAGCTCTACAGTGTGAAACACCAGGACATAGATTGCTTCAGTTCCGAGCTGATAACTTTCAGATGTTTTCTTGGATTACTTCACTTCCATCAATCACTGCTAAGGTTGAAACCAATAATACAGCATTAAACTGTTTTTCATTCTGGATGTAATTGACTGTCAATTGTTTAGCCGTGTTATTACAGGAATAAAACTGTTGCAGATACTTTCCCTCAGACCCGCGAGCAAAACAGAGGTGACGACTTTCTCAGAAGATTAAAGGTCATCTCATTTTCAGATTAACTGTATTGAAAACATGTTTTGCTGCCATATAGTTTGGAAAATCTGTTCATTTTGAGCTAATAATGGGAATTAAAAGCCTTAGTGCCTTTTAGGTACTGAGATAAATGTGTCTTAAGCGCCAAGAGTCAAACTTTGAAGTATTAAAAGAGGAGATCAAATGCTCGGTCAGATTTTCTCCCCTGCTCTTAGCAATTATGTTGTAAGCCGGTAAATTGTTTTGCCAGTTTTGTTTTGATCCATAATAGTTTTTTGCTGTGCTTATATACTAATTTTGTTGAAAAAGTCAACTCCTGTCTCTTAGATCAAGGCAAGTTTCCATGCAAATTTTAATTGTATTTTCCAAAAAAGAAAATGATTGAGTTTCTTTTTTTTTATGCACAAATTGAGTTTTGGCAATAGAAGTGCCCTTACTCTTGACTTTTTCACTCTTACCTCAAAACCGATATCTTGTCCACACCCTTAATCATGTGCTATGTGGGCCTAGATGTAAAAACATTTCAATCATGGTTTACTTACTACAAGGAGAACTTGTATTGCAAGAGCACACATGTTTTAGTAAAAACAAATGCAGTGTCAGCAATTATTTAGTGATGTTCAGTACAGTGATCCCTGGTCTATTGCAGGGGTTAGGTTCCAGAATCCCCGCGACAGATGAAATCCACGAAGTAGCAACCTTATATTTATTTTATTCTTTATATATATTTTAAGGCTTTATAAACCCTCCCCACGCTGTTATTAACTTTTCCCGCATTTTCTTATAAAAACTGGCTTCGATCACCGCCATTCAATCAGCGACTGACTAGCGCAAGTGGAAGCAGCCGCGTTTTCCATACCTGTGTCTGCTCGTCTGCTGTATGCTACATATTTTATATACAATTTAAAAATCGGCGATACAGTGAGACCACGAAAAGTGAACAGCGATATGGCAAGGTATTACTGTATCTGCAAATGAGTTCATGAACAGTACTTCCTCATGTTAATGAAGAAGAATCGAAATACATTTGCACAAATTAGTAGCATATTCATAAATTACTAAGATACAAGGTTGAGACAAAAGTCTAGTTCTTATGATTTCCTGGGATGTGTTTTATCTTGGCAAAGATCTCATACAGCTGCTTTGTGTTGAGACAAAATGATGCACAGATTTTGAAATAGAATATGCTTCTATTCCAAAAGGGAACGTGTTGAAATATGTCTTTTTGGTCTCACTCTTCAAACTCCTGTATTGCACTGTGATATGAATGTCAAATTATAACCGTCTCTCTTTCCAACACCAAAAATTCTGTTCCTATATAACTAAACTGCATTCACATTTGTGTTTTGAAAGAAATGCATTATTTCCCCCCACCCCCCACAAAAGGAACACTGTGACATAGTAGGAACAACATCTGGTGTGAGAGAGCCAAAGAGTCCACATCAGGAGGCAGGATGGCAACATAATTCAGAAACAGGACTTTCACCCAAAAGACCAGATTTGCATACCAAATGGGACCATTATTCTCTGGCTTAAGTGTAATTTTTACTACTTTTATCACTACTATATTGATTTTCCCTGATTGTGTATGTTATTGTAAATATCATGTTTTGGTTGACACTTGGGCTGTACAGTGGCTCGGTGGTTCGCAGCTTCGCCTCACAGCTAGAAGATCCCCGGTTCACATCCTGATTAGGATGCCTGGGATCTTTCTGTGTGGAGTTTGCATGTTCTCCCTGTGCATGCGTGGGTTTTCTCCGGGTACTCCGGCTTCCTCCCACAGTCCAAAAACATGCTGAGGTTAATTGATTATTCTAAATTGTCCGTAGGTGTGAATGAGATTGTGCTTGTTTGTCTCTATATGTAGCTCTGTGATAGACTGGAGACCTGTCCAGGGTGTCCCCTGCCTTCGCCCTGAGTCGACTGGGACAGGCTCCAGTCCCCCCGCAACCCTACAGAGGATTAAGCGGTGTACAGATAATGGATGGATGGTTGACACTTTCACATTAATAACTATCCATTAGAGGCTCGGTTAAATTTAGGAAACAAAATTACTTGCTTAGGTTTGGTAAAATATCATGCTTCTGGTTAAAATACAACCATTTCACAAAGTATTTGAAGTCTACCAGGGTTATGAGACCCGACCTATCTAATGCATGATTGGCTGGCTCAAAAGGAAGGAACAACAATAAACATCATCGAAAATGTGTTTCTCTCAAAGCATAAAGGAGAATTTTGAGATATATGAACTTTGAATTCCAAAGTCATGCTTACAGGACTGCTTGTGTATTGTCTTAACATCTTCACAACTGTTTAAAAGCTCAAGTCACTGAATAAATGGTTCACAGTACAAAAACATAGTTTCACCTTAAAGATTGTAAAATTGTGAGATACCTCTGTTTTATTTAGCCTGTTCTGAACCATTGGCCTGCATATGCATCATGTGACTCACAGGTTTAATGTCACGTGACTTGCTAATTTATTTCTCTTGTATGTAGAGATGCTGATGTCACAGACAGGAAGATTCCCAAAGCTCCAACTGGGGCCTCCTCTGCTGTAATTGCGCTCTTAGAGATGACTTCCTGTGGGGACTCCGTGAGGGATGTTTGGTCTTGACTCTTCAGATGACCCTAAACCAGAAACCTCAGTGCTCATTCTTTTGGCACGTGAAATATGTTTTGGACTCAAACCACTCCCCAGTGGATCATTAATACAGCACAGTGTCTGCGCTGCCAACATTTGCTTTCAGACATCGTCTTTTACAGGAAAACAGGCCGGGGTTAATGTAATCACGGTGCAGGAGGGTTTGTTCAGCTTGTTCTGCTTAAACCAGACCAAATGTTAGCCCTCTTTTCATGTTGTTGTTTGAATTATCCAATCCAGCTTTTGTTTGCATAGAGGTGTATCAAGCTCAAGAAATTGTCTGTTTTGTGCAGTTTCCTGCTTTTGAGTTTCCAGGACTCTCAACTGCAAAGTTTTTTCACAAGCTGCAGAAAGACTCCCTGTGCAGTCAATCATCTGGCTCCTGCTCGATGCCCTCGTTTGCTCTGAGAACACAGCGAAGCCCCCAAAGCCCAGAGATAGATTTTCTTAGGCAGGTTGTATTTACATTTGAAATTGTTCAGAGCGCCACAGCTCGTCTCTGCGGCTGCCAGGAGTGTACACTGTTTAATCTAGAGACACCAGATAAATCAGACAGTCTGGACAACCACACTGAGCATTTTCGAGCAGGATCAAAATCGCATCTATCAAATGGACAGCTCAGGACGAGGTAATAAAAGTTTGTTTATGCTCCCGTTAAAGCACAAGTCACATCAGTGTTATAGGAAAAAAGTTCAGTGATTGAATGAGAGATGAGACAATCTTCCAAACAGGTTTTAGCTGGAAGTTTGATTGAAACGTCAACACCTTTGAATGATCAGAACTAAGGGAATGAAAGTATCAGTGTTATAAGTAAAGCGACATGTAGCTGCTGGATGGGGGGCCAGTTTATGCAGTTTACTACAAGGAAACACATTTTCTCATTGCACCAAGTTACACAATGTCTAGATAGGTACAGTTTTGTTTTTATTTATCCTGATTTTAGGAAATCTGTCATTATGATTTCTGCTACTGCCTCACAACGTAAATGAAATAGGATCAGTGATGCTTACAGCATTGAAAAATGACAAAACATTAAACAGCTTAATTAAAAACAATGACCTCACTTTAATTCACATACAGGCTGTGAGCAGTGTTCAGTTGTTTTGTAAAGGCACCACATGTAGTTTGATTCATTTAGTCCAGAGGAAAGGAAAAAATAATACCTTCGGTTCAGTTCATGCTCACAGTGGCTTTTGATAAATTGACCGTCTGAACCCCAAAACCCACCAGTGGGTTTGAAAGGCATGTTATCATTTTAGAAGTGGCCAAAACTAAACCATTTATCAGAACCAGAAACTGTAAAAATGGAAAGAATTGTCAGATTTTCAACTCTCTGGGGGTTCTAATCCGTGACACAATGTTCCATTAGGAAACTGAACCAAATCTAACCCAGTGATATTTCCTCAAAATCACTTTATTTTCCATGTCTCATATAAAAATCCGCCAATAATACATTAGTTTTTGTAACCAGATTCTATAGAAGACAAAAATTCTGTGCTTCTCAGTGCAACCAGGAATCTGTGACAAAGAGTCATGTGACAAAAATTCAGGGACTTTTCAGGTGAACTGCAGGCAGTGTTGACACAGAGCAGGTAGGACACAAGTATGGAAACAAATTGAAAATGCAAAAAATCTAAAGTATGTAGACAATTTTTCTTAGTATTAATAACACCTGTGGAAAAATGTTGTTCATGTTAATTGTAGTTTTTTGTTTGTTTTTGTAAAATAAATTATCACAGAAGTTCAACTTTTACATTTTTATTTATATTTTTTATAATTTATTTTCTTTTAGAGTGTGTCATATGCCAGAAAAGAGATTTTTCAAATTTTCTCTACTTATATTCATGGTTGTTCTGTTTCCATAGAGGTGCAAGACTTTTTATTGCAGTGAAAAATCAGTCCCTAGTGTATAAAAGTGATGATAGGAGTAAAAAGAAACACCCAGAATCTGCTTGGGGTTCAGAGGATTAAACCAAGAGCTGATGTTCCAAAGACCTCACAGAGAAATAACTGTTTTTTATTTATTTAGTTATTTTTTGGGAGAGTTTTTCCATTAGACAGAGACAGAGTGAAAATCAGGGAGACAGGAGAGCGACATGCAGCAAAGGGTCTCGAGCCGGACTCGAACTCATGACTGCTGCTAAGGGACTGAGCCCATGTGGTATCGCCTTAGCTCAGTGAGCTGAATGGCGGCCGACAGGGGAATAACTTCTGACAAGCATCATCAATTTTACTAGAAAGCAAATTGACAGCATGCTACAGATGATAACAAACAAGTAAAAAAAAATAAAGAAGAGTAATATGTCACAGGGGTTTTTACTGTAGAGTTCATTTGACAAGTTTACTAACCAGGCAAACATGCAAAAATCAGAATGAACATTATGTGTGATATCAGTCCAGAAATAATCTTTCTTGTGGATATTTTTTTAAAATTTCTGTGGGCAGACTCTCTCAGCTGACTACAACTAGCAGTAAAATTAAATCTAAGTCAGTAAAATAATTAACTTATTCCCTGTAGCCACAAAATACTTGACTTTTAATTAAACTGTGCAGGGATGTCACAATATTTCATAGAACTCAGCGCTGTGTGTTAAAGCTGCTACTGATTGGTTCAGACATGCTGTTCCCGACTTATCTCACAGACAATCAATCTAGATACCGAAGCAGGACTGTTTCTTTATTGAAATTCCATCCTACATCTCTCTATCTCCTTCAGCCAAAGAGAAATCTCAAGTGAAGACAAATTGTTATACAGTTTTTTCCCTGTTATTTAAAGAATACAGTTTATTTCAGGCTGGAACATGGAAACCAGTCGATAATATATCAGCTACAGTTTTGACTACCAGACCAGACCACCTCTTAGTATTCAGCGTCACCAAAGTGTTGCTCGGCACTCCAGCAATCCGTCCGATGGAACAGCGAGGCTTTATTTAGGGTGTTGCAGGTGGATTTGATGATAAGGTTTCTAAATCTGGTGAGCTGTTTGTGTTGCTGCAGAGATAAGTCGTCCTCTGTGAAATTCACTGGTTTGTTTCTGGAATAGCTTCAAGGTCTGCTGCCTGTCCTGTATACTTATCGACAGACTAGCATGCTATTCCTGACTTTGTGAATGTTGCAGGAGGCTTCTTTGTATAGGAGTGAATATACAGCACTCCAGTTCTTCTCAGTGGAGGCAAATCCCTGAATATGTCCTCTTTTCTTTTCAATTTTATGTTGCTTTTACTGGCTGGTTGGCTTAAAAATACTTTAAAAGGAACAGTTTTTGCCTGCTTGGAAATTAGCTCTTCATTAACTGCAAACATTAAATTTATTGCACTGTTTTGCCAACACAAATATGTGCAGAAAAATCTACAAATATTTTAAGCAGACAAGTAGATTAATAAGAAAAGAATAATACAAGATGAATAATTAGTGTTAATCATCTTCAAAAACTTTAAAGCTGCACCAGCAAAGCCAAATATTCTGTTCTTTGTAGCGTCCACATGCATTTATTTTTTGTTAAAACATGATAATACCACGAAGTTATGTGTGATTATTTCAACAAATTGACTTTTTCACTTTTCATGATCAATTAATCTGTCACTTTTTTTGGTCTTAGCTGTCCTCTCAAAAGTTTTGTTTTCTCTGGCAAACAGTCCAAAAGACGCAGCGGTCCAATTTGTTCTCATAAAAGACTAAGGAGAAAGTGATGCCAGAACATTTGCCGATTCGTTTTCTCATTGATTAATTGACTAATTGTTAAAACTTAAACAAATGGATGCTGCAAAATTGCTGTATGACATTCTTTTAGTTGAAGTCAGGCTTCAAAAACTGTGCAGACATGAGCTGTTCTAATCTAAACCAAGACAAATGGGGGGAAATAATCAGGAATAACATAAATAATGAGCAATAGCCTAAAATAAATTGCCATCCAAATGACTTTCTCCCATTTCCTGATGTTCCATCTGCACCATCAAAGAACACAGCTAACGTCCCATATTTTCCATGACTACAGTCGTCATCTCTGGGGATCAATTATTTTTCATGTGCTCCCATGACCTTGAAGCAAAGGAATTACACTCAGGCTTGAATTTAAAAGTGGGGCTTTTGATGCGATTAAAAATGTTATTATTCCACTTTGTGGGTTTTTTGAGCAGATTCTCTTTATGTGTCAAGGTGTTAATGTCATCAAGACTTCAGGAAAGGCTTTCTATTTATTTTAACTTCTCTTTCCAGGCCTGCCTTTTCTCTCTCTGACATTATGGAGATACTGAATAACCCCTGGACCACCCGAGTCCTGACTCTCGCTCACAGGTGGGAATCTAGTGTTTCAGCTTAGGTTAAAAGTGATTATTGTGTCTCGAAACAACCCTGTCCGCACACTAGCATGTCAAATAAAGCTCCAAAGAGGGTGAAAATAGCCAGCGATGTAGCAATGCAGCGGATCCCGAGGCCACAGCCGCCTGGCCGCCCGCCTGCCGCTTGATGTTTAACAAGCCGGTCATTTAAACACCACTAATAAAACATCTCCTGCTGGGGGGATAGGCTCTTCATAAACCCTCGCCTCACAATGCTCAGTGTATGTTTCCCTCTGCAGCCGTCCTCGCTGCCCTTCTCTGCCCCTGACCAGGGAAAATTCAAACAGGCACTTATGCAGGCGTCATGTTTTTAACTATAATTGGAGTGATAAAAGTGAAACGGCTTCCATATTATAGCTGCTGTAACTCATGTGCAGACTCGGGTAACATATAGACAGATTTACATACTGTTTTCTGAGTTATTTTCTTGTGTGACGAGGTGAAAAAAACATTTACTAGCTCTTTCTTCTTCTCCTTTTTCTTCTTCTTTGAGTTAAATCAATTTGTGAAATATGGTTATTAGCCATTTTGTCAAGTGTAAGATGAGAAGATCAAAAGCAAAGTCATATACAGTCTGTTTAATATACACTGATCAGCCACAGCATTCTGACCACTGACAGCTGAAGTGAATAACATCAATCATATTGGTACTATGTGGTGTTCTGATGGAAAACCTTGGATTTTAACATACATGTTGATGAGATTTAGACACCCAAATAAACATTGTCCCACAACAAACACACTCCCTCATGCAAATGGAAATCCCAAATGTCACTGGTCTACCCCTGCAGGAAAATGCACCCCACCACATGGAAAAAACATCAAACCATCAGGAACATGTTGAGGAACATGACAATGGCCCAACATGTTGATCTGACCTCCAAACTTCCTACACCCCATTGTGATCAAGCATCAACAGGATGCAGTGGAACAAGTTTGATTGACAGAGGCTCCACTGCACAAGCCAGAGAACCCAAAGGATCCACTGCCAATGTCCTGGTTCTAGACCCCATAGGACACCCTGAGAGGTCCTCTTGTCCATGTCCAATGGTTCAGAGCATTTTTACCAAAACAACATTAGGCAGGTGGTCATAATGTTATGCCTGATCGATGTGAAACTTCTGCGACTGAAACTGGGATATGGCAGCTTGGCTCTTTCATAAGGTAACAAAGTCCCACAAACACCTCTGAAGTTTAATTACTTTACACACTGTATTGGGTTTTTGATCTGTACAGAACCCAAACTTCAAAAAAACTTGAAGTTATGGTTTTACCCTGGTTATGTTGTTGACTGTTTTTGCCAAGGTGCAATAATTTCCTCAAGTCTTGTCATCTTCTTTACCCAGGTCTCCTGTAGCTCTCCTGTAACAGGACTGCAACCAACGGTTAATGCCATTTGCAACCGACATATTGATTTTTCAGAAAAATGGAATTCAGTTTTTCCCCAAAATGACTTCTTCATATGTCTTATTGTCTTGTTTTGTGGACAACCCAAAGTTATTTAGTTTTATCGTCATAAAGAAGTACAGAAACAAGAAAATATTTAAATTTAAGAAGCTTTTTAAACAATTAATCAGTAATCACAATAGTTGATGGTTTAGTTAACAGCAGGCAACTAATCATTTAAGTGACTACTACTTGAATCTCTACATAAGAATGGTCTTGATCTGTTCATCCAACTCTCAGCAAGAAGGCAAATAAGTATATTTCCCAAAACGTTGATCCAAAATATAATCTCACTGCCTGTTTAGTTTAATTTTACCATTACTAGTTTACCAATCTGTCATTAGTCAGTACATGTTTTGCTTCAGCTGGATAGATGAGTTTGTGGGTAGACTGTCTATTAACTTTTTGTGTCCTATTCCAGGTAATTTTAGCAGCAGTCATGCGTCCCCTGTACCCTAAGTAAGTTATTATTGTGCCTATTTCTAACGAAGCCTTCACCAAAGCATTGCCACACAACAAAAGGCTTAGTTCAGGACTTTTTGACAGGGATTTTAACTGGTTATTTGTGGCATATCTCTTGCTATTATGGATTGTATCAGAGCTGAGAGACAAAGTACCTGTGTAGTTGTTCATGTTGGATAGGTATCATTATATAGACATTAAAGGGGCAACATCTGGACAGTATGTGGGTGAAAACTTTGTATTCTTGACATGAAACACATCAGTGAAAAACTTATTAGTTATCTGTCAACATTTGGACAGAAATAAGCTATATAACCATATATTTAGAGACTGTCTGCAAAGCTGCAGATGTCACCTGAAGTTCTGCAGTTTTTCCACAGTGGAGTTCAGTGCAGTCTGATTTTTATTTTTTCCCAGAGTTGTCACACAAGACAAACATGAGAAAAGTAGAAGCAATCAGAAAGATTTGGCAGAAGACCGATAGCATTCTTGTGAGTTTCTGGGGTCCAGGACTCATGGGGTTGATCTCCCCGAGAGACGGCAGGTCTGGGTCACATCCAGGGCAGCCAGGAGGCTTTCTCCTTTATCACTTCCAGTCTGTAATATCTATTTCACCCTGCTCAGGCTCCAAAAGAGAAGGATTTTAAGGCCATGTAATTGTTAATGTTGCGTAATTACAGAAGTTTGTAGGGTTTGATTGTCAGCTGATCATGTGATGGCTTTTGGACAAAGACTTGTGGTGCAAGACATTTAAATGGCAATGCTGAAGATGCCCATTTTGCCACTTTTAAGTTTTTTTTAATGAAGTCATGGACTAAATATAAAGATGCACAAACTTTTTTTGATGCAAGATGTAGGTTTCCTGAAGAGTGTTTTTTTAAGCTCAATGTGACCTGACCGGGCTTAATGATCGGCTAATCAAAGAGCTTGAGTATAATGGGAGCTGAGGCAGCCTTGGATTGTCCTATAGTGGGTTAGGGTTAGGCCTGTCATTCAAAGCAGCCACACCCTTAATTTTGCAATAACTTAAGCCTTAAATTAGCTATAGAGACCAAAACAGTTGTTTGTAGCAGGCTGTAAACATGTTTATTTCTAATGTAAATTTGGACATTTTAACATGTGAGTCTATTGGGATTAACTCACTTTTGCCACCAGTCTCTAGTGGTCATTCAAGGAACTGCAGTTTTTGGCACTTTGCATTAATTCCATTTTTGAATCTCTCAGGCTACGTTCAGACTGCAGGGCCTAATGCTCAATTCGGATTTTTTTGTGAAATCAAATTTTTTTGCAGGTTCATTCACATTTCCAATGAAATGCGGCTTGTATGTGATCTCCTGTGTGAACTTCATGCAACCCAAAAGTGTCCCGCATGCGCAGAAGAGGACACAACAACGTCACACGGCAAAGCTGCTATCCAGCAACTCTATCAGCTGAACGCTGGGCTTATCTCCCGAAATGCGGTCCAGCTCTTCGTAAAGTGTACAGGCAACATGTCCACGGCCACTTCGTTTGTTTGAGTCTTTGGCGTCCTTAAATTAGCTCGGAGGCTCTTTACTTTTCTTAGGCATTGGAGCCAGGACTGTTTATACCCACGCTCGGCCATTTCTTTGGAAATGTTTTCAAAAACCACCCGGTTCCAATGAGACCCTTCGAGTTTATCCCTAACAGAGCTGTCCCCCGAAATATTAGTTAGCTCCGAAACCTCCATTGACTGGACTCCACATTATCGTCCGCCATGGTTATTTTTTTTTGTTCCTGCTCTACTTGAACACAGAATAAAGACGTTTGTTGTGTATCAATGACGTGTAGGTTGGATAAATGCGACCTTGCCGTTCATACATAAGTCGCATGGCGAAAGATAAGATATGTTTCGGATCTAGGACCACATATCCAAGTGGCCTGGGTCGCATTTGAAAAAAAAGCGGATCTGTGTTGTTCAGATTGTCATGAAAAGATCAGATACACGTTACATAGGGGCAAAAAAAAAGAAAATCAGATTTGAGTCACTTTAGCCTACAGTCTGAACGTAACCTAAAGGTTGCTGCTTAGATGAAGTGTCATAAATGTAGTATTTTTAAGCCTTTCTCAACTAACATTGCAATTTTTTGGTTTAGAGGCTTTTTTTGTACTTAGCTTTTCTCTCTAACAATAAAAAGTTTGGATATCATTTTTGGAACAATGCATTGGCATGCAAATATACAGAATGTATCGTTAGTTAGCCAAGCAGTGACTTAGTCCTTTGCTTTTATAGCATTTTGAGTGATTTCTAAAGATATGTTATTATGAATTCCTGCCAGTCCAATATGTCATGTTTAAGACGTTTCGTATTATTTCGCCTACTACCCCACTGCAAGATGGAAAAAGCTCTTTAGATGTCAAATCTATAGCTACACGTTCACCATACATTGAAGTACTGCAACAAATGTTAACTTACTTTGAATCAGATAGACTTAAAATATCTAGTATAATCCATTTCACTGCTAAAAATAACATTTAAACAAACTTGTCCTTTTAAAGGAAACAATCTTAGCATTCAGAAGCTGTTTACTCTTCACAGACCAACAATCTCACTGGCCTGGAATAAGCTTCGTGCAACATTCCTGTTCAGCCAAAATTGCTGGTATCATTAGAGCGAGACCTCAGGAGGCTGTAGCCCAAAAGCCCCTGGGGCAGAGAGAGAGGGCAGGAGAGATGCTTTATTGGGGAGGGGGGTCATTCCTAATATTAGGTTTCCTTTAGTTCAGATGCCAGAGTTCCTCAGTCATTACAGACCTGCAGTCGTTGGACAAAAGCGGGATTCCAAGTCCTTCCAAAAACTTGCAGGACTGCATTATCAGCTGACACCGCGAGCCATGAGAGGCTCGGTTTTCTTTGTCACAAAAAGAGAAACTGCATCTGCAAATAAGTGGCGTGTAATGTGACTATCTTTTCATTTAAAAAAATGTGTGTTTATCTGGTGTTTAAAGGGCAGTAAAATGTCATCCTGATATTACACAAGTTTAAAAACAACAGATAAAAACTGTTGACTCAGGTCACAGGAGAAGTGGTTTTATTTATTTTTTTAAAAGCATATGTGGGTATTTCAAAATGGCTATCGTGTTGCAGTGCAGTTTAGCCCCCATCTGCTTCAGGACCCCTACCATCATATAGCCAAGCTGCAGCTGCATCCTTTCTCTCCCTCTCTTTCTGCCTCTCTCTCTTTTTATCTCTGTCTCTCTCTCACTCCGTCGCACACAAACACACACTGCACTCCTCCTCTTGCTTTCTCTCACCAGCTGTCACCGCCAGAAGCGAAGGTATCCTGTTTCCCTTCAAGTATTTGGCCCTTACTTAGAAATCACAAATGAGAATTAATGTAGATGCAGAAAACTTCTCCCGTCTCACCACTCCCTTAAATAAATACCAACAGATCTTAAAGAGGCAAAACTTTGAGACAAGTTGAATTACCCTTTTTTTCTCTTTAGTGTCAGTAAATCCCTCAAAAAGAGCAAAACCAGCAAGCAGTTAATTCCACCAGCTGGTCTGATGCATGTAGCCAACGCCTGAGCCTATTACTCTGTGCCACAGAGCTTTACTGTTGTCCAAAAACCATTAAAAACCCATCAATCACCCACACCTTTGCGCTGGTTGACATGTTCCTTAATTATGAGCAACATGGGCACTGGAGTTTATTTCCCTGCCATCATAAATAGTAAATCCATATTGATCCACTACTGAAAATAGACTCTAAAAACCCTTTTATATTAGAGAAACCCCTTCTAAATCTACCTTGAGTGTCATGCTGTTTAAAGCAGCTGCAAAGAATATTTCCGATTTGTGAAAGTAGGTGTCTCAGTGCCTCCTCTGATTAATATGTTAATGTGAAACCTAACCCGCGCTTCATGCCGGCAGCCTCAACTCCATCCTCAATCTCTGTGTGTCTGTGATGGATGCAGGCGGTGGATCTCTGGTGGAGGCAGCTCCATGCGGGTGTGCAGCTGCTGGTAGACTGAAGTTACAGGTTGAAAGAGTCACGGGCTGCAGGAGAAGAAGCTACAGAGTGCTTTTTTTAACTGTTCAAAGAAGACGAAGCCTCCTTTGTGGCGTATTAAGGTTGCATGAAATGAAGAAAGGCAAAGGCCCCACGCAGACACTCAGATTTGAATTTGTCAAATTCAGTCGAGGTACACAAACTCCAGCAGGAGTTTGTGTATCTCGCCCTTCTGTCTCCAGTCACTTAAAATGAGTCTCAAATTCCCTGCTCTAAGTCAACTCCTTTACTTATTGTATCGGCTATAACTTATTTGCCACATGGGATGTTGGCTCATTCCAATAAAATGTGATAAAGGACTACACTGCATGTAGTTATTAGCCAAGTGAGGATTCTGACCTTGTCATTACGTCTATGCACATTTTCCAATTCTGAACCAAATAAACTTTTTTAGATTACATGCATTTGCATGATGAGGGAGAATGTGACCTAAAATGATTAACACCTGAGCTGACTTTAGATGGACCAGTCAGGCACCAGTGTAGTAGGCGTACTGGTGTGGACTGTTATCATTGAAGATGAGCTCATTGGACCTTTTGGGGGTTGAAAATGGGCTAAATATCAACCTCCAAACCTACTGTCAATTTCTGGAAGAGGCTTTCTTCCATCACTGACACAGAATAAAGTCACATACACCAATCAGTCACAACAGTATGACCACTGACAGGTGAAGTGAATAACATTGATCATATTGGTACTATGTGGTGTTCTGATGGAAAACCTTGGATTTTAACATCCATGTTGATGAGACTTAAACACCCAAATAAACATTGTCCCACAACAAACAGACTTCCTCATGCAAATGGAAATCCCAAATGTCACTGGTCTACCCCTGCAGGAAAATGCACCCCACCACATGGAAAAAACATTAAACTATCAGGAACATGTTGAGGAACATGACAATGGTCCAACATGTTGATTTGACCTCCAAACTTCCTACACCCCATTGTGATCAAGCATCAACAGAATGCAGTGGAACAAGTTTGATTGACAGAGGCCCCACTGCACAAGCCAGAGTACCCAAAGGATCCACTGCCAACGTCCTGGTTCCAGACCCCATAGGATACCCTGAGAGGTCCTCTTGTCCATGCCCAATGGTTCAGAGCATTTTGAGCACATAAGGGGACCAACACAATATTAGGCAGGTGGTCATAATGTTATATTTGGTATATTATTCTGTGTATATTCAAGTACTTTACTACTTGGCGGCCTGCAATGGCCTCCAAGATGACTGAATAATGACGTGGCTTTTCTTCACCTGATTCAAATCCCGTTGAGAACTTGTGGTCCCCTCTCAAACATGAGATTAACAGTAAGGGAAAACATGACACCTCATACTGCTTCGGCAAAAGACTTTAGATTGTAGGTTCAATACACATTTTAGCTTACATGAGAGCATTGTATTTGCTCAACAGTATAATTAGTCACATGGAATACAGTTTTGTAGCCCTTTTCAGTTGTGTGATACCTGACATTGCCGGCTTCATCAATCTTTTAAAGTGATATTCATGTAATATTTGTCATTTACGCAAGATTGGACAGTTTGGACGGATTGGACGTCAAGTGATATATATTGCATAAATGGCTAAATCTAAACTAACAGCAAGCTTGTCAAGCTTACTAAAAATAACTAATAGCTTGTTTTATTTATGACCAAACATCCAAAATCCTATCTATATATGATGACAATCTAACAACTGCTGTAAAAGATAAATATCCTGTCAGCTGTGATGGAGCTTAAGACACAGCGTGACTGCTGTTTGACCCTACTCAATCCTTCTCCTGTGTTTCTGGTTTGGGGATAATATGTAATTATGAGTAACTAATGAACCTACTGCTGTTGTGATGTGCACAACTCTTTTACTTCAGACACTTTGGACATGGATCCTGCTGCAGGTTAATGGTGCTCGCCTGTAAAAAACGAGAAAAAAGACTTCTCCAAACAGCTGGAAGCAACAAACTAAACTTTTTTTCAAAACCTGAATTACTCCTGGCGACAGTGACGTTGTATTTTTTTATAGAAACTTCCATTTTATAATAGAAACTCCATCTTTTCTGCTTTCTGAGATGTTTTTTGGATTAGTGCTGAAATGTGGAAAGAGCCTTCCTTAAATCGCTTCACACAACTCAGAGTATGTCAGTTGTGCTTATCTGTTAATGTGACGGCATGCAGTTTACACTTGTGCTGTGTTGAAAGTGATATGGAAACACTACCAGGTCTGGTCAAGTCAGATTACCACCATGACTTTTAGACATGAACCCAACACTTTCTGATACCCTGATATCATTGCTAAGGACTACATGTTTGTTAATGCAAATGTAGCGTGCTGTTATTTGTTGCTATACTATGTGGGTCATTCCATGTCAACTCAGTGAAGGTGGTCGCTTGACCATCTCAGAATCTGTTGAAACTTTGTAGGAATGATCTTTGGCATCTGAACCTGACATCTGTCTCTTTTCTGGCTGAAATTCTAACATTTTCATAATTTTTCACCCAGTGGTAATTTTCAATAAATCTCTCACTGTGTTGGTAATTGAACAAGATGCCACTTTCAGATGTCCATATCTCTTGAAGTATATGTCCTAGAGTC
Source organism: Dascyllus trimaculatus (assembly GCA_024666655.1). Taxonomy (NCBI): domain Eukaryota; kingdom Metazoa; phylum Chordata; class Actinopteri; family Pomacentridae; genus Dascyllus; species Dascyllus trimaculatus. Next base: position 25,657,522 of record CM045449.1, on the reverse strand, counting down.
TTCAAATTTTCAGAAGATGTTCAGAAGTGCCTGATGAGTGGAGGGAATGCAGCAAATTCTGACAACTCTTTTTTTTTCTTTAAGACCTCTGAAATTCAGGATTTGTTCAAAAATAAAGTCGATTTTCAAAACAAAATCTGCAATGGGAAAAATATATCTCTCATACACATAAGATCTATTTGATCAATGTTATTGTGAGAATAATATCTGATTGAGGGCCGCACAGTGGCTGGGTTTTTAATACCGTTGCCTCCCAGCTAGAAGATCCCCGGTTTGTGTCCCAGCATGAGCCTGGGATCTTTCTGTGTGGAGTTTGCATGTTCTCCCTGTGCAGCATGGGTTTTCACCGGGTAGTCCGGCTTCCTCCCTCAGCCCAATAACATGCTGAGGTTAACTGATGATTCTAAATGGTCCATAAGTGTGAATGTGAGTGTGCTTGGTTGTCTGTCTCTCTGTGTAGCCCTGTGATAGACTAGCAACCTGTCCAGGGTGTCCCCTGCCTTCGCCCTGAGTCAGCTGAGATGGGCTCTAGCCTCCCTGCAACCCCCCAGAGGATTAAGCGTTGTACAGATAATGAATGGATGGGTATCTGATTGACATTACTAATGCTTAGAAAGCTTTCATATGTTTGTAGAAATTGAAGTTATGGTCATTCAAAGTTGCCACTGGTAAAAAAGTAATTAATTTCTAAATGGCCAGATGGGCGTCCTGAATCATGGGTAGGCTTATGAAATTTAGGATAGTAAGAGATGGAAGTATAGTCTACTTGTGTGCCAGGTTTCAATACCCTTCCATAATACCTTCATGCTAAAATCATTCTGCTCCTTATGCGCCCATCCATTAATTGAGCATGAACAAGATGACTCACATTAATTACTGAGTTCAATGTAATGTATTCATGGATTACACTGTTCTTGTGAGTGCTGTTCAATACATATATGTATCAATTTCTGCATGATCAGTATGAATACAGATCGGACTGAGATTGACCCATATGTTAATAAGTGCAAGAACTGTTAGATTTGTTGTTACCTCTGAATCTATCCTTCAAAGTTCAAACCACCCATCACACCCAAACCACAAGATTAAACCGCTTTGCTAACTTTGGAAGACTAAAAACTACCATCTGCCAGGAAACCACTTAAGCTTAAAGGTAGTTTTGACCTGTGGAGAATCCAGAACCGATCAGAGCTCCTGCTGTTCTCTTCACTTTAAAAGAGTGAGAACTTTGCCTGTGGAAATTTGAGAACGGTTCAACTCTTAATCTAGTTTTCCTCCCTGGTATCCCACGTCAATACAGTGACGTTACAGTTTAGTATCGGCACTGTCAGGGTTGCTGGAGGTGTTTTCACACAGTGTGAGCTATGTAATGGTGTATTTTGGAGCCACAGTGTCTGCATGTTACTATATGTGTGTGAGCGTTCTGTTTTCCTTGTAATTTGCCAAACATCTAAAGCAAATGGTGTTCTCATAGCTACTCAGATTGTAATCTCAGCATGGCTAACATAGTGAGGGCATTACTGTGAATCAGTCATGTTTTAAGGGCAGCACATCAGATTACAAGAAGCCAGATATTGCATGTTGTCAAAGAGCAGCATTACCTAAATTGCCGCTCACCATAATTGGATGCAATTTCATGTTCTTTTGGTAGCAGATTTTGTTTTTGTGCACATATTTGGATTGGGCAGCAACTAACTTTGGCTTTTCTAGGGAACCAAGCTTGACGTTGTACTTCTGTTTTCATCGTGAGAACTTTCACACTCGGGGAAAGTGTTTGAAAAATGAGACAATGATCTATTATTATCACATTTTTAAACAAATTGGTGTTCTGGCTCGCAGGTTTGGAGGTCACAGGTTCATTCAGCCCGCCATCGCGAGGCTGCTTGTTTCTATTTTGCCAGTGATTTTAAGTAAATGAAAGAGAGGCTGATGCAACAAAGGAGTTTCTGAGTTGAACCTTGTGTTGGTTCCTGCTGTAGCTGAAGTTCTCCCTAAACAGGCCCCTCAACTAATTTGATCCAAGCAGGAGAGAAAAGCAGACACGATTCTGCCTGTTAGGGCTGAACTGAGAAACGTTCACTGTAACTTTATGGACACAATAGTTTTTTTCACACTTGTTAAAATGGACTCCAATTACTGGAATATCTTGCCGTAAAAAGCTGCACTCAATTTTATAGACCAAAAATATTGAAACTGACTTTTGTTTTTTTTATTAGGGCCGTAGCTCGGAATGATTAGAAATTATGGAACGAGCTAATTCCCAACATTTCTGTTGACGTATGGAAAAAAAGGAATAAAGCTGTTTGAATGTGTGCGTGGTTTAGGTTTGGAAATGTCCTCACTATTGCAGTGACAGCGACACATTTATCTTGGAATATTTTCATGTTGACCGAAATGTGTACCGTGCCTATCTGCACATCAAAACCAGGCCCTGGAATTGATGCCAGAAGTTCCCTCGCAAATGAGTCCCATATGGTTTCAACTAAAACAACTCCTTGGCCTTGTCTGAATTTATACAAAACTGCTGTATCTTTGTGGACTACACAGTAGTTTGACTACATGCTTGTTTAAATGTGTTTGTCTTAGAGTTACCACCTCTACAACAAAGTCATTTTTAACATTATGTTGTTGTTTTTTATGCAAAATGCAGCAAATCTTTATTCTCTTTGGCAGTTTGTGTCATAATTGGAGCTCGGTCTGTCTCTGCCTACGTGTTTTCTTCCTGTCAGAGTTTCAGTTTGTTGCACTGGTTAAACAATGGTAACTTACTGTAGTATACGGAGTTATTATGTGGTTGACCAAACACTAATTTATATGTTCTGTTGCAGCGAACTTATTCCATGTTCCTCCAAAAAAAACTGATAATTGACTGAGTTGAGCTAACTTTCTCAGGCTCATGTTTTATGCATCAGTGCTTGCTGCCTGTCTGCTTTTGTCATTGATACTGAGCATGGCCTGCTGTGCTCTGCCTGGAATGGCAAGAAGGCTTGAGTTTCCTTCCAGCACATCCCCAGCCCATTACCCAGAGGGCTGTACAGCTCATTCCACGGCCTAAACAAGATCTCAGAGTGCCTGTGCTGGTTTGTGTATATTGTGCATCGGCTGTTGTATGTGACTGATCCCAACTGAGAGTGAAGAATTTGTATTTGTAGCGAGGATGTCACAGCATCATTTCCTCACTGAAAAAATACACCTTTTCTGTCAGCATTTACTGATGCCACAAGCATATAGACACAAGCAAAACATTTCTTTCTTTTTTTACCAGGTGTATCTGTTTATCCTGCCTTGTATTTGTGTTTGACTGTGAAAGAAAAAGTATTTTGATGCTTTGGTTAAGTAAAAGTAGCAATGCTCCAGTTTAAAAGTTCTCAGTTGGAAGTAAAAGTTCTACATTTAAAACTGTACTTGCACTAACAGCAAAATTTGGGCCAGAGATCAAAATAGAACAACTTGTTATGATCCCTTTTGTTGTTGTAATTTTATATTTTTGCATGTTATGTGACTGGGTTACTGCAACTGACAAATTAACATTAAGTAGGATTTTAATATGAGAGCTTGTTGAAGTGTGTTGTTGGGTAGTTTTATATGAAGCTTCGCGTAATGTTTATGCAAGCATCTTATAGTTATATGAAACATACATATATGCAATATACTGTGTAATGTTACTTGTAACTATTTAATTCCAATGTACCAAAGTGCAATATTTCCCTCTGAAATGTAGTGTAAATGTAGAGATCAAGTAAAGTCCAAGTATATAAAAATTCAAAACTACAAAGCTTAATCTGCTCTGCTACCTTCCACTATTGGTAGAGCATATCTTCATAGTTGAGCATATATACATATATGTATGAGTGTGTGAATGCTCAGTGTACACAGACATGCCAGCCTTGGTAAAATTAGAACGTCATATTGAGTGCTGAGTGAAACGCTGAGAGCAGGGCAGCGCTGCAGGAATTTTGGAAATGACATGGTCTATATGTCATGAGGTGCAGCTGCTCCTGTCAGGTAGGGGAGGTGCTCAGTAGGGGAACTGGAAGATGTGTAAATCAGGTCCTGCTTGTCCCCAAACTCCAACCAGAGATTTGAGTGAAGCCTGATGGAAAAATCAGGCCACAGAAGGAATCCTTTGGACTCTGAAAGCTTCACTCAGGGAGGTTTGTCCTCAGGATGCCCATGAAAATGGGCTGAATTTCAGCTTGAGAGGATCTTTGTAATCAGACAGTAGTAGTAAGACATGGCATCACGGTGTGGAGAAGTGGTTAATGTTTAGTAGATTTTTATTTATGTGAGTGTGCCGTTGTTTAACATCTGTAACGGAACACGTTTAAATACTCTGTACTTAATAGTGATTCTTTTCCAAGATGCCTGCACGACATTTCCTACATCTAGGAAGGTGAACCTGCCAAATGTTCCTCATGCTTCATTTTATTTTGACATGAAAATGCAAATGCACAAAAACCACTTCCTGAGCACATGGAGACCAGGTTATCTTAAGTTCAAAGCACAGCCTGGGTGTCTGTCTTGATTTGTAAAGAGGCTCACTAAACCCTAGAAAATGCTTTCATCAATTGTGCCGGATACTTTGATATCAACAGTCAAAGACTAGACATGCTGACCTTTTCTGTGTGGGGGGCAAATGTCTGTTTAGCTGAAGGGAAGCAGCAGTAATTTTAAACTTTATACTATTCAGCTTTTGGCTTATGGAGTATTTGAGATGGATCCGTTTTCTGAGAAATATTTACTGAAAATCATTCAGCTGAATGATGGTGGGAGTTAATTTTGGTGGCGCAGTTCTTGCCCCTTGCAATCTGGTGGTCGAAAAAGTTAGTATTCATCAAATGAAGAATGGAAACCACCCAAGAACTCTGTCTAAATATGGCTCACTGCCGTCTACGGAGAAAGATATTTTTGCCATTTTAGCAGGTGAGAAGAACAAATCAGAACAGCGGCGTTGTCTCACTGTTGCACTCCAGCCCCATTTTTGAGTCTCGAGCCCGTTTCATCTACGAGATTACGCTGATTACACTTTTTTTATCAGTCTACATACTTCTGAAAAAACAAAACAAAAAAATGGCCGCTACATGCCAGATCTGTCAAAACACGTTTGAGGTTGAAGGGATTTCAGATGTTACATTACAACACCTCTGGAAAGAACATTTTGATGCCAGTCACAGATAATATCACTTCAGTTTTTTTTTTCTTTATCATGTGTTTGTGGGTTGACCTGCACTGACAGACAAGGAAAGTGTTTTGGCTTCATGCGACCAGAAGAGCATTTAACTTGACAGGAGAGTAGAGGAACTGAAAATACAAAGAGAAACACAGCAGCTGATAGATGGCGAGTCTTGGAGCATCTTTTTAGCTTTTGTGTAGGTTACTGTTTGGCTTGGATCATACATGCCAATAAGTCTGCATGCCACAAATGTGGGCCTACAATATATTTCTATTATATTACTGCCATTTAAAACTCTAATTATTAAAGTTTTAATGTGTTTAAAACTGCACTTACTGCACTTTTCCCCATCTCTGCAGTTCCCCTTTGCTCCAAGGAGCCTTTTAGCAGTTTTGTAACTAGGTGGTGAACATAGTGAATAATTTAGCAGCTTAAGAGCCAAAGGAAGAGCAAATAATGAACTTAAGATCATAAGGTTGCAACACAAATCTAAATAAATGAAAATTATATTTAAAAAAAACAAGCAATATTCTTGTCCTGCTGTCCGGCAAAAATGGTAAGCCATCACTGCATGAAATGTATATGTTCTGTATTGCATTGTAATATTACACTCATTATATCTGTTGCTAACTGAAGCCTATATCTGTATTTCTATCCTTTTCAATCTCAGCTTTGGAAAGCCTGAAAGATCACCTCGGGCCTTTGCTAAGAGGACACTGTCAACTCACAGCTTCTTCTACAGCCATCTAAAATGCAGAGTTAGTCTTGCTGCTTTGGCACCAAGAGACATAGAGACCTTCGTTTTCAATCTTTGAGTTTGAACTTTGAAACTCTGGGCTTATCATTAGTGCTCTTGAGTATTCTCAGGAATATGTCTGGAGGAGATAGATAAAAGAAATCAGCGGGGGGAGAGAAAGGTCTTCAAGTTGACATTATCCAGCCATCTGTGCAGGGGACTTTCAGATAGTTCAATGTTGACTGATAAATCAGGCTGTGGTGTTCTCCTTTATCTTCATTTGGGGCGGACAGATTGCAACAGAAAGTATGTCTGGACAGGGAAGGCCAGAAGAAGGAGCAGATTGTTTCGGCTGCCATCGCAGATGGATCAGAGGTCTGCTGTGTGCTGGATGGATGAGTGAGTTGCCTGTGTGTTTGTGCTGTCGACATGAGCCCAGACTGCTGGACTCTACATAGAGACAGCCGGGGTGCATAGCTGGGCCCAGGAAATGACCATGATTATGGTGAATGTCCCTTTCACCTCAGTGTCCCCTGTGGAGATGGATATGGTATGTAATAGAGTGGAGATGTGGCCTTACAGTTGGAGCCCGCAGCCGAGCATCAGCTTTTTGTAGTCCCACGAGTTTCTATTGCAGAATTAGTCTTATAGTGGCGTGTAGAAGTATTTTCCCACCTACAGAAATATTCTATCTTTGCATATTTATCACACTTCAGTGTTCCAGATAATCAAACTAATTTTGATGTAAGACAAAGATAACCCACAAAACACAAAATGTGAACGTAAGTCCACCTCTGAGTGGCTGAAAAAGAACAAAAATAAGGTTCTGAAGTGGCCGAGTCAAAGTCGGGACTTGAATCTAATTGAGATGCTGTGGCAAGACTATTGACTGGGCAGTTCATGCTGGAAAACCTTCTAATCTGACCGTATTGCAACTATTCTGCAGATAACAGTGTGTCAGAATTCCTCCATGGTGATGTAAAAGACTGATCACAAGCTGTAACAAATATTTGTTGTTGCCAAGAGTGGCCCAACCAGTTATTAGCTTTATGGGGGGCAATTACTTTTCACTGTGGTGATATGGGTTTTCAGTAATTCTTTAATAAACCATAATTTAAAAATGGCATTTTGTGTTTTGTAGATTATATCTGTCTAATATTCAATGAATATAAATATTAGTTGGATGATCTGGAACATTTAAAGCGTGAGAAAAATGCAAAATGGAAGATTTCTGCAAATGCTTTTGCTCGGCACTGTACATTTCTTTCCTGTCTGTTAGTTTTATGCATTCTTGGTGAGCATTAATACATACTCTGGATTCTTAGCGTGCATACATGAAAGATTTCCACTTAGATTTGGAAAGGTGAGTGTTTACCAGGCGCTCAAGGGTCATAAAAGGCGTCTCGAGCAAGCCACTGCACATCCACGCTCGCATTCCTACCAGCTCAGAGAACGACCACAGGCTAATGGTGTGAGGTAACAGAAAATGGCAGCGCACGAGGTCATAAACCTTTGGCCAACACAGCATGACACACCAGCCCTTTAACATAGGGTGGAATCTCAGGTGCACACCTGGACTAGAAATGCCATAAACAAAACCAAGCAGCCAAATCGGGCATTCTGTGCAAAAAACGCATACTTTTGAGCAAAACTGCATCTCTGAGAAGTGTTAATACACAGCATTCAGTGACAAGCCATCTGATAACACTTTATGCATCAGTATAATTGCTAAAAACACTAAAGAGTCCCCAGTATTGTGTATAATCAGTGCACACTCTCTCTTCTGCTAACAAGCCATGCAGGGACACTTCTTCTGCGTTTCCTCACGTTCAGAGAAAAAAATAAATAAACACATTCCACTGGACTTTATTCGTCCTAATTTAGCTTTTATGTGGTGTTTGATTTACTTTTAATAGGTTTAAATGGTGATTTTAAGAGTTTGCTAACTTGCTTTTAAGACTTTGTGCCCACAGACATGGGCAAGAGTTCAGTTTTGTCCATAAAAGGTACAGAGTCTAATCGAACAAGCCTGGATGTTACTGAGGCTGAATAATCAAATTATTGGCAATAGTACCTAGAATGCACTCAGGCAACTCAAAACTCCACCAAGGCTGCATCACAATTCACAAAATTTTACTTTTTGTCTAATGCTGGCAAGAGTCTTAGGGGGGAAATGCACCAATCAGTTATTTAAAATTGTCAAGTGTTAGCTCTTGGCCGAATATCATGTAATTTTGCAGGATAATCCAGACGTAAAACGTCTGTATGCCGTAAAATATTGTTTCTAATTGCACAATGTGTGAAGCAGTTTGTATCTGAAAGATTTTAAACTCAGGTTACAGGACAAAGGTTACTGAATGAGAAAAATACAGCAAATAGATACCAGATTGAGGCTTATCTAGATTAATATAGAGAGGATTTTAAGACTAGAATTACTAGATTTGAATTCTTAAAAGTAAAAAGAAAACATAACTTTGCTTCATGCATGTTGTTTTTCAGAAGATATAAGATTCAAAAACACCTGTTAAAGTTCCTATTGGCTTTAACTGAATTCTCATAATTAGAGTAATCCTGCTAACTAACAGACAAATAAATGCAAAACTTAGTTTATTTCTTTGGCGTAAGCAATATATTACACTGAAATCATAATTTGGAAAATCTGAGAAATGACGCTTGTAAATATGTCACTATAATACTATAATGACTGGACCAATAAATATAATGAATATAATATTATAACTAAGCTTCTAGCATCGTTACCCTGAGCTTCCCCTTTCTGCAGATTAGTGTTAAACCTGCCATGAGTTATTACTTATTTATACAGCATAAAGAAAACAAACATAATCCACTGTAGCAGTGATTCTAATGAGAGTCTTTCCAGCTTTCCAGTATTGGATATGAAGTCATTACTTTTCTTGGCCTCCAGATGTTTTGTAGACAATCATAATGCGCCACATGTTGTCTTTATGCTAACAATATATTTGTAATATGGTATTACTGTTCCGGTTTCCTTTTGGCAGTTTTGATATGCTTTGTTGGAGATTTTGGAGAATGTAAAGGTCCAGGAAAGACTCTTTTTTTCTGGACTGGACTCTTGCCTGATTCTTTTATAATAATTACTGCAGGCTGTGTGATTTGTTTGTGAGTGGTTGCTGTGAGCTACCAGGACGCCGAGCGAGGGATCATCGTCCGTTCGCGTGTCTCCCTGCACTGCCATGTTAGGAGTTGCCCAGAGTGCTGAGTAATGAGGCCGTTGACTGGTTTACTTTTGTCAGTCGCTGCTGTGATTTAAGCCTAATACCACGTCATGCAGCGCAGTAATGGAGAGAGAGCTTTCTCTCCTGGGAGTAAATGGATGCTAAAGGGGAATAACAAGAAGCATCTCATCTTTCTGTGTGCGTGTGTGCACAGTGAAAACCTTAGTTTACCTTTTAGACTTGGTTGATCCCTTTTATACTGGAGCACAACCTGGGCACTCACTTGGAAGAAGCCATAAACTGTGTCAGCGGAGATTTAACCTCGGCCTGAACCGAGGGGAGAAAAAAAGTCAGACTTATTTTGCTCCTGCCTGACACCGCCGAATTAGCTCAGCGCCCTGATGGATTACCTGCGGCTGACCTGGGGTGTTAGTTGTGATGAATCTGTCCAAAGCCATCTGGGGCCCCACTAGAGTTATTGCCTGGCTGTTATCGGCTGGAAAGCAGACACTGATGGGTTATGTTGTGACAAAAACATCAGCGCTGAGGTGTTTTTGTTCAACATTTGCAAGTTTGGATCCCTGCTCAGGAGAAAAATGCTGGCAAAGCTATGAGTGAGTCCTTAAGGTATAAAATTATCTAGTAAAAGTCAGGCTCAGTCATCATGATGTACTGCTTTTGAATCCACCTTATCTTAAATATTCTGATTGCACAACAATTACGATTAACTTGTCATTGGGAAATGATTTAGTTGAGGTACTTTGGAATTACCAGACCATGACACATGTGTGAGGGGACCACTTGGATTAATAATAAAACCAGTTTGCCAAGGACATTAAATTTTATGGAAAGAACTTTACGTGACGTCTTTGTTATTAAAAAAGAATGATAATAAAGCAACTATTTTCTTATATCCTGCCTTAAAAAAAATCATAGTGAGATGCAGCTCTTTTCTTTTTCTTGTCCCTTATGACTACTACTGATGACTTGGTAACACATCATTCATATCTATAGGCCAGAAAATAACATTTCCTATGAGTTAAACAGAGCTTTAGGATAATAATATACATTTTGGTCTGCCATCGAAAGGGCTAAAATAAAGAACAACTGCTTTAGCGCTGACCAGACATGATAGGAACATCTCGCTTGTCTTCCAGCATGAAAATTGATACTTTAACTTATTCAGTCGCACTTGTAGAGTGAATGTCTCTTTGCTATTTCAGTATAAAAATATGACTCCCAGGATGTTCCTTGAACACTGTCTTGCATTAGAGATTTTGGCTCATAGAAACTGCATTTTGGTTCATAAATGGATATTCAAGCCCAGTCTCACTCCCAACTTATCACATATTGTTGCTTGTCAGGGCCTCTTGCCATAACGTTTGAATGCACTGGTTGCCCTTTAGTGTCATTTTTCAACTTGAAGGATGGTGTGAGAGAAGTATAAAAGTCTGTGAATGTCAGAAAAAGACACTATGAGTCCAGATGTTCACTGCCGGTGTTGTCACTGTCATCTTTTTCAGGCAGCGAGACGTTTGCCTTGTAACATGTCGTTAATATTGTGAAAGAGTGGAATTCAGCCCAATTCATGGTGCTTATCTGACCTTAGCCAAATGGTTTTGGTGCCTAAACATAACCGTACAGTGAGTAAAAATAAAACTGAAGTCACAAAATAAAACAAAAATGTATACAGTGTTCCAACACATGGTCTCCTGGAGGAAAATCCTGCCATTTATGCCTCTTCCACCCTTCCAACCTGCTTATGTGGCAGTTTTGAACTAGAAAAACTCCAATATGCGTCAGCAATGTATTTTGATATGGGTGGCACTGGTGCCCAAGGACACCTTATACGTATCTTTCTCCTGACAAACTGCAGTATGTGATGCCCTGGGAATAAGAGCAGGTTGTGTATTCTTAATCCCACCCTCCTCTTCTGTCAGTTCTTCCCTGAACCTTGTCAGTCACCTTGATATCCTATCTACACTAAAACTCCATGCAGCTAGAGGTCATTGTGATTAGCTTCAAAAGTAGCTGAAGGTGAAGGCGGGGAATCAGAAGCAATCCTGGTGTTCTGAAAGGGTTCTTGCATGTTTATCCTTCAGATAACCCCGACTCAAATCAGCAGTGACTGTGACGGCCCTCACAGGCCACTTCATTAGGTAAATCTTGCTAGTAACAGGTTGGATGCCATTTGGCTTCAGAATTTGCCCTAGTTTTTTATGGCATAGATTCAACAAGGTTCTAGGTTCCCTAGAGATTTTGATCCATATTTTCATTATAACATCATGCAGTTGCTGCCGATTTGTGGGCAGCACCTTCATTATAAGAATCTGTCATTCCATCACACCTCAAAGGATTCATCTAATGGACTGAGATCTGGTGACCTTGGAGGCCAGTGGAGTACAGAAAACTTATTGTGATGTTTGAGAAAATAGTCTGAGATGATACTCGCATGGCACATTATCCTGCTATTAGAAGATGAGTACACTATGGTCATAAAAGGATGGAAATAGTCAATAACAATATAACAACAATCACATAGGCTGTAGCCTTTAAATCAGGGGTAGCTAACCCTGGTCCTTGAGAGCCCCTGTCCAGCATGTTTTAGATGTTTCCCTCTCTTCCAACACACCTGATTGAAATGATCAGGATCGTTATCAGGTTTCTGCAGAGCTTGATGATGAGCTGATCATTTGAACCAGGTATGTTGGAAGAGGGAAACATCTAAAACATGCTGCATAGGGGCTCTCGAGGACCAGGGTTAGCTACCCCTGCTTTAATTGATACTGAATTGATACTAAAGGGCTCAAAATACGCCATGAAAATCTCCTGTTCTACCATCAGCATGGTGTAGACCTCTAGTGTTGTAGCATCTGCTTCAAGATTCGACATATTGCGTGTCCAGAAATGCTCTTCTGCTCATCTTGGTTGTAATGACTGGTTGTTTGAGTCATTGTTGCCTTTTTATCAGCTCAAACCAATCTGTCCATTCTTCTCTGACCTCTGCCCTGAGCTGTCCAGAGAACTGCCACTCACTGGATGTTTTTTTACCCCTTTTTGAGACCATTCTCTGTAAACCCTAGAGACCATTGTGCTGTTTTAGGCAACAGAAACATGATATGGATCTCTGTTACATATGGCACCAGAATATAGGATGTCTGTCTTGGTCAATCCTGGCTTGTCCTAAAAATATAAACTCTGGCTGAAAGTTATTACCCATCACATAGGTCTTTGTCATGGTGACCCATTGCTAGCTTGACTTTCACAATTGAGTGCTTCCTCGGGTTGGTACAGTTTTCAACGGTAAGAGACTGCAGCTGCTGACATAATCAGGTAGTACAGCTAATGTACAATACATTTTCTTGCGTGTATGTAGCAAACACGGGTTTTTTTGCTGTCTTTTGGAGCTTGTGGAGCCCTGATATGCCAGACCCTTTTGACACTACATTTCTGACAGGACCCTACCAGCACCTTACAACAAGGTTCAGAACCACCTTCATAACATTAAGAATTCAGAAATGTAGTCTTTTTCTTAATGCATGGCAGAGCTATTCGACTGACAAGCATATACGTTGGATTGATTTAATAACATTAATGCATTTGATGTGTGTATTATCTAGGAAAATTATATCAAATTGGTGACAAACAAACGTGATCGTGACATCCCTTGTGTGAACAGATTTTACTGATAATGTCTACATGCCTCAGTGCATTAAGTCCCTGCTACATGATGAGCAGGTTAGACATTTGCATAATGAACATTAGTACAGGTGTAGTTAATAAAGTAGTTAACAACACATACATGTGGTAACCAAAGATTATGTACACTTCAGACAAACAGTAAATTCTACACTCTGTTTATACATTCAGTACACTAACAGTACAATTCTGTATTAAAATAGATATTCTGCCTTTTATGCTGGGACCACATTCAAATTTAACTACAGTAAATACAAATACAGTGAAACCTTCAAAAGTATGCATTTGCTAACAAAGCTAACACTCCAAAAGGCCTCTGTGTTTCTTCAGAGTAGGCAATATATGGATTGGTCACATCCTTCTTATCCACAGTAATCCCCTCGGAGTCAAGAGTTCACAGAGGATTGATGCATCTCTGATGCTATGTCAAACACATGCTTTTTATTTGGTCACCAGGCAGCCGTGCTGCCTTATCAGCACAGCAGAACCAGCTGGGACCGGACTTCTTGCATGACTTCATGGGGACACTGGCAAGCAGCAGTTGAAATTCTCTGACTTTTAAAACAGACTTCCAGATTAGCTTTCACATAAATACGTTTACTTATATTCATGTGTTCAGTAGTTCTCAAGCTCACAACGTGTGTTTTTCCTTTATAGCCAAATTTCCACCCAGAATTGCAAAACAAAACAACCTCAGAATGTTTTCATTTTTTTCCACTGAAGGAGCCAGATTCTTATTTGAAGTTTCGTTGCCTTAGTTTATTTCCAAAAGGGCGCACAACGGGGGAAATAGTTATGGACCATAAAGTACTACTTCTACAGAGCTGGATATGAGAATCTTACACAGTCACTGTTTGTAAGTGCTGGAAGCTAGTTGATTGAAAGCAGCAACAGAAAAATGAGTGTTGTAGCAAAGTAAGGTCAAGCCAAAGCAGTTTGAATTATAAATTTACCTCAAATTACCTTCCAAAGTGTACAGCACGTCACACCCTCTATTCTTAGACTCCTAAATCAGATAACAAAAAGCTCCCAAACAGGAGCAACAAGGGGAAACTGATGTGTAGACATTAAAAAAATCTTGAACCAGTTTTTTGAAAATGTAATTCCAGTGTGATACTTTTTTTGTGTGTTAAATATACAAAACCAATGACATTTTAAATAACGAAACACCACATCGAAAATAGACAACAAAAGAGTGAAAATCTGGCAAAGACACTTTAGTAGCGACTCAAAGTATAAAGGGCATTTGTCTTGTTTTCACTCATATTGAGTTTAGCTCTAATTTTAAGGCAAGCTGCTTTTCATTAGCTATCACACACAGCTTATGAATTATTATTGTTTGGACCAGTCTCAGTCTTTTTGAAATACCACAGTAATCTTTCATTCAGAATTAGATTTGATAGGAGTCCAGTGCCAGCAGGATTGTGGTGAGCTCATTTCCTCCATGTGCAGCGTGGGAGGAGGAGGAGTAGGGAGCAGGAGGAGAAGGGGGGAGTCGGGGTGCTTTAGGGGGCTGCAGAGGGGCAGTGGTCTTGCAGGAGTTAAGAATGACACACAATTAATCAGGCCGAGCAGACGGCCAGTATCACTTCACTGTGCAGAGGCTGGAATAGAGGCCCGTCTGTACTGAACAGCTGCAGGAAGAAACCGGCCCTTTGCCTTTCTTAGACATGTGGATGGAGGGAGGGAGAGGGAGAGAGGAAGGGAGTGAGAGTGAAAAAGAGAGAGAGAGAGAGACGAGAGAGAGAGAGGGAGAGAGGGAGAGAGAGAGAGAGAGTTTGAATATACATGTGTGAGGCTACTTACAGATGGGCTTGGAGGAGGAGGAGACGAAAAGGAAGAGAAAAAAAAAGAGAAGGTTTTAACTGCCTGCCCACATCTGTTTATTTAGAAAAGAAACCATTGTGTCATTCAGTTATTCTAACAACCTACACCAGGGCCAATGTTAGTCCCACAATGACGGCTTTTTAAATACACAGTTTACACTCCTATGAAGTGGCCTCATAACTGCGTTGGAGCCTCAGGAACGTGCCAAATGGGGAACATGCTAGGGTTTCACATTCCCTCCCACACTACTTGACGTCTCTATAGCAGACTGCGTTGCCAGAGGTTGGGCTCTGGGGTGGGAGTCGGGCGGGGGGAGTAGGAAATCTGGTGGGGGCCATTTGTCTTGGTCTTGTGTGCTTTTTCTGGGCCTAATCTCTTAAATTGGTCTGCAAGTTTGGAAGCCTGCCAGGAGAGCTGCAGGGGGTTCTGGGACATCAGTCTGAAAGGCGAATGAGATGGTGAGATGGTGTTCTTGTTGTGTGTCCTGTTGTTTACATATCCTATCAGCTGTGCGCTCAAACAATGGGAAGCATGAATGTTACAGAAGACTCACACTGTCAGTACTTCTAGTACTTTCTAATACTTTTACAGACCTTTGATTTGCTACACCTGCTGATCTCTTTAACCTTCTTTCTACATGCTAGTGTTTACTGTTGTGTACCAAAGCACAACATCGAATTCCTTGTACGTGAAAACCTACCTGGCAGTAACTCATTTTGATTTTGAGAAGTTCATCAGTGTATTTCTTGTTTTCGATTCTCTAACCCAGTTTTCCAAATGGGTACATATAAAAACATTACAAAGCAGTTCTATTGCCGAACAAGACTATTGATATTGGACAATTCTGCAAAACCTTGTCTTATAGGTTCAGTGACAAATGTCTTATTTCCAATGCCAGATATAGCAAATAAACTATGGTCAGGGTATGATTAGGGTTAGGCATTTAAAACACTTGGTTAAAGTGAATGTAATGGATATTTTTATAACAACAATGTCTTAAATGACAACGGAAAATAATATAATCATGTGAAAGGGGTTGCACACAAGTTTACAGACCTTTAATAGTGAATTTCAGCTCATTGTTTAGCTGTCTGACCCGCAACATTACTGTGACGGGTTACATGATGTCACTTTTTATTTCTGTGAAAAAGCACCAAAGATCCTCTTCACAGTGCTTGTTCAGCATCAAACAATTAACAGATGAATAAGCTCCATTTCCACCCAGAAAGTACCCAGAACTTTTAGTGTCTAGAACTTTATTTTTAAGGAACTACAAGCTTCCTTTAGACCATCAGTTGTCTGCGTTTCCACTGTGATCTAAAGATCTGCGAAGATTAGGCAAGTTACTCCAATGATGCATGATACAGTTATTTTTACATCTTGGAACTTACAACAAATTATTCTTCTCCAGTCTAATAGGTGGCAATAATGCAAAAGACTATGCAAGAAGTGAGGGACAGGTGAAACCATGACAACATTAAGCATGTTTCAAGTCATACTTCTGTTGATTGTGAAAACTTAAAATAGGAAATCAGATCTAATGAGCTGTTGTGGGGATTGATTGTGAGATGACTTTGAAGAGCTGGCTGCAGTTAAATTCCTGCAAAAAGTCAACGAATTAGAAAAGTTCAGCACTGCAAGCCCCACCCTAAAAGTTCCTGAACTCTCAGATAATACTGTGACTTTTTGGGAGACAACATAACTTCCCTGGAGCTTCATTTAGAACCCAGTCCCTTCAGTCGAAATGAACTGAGTTCCTCCAAAGGTTCCTTTTCCCTGGGGAAAGTTCCTGCAATTGAAATGTGGCTACAGTATCTCTTAACAGATAGATTTTCAGCATAAGTCGGTGGAGACCAAAACTGGAGATAAAAGAGTAGGAATACTGGACTTATGTTAGCAAAGAAGCCAGAAACCCAATGAGAATGGAACAGTAATGTTTTTCCATTGCTGTTTAATGTCTAAATAAGCAATTGTTTCCTAACAAGTTTGTCATACCAACTTAAAAAGTAATGGGTTGTTAGTTTTATGCTTGCAGTTATGCAGTTTCTATCACCTCTGAGTAGCCAAAAAACAAATCTGAAACTAAACATTACCTGCAGTCAGTCACATAGCCACAAAGAAACTTTCCATTTTGACTAGTTTGTGTTACTAAAACATTAGATTTTGCAGGTGTAAAATGTGGACTGTCACAAGTCTCCATAACAAAGCTGAGCCTTTCATCAACAGCAGATCAGGAATGTTCAGCATTTGTGGTTGAAGTGATTATGCGTATTTTCACTTTGTTGTGTTTTTATATTGTTAAATTCTTTCTTGCTGCACTTCATGTTTGGGAGATTAAGGTCATATGTCTGTGTCAGAAGTTAGGGCTTTATTGGTTGGTCCATATGTGGTGGTGTTTGTCTGCAGTGATATGAAAGGCTTTCAGGCCTGTATAAACAGCCGCTCATGCAGGCTGATGGCTGAGCAGCATGTGTTGCAACAGCTGCTGGTGTGATATGTGGTGTGTGGAGGCTGTGTGGAGATTCATAGAGGTCTTTCAGGGTAAACACTGTAGAAGGTACCTGGATGCAATTACAGATCTGAATGTAACGCTCCACTTGGCACAGTAAGTACATGTCGTGCAAGGTAATCATGGTCTGCATTAGTAAATTTGTCTTTTTTAGAGGATCTAAGGATGGGCCTGACAATCCTTTCAAGACTGCTTGCAGGTTTTACTGGGGAGTCAAATGAGTAAGTCTGTAAATGCAGTGATAAAGCACTGTTGGTGCCATCTGTGATTGGTTCCTGAACTCTTGACTTGCTGTCTAGTTTGCTGAGGTAATTTTGTGAAGGTCTCCACATGCATTAAATGCTGGAAGGAACAATACCACTAAAACACTTTTCAGACATGAAGCACGAAACTAAGGATAGACCTATTATTGGCCTGGGCGATTATCGCGGCTGATATTTGGCATTTTTTCTGTTTATCAGTATCATATCAGTATTTTTATTGACCCTTTATTGATAAATTAAATGGACTACTTCAGGTCTGATGCAGCCTCCTCTCCCTGTCTGTTGTCACTCTATGGCATCAGAAATGTCTCTGCAAGACTGCAAAAAGTGAGCAAACACAAGTGATTGCCACAAACTAGGAAATAAGCTACTCTCACAGTGGCTAAGACTATGCTAAGGGCTAGCGGCTAAGTTAGAAGGCAGCCACAGATTAACCTGAAACAGAGCCTGGAAGATGTGGTCCGTAGTGGACAAAAAAGTGAAAGATTAAGAAAACAGCAAGGAACAGCAGACATAACTGCAGGAGACAAACTGATCAATCCAAGTCAATCCCACATAAAAAGAGGAGAGCATCCTGATTTAATCACTCCTATTTCTATTTTGCATATAAGGATATAGTCACCTTTATTAATGGAGAAGCTTAGTTATGAATGACAGGTTCCCTGCTGTATAGTTAAAATATTACACTTAATGTAAATTGGCTCTAAATATCGGTCATCTACCTTTCTTGATTATCAGTAATCGGTATCGGTATCAGCCCTGGAAAACCCATATCCGCTGATCCCTACACAAAATGTTGCTGGGTTTCTTGCACCATTAGAAGGATAGCTTTTTTGTCACTCAGACATGACTGACTTTTACGCTAATGTTGTACTCAGACATGTGAAAAAAGACATGTCACACGTACAACTTACAAGTCAAACCTGCCTCTTTTAAATGATGTCTGAGAGGTTTCAGCTTGTCTTCTATACCTTATTTTGATATTTTGCAGCTTTTGTTGGCCTTGTACAGTAAAACCCTCGTTAGGTTCCTAAATTCTTACATAATGACAGGTGAAATACAGACTACTGAGTATGAAGTGTTAGTTTGAGGGTTTGTTTCTTGAAATGTGTAGACGTTATAGCACAGTGGGCAGAGTTAAAAGGGTCAGGAGTATGTCTCCCTGTTTGACATGATGGATGACTTTAATCTTACTGATTAAAGGAATTCGCCCCCCATTACACTCCATTTAGCATTGTACCCATTTAGCAGGATTTTGAAGAAGGGATCCGCCTTATAGATATATTAAAGCACAACAGGTTTGAATCTTCAGTTTCCACACAATCCAACACAGGAAGAGAAATGGAGAGAAAACCATGTTTTATCACTGCTTTTCCTTGTTGAGAAGAGATACTGTGCCGTTCCCTTTTAGCGCTTCAAGGGATTTTCTCTTCATCACTGTCCCGTCAGCAAAGCAATTTCCAGGGATTCGCAGCTTTTGCAGCCAGTGTATTTTAGAAATGGCAAAAATAGATAGTGTATTTATGGCTCTCTGCCATTATCTGCCATGTAGTAACCGTTTTAATCACTTGTGCGTCACCCTGCAGTTCCAAACCGAACAAATCAACACAAATCCCCGGAAGAGGATGGACGAAACAGAGGCTAATTAATAGGCAGACATGAGGAAGGAAATGAATCCTTAATCTTGTTTGGTTCTGTTCCAAAGAACTTATCACTTGCCATAATCGCTTCTCTGAAATCCCAAAGAGGAAGCAATTTGAATGGATAGTTCCTGCCAACTCATTTCCTGTATTCTGATATTTCCTTTTTCAGACAGCACAGTGTCGGCCCAACTGCTGTTGACCTGCTCTGCTGGGATTCCACTTGCTCGATAACTAACGAAATCCTCACAATACAACTCTCTGTGCACTTCAGCAACAGCAGCCCTGTGGCCAATAATGACTTAATATTTGGCGGTCAACCTCTCATAATGTTTAAATTGTGGCATTAAAAATGTATATTCAGTGTCATGGACATACAGAACTTTATTGTGGAGGAACTATTGGTGCAAGTAGAAGCAATAATCTACTGATCTCACGCTCCAGAGAGTGTTATGGACAGGTGTCCTGGATTATAAATTCTGAATGAGGAAAAATACACTTTCAGTCATATGCGCCGAGTCCATTAACAGAAACATTTTAAAGGCTTGTCAAAGAGAGTTTTGTGCAAAAATGAAACTGTACAATGTAAAAGTACAGACAGAAACATACCACTTTAGTTTGCATATGACCCTCTAGCAATGCCTGGGTCCTGTTTAAAGTATGTTTTTATTTCGGTCAGCTCAACTTCATAGCTTGGTATGTTGTTCTCCACAAAACATCCCAGAGTGTTCTGAACACCAGCAGGGGATGGTTTTCATATCATTGTGTTTGTCCCTTAATTGGACTGTTGCGGCAGGAATTTGGGTTTAATTGTTCCCTCAAAGTAACGACACTCAGCTCTCACTGTAGCACATCTGGTTTAAGCGTACAGCTGCTGGCAAAGACAAAAGTGTTGGATAATTCAATCAGTTTTTTTTTTACCCCTCCAGTGCTGAGGATGAAGGTTTTTTATGAGGCTGATGTGATTTTAAAGAGGAATTTTCTCCTGCAAGTCTCGACTTTATCCATTTTCAAAATCGTTATGGACTCTGAAATGGAAAATTGCTGCTTTATTTACACTAAAAAAAGCTGATACCTCACTTGAGCAGTGTTGCCTGTGTTTCGTATACAGTTATTCTAAAAGCACTTGAAACAATGAAGACGGCAGTGTTTGGAAATCTTTTGTCGAAACACACAGTGTTTCCATTCTTCACGCTGGAGGGAAAAGCAGGAGAGGGACTCCTGAGGTATTGAGTTCCCTGTATCCATCATTTTCGACGAGTTGGGACCTTGGAGTAGCGCCAGCAGCGTCTGCGCTAGCCAGCCGTAACTGACATTGAGTGCATTGTTTGCAGTGGGAAGCTCACGGCTGTGGCCTAAAGGTACATTCCTGAGATCAGAATGCTGTTTGAAACACAAACAGCCTTTGTGCCCTCACTGCTCTCTTTCCCTGACTCCCTCATCCACATCAAGCCTCAAGAACTAAACTACCTCCTCTCGCTCATGTGTCAACATGTGGGCTATCATTTTACTCACACCCACACCCACACACACACACACACACACACACACACACACACACACACACACACACACACACACACACATGCCCTCGTGTCATTTTGATGATGAGGTCCAGGTAGATATCTTGACTATCTGAGCTCTAGGAAAAAGCTTTGACTTTCCAGATTTTTTTTCCCCCAACACAAACAGTTTGTTTGGATGTTTTGACCTTTTTCATGATCATGCAAAATGAAGACTTATCTGCAAATTATCAAACATTAAAAAATAAGACTTTAGGGCTACTTAAAAATAGCTGCAGCATAATAATTTTGACTTTCCTCTGCAGCATTCTGGTTTAATTCTGAATTTAGCGTTTTACACTTACACGTAAAGTACAGATTAATGTTACCAGTTTTAATTACAAATAGCAAAAGCTTGCAAACACCAAACCTAACTTGTCTCCATTCATTAAAGGCATTTACATTAGAAATATGTAGTAGATTTATTGCAGATTGACAAAATATTAATCTGAAAAATTTTGATAACTGCACTATAGTCCCTATTTTCCGTTTCTCAAATGTTGAGATTTGCTGCTTTTCTTTGCCTTCAAGAATAATGATCTGAATATTTTTGAGTTTTGGCTGCGAGTCAAACAAAGTAAAATATCTAAATGTGTCCATTTAGGAGGGGGCTTTTGTCATTGTTGTAGTAGAAGTGAGTCAGTACCAGTAACATATACAAAAACTCTTTCCCAAAACCAGAAAGCTATGAAACCTGCTGAATGTTTTTTGATCCCGGTCTGCTTTATTCTATGTTGTAGGTTGTGAAATAGAATACCTACAACTCCATAAAGCCATCAGAAAACAGAAATATAAATTTGCAATCTATGTGAAATCCCTCTCCCTTGGTTTTTCTACTGTGTAGATGTCAAATTACTTTACAGTGAAAATGGAAACCACTGAAAACATGAGTAGAAACTGAGATATGACTCACAACCAGCAGAGGAGCATTTTGCTTTATTTACTACTGCAGTTGCTTTTAATAACTATTCATTCTGTCAAATCGTTGTTTGCTACATGAATGCATCTCACTTTGTTTGGTGACATATTTTGAATCACTAAAAGCATAATGTCAAAGACAGCAAAGCAGAGTTGGATTGAGGCAACTCTACAACTTCAAATTTTGCTCTTTATGTATCAGATTTAAGCAGCCACATGCATGTCCTCGACTCTTATTTTCAGAATCATTTAGCAATTAAGCAATGGGAAATCCACTGCAGAGGAAGCAGAGGTTTCCACTTGTGCCACAAATATCCACCATTGACCGGACTTCAAGACTGAGTGAAGATATGTTTTATGATTCTCATGCAAGAAGAAAAACTTCCTTGAAAAACTACAGCTTTTAACATTCTTGATACCCATTTCACACCATCAAGCCCTTGGAGGTTAATAATGGACATTAGAAAATTCTAACTGACACAAGAAAAGCGCAAAAATGACTGATTTACTTCATTTTTAAAATACCAGGCTGATAATCCACTATAACTGAGGTTCACATCCATCGGCCCTCCAGGTTTAACCAATATTAGCATGATTAGTATTAATGCAAAGCGCTGCAAACAACAGGGCCAGCGCTCGTTCACCGGCTTAACATTTGACAGCTTGTGATCTAGTGCGATAACAAGAGGGAGGTTAGCCGTAATGAGTGATTATATTGAGTGATGTTCAATGAGTGCCCTATTATACCTCAATTAATTTGCACTCAACTGCTCTGCTGAGGAAGAGTTAATAGGATGTGGATGATTAAATCAGCGAGGATGCTGCACAGATCATTAGCACTGCAGGCATGCAGTTGTGTTCAATTTATTATTGCACAGCAGTGCAGTGACGATGCTGTTATCTACAGGATGTTACAGGATGGAAAAGATCATCTTGGTGGCCTCATGTTTGGAGCACATACTGATTGAAATCCTCCCCTCTCTGCTCCCACTTTGTGCTGGTTCTTCACTTTTTAATAAATTAGAAACAATGAAAATATAGTTTGAAGGCTTGTACTTTTAAAAAGGAACATTCTAGCTGCATGTATACGCTATAAATGCACAGCACAGTGCATATCCTGTCATAAGCACATCAGTAAATTAAAAGAAATGTCACAGAGAGGTAATGTCAGAAGCTATTCCAGTTGACATATAAGGCTTTTTATTATTGTACATGTAATGCAGACAAAGTCATGGAATAGCAGATTAAATATTATGAACTGAAACTGGTGATCATAGCTAATAGGGACAAATATCAACAATTTTATCAGTTCCTATAATCAGAATGAGCAATATATGGGTAAAATCAGTTGTCTCTTTATTCTTCAACACACTTCTCCATAAGTGAACAAGCAGCACTTTACTCAATAGATTCATCCTCAAATTAAAGTATTTAGACGCTTAAAACATCAGGTGGGCTCCACTGGATTTTATTATTCCACACATTATAATGCAAAATAAGTGCTGGGCTGTATTTAGTAATACTGTAAATCAAAAATATTCACCTTAGCTGGTGATTATAGTAGACCTATAGACAAATATCAAAACCTTGTATTTCCCTTCAGCCTAACAAATGAGCTTTCAAACTGACTTACTAATCAAAGTAATGTAAATCTGATCCGTGTGCTAATCTCTATTTTAAACACACTTCTTCTTAGTTATATAAATTCCTTTAAACTTTGCATAATAAGTAAATGTGAAAGCCACTTATTTTGGTCCAAAAAGGACAGATTTATATCTGTTGGCTGTTAAGGGTCAGTATTATATTGTATATAAACAAAGTGCAATCTAATAATATAAGGTTATATGTGCGAGCTCTTTATAGCATTGTTGGCTGTATTTAGTAATACTATAAATAAATACCTGGTTATAGACAAATATCAATAATATTTTCATGAATACCTTGTTGTTACCTTCAACATAAAAAACTAACCTTTAGACAAACTTACTGTTAAAAGTAATGTAAGTCTGATCCATGTGTGAATCTGTATTTTACAAACACTTACTTTAGTCCTATACATTAAATTCAACTTTGCATAATGGGTAAAGGTGAACAGCAGCTTATTTGGGCCATATTAGACAGTTGTAGTGTTACATGTTGGCTATTAAGACGATTTATTCAGTCAGGGTTATACTGTATACAAACAAAGTCAAACTCAGTAGTTTAATGAACATATGGGAGGTTGTGTGCAGGTTAGTGCATTTTTGTCTGTATTTAGTAATAATGCTAAAAAAGAAGCTTGTTATACACGGATATCAGTAATATTTTCATGAAAAACCTTGTTTTTACCTTCAACCTAATAAACTAACTGTTACAGGAACTCACTAATAGGAGTGATGTAAATCTGATCCATTTATAAATCTTTACTTTGCTCATGCTTATTTTAGTTCTATAAACCCCAGTCAACTTTACAGGATAGGTGAAGGTCAAATCAACTCATTTTGGTCCATACCAGACATATCTATTGTGACATATGCTGGATACAAGGAGGATCTATTCAGTCAAAGTTATACTGTATATAAACAAAATCTAGTTTAATTTATTCAGTGAACAAACGGAAGATTGTGTGCAAGGTGACTCGTGTATTTTTGGCTGTATTTAGGAACACTGTAACCCAAAAAGTATGAATAAGGTGGTGGTTATAATGACCCCATAGACAAATATCAATTATGTGATCATGAAAAGACTTTCAAAGGATTTCAGGGTGTAGTCTACGGTGTAGCTTTATGAGTTCAGTGAGCATAATCATGTTTCAGAGTCATTTCTTCTCATCCCGAGGCTCACCACTCTCCCCACTAAATCTCTCCAGCGCACTCATCCCTCCTCACCTTGTATTCCTCCAGACCATCTTCCTCCCACCCCAAACTCCCGCCCCTCTCTACGTAGAAAACCCTCAACAAGTGGCCAACCAATGGGAGGCACCTCTCTAATGTATGGAGAGGGGGTCTGAGGAGCAGAAAGACTAATGCTCAAAGGGGAGCGAGTAGAGGACCACTTTGCGACCCACAAGGGTTGTTGTTTTCCTCATGCACTATTTGTTTGCACTCCTGTGCGCACAAGGACTGCTTAATGATCCAGCGCGGTCCTCCGAAGTACTCTCGGGACTCGGTCCTGCTTCGCCTGTTGCCGGAGAGAGAAAACGCATCGGGGACTCGCTGAAAGTGGAGCTTTTATGAAGTCTGCGATGGAATGAAACTCTCCTGCGCTTGTGGAGAACTTTACTTCTGGTGCGTCTTTTTTGAGTTTCTATTTTAGCTCCCGCTGCCAATCATGTACGGATAACGGGAGGTTCACCCGAGAATCCGGCTCAAATGGATCAGCACTGACGGGTTTATGGAGCCGGGATTACACAGCGCAGTGCCAGCCTGTTGAACGCCCACACACGGGCCTATCACACACCATCTGCCTCGGAATAAATTACACTCTCCGGCGAAGACTCTCTCCATGGAAGTGCTGCACAAGTTTCACATATGACACCGCTGTGAGTTTCTCCGCGTCCCTCAGCCATTACAATGGCAAACTCTGGCGCATCGCTCCAGCGCGTCTACAGATCCGTCTGGCCTCTCGGCTGTGTGCTTTTGCTTTCTGGCTACTTCTGCCTGGCGTCGCCGTCCCACGGTCGGCGGCTCATCTGCTGGCAAGCCATCATGAACTGCCAAAGCGAGCCGGAGTGCAATTACGCGTACGAGCACTACAACCGTGCGTGTGGGCCGGTGCTGAACGGGGAGCGGAAGAAGTGTCCGAGCCACTGCATCTCGTCGCTCGTCCAGCTCAACCTGACGAAGAACGGCCCGGCGCTGGAGGACTGCAGCTGCGGCCACGACTCGCTCTGCGCGAACACCAAGCGGGCCATCGAGCCGTGCCTGCCCAGGACTACCAGCACCGGCTGCACGGAAGCCCGGCACCAGTGCGAGAGAGACCCGCAGTGCAGCTCCGCCATGCACGACTACTTGCACCACTGCGGGAAACTTTTCAGCGGCGCGGTGTGCACGAACGCCTGCCGGAATGTGATCGCGAATATGCGTAAAATACCCAAGGGTCAGCAGCTGGACACTTGCATGTGCGACGGCACGGAGAGAGCCATCTGCGAGTTCGTAAAGAACAGCATGAAGGCGCTGTGCTTCGACTACCCGGATCGGTACGAGGCCAGCGGCTCCGACGAAGAGCCCGACGAAGACATGCTGGATCTGGAAGAACCAGAAGACCCGGGCAACGGAGCGGCTCTCCAAAATGCGCACTGTGTTCTGACCCTGCTGGCATCCATTTTGGCTCTGTTACCCCTCTTTTAATCCCCATGCTTCATAAACTGCCCCGACTATTGTCCGGATAAAAGGCAACCTAAACTTTTGTCACTCATTGACCTGCTCCCATTGTGAGGGGTTCGAGCCTCAAAGACTTAAAAAGGGGGAAAGGGCGTTTTGGCGCACGCAGGCCTTTGAAGGATATCAAATGGGGATATATTTCTATGCAAATGAAACTGTCTTATCAAACCACTCCAGCAGCTCTTGCAGATGCTTTGCTCTCATGTGATAAGCTCAATAAGGATTTGTCTGCTTCCCTCTGCCACAGATAGCAAAGTTTCCCTGACAGAGACATAAATTTGGCTCGTTTTGGTAACAATGCAGCGTTTAATCTGTATAATCAGTATATGCTGTGCACTGCCAGTCTTTTTCTAGAAGTATGAACTTATTTTTGTATGACAGGCCTTCTTTTTGCCACTTGGCACCAGGCTATCTGATTTACAAGTATTTAATGTTGAAATCCATGAACTTGTAAATAGGTCTTTAGGAGTTAAAGTGAACCAGTAATTTATTACACGCCACCCTAGTTACATCCAAATCGTCTTCTTGTGAATAAAGACTGAGAATTCCAGCTTTAAAGGGAAGTTATTTTGTCTGAAGATAGTGTACATTCATTGTATATATGTGTATAGCCTATATAGATTGTTTTTTCCAGAGAATCCTCTATGTTTTTAGGCTATGAGATGATTTATTCACTGTGTATAGCCTAGAGAAAGAAAATGTCTAAATCCACTGTATGATCGCCTTAATGATATACCTTTTATAGAAGGCATAAAGGAAAACTTGAAGATATCCTTCTCGACTGTGAGTTATTTGTCAGTTTTTTGAGACATTGCTTCCTTGACAGTGTTGTGCCTTAATTCAAAGAGTCTTTATCACACGTTTTTGTTGCTCTGTCAGTTTGGGCCTTTTGTAAACAATGTCATTCTGCTTTATGGTAAAGAATACATTTCAGTTTAGTCATCACAAGCCAATCTACTGGCATTAAGAGCAAAAAAATCTGTTATAAAGACAAGAAAAGCATCAGTTTGTGCTCCTTTTTTTAAAACAAAACAAACAAACTATTTCTCACAAGACCCTTTTAAGTTGCATCAGTTTGGAGTAACTTGCTTTATGCCTGCCATTCCATTAATAAAAGTAATGTAAATCTGAGTTAAGTGTGTGGATCTTTCTTGTACACACACTTATTTATAGTTTTTAGAAATTCCATTCAGCTTTGCATGACTGGTGAAGGTGGAAGCAGCTTATTTATTGTGCTGCATGTTGAGTTTTAAGAGGGTTTATTCAGCTAAACTAAGGAACATAGTGACTTTTTTTCACTCTTGTTTTCTTCACGTGTTTCCACCACACGGTCACATCCGTCATCTTGTTCAGTTCCATCTTTGCTCCAAAGTTGTGTGTGAACTTTTTCTGTACCTGTGATATCTACATGCTCATTTGAATGCAGGCCTGCTGCTGACTGATCGCCTAATGACCTGCTATGTCTTGATTTAGCCGCCTGTTGTCAAAAGCAACTGTCACCATAAATCAACAAAATGCCCTTTCAGTCCTCCAGTTCACTGACACTTCACTGCACTCAGGTATCAGGATTTACAGCTCCTGGCTGTTAAAAGCAAACCTGTGTATTCATTTTTTTAAACAATTGTATACTTTTTTTCATTTAAAAATTTTAAATAGTATTTGGATTAGTCAGGCTTTTGAGCGTTTCTCAAAAATATTTTTTAGAAAATAACTTTTTACTCCGGCATTTACATTACTGATGTAACTTAACATTTTACAGCATCAGGAATATTGTTTATAACTCACTTATTTGTTTTTTGTTTTGCACATTTATTTGCAGATGTGTCATTTATTGTGGGGGTAATGACATATTTAAATCCTAAACTTAGTTTAAAATTTAGTCTATTGATTATTCCTTCAATTAGCAGCAACTCCACATAGTTTGGTGCAAAATACATATGTAAATATTAATGTATGCTAATGTGTGCTGTAGTTAAGTGTGCACTAAGGTTTTTTTTAATACTTGCAGGATTCCCATGTGCAAGATATATTGCAGATCTTGCTACCTCTCTCACTCTTTGCTTGGCTTCAGGGGCTTTAAATCAATGATTTGCTGCAAAATGTTTTATTAGAGGGGGGACAAGGGCCCTCCAGCTGAATGGATGGAGGAGAAGTCGAGTGGCATCTTTGTCATGGAAATGTTAAGCACATAATAGTTGGGTAGCACAATGGGGAGGCACTTCATTCTTTCAGGCTGGCTTGACACCTCTGGAGAGCCGAGCGGCGGGGAAGCATGTGGGAACGATCTGCTGCCGCTTGGGTCTCAACCCTCCAGTGTAAGGAAAGAAGAAGAAAACACATGACAGGCCTGGCGAGGGATGTTTTATCTTGACATCCCGTGTGTTTGAGATACTTTTTTCCTCCACATTTGTTTATTTTATCACTTTATGTATTCTATACTTGAGCATAAGACAAAAAAGAATACAACCTCTGATTCAAAAAGGCACTCAAGCATTTATTTTCTGGCCTTTTCACATAAAAGACGTTACAGTTAAAGGCAGACTCTCTGCTGTGTATTTACTGATTGCAAAAAAAGTTCTGTGGCTCCTAAATTAAATACCTTGTCAGTTTCTCGCAGTGCCGGTAATGCGATCTACCGTGCTTGAAGCTTTCCAGGCAGGAGAATAGCTCTGCAGCCCAGCCTGTCCTCCTCCTCCTCCTCCTCCTCCTCCTTGTCTTTCTTTCGCCTCTCGCATTTGTTCAGGCAGTTTCAGCACTTAGAAAAAAAACGCAGCATGCGTTGATTAGGCTCTAATAATGCGCAGTGTGTGAATGGATGAATGAAGTGCAAAAAAAGGAAGAAAGAAAAGAAAATCTCTCAAAACTAGCCTGCTTGTAATATAATGGAAGGCTTGAATACACTTCATAGGTCTGGGCTCATGAGGCAATTTTGTAGTATTTAGTATTTTTATTTTTTATTTTTTTTAGAATTATTTTAAAGGATTTTTTTGGTTAAATACAGGAAAAAATGGCGCAAAAATGCAAAGTTATCACAGCTGATTTTGGTTGCATGCAGATGTTCTATGCCCCCCCCCTCCAACACAGAGGAGTGTATGCGTTTGGAGGGGTGGTGGTGGTGGAGGCGGCGGCGGCGGTGGTGGTTTTGGGTTTAATTTACAAACTGTGGCTGTTTGTGTTCCAGCTCTTTGAGCGTGTGTAAGGTATCTCTGCCATCAACTGTGCTTCACTGAGCTCAGTTCACTTCCAAGCTCTGTTTCTTTGGCCTCCTGAACAAAACGGCCCACACTTCACCCCATGCAGATCACTTCACCCCTTCACCCCGTGCTTATCACAGCACAATGTTTACAAAGGTGCAGCTCTCTCAGGCACTGATGCCAGAGGTTGGATGCTTGGATCGGGTTGCTTGTAATGAGATCTAAAAATAAATCTTACTATATTTCTGTTGCAGAATTACTTGCATATATTTTGCCTCCTTTCCTAAAAAGTTATAATAAGTTGAATCAGTTAAGTTGTCTTATTTAAATATGTTATTTCTTATACTCTGAGGAATACATGAAGTATTTGACCTTAGCCCTACTTTTCCTTGCAGTGTTTTCAGTTAAGTCCTGGCATCAGCTGGGGTGGTGTGTTTTTTTCTTGGGCAGGTAAATGGAAAACCTCTATGGAGCCTTTTCAGCTGCAACTTTAAAAAAAAAAAAGTCATTCAAAAACAGGATGCTTCAGTGTTCTGGTGTATTCTCCACAGACTAAGAGTTTGAACACATGATGTTTTTGTTAGCCTTTAAAAATATGGTTTCAAATTCAGCATGTTTCATTTCTTGAGTTGTGAATATACATGATGTGCATAATGTGATTTTCACGCTGATGAAATGAGCCATATTCCCAATATTCAGCCCTTTCAGACCTTGCTGGGAGCTCCTTCCTCCCCCCCGATTTGCGCCGACCATATTTCTCACAGGCATTTGTTTTGGCCTTGGCTCCATGCGAGGTTGTGCAAAAAGTGATGTAGAAACGGCCGGACAGTTGGAATGGCTGAGACGGAGGAGGAGGCAGTGAGATGGAAAGTTCATTTGAAAGGATTTGGAAATAATCCCCTAAAGTTACCACAGGGTATTTGATGGAATGGGCTCCACCTCGACTCCCCTCTGCGCTCGCTGCCATAGCTTAGACGCACATTTTGTTTAAAAGGTGTTTTTTTAAAGACGTGTGTTGCTGTTAGCTGCTCCCTTCTCATTTTCATGTGGAATGCGTTTCGTTTGCATTGTGTTCTAAGCTATTTCCAGCTCTCCAGATGATGCTCTCCCCTGCTTGGGGATCGCTCTCCAAATTCATGCCATTTGCTGGAGACGCCGGTGACATGGCAAAGCAAAGATCATTGATTTTGCATCTCTCTCATTAGCTGCCTTGCTGATGCCAGGAGACTTTCAAGAAACTCCTTGTTGTTCTGCTCCCTCCTATTTCAGCTGCCACTTTGATTTCATCATGCAAGACCTCTGCTGAGTTCACAACCCTTTGAAATGAGAAAAAGGCCTGTAATCCAGTTACTCAAGCTGCAGCGCGACTCCTCGGGTCCTGAGAGAAAACCTGCAGCACTAATCCCACTGTCACCCAGAGAACGCTTTGCTACCTGACTGTTTGTGGCAGCCATTTGATATATTCGCTGTTTAAAATGTTGCTGTTGAGCGTCTCATAAAGGGGGTCACAAAGTGTTGCACACTGGTTTTGTTACTTGCGCTGCAGTGCTTATATAGCCAGTGTAGTGTTAGAAGAATCAAAAGGCGACGCAAAAGAAGAAAAAAAATAACACCTATAGTAGGTTAGCTGCAGAGAAACACAAAGCCACTGGTTTGCTTTGGAACAAGGCTGCAAAGAGGAATTCTTGTTTTTGAGATTTAAAGAGTTTAATAATAATACACTGAATATGTAGTGAACAGAAGAAGAGAAAAAAATGTAGGAATATGCTTTGTTGAATGAATCAGGTTGTACTGGACTACCTGTGCAGCATCAACAATGCATTGGAAGGATCATAAAATGTACAGGAGAAGCATTTTCTTAAGATGAGTTTCCTGCAAAGAGAAGAGCCCATTGTGGAAGCAATTAGTTCAAACATAAAAATAAAAGAAGTAATGGTAATATGTCTATAAAGTACACAATGGTGCAGTCAAAAGTTTAGTGGAGAACTTAGTATGTGTACGTTAGTGCCAATAACGTCTGTAGCAATGGACCAATATGTACAAAATGTACTCTGAGAGACTGCAAAAGAACATTTTATAGGCTTTAGTAGCAAAACTGTGAAAATGAGATGGACATTTTTGCCCAGCCTAAGGCCTTTCCCACTTGATGTCTTATGTCCATATGCAAATTCAATTGTAGCTCCCTAAAACTGATCATTTGGAAAACTCTTTGCACTGTAAAGACATTCAGAAACATAGTTTTAGGGTTGTGATGTCAAAGTGTGCATTCTTTATGCAAAGGTGGATGCGGCTAAAATAAGGCTGATGTAAGAATCTTTTTTCCTGTTTCCATATAAATGTGCAGTTACTCTTCAATTATACTGAGAAACTGAGTCATTAGAATCAATATACACTAATGATTTCCCTCATTCCTTGATATGCCATTGTTGGTGGTCTATAGGAAATGGTAATAGTTGTTTTCAGGCCCCTAATTGTTCAACATTGCTTTTGACTTAAGATTAAATCACCGCCTTTTGGTTTAAAATTTTGAAAGTGAAGGAGGAAAAACCATAGGTTTAGAAAATACAGGTGTACATGTTGACTATCTCTAAATAATGAAAAAGAACATGGAAATCAAATATGCTATACTAGACTTTCCTCCCAAGAAAAACAACAAAATCAACATCAGTCATTTGAGAAAGTCCCCAAAATGACATTTGTTTATGTACACGTAACCCAAGCAGTTGTCTTGTTACCAGAGGAAGTCAGTTGACTTGTCCATGTACAGGGAGGATGTCGGGGTGGATGAATGGCCCATTACTGTGCGTAAACTTAACCAAACATTTTCCCAATGAAACTCAAACTGATTCAATTCTCACAAGCGATTTTATAACTGATTTGAAAGAACAGACAGGTGATGTTTACTGACAGGGACATTAGATCACAAAATGCTTCCATATGTCATTTAAGATGGCAGTGGTGGCAACTTCTGTTGTTAGGCCTTGAGGACTTTCGCTACAGTGAGTAATATTCCTTATTATTCTTTAATAAACTTTGTTTTCGTAGACACAATTTACACTGACAGGACACTTTGGAACTCTTTTTATGTGAACTGTTGGTGATGCAGGTGTTTTGTGGCTTTTTCTGACAGCAGATATTACATATCGTAAACAACCTCCAGAGAGTTTTTCATTCTGAAATGGGTGGATATATGGTTGGATGAAGTCAGCTGTGAAAATAAATGCCCAAGCACTTGGCAATGTGTTGCTTTTACTAATGGATATCGATCAGGCCTATCAGCTCTCCACAGATATACTGTGGTCATTCTGTGGTGTAAATTTATAGCCCATTAATTGAGGTGTTTAACAGTTTATTATGGTCTGTCCGCTGTGGCTCCTCGACCTCCTTCATCTTGTAACAGCGAGCAGGTCCAGCTGCTTTGCAGGCTGCGGGAGGAGGGGGGGGGCATTCCCAGCATGTTCACACATCACTGGAGGAGCCGGAGTGTTTGCCTTTCACTTTGACCACAACACAAACAACTTCACCCACAAATAAACAAAACACGAGGCCGGGGCCACGAGTGCAGCAGGACGCGGTCCAAGATGGGTCGAGACAACGAGTCAGGGCCGCCTCTGTTTGTGGACTTCGGGTTTGTGTTTACATGAGTGATGGTGTGGTGTATATGCAAATACTTGAACGTGCAACTGTGTGGAGGGACGCCAGTGGAGTTTCCGTATCAATCTTGCTGTTTTGCTGCAGAGGTTTTTCTTGTTTTCTCTTGGCACAATCACCTCCGAAAGCCTCATCTTGCTGTGCACTTTGGAGGGGCCTCCACAGTTTAAGGAAGAAGAGGAGACGGGTAGAGGAAAGGGGGGAGGGGCAGGGCCTAGAGACAGAGAGAGGAAAATACAAAACTTGCTGACACGGGGCATAACTTAATTTCCACGGTAGGGGGACAGCTGTGCAGTGTAATCTGCCATGGCAGCCCATTCAGACTTCAATAGCAGGCTTGACCCGCCAAGGAAAACTCAAACTGCAGCCAGCCCCTTCTGACTGAAGGAGGTGGTGACCGGGCCACCATTTATGGGCTTGTCTTAAAGAAACATACCCCTCTCACTTGTTATTGATTACACCCCCAGACACACACACACACACACACACACACACACACACATACACACACATTCAAGTCAGTGGGATTCTTAGCTGCCGTAACACTTAAGGAAGCCACATGAATTTTTAGGAGGATCACATTGCAGTTGTCTTCCCACAAAGCTTCCCACTTATCACTATTATTTGTAGCAAAAGTGCACTTTTTAAAAGATAATTGTGTCTCAGGACAAGACCAAATGAACACAAAACTTAGGGTGGTCCAGGAAAAAGCTTTAGTGCAACATAATAAATGAAATATTTACAGTTGTGTACTTTTAGCTGTTTATCTGGTGAAAATACCAACAAAGGATTGCATCATTTCTAACATGCTAACTTTCCAGAGTTGTAAAATCCTGTTTCATAAACTATTGTGCTGCGTTTTGCCATCATCCTTCAAACTCAGCACTGTTACTTAAAGGTGCCCTGGGTGTGGCATTTATGTGCTACCAAACACAAATTCTCAGCATTGTGTGCATCCTTAAACGTCCTCGTAACACATTTGTGGAGCTGATTGTTGAATATGTTCTGCATCCATGTTTTCTGGCTTTTCTGGGCACATTCTTTACCTCTTTTAAAACAAAAACATAATGCTCAATGGCACAACTAGTCAACTAGACATTTAAACTGGACATCTTTAATTGTATTTATTTGGGTTAACCTGATACAGCATGTCCTCACCAACAGAATCTCTTATATTGTGCAAGAATTACTTAATGAATCAATCACTCAATGGGAGAAAAATAATTGTAAATTATATTTGGTAGTAATTTATTCATTGAAACATGTTTAAGCACAATTTACAAACATTTCATGGTTGCAGCTTGCTAGATATGGGAATTATGTTGTGTGTTGTTGGACATTTTTTTTGCTTTTGTTCTTCCTTGGCCACACAAATGATCAAGAAATTAGCTGACAGATTAATTGATAATGGAAACAAAGCGCTCACAAGCACATGTGATCTCACATTTCTGCATTTATTGGAACATTTAGTTGTGCTTAAACAGAAGAAATGGCAGTAATTAAAATTTTAAGCATTTAAGACAGAAGTGTATTCAGGACTATGTATTTGTTAGTAAAAATGCACTCTGGTGAGAAACACTGTAAAACAAAACCGACCCTTTTTAAGTAGAAGAGTTGTATTCCATCACAGCTATTTCAGATTTCGCACTGAGGGCTTGTGTGCTTAACCAGCTGCACCACAATTGTTTAAAACAACCCCAAAGTGTCATATAAACTTTAATAGGTGTATCCTGACTGTTTTTTTTACACTCAAAGCAAAATTAACAAGACTCACAGTGCAAAATGATTTATCTCCTCACAAAAAAAATCAACCAAACAAGGCAAAAATATACAAACAGGAAACGTGCTCTCACCCCGAAATGAATAATGAGGCCGTAGCTCGGGAGTTGTGGGGAGTTAATAGTTTGGCAGTGGAAGTCAATAGGGGCCGGGGTCTCACTCCATTAAGCTGACCCCCAGGGCCACGTATTCATCCCTCACACATTCATTTCCTCTTTTATGTTCCCCCCTCTTTTCACAGAGGAGGGCAGGCAGCAGCGGGCTCATGCAGAACAGCCTCGGTGCAGTCTGTAGGTCATAAATATGTTGTTCAGTGCGTGAGCTAATGTGGCTTTGTTAACCAGAACACAAATGGGAGCATTCAGGGCAATTAATGAAAAAGCAGGCGTGGGACAGAAGGAGCTGTGAAAGGTGCTGATCACAACCCTAGTTCCTCAGTCCTTCAACACACGGTGAAGTTACAAGTATATGTGTGTGTATTTGCTGTGTGTGTGTGTGATTTTTTAGCAATTATCCCACTTTTTACATGTATGTGCACATATCTTGATTTGAATATAGGCTCAATATTGATTTAAACCACATTCAAAAGCTTAATTCAATTAAAAGCTTTAAAATTTAACATAACGCCACATTATAAAGATAGAATCAGTATTGCATTGGCTTTTTTCTACATTAGTCCTCACGCATATACATTTCTCCATGATAATAATTCCTTATGTATTCAGCAGATTAGTAAATGATCCCTATAAGCTCAGTGTGCCACTCAAAACACTGGTTCAGGTCCCCTTTCTTCCTGTTGTGCTTCCTGCAGGGGCATTTGTAAACATCTTCAAGTGAAATCCCAAGAGCAAACACGTTGGAAAGCCTTCGGCAGGCTGCACTTCAGCCCCTCAGCTGAAAGAGGTTCAGAGCGGAGGACGCCTCCGTTTGAAGTCCAACAAGTGGCAGTAAAAGAAGTGCTGAGTGTAACTTGGAACAGGAAGCAATTACGTGATTCAAAGGGGCACATCCAAAGCAAACAAACACAGGGTTTTTGAAGGTTTTTTTCTGCTTTGTTTGTTTTTCTAGGTAATACAGTAATAACGTCATGATAATATTAATCACATCACATTTTTCCCTTCGCAGTATTTTACTAAACACGAACAGAATCCTCTCAAGTCCAAGCAGTTTCTGGACGTTTTTGTTTTTGTTTTTTTTTGCTTCTGTTATACTTTTACTCACTGTGGACTCATTTGTCACTGTGATATGAAGTCCTGCACCTCTATGGAAACAGCACAATCATGGCAAAGAGTAAAGAGAACTCAGAAAGGTTTTCTGTGCAGTGAAAGTCAGTTATAATGCCATAAACCATAAAAAAACAAAAAAAAAGGTTGAATTTCTTTTAGTTATTTTTTTTGACAAAAAATGAAAAAATCTGCAATCGAAGTTCCCACAGATGTTATCAGCGCTAGAGGAAAACATGTTGACCTTACATACTATGACTATTTATCTACTTACATTTTTGATTTGTTTCCATACCCCTATCAACTCTCTGTAAACAGCCCAGTTCAATGGAAAAGTCCCTGAATATTTCTTATGTGACTGTTTCTCACAGCTCAATGACTAATGGCTTCACAGTTGCATTAAGTAGTGCAGAATTTTTAGCTTTTTGACAGTATCTGTTTAGTGCAAATGTTTTATTTTTTGGTGAATTTTTAAAAGAGATGTGTAGAATTAAGTGATTTTGATGCAATACCACAACTTTAAACTTAGATTTGTTTAATTTTCTGACTGAAAAAGCAGCTCAAGGACCTTTAGATAGTTTAAAATCTGACAATTACTTCTGTTTTTGCAGTTTGTGGCTCTGCTAAATTGCGTAACTTTTGCAATTTGCAAAAAAAAAAAGCATATCTTTGAAATCTGCTGACGAGTTGTGGAGTTCATAGGATTACAAATCTCTTATTAAAAAATCAACGACCATTAAATGTATGTGTAAACTCACACCACATTGACATCTCTTCCCCAAATAATTCTTATTATTAAGTCAAATTGTGTCCTAAAGCACAAAAGCACCAAGCACAATGAATCTGTAATCGACTGAGCTGACATGAGCTAAACACATAATGAATAATCCCATTTGGGCTGCAAAAGGCACCGCACACAATGGCCCAGTTTACCAAAGCAACTGAGAGCAAAACTCGCCTGGTGATTCATGGTCATTATTAAAGCTCTCTTTGTGCTTCGGTTCATAAGGGAGCAGGACGGTTTTCAGCATTGTTTTGTATTGAGAGATCCAATCCACAAACTACACAAGGCAAACAAAATATGAGGAGGGGAGGTGTTTCACTTCTTCTGCGGTTGCTTTGGGTGGGTACTCACTGCAGCATGAAGTTTGTTTGGGAAACAGTAGAAGTAGCACCACTCACTAGGCAGTTATGCAAAAACATTTAAAAAATTGGTGTCATTAAGATTCACACGAGAAGAAGTACACACAAATGTGCGCCTCCCTTTCCCAGCAAGATGGCTGATTTGTTACTGCCTGTAAACAATGCGATGATGCACTGTGAGTCAACAAACTGGGCTAAACATGTCAAATATGCAGAAAAAAAACACAGTGATAGTATAAATTATTAAGATTACAAACGGGCAAATATAATGATTACACAAGCAAAAGTAAAACTGCAAAAAAAAAAAAAAAAAACTGGTCTTTTCCTGGATCCTATTTAGGCCTTTTTCCCCCCCTCCTCACATCGAAATCCAGATTAGCAACTCTCTGAAGACTTAAAGCTGAGTGAGTCTTTTCCTGAGCTGCTCGTATGTCATGTTAAGGACGCTGCAGGAGGAAGGCGGAGCGTGCAACGGGGAGCTGGTAACGTCTGGAGAAGTTGCGTATGTGTGTGTTTGCATGCCTTTTGGTGGGGGGGGAGGGGAGGGTGCTGCTGGAGGAACGAGATGGAGAGTGAAAGTGAACAGGCCCAGATTTTGGCATGGAAGTGGGAGTGTTTGTGTCAGCGAAAGTGAGACAGAAAGCAACACAGAAAGAGAGGAGGAGGGATGATCTTGCACATAACCTCCGTGTGAAGGTTTTGTTTTTTAATGATTTATGGATTTTTATGGACAAGACCTGGTATTTGTTACCTTTCTTACAAACCTAGATTGTCTGTTTCCCTCTTTTACTAATTGTAAAATGCTATGCTAGGCTAGCATTCTCTTGATAACATGTTCAATAAGCACATTTCTCAAAATTGGGAAGGATTCCACAAATAAATGCAACACTGCATATAAGAAAAACCCAAATTTAATAGGTGAAATAAGTTTGTGGTTTCTTGGGCTTCCTGCCATGCTTTTCTTGCTTAGCAATAATAAATGTGTATTTTGCAGGGCTGGATAATATGTTCACATATCAGATTTACAGCTGATAGAGCAGAGCTTGGTAATTTCTTCTGGGACAATGTTTTCCAAATGTTGAAACTGGCAAATTTTCTAATGATTAAATGGGATTATTTAGTCATTGCAGGACCTGAGGCCCCCTGATGTGGATCAGTCAGACAGCGGCAGACAGTTCAAGGCTGGCAGCAGTCCAACAGGTAAAACCTCTGGAGACAGCTGCTTCCACTTAGCTCTCCCCAACCCCCGGCTTAAAAAAAAAAAGAATCACATGCATGCACACACACAACTGAAACAAAAGTGGAAAAGCTTGGATTTGGCTCCAAAAGCAGAGAAAACGTAGTGACAGCTGGCTTTTAGAGCCAAAGTTAGACATGCTTATTCACGTTGATTGATAGCACCTTCACATCTGTCAGTCAAGTATGAAGCTTGTAGACGGCACATGGTTAGCTTAGCTTAGCATAAAGTCTGGGAACAGGAAAGACAAGATACCAGCACATCTAAGCTTAATTACCTCTTAAACTTATTTCTCCTGTGTTCAATCTGTTCAAAATAAATGAAGTTGTAGTTGATGTGTTGTAGTCTTGGCTAGCAGCAGTGACTGTGAAGACTAACAAAGACTAGTGAGTAAATCAGCCATACACATTCGATGCATCCTGCAAGTTGACGTGATTGGTTGTTCAGATGTGTTACATATGAAATCTTGGAAGTCTGAATCCATGTTTTTGAGATTTTCATCAATAACCTGCAGTTTCAAGTTGGAAATGCTCAGCCGTGGTATAGTAAACTGTTTATTTTGCTCGTAATGTGTCTTTTAGCATATAAAAAACACCATATGGACATGTTAAAAAACACCATTCACTATTTTATTGGAAAGGGAGCATTCACAACAATAAACAAACAACTCTTTTAGCTCATCAGGTAACCCAACAGACCTAACGTGATCAATTAGCCGTGTCACATGGATCAAGTCTGCTGCTTTCATGCCATTCACTCATGCTTTTGGGAACCGCCAAGCTGTTCCAGATAAGGTGATAAGATGTCCCCGAAGTGCTCCAGAAAAACATAAATATTTCTGTACGTCCTTCTCATATTTAGAATCACGAATAGACTTGGTTCCATCCCACAGTGCAAACTCAGACACATTCTGCCTGTTCCTTTTCTCCAGAGCCTGCGGTCTCCTCCGCCAGAGACGACTATTGCAACACTCATGTCGAGCTTGTGGTCGGCTTGAGAAATTAATATAGCTGGTGTGGTCCAAGATGGCAGCACAGTGGAGAATTATGGGCTCCTGTTTGACTTTGAGCTGTGTGAATATTTACTGAGTCAGTCAAACATTAAAACCCCAAAACTGGATTTGTAGAAAGAAGGGCGTAAATATTTAGATCAGCGTCCGACCTATGGCTACACCTCAGACGACAGGCGGAGAGACGACATCGCTCACGCTGCAGAGCACATTTTTTTGTACTAATTCGACTCGAACGATCAGTAAAATGTCGAGGCAGTGTTGCGGTGGATGTAGTACATCGACGAGGGCCACAGTGGGATTTATGAACCCGGCAATCGTTTCCAGATCTGCAGAAACCAAACACTGAAAATAATGTTTGTTTATTCGCAAAATGAAAGTGGCATCGTCTGGTTTGAAGATATACGACTCCCCTCCCTTCAAAGTATTAGCTGTGAAGTACGAGCAAAACACGAGTTGGGAAAGCCTTGTTGTTTGTGTGTCTCACTTTCTGTGCTTTTCTTCACTCATTTGTTTGGCACCTCCCTGCTGGCAGCCAAGCTGAATAAATTAATCATTCTGTGTCTCATTATATACGTATGTCTTCCCATGTATTAGTCGAAACCAAAAAGGGTGCCATTTAATATTCTCCTCTTAGACTATCTTTGCCGAAAGCAGCAAATTGTCGTGGCTTAGAGAAGAACTGACTCGTTTCTGTGCGGCCGTTTCATTTTACAACTGCCCCTGAATGGCGTATCAGCTTCCAGTGGGTCCTTGGCCTTTGTTTGGAGAAAAGGAAACAACAGCTGTTGCTTTCACAGGATTTTCTAACCCTGGGTCTTTGGGGAAAAAAGAAAGAAAACTCTCTTTTTTAAAATCTAAAACAAACAAAAAAAACGCTAAAACTCCCCTTTGCCAAGGAAACGGCTCCAAATTGACACCACCAGTAGACCTCACCTCTGTTTCTGACACCTTCACAGTTCCTGTTGCTTTCTTTTTGTTTCTCTGTCGCACACAAACACACACAAAGTAGTTTTCTCTCTTTGTGTCCAGCAGGGTGGAGAGAGGGAGGGAGGGAAAGTGGATAGAAACTCCCAACCTCAGCTCCGTCTTTCACCTGTCTCATTATTAGTGGTGATGAAGGACACAGTCAGAATTCCCTCCAATTATTCCGTCTCTCCCTGCGTCCACCTGTTGACAGAGCTGCTAGATGAGTCCTGGCCAGGAATGTTAATCATAGAATCTGACATGTTGCTAGAGATTTGGCCTTCAGCCGCTCGGCGGGCCTCTCGGACAGGTGGCTCCGTCTCTTTGGAGCAGCTCTAATATCACGGCTGCAATGCTTTTCAGAACTTCTGAAAGCTTGATTTCATATCTTTCCCAAGCAATTATAGGTTTACATATTAATGATTACATGAGAAACAATTGAATGATGAAGTCTGGAAGTGAACTTGTCAATTTTTTTTCAGTTAAAGCTGGATATAAGCAATGTTTTCCAGAAGTATTTTATTTG
This sequence comes from Dascyllus trimaculatus, assembly GCA_024666655.1. Classification (NCBI taxonomy): domain Eukaryota; kingdom Metazoa; phylum Chordata; class Actinopteri; family Pomacentridae; genus Dascyllus; species Dascyllus trimaculatus. Next base: position 25,616,909 of record CM045449.1, on the reverse strand, counting down.
TATAAGTGTCAAAAGTCTTGCTACATCTTGACGGAAATCAATAAGTCAGTGGTTCTGATAACAGAAAGGCAAACATCTGTTGCATACATGCCTACCTGAATGCACTCTACCTGCACGCTAATTGAATGTCATTAAGATATCCACATCCACAAGGCTTTACTCCACATTGCTAGAGCTAAACATGCCAAATGATTGTGTCCCATTTGTATTTTTGCATCTTTTGTGGTCACTATCCTTTGTAGTCTCTATTTCACAGTGGGGGTTAAGTCTCTGGGAAACTGATCAGAAGGTCAGAGGATCAAACCCCAATGTGGCCATTGTTGGGCCGTTGAGCAAGGCCCTTAACCCTTCTTGCTCCAGGGTCGCCGTGCCATAGCTGACCCTGAGCTCTGACCCCAACTGGGATATGCGAAAAGCAACGTTTCACAATGCTGTAAAAATGTAATCGTGACAAATAAAGGTTTCTTTAAAAAACTTAGTTTACATACATCTGTACGTTTGCCACCTGTCTGCAGTGAAGCCGAGTTATGAGCAAGTGCTGTCTGATAGCAATAATTTAATGTTAGTTTCTTTTGGCTTTGTCGTCTTCCTATCGGTGCTCGAGACCGTTGGATCACCTCGAACTGGGCAGTGTGCACTCATGTTTTTTGTAGAAGGGACTTTGAAGGGAGCCCTAATGGGAGTTTGTGTTCTTTTGCTGGTAACGTTTATTCCAGGTTTAATTTTCATCAGAATTGAGCAGGTTCAATGAAACTGGTTTGGGAACACAAGCAAACAGTCCAACAACTGTCAGCACATCATCACTCAAATTCGAACGAAACCCCTAAGAACAGCACTAGAAAAACACAAATACACACAAAAAAATGGTTTAACAAGGACTAAACACTAAAAAGCTGCTTCAAAAACAGGCTTTCAGTCCCTTTCAAACTTCATGTCTCCACCTTTCTCTAGCTAAGGCCAGACTCAGACGTCTTTATCCTCGTTTCACCCCTCACGACAATCGAAGGAGAAATCTGACCTGTGATGTTGGTCTGAAGAGATGTTTGGCTCCGATTATTTGGTAATGTGAGGGGGTTTACAGATTTGAGTTAAAATCGGGATGGTTACGTTTGTCACGGTAATGCAATCCAGTCCTCGAGGCTAACATTAGCTACAGATATTAAAACTGATGAAACTAAATAATAAACAACCGATGTGGCCGCATCTTCTAAACTTTAGTCTTCTGCTTTTGTTTTCTTCTCACTGCAAAGTATTGTTAGCGTTATGGCAAGCTGTTGCTCCACAGTCTTCTTTTTTTGTACATCTGTTCCCCCATGAGATCCCATGATGCTGCCTGACTGCGGCCTGTTTCACAATAGTTTGAACAACATCCTGTAGTTTATAATGTGCCGTTGCTTTTATATCTTGCTATATGTCTGAGTTTAGAGAGAAGAATATCAAAAGATTTGTCTACGACTTTGACTTCATCCCCTGCCACAACTGTAAGCTGGCACTGTTGATCTGTCTTTTCATTTCCATAGAGTCCTTCTCGTAAAACTAATAATAACAATAAAGGCGACAGTGCAAAGATGAGCTATGTCTCCAAATCTCATTAAACGTTGTTAAATGTAATTAAAGACCATAGACGTTGCATTGTGGAAACTTGATCATCTGATTTATTTGTTTGTGGTTTGGCTATCAGAGGAGATTGTGTGAAGAGCTGATGACAGTTAAAGTTCTGTGGGAGATTTTAACACATATTGAAGAAACACAACTATGTTTTTTCAAGAGGTGGTGAGAGCTGCAGCTGGAAGATTGGGGCTGTACGATGAGGTTAGTCGGACGTATTCATCATGTACCTCCGGAGCCTCGGGGCAGAAGATATCATCATCAAACAGAACACAAGCTAATTGCAGAGCATTATGGCGCAGGGTGAGCAGCGGATCCGTTTGATGTGTGCCCGTGTTTGTGTGTTTTGTGCCTGCGTGCACGTGCTCGGTCCTCGTTTTAGGCGGAAACCACAATGTTTAATCTCCACATTAGTACCTCTTTAGCAGATGTGAATCCAAGCTGTGTATGTTTGGTAGGCGGTTAACCAGCCAAAGAAAAGATCCTAATGAGATACCTGTGTGCACTCATCGGCGGAGCTTTAACCAAAACATCTCATCAGCCTGAGGAGAAAAAAAAAACTTACAGCAACTTAACGGTATTGTAAAAACACATTTGATATTACAGAAAGTTCTGTCTTAAAATATAAGGGGCAATTTTCCTGCAGTAAAGCCCATATTCATTGATGCCATGTGTATTTTAGTTAAGCGATTTTCAAGTTGAATTGGCTGCATTTCTTGCCTCGTAAAACCTTTGCAAGTTGAATTCCCATTTTTGTCTCTGCTTTTTTATTTTTCACTGCCATTTTGCAGCATTTAAAAGTCCCAAATTATCTTTTTGTTTGTCAATCAACTGAAAAGTTGATTAACAGAGAATTAATATTATTATAATTTAAATATTCTGTATTCTCAGCTTCTCTGATGTGAGGATTTGCTGCTTTTCTATACATCACCTCAGTTTTTCTGCTGCGATTTGAACAAAACAAGCGATTGGACGTGAGGTGGGAAATTTGTGAGGAATATTTTTCACTTTTTTTTAGTACAATTAATTGAGAAAATAGACATAAATAATTCTCAAATGGCATCCTAATTGACATGTTGGCATCCTTCTGTTGCCTGCTGCTTATCGAGGATTAAAGTGCAAGTGCTCGTACATCTTGAAAGCCCCCATAGCGACCGGATCCAGGCCATTTAGCGCCAGATGATGCTAAATCTGAGCTAATGAGGACAATAATTCTCTCTCATTTAGCGTCTCTTCAGTGTAACAGATCTGAGACATTCCTAGAAGGGCATTTTGAGATTCTCACTTACTCTGTTTGCGTGTCAGTAGGCCAGCTGGCTGCTCTCAGCTGTTCTGCTCGATTCCTCTCGCTGCTGGTCGCTGTAAGGTGGAGACATGCTGCGTTTGCTGAGAGATGAGGTGTGCAGCCGCCATTTGGCCACAGCAAAAACTCTTCCCAGTGTTGATCTTCGTCTGACATGGTTCAGTTTGTATTATGAGACGGGAGAGGAAGTGGAGCAAACCTTGACAGATCTGCCCTCTGTTTGTCATTGCAGACCTCCTCCTTCTTGTTAAACCCCACTTTTACCACCCCTGTTGTCTGACCTCAGTGTTTACAAAAAGTGAAAATGACCAAGTTCATATGCAGAGTTCATCATGTTGTCATCACAGCTTCCCTCAGACCACTTCAAAGGCGATCTCTGCATAGAGATGTTTGTGTTGTGACAGGCTGGGCTGTGTCATTTGGAAAATAGTTTTTTTTTTCTTTGTGTCTTGAGTACGTGATGAAATAGATAATTACAATTCCCACAAAGCTTTTCTGATCTTTTGAATATGTTGTTCTGTGCTTCTGCAGCTGCAGTCAAACAGGGATGATTTAGAAACTGTGGAGCCGCAGCAGTCAGTCAGTTAATCTGGTGAGACTTGATAGTCAGAAACAGAAAAAAAATCTGACTCACTTTTTAAGCAGAAGATGAGAATTTGCTGCTTTCTCCAGTCTTGAATCAGATGGTTGGTGATGTTGCCTTGGTCTGTAGGAAACTGTTACCAGATGCTTGTAAACCAAACTATGAATCCACTAAATAATTGATCAAATACGTTGCTGTATATTGTAGGTAATCTTACAAATGCATTTGTTGTGTGAACAACAGTTAAAGCTGGAGTAAGCAATGGATCCCTCAAGTATTTTCTTGGTATATGTGTTGAAAGTCTTGTTACATCTTGACAGCAACCAATAAATCAGTAGTGGTGCACATGTTTAGTCCTGCTAACACAAACATGTCTACACAAAATGACACTCCTGTACAGCTAAACTGCATTCTCTTTATGTCTTGAAGGGAACCTTGTTTGGTTTTGAAATAAATTTATTTTTCACCTTTGACAAGGGTTGAAGGGTGGCCAGTTTGAAAGAACCACAAAATCTGGACTGGACTTTCACGCACAAGACAAGGCTTGGCATTCCTTGAGGAACTTTCGTTGTCTGTCACTGTGTACTTTTGTTTTTCACTCTTTTTCCAGTTTGGTACAGGCACCCAAACTACGCGTTTGTTAGTTAGTTTAGGAAAGTATCTTGCTCTGGTAGACATTTTAAAACATGATCTTTTCACTGCTTGTTTGAAGCTTCACGGATCTTTGTTACCATGGTGACACCTCAGCTAATACATAATTGGTTGGCTGAAATGGACAAAACAGGAAATGGTGACAGGTTAAAAAAATGGCAACGGCGCGCTGGTTATAAACATATTTGTGATTCATTCCAAGAAAACATAATCCTAAAAGAAATATGTTCCCCTCAAAATCTATTTTAAAAATGCAGTTTAGTTGTATGAAAACTTTATTGGTGACTCAGTTTGCTAGCAGGATGGCATTAGGGATGACGATGTTCTTACATATCTCAATAATTATTATCTCATATCACCCTCAGAGTGCTTTGTATCAACTTTGGAATCTGACTTTTCTTTCAGAGCCACCATTAGATCAAATTTTTTAGTTTGACTTTGGTTTGAAACCAAACATCTGCAAACTACATGCCCACTGGCCTCAGCTGTAGTTTGAGTTTTGCACTAAATAGAACAGTACGGAACATTACACACATTATAAACACTGGCATGTTAGCATTATCATTGTGAACAAGTCAGCATACCAATGCTATGATTTAACTCAAAGCACCACTGTAAAGTAAAGCCTCACTGGTTTTAACTTTTATTCTTAATGATTTTCCACTGTTGTTACTCCCAACATTGAGCAATATTCTTGTAAATATAGCAAAGTGGTTTCTTGGATCAGTGATCAAATCTTGACAAACCTACTGTTTCTTTTTCATTTAATAGTTTATTTAAGGTTAGAAAGAAAGATTTTCCCAGAGTCCAGTGAAATTAGTTTAAACTGCTTGTTATTTCCAGCCAACAGTGCAGAACCCAAAGATATTCCTTTCACAAAGACCTATTAGAGACAAAAGCAGCAAATCCTCGTGTTGTTCAAGCTACCACAAGAGAATAAAACTTCATCTCTACTTCCCTCTTCATGTCTGAAACCAAAAGCTACACAACAGATGCCACCTTTTGGTTTTTGGGAAGTGGAACGTCCTCCTGACACCCAGCCCGCCCCTCCTCTTTAGCACCTCGAGTAACTTCCAGGATCTAACGCTGTTAAATAAACAAAACCTGAGGGAGAAGAGCAAAGGGCACAGAGCTACGTTTAACTTTCTAACCCTCTGCTTGTATAATCTCAGCCCCCGTTAGGTAACACCTTTTGTTGCTGTATTTATCTTTTCATTCATGCACTAATTGTTTTGCTTGTGGCTGTTGTAGGTATTCAGAAGCTCGTGATAATTTGGAAACGTGTATTATTGTGAAGCCTCAGGTTAGAGCCAGTAAATGCAACACTGGATTGGATTAAAATCATTTAAATGCCTTCACTCAGCGGTGACTATTATCTAATAAGCGGCTTTTTGTGTGCGTTTTGTCACTCACAGTTAATCAACAAAGGGAGGCATGTTAGTGGCACTCAGAGGAATTAAGTCCAATCAAACAAAGTGACCACAATGTAAAACCTTCTGATCTCCTTTCAAATCCCTGCCTTACTGCGCGGCAGCTCGACACCAGCCAAAGTAAACTCTCCTGCACCTTGAATGCGAGCAGTGCCGTGGAGATGCAGCAGCCCTTGAGTTCCCTGGAAAGCTCTTTGTTTGGAAAGCACTTTTAACTGGGAAACTGCTCCGTAAAGGATGTGTCGTTACCCCCCAAAGCTGGCTCATAAAGAGAGGAGAAGAGCCTCTTCGCAGCAGGTGACCCTCGAGGTTTGTTAATGCAAGAAAGGCATTTTTGCAACCAGGTGCATTGAGCAGCAACACATCAGCACTTACTCATTTTGTTCTTAAGAGGGCATGTAGATGAGTGATGTCTTTTTCTCTTAAAATTGCATTTTCTTTTGCATACAGACAGTAAGAACAAATTATGGAACATATCACACATTTAGCCAGTTCAGATTGTTAGTTTCTGAAGCAGATTGAGCTTATGTATGTGCCTCTTGGCCACTCTTAGTATCAAATACTTATTACCCGTAATCAACTGGAAATTAATTTATAACTGTGTCAGTGTTTCAAATGCCAGGTGGGAGTTCCAGACGCAGGTGGGCAGACCGGCCATGGACCCCATGGTGGCCATGCGGGTAGGAGTGATAGTGAGGCTGAGGGAGGAAGATGATCTGAGAGACCGGCTGGGTGTGTTTATGTGAAGGATTTCAGTGAGGTACGGCAGGACGAGGTTATGGAGGGCCTTGAAGATTAGGAGCATGGTTTTGTAGACAATGCGGTGTGTGATTGGGAGCCAGTGAAGTTGTTGGAGAACAGGGGTGATATGGTAGAAGGTGTCCTGGTGATGATTGGGTAGTTTGATTGAAATTAAGCTTAGCATGCAGCAGCTTGATTTACCCCATATTTATTAATTTTGAGCATCATTTCATTCACTATCAGTAACTTCTACTGCTATTACTGTTTCTACGGGTGTTGTTAAAGCCACAGTACAACTATGTAAAGTTTAATGCTGTAATACGGCCACTAAAAAATGTAAGCATATGTTGTATTGACGGTTTTTTAAATTGCTTTTCTGTGTTTTTTGACTACTGTCAGACCTGGATTCATAACCTGAGCTGCAACATGAGTTGAACCCTGCTAGACTACGATTAAGTCTCTTTTGCAAACATTTAAACTGAATTTTGAAACTTATCATGGAACCATACTAGTCTCAAAAAAGTCTGGCAAAGAGAGAGAGGGAAATTTGTCCTATTCCATGTATCGGTGCATATTTCTAGCGAGCCGTCATGTGTGGGAGTATTTGCAGACTTTCACTGAACTGTGATATCCACAAGTTGTGACAGCGGTGTTGCATTAAAATGGGATCACTGCAGATGGAACAATGTGTTTTCAGTAAAGTGTGTGATTTGTTAAAAAATGTTTTATGAAAGCAGTATTGGTTTGCACTTTTTTTTAAAAATCGTGCCTTTAACTGCTGGTCTGAAACCCAAATGGGTCACAGTCTTTCTTCTGGTGGTGTCCCCACATAACCAGAGTAGAAATCCACTTTCATCAGCCTGAGGGTTGGATTACTCTTTCTGATTTCTTTGGCTGAAACATTCTCAGAACCTTGCCTGTCTTAATATTTGTTTTCATAAACGGACTTTGCTGTGGTCCGATTTTCCCACAAAATTAACGCTGGTCACAGAAACGATAAACCGCTGATTAACCGCAGCTTCAAATCCACTTAGAATTCATGTTATGAAACCTGAAATATTCAAGTCCTCTTGAGCAGGCAGAGTTGGATAGAAAGTGGATGCATGGAGAAAGAAAAGCAGACATAAGTGAAAACAGAGGACAGGTCTGCCGTGATGCAGCGCAGATATTCTCATAGTGGAGAGTCTCTGGATGATCAGCGCAACAGGAAATGACCATGGCCGGCGTTATGACTCCATATTCCATCCCTGCGTTGGCCCGAGGCCTCAAACAGAAACACTGAAACGATTGTGCACCGCAAAGTTGTCGGAGAGAGGGGGAAAAAAAAGAAGAAAAAAACATGCTGACATACAACGCTGCTTAAGGCTGTACTCAGATTCGCAGCACACCAGGCAGAAAAGATTTACACACCCAGAAAAGAGAGAGACAGTAACATGTTCTGGCCAAGGCAAACCCACACTCGTGTTTATGGACATTTTTTCTCTGGGAGACCGCAGGCTTTCCGGTGGTGGCTTTGGATGGGCCCATGAGAGAGAGAGTGTGTGTGTGTGTGTGATTTCCAACTAGATTTCTTTTGCACCTTAAATCTTGCTGTAATCAGTGTTTTAATTCTAATAGTATGTTTATATTTTCTCAGAAGGCTTTGATGTTTAACTATAGCGCACTTTGGGGGAAGAACTAATTACAAATTCAGGATCAGCCGGAAATCAGGGCGGATCGCTTGTTGTGGTGCTTTCTCGTAAAGATTTAGAATGTCACCTTTTTTCTGCACTTCACTTCCTGTATATTCCACCATTTGCTATAGCAGTTATTATCTGGGCTGAAAAATCAGTGCTGTCCAGAGAAGTGCTGCAACTTGCTGCTATTTTCATAGTTAAGATGAGGAAATTATTATTCATGAAAACAAATTTTCGCAAGTTTAAGTGTTTGTTTTGAATATAAATGAGAATTTGGCCCCCAATCAGCAGCGTATTTGCATTTCCCCCCATTTCTTCTCTCATTTTCTACCATTTTCTAAGCGTTTCCTTGTCTGCGTACAGAGAACCTCGATTATGGGGGCACTGGGTACATCATAAATAGGCAAAAATAGTTTAAATTGATCCACTTCTTTTTTAAATATGCAGCTTTATTCCCTCGTAAAGCTGTTAAAACTGAAAATAGTCAGCGCTGAAGTATTTATACGGAATAATTTGACTCTAATTTTTTTCCAAATAAAGGCAAGGAAGTTTTTCGTCTCCAGTGTCTCGGCTAAACCTGTAATTTCAACTCTGACCACAACAGAAATTGTGTGACAAATAATGCTACACGCTGCTCTGTGTAGTCCAAAGCCATAATTTCCAAACTATGAAAAGAGTTAAAATTGTGAATCTGATCCTGATGATGGCCTGAGCTTGTTGGGAATATCATGTTTTCATGCTTTGTAGTGTTTTTGCAGATGGCCAGCTGCTAGTGGTTTGGCTGGCCATGGGAAATCTCCCTCCCATTAGCTTGTCTCCTGCCCTTAGTCATCTCTCTTATCTTCTGGCTCAGCCCTCTGAGAGAGCAGCCCTCTGCCAAATGGACAGAAATATTTCTCCATGAATGGGGCTATAGATAAAAATCTTCCCCCCTGATACCCCTGGAGCAGAGTCCTTCTCCCTGGGTGCTACCCTGAACTATCAGAGCTGCACTCGGGCCTTCCAGCTACTAAACTATTTTAATGAACACACAATTAGAGCGGCACTGGGTCAACTGAGGCCTGAGGGTCCAGATGCCATCCGTGTAAGACGTGCACTTGTCTCGACAGTTGACATCAGTTCAGTCTTTGCACTTTTATTACAATTAGCTGTGCAGGAAATAATGTCTGAATACATAATAACTGGGCGCAAACAGTGGAAAGTGTGAGTCAGTCAAGTCTAAGAGGCTGGTGTTCAGACTGCATACAGGGAAATTTCTTTTTTGGCTATGATCAATGATTAGTTGCATTAGCATTTTTAAAGCAAAAATGCATAGTTTTTGCTTGATCCAGTTATTAAATATGAAGATATATGCATTTTGCTTTCATATACAATAGTAAATTAGGTATCTTAGAGTTTTATACTGACAATCTAACAAAATATGACATTTCAAGACAATTATTATATTTCTTTGACATATAATAGAAAAGAAAACTGACTCAGTCACAGATTTTCTCATAAATTACAAGAACAGTGCTAACTATACAAACTCACCAGATGGTAGGAATCTTCTACATGACCTATAAGATGCTAAGAAATTTGTCAGACAGCTATAAATTAAGAAAAATAATAATCTATTTTGATTAAGGAGCATCAAGTTAGGTTAAATTTATTCATATTGTTCAATAACAAAAATCCCAAATTGGCCTAAATAGACATCTTTTAAAACCCATTCAGACGGACTTGCTCCTCACTTAGTCACATCCTGTAATAAAAAGAAAGACTTGTGATTTTGACTTGTGACCAATGATTTTAAACCATTTACATTTTTGCAACACAGTTCATGCAGTCAAAATAAGTACAGTAGTGTGATTACTTTTGTCAGTAACAAGTAATGTAAATACTAATCACTAGTATTCAGAATTCATTAATTACATTATAGCTACTACTGCCAGTAGTATTCTGTTCATTTTGATAGTTTTTTATTACTGTTTCGACACATAATAAATGCAATCATGCAGCATGTAGGTGTGAAGGATTTGGAATTGATTTAAGACACCTGATGAACTATCAATGCAATGTGTAAGTAAGCTAGTAACATGACACATTACTTTTGCTGATGCGTAATTAGTAAAGTAATGTAATTACTTTTAAATGTATTTTTTAAGCCAGTTTTGTTTAGCCATTTTCAAGTAACTTGCCTGACATCATGACTTTTACCTTGATACCACTCAATCACTGATACATGCTTGGTCTCAGGTTTTAATTACTTATATATTAATTTATTCTATTGTCTATTTTTTGCAGAGGCAACGCACCATGAAACGTAGGTAATTAGCAGCTAATATGCATCTGTTTCCTGGACAAAACACAGTCACATACAATGAGTATACTGCATGAAACAACAGAAAACCTAAAAGCCAGTCAGTGTAAGATAATAAATGCAATCAGAAAATACCATAAATAAAAGGCATTTATTGATATTCTTATATTCTAATGTTTGTAGGGATGGAATTCTGCTTCCCAAATGCTTTAACTGAGAAAGCAGATTGACCAAAAAGTGTCTTTCTGAACTGTGGAACCCGAATCACCTCTAGGTAGTCATCTAAGATGAGGGGGTACAAGATTATAAATAATTTTAATCATCAGGTATGCATTAGAGTAAAGGAATATAATGTCTATGTAGGGGAAAAGTACTAATGTATCCTCACTTGCCCTATGTGTTGTTGATGCTGGACATAGAGCAACAGTGTGTGCAGGGATTGATAAGCAGTGTCCCAGCAGTGGATGAGACCTCTTATCTTAGCTTCCCAGATATCGTGCCCTTTATATGTTGTAGACGCAACATTAAGAGCGAGTCTGAGACTGGTGACAGACTCATTTGATCAGACTATTGCTGCGACTCTGTTTGTGCTCTCCTTGTGTGCTTCAAATAAATACAGGAAACCTAGTCAAGCATTTTTTCTTCAAGTTTATCACAGATTTCCACCACAGCCTGCACTGAGAACATTGTATTTTTTTGGGATATTGCAGTGATGATGATGATCTCTTGGCTTTTTATCGAATACTTTGTGGATTTTTTTTGTAGAGTTAGGTAAAACATAATCATTTGTAAAGAAAAAAGTTCTACTGCTGTTAGAAAAAACAGTCCCTGTACACAGATCTGAGAAACAGTCCGCTGACTTGACTTTTACTTGTCTTGATTCACCTGTACCAGTTGTAATGCTTTTATGCCAGATAAAATAATGTACTCAATATGGAGCCAAGACAAATATAGACTATGTATTCTCACTAGTTTAAAGAATTGCCATATGTAACATTAAACTGGCAGTGGACAGATCAAATAAGCTTTATTATCTTCTTTCATACTGCAAAAGGCATGTGTTGCTCCATTACCCACCATTATGGCATAAAGCCAATGCAGACGTCCAGGCATGCCATGTTATTGCAGGACATTTTGCACGATTCAACTGCAATTTGCATAATTTTCTCAGACATAAAGCACACAGCCATTACATACAGAGTACAGTCAAACAACGTGACATTTTTTTAGACCCATTTTGAAAATGTCAGATATGTTTATTCTTTATTCGAATGCAAATTAGGTTGTGCAAAGTGGTTCTTAACTTGATAATAGTTCAGTTATGGTCAGGGCATGTCACAAATGCATTTGCACACACTTTGCAGTTTTTGCTGTTTTGTCCCAGCTAACTGATGGTAAACTACAGAAGGTTTGGTAAAAACAAATATAACAGATTGTCATGATTTCTAAACATCATGTCATTTCCTGGTTTAGAATTAAAATCTCTTATCACTAAAAGTGCTTTGGTAATAGCAAAAGTCATTTCTCCAAAAACAAAATCGTTCCTGAAATTAGTTTGGTTTTCCATTGTGATTCCATGAACAATGAAACCTGAGGCAGTCAGGATTCTTCTCTGTGTTGTGTCGACTCATTTTTCTGCCTGTCTACCTGCTCGTACAGCCTGCACACCCTGACACAGCAGCAGACATTCTTTGCCAAGTGGAAGATAGCACCAACACTAGATGGGAAGATAAGACAAAACTGTCATGACATGCATGTTGTCTTTTAAGTGAAAATTAGAGACAGAAAATCACCGAAGGAATTCCCGTGTTCAGCATTTACAGAAACAAAAGACTAAACTCAGGAGCCTATTTTTTTTATGCGTTATGAAATGTGGCGCACATTGTCCATCAAAACCAACATGAATGCCGTGCCAACAGCAGAACTATTTGCCACATTCGCTCCATCGTGCTGAAAACACAGCATGTTAAGAAACCAAAATGTGGTGGAAGAAACAAAACGGAGCAGGAGAGGGTTGTCGTGGGCCATTTCAAGCATGTTTTTGCCTCGGGGACTGTACGCAGCTGCACTTCATAAGTGTTCCTCCAACCAAAGACATAGGTTAATAAAAAAGTCTCAGACCAAACTCCTTCAGGTTTTGAATGTAGGCCTCCAAACGCTTGATTTCATTATTTTAATTTCCGCCGCACCGACTTGTATGAGTAAGTTTTCAATTTCCTACTGTGAACATTCCTGTGCACTCAGCAGACAGTAGGGGACATGGCATGTCGGAGAGGTTGTCAGTACTGCGGGAATTTCACATGCCGAATGCTTTTGAAGTCTGAAATAAAGTTCAAGTTTTGTATCCAAAATATTAAGTGATCGATGCCATTATCGTTCCCCTTGTGGAAAAGAGGAGAAGAACAAGGTAACTGGCCTAATAAACATAAGCCCAATTTTTAAAATGTACATCGGCAAATATTTTAAAAAGTATGCTTATACAGTCACAACGTCTCATGGTGTGTTTCCTGATAGGACATTTTATTTATCTTCCCTGCAAAAACCGATTTTGGGAACTGAAGCATTGTTTTGTCCATGCAACTTAAAGTTCTTGGTTTAAGTTCAAGAATTATTAAGTGACTTCTGGTCTTCATAGGCTACGTTTCAGTCACTATTTCATTATCGTTCCATTGTCTGACAACAGAAATTGAAAAATATGTACATGAGAGCAGCTTTATTGGGAATCTGATTGTGTTAAAGTGCAGTGTATGTGAGCACAGAGAGTAGGAGAGAAGCAAAAACTGGCCAAGCTCAGGTTAAACTGAAGCACAACAGCTGACATGAAAAGCCCTGTTTTGTTTGTTTCAAATGAAGTTTCCACCACCTCTGAATGACCTTTAGCATTTCAGCTTTCACAGAACTCTGACTTGTGGGCATGCTTTCAAAACTAATGGTGACATTAGTCACATTAACTGTACTAGCACTAGCACTAGCACTAAGGATTTTCTGATTCTTACGGTGACAATGCCACCATCAAAAATAAAAGTCATCCACAAAGTCCACAGTTCTTCAGATGCTGGCAATGCATGGAGACTCTTGTGTTCATTCTTGCAGCCAAAAGCTGCATATTTGTTGTGTTTTGCTTGCGACTGAGACATTTTAGAGTTAGCAGAAGCAACTGTAGGAAGTCAACAAAAATGGTGGACAGCTGCTAATTCTGAATGGCTCACCTGGAAGCAGTGAGGAGGCAAAATCATGCAGAGTTTGATCTAGACGACTATTGGTTCCTCAGTTGGAAAATAGCAGTTCAGCAAAATCCTTACTGGCTTGTAAAGCTGGGATGTTATCTATTCATTGGGGAGCTTGACAATGACAGAAGTAAACATCTTCATATCTGAACAGCTTTAATCCAAACACAAAACTCTATAAAGATGGATTTTCACCATATGGGACCTTTTAATCCCATTTAATGTTGACATGAACAGTATTCACCTGTCAGAATCAGACTATTAGAATAATGTTTGCACCAAAGAGATAAAAGGAAATGTAAAGTCCTATTGCACTACACTAACTGCCATATGTATCTCCTCTGTGTATTGTTGTACAGTTTGCACTCTTGTAGTGTAAAGATGCATACAGGAGCCATTGTACAGTATGTTCTTTCCCCCAACGTGGCAACCTCAGTGATGTCACGTAAATTCCTTTGTTAGTGTATCATTTACTATAGTGTCAGCTCTTATAATTCGGAGGAGGTAACCCCCGAGATAACGCAAGTGACAACCTGTTGATGTGTGTTTGCTGCACGGCGAAGGAGTTGCTAGGCACTTTTTTAGTCGGCAATTAATTTCCACCCCGGCCAAGGGTGGGTGTGACGGTCCAAATGGCTCGGAGGGTTTGACAGCCAGCCAAGAGAGCGAGAGAGAGAGTGAGAGAGAAAAGCATGGGGATAGAAGGAACGTGAGCGAGGGAGAGATTCCTTCAGCTGACTTTATTTTTATGGCCGGCAAAACCACAGTAAACAAACAAAAAAGCACATAAATTGTTCATGGACTACCCTCTAAAACCCCAAAACCTAGAAGCAGTTCTGCAGCAAAGAGTTAGTTTAATTTTTTTTTTAATGAAACCGCAGCAGATTTGTGGATTATGCGATGGGAAAGTGTATAAACTCGTTAGTTGTTTTTAGAGCTTTAAAGTCACACGAAAGAAAACAAATAATATATAATCCTGAGTTCATCTCTTGTTTACACATTGACTATATCCAGACGCCCCTTAGGAGTCATCACACAACTGCATCACTTTAAAATGTGCGTCTATGTGCCATCATTCCAGACGACGACTGAAATGTCAACTGCACAACCCAGGATTAATGTGTCTGCAGCCGTGTCGCCTTTTTTAATGTTCAAATATACAAACTCGGAAAATGTGATGCTTGTTTAGACAGGAAGAAGACAAACTGTGCCACTTTCTCATTTCTCTTCCTGTTAAGCTGGAAAGATGTTTAAAGTAAACCCCCACCCAGCTCCTCCGAACACCAGCACAACAACAACCCACAAAAACAAATGGAAAGAAAGATGTCACATACACAACTTGGACACGTTAAGCCGTGTTAGTCAGGTAAACCTGCTGAGGTTTCTTTTAAGGAATTATAAGCTGCATTAATTAATATTGTTATAGTAGCAATGCATCAAATGAAAACATGTCAAGTGGAATAGGTTGCACATACCACTGAGCCCACAAATATTTAACTCTGCAGTTCCTCTCAGCTGCACAAAATGCTTCTCAGATGATTGTTTCAGTCTCTCATCATACCTGTTTCCTGCCACAGCAGCCAGATGTTTTCAGTGAAAACGCTCTAAAACCCAAACCCTGGTGTTACTGGTCTCTGTAATGTCTGCGTCTAGGTTCTGTGAAAAAAAAGAAGCTCTCTAAATTTAGCTGGAGCTAATATGAGGCTTCACCATTTCGAGATAATCAAGTGGGTATTTAATTTTAGTAATGCCTGTGTGTAAGTTATTGCTGATGTGTCGTCTCGGCCACAGACCTACATGTGACTACCAGGACATTCACTGCAGCTCAGCGAGGAAACACTGAAATACATAATGAATCCAATGATTGCATTCTCTTAACCTGGGTTGACTATTTTAAAATGCTGCAGCCTTCAATTTGCATAACAGTTTGGTGCAGAGCATGGTCAGTTTTGGAGAGATAATCCGTGCATACTAACCTCTCTGAAAATGCATACCACTTGAACATTTGCCCACTGATCACATGTTGAAGTGTCCTTGGGCAAGACACTGAACCCCAAGTTGCTCCTGATTGCATGGAAGTTCTGTCAACATAAGTGGGAAAATGAGAAACGCATTGCAAAGTGCTATGAGTACCACTAAGGTAGAAAGACGCTATATAAGTGCAAACAATTTATCATTTACCATTACTTGGCATTGTGGCTTCTGGTATAAGCTGGTGGTTTATCTGTAGAAAACACCATGGAGTATGAGCAGCTATGGCAAGAAATAGAACCACAGATTGCAACAGCTGCTACTTTAGACAACAAGGTCAGCAAGGCCTGTAATTCAGTGTACATGTTGAGTCTGCCACATGAAGAAAAGAGAACTGTTGGACTAACTCAACTGGTAACATGCAATTGAATTAAGTTTGTCCAAGTTCAATTAACAAGATATATTAATGCCACTGGTTTAAGTTATATTTACTTAAATCTCTTAATTCCTCTCAAATTAATTTTGCCTCGACTTCAATTTAAGGAAAACGACCTTGAAGCTTCCAACTCATGTACTTGCTTTACCCAAATGTAAAATGCAAAACATGATTTCTCAATTAGACATTTCATTTTTGTCTTCTCTTTACACTTTAATCCAACTCGCAGAAAACTGCTGTTGAGTTGCAGCAGAAAAATGTGAATAAATATGGCTGTTTCCTTAGATACACAATGTTCAACTTAGTTTTTGTACTTTAGCTTTAAATGAAATACCAGTTTAAGGGGACAACATGTAATTTCAAGTTGCTATAGAAAAACAACAAACGGCATTCAACATATTAGAAAGACGTGAGATTTATTCAAAGCAGTACTTTACCTCAGCTACATCTCTAACACACTTTTTTACAGTGCATCAGTAGTCTTGGCTAATTTCTTTCTTTCCTGCTCGAAACTGTCACCTTATAGGAGCTGAATAATTCAGTAAATTATATGAAGTGACAGTTAAGGCCCAATCAGAAAACAAACATTGGTGTCACTGCTTCCAGAAGTCTGCATTTCTGATCACCCAGACTAAAACCTCAATTTTTTTGAAATGGGGTCACCATTGTCTTCAAAAGTCTCCGTTAGGGGTGTTAAAGTGTGGAAGAAATATGGAGACTAGACTTGGAACTGTATTAGTGTGGATGTAGCAAGGGAAGGAAATGCCTCAGTTACAGCATAAATAACTAGAGACAAGGTGCTTTTTCTAATTGACACGTTGCGTGGGAGTATTGCATTAAGATGGACTTAAAACTATCCAAAGCCAAGCTTATAAGTCGAAACATGTTTGAAATGGTGACATGCTGACTTTCAAAATCACCAGTTGAATCAAATCTTGTGTAATTCAAAGCAGCACAAACAAGTTTGCACATTACAATATGAAAGAAACCCATTTAAAAGCAGTAGACGAAACCCATTTAACCGTCCTCTCTGAACAATGTTTTTCTTTGTTTTCAGGTTTAGTTTGAGTCCGATCCAGTTTGTTGTGGTCATTTACTCTGTGCAGTGACTAACTAATGGAGACCAACAACATCTGGAGTCACTAAAGCACTATTAGCGGCTCACTTATAATTGGCCCTGACCCCTTATTCTGCGAGGTCATTGGTCAGAAAAGGTTGGCTAGTTTAGGAACAGGAAAATTAACTTCCTGTTATTCGATGATAATGACCACATTAGGTGCAATGTTAACTAAGGGTCATTAGGAAGAATGCCATAGACAAATAGCTGCTTGTTTGTTGTTGTTGTTTTCCATTTCATGACAAATGTTTGTTTAATTTATTGAAATGAAAAACAGCTCTGAGGAAAGAAAAATTGATTAAGCATCAAACAAGCTTAGCCAAGCCTCTGTGGGAATTTGCATGTCTAAAGTCAAACCAGTTCCTGCTGATTTGTTGCCTATAAAAGTAGTTTGACATTTTAATTTGTTTAGAATTCGACTAAGTGGACAAAGTCACCTAAAAACAAAAGGCTTCAGTGTTTTTATGTGTAGCTTTGTTAGTATGAGCATCCATACTTTATATATAATACATCAAACATGCTTATAAATAAACAGCCACCCAATTAAATTCGAATATTAACCTCCATCCGCACTTCTCAGGAATCCTTTCATCATTATTAAATGCCAGCCTTTTTGTTCTCACATCCAAAAAAACATAAACTTTGACTGTAATCTTTGAAGCTTTATGCTGCCCGGAGCGATTGGAAAATGTCTCACTGAGGCGACTGCTCACTGCTGGTCCCGTACGGAGACAGAAAGGGCCCAAGGCTCATTTCTAACTAACTCCATATGCTGCAGGTCTGGACATCCAACTGACTTCTAAGACTGTTGCAGACTGGTTCAATGTAAACTTAGCATCTCATGTGAGCGGAGGCCACAGGCAAACCCCCCTCCCAGGCTCTAAGGAGAAGCATCTGTACCCCATCGCCCTCGATATCCAAATCAACCCCCCTTCGCCGAAGGCTCTGACAGCGATGTGGCTTACATTTGAAATCTTACACGGCTCGAAGAATTACGTTTCTCCATTTATTTAGCTTTACACAGATCAAATCCTCCAGAAAGAGGTCGGAAGTTTTAATAACTAATACTTCAGAGTTTAAACAAGCAGCACAGAGAGGCTCCTTTAACGAGTTTTTGTCAAAGTCCAAGACACTTGGATCCCTCTTTCTGTGGGGAATTTTTGTTGAGAACTCATTGCTGAACGAGACGGTGAAAGGGGGCTGCTGGCACGGAGAGCGGATTGGTGAATGAGCAGAGTAAGAAAGAGTACAACAGGTAACAAGGACCTACTGCTGAGAGACAGATGGCTGAGCTGCACAATGAGAGGCCCGCACACTAACGGGAAGCTCTCTGCGAGTGTGTGTGTGTGTGCGCCGTAATGTGTGCGTGTAAGACCCTCTTTTATTCGCTGTATATCAATTTGTCCAATGAGCAATCAAAGAATGTCTCGTGAATGACTGTTTCACAGAGCAGCTACTGACATTTCTTTGGAGGGTTACTCACTCCCTGCTCCCTAATGAGCGGTGTAAATGTGGCTGCTCGCACAAAAAAAATCTACAGTACACGACTGGAGGATCTCGCATCGATGCCATGAAGCATGTCAGACATATCTGTGAAAACAGTTTTAAAGTTACAGTCATGCAGTTATACGGTAATAGCAACCCTAATGGTTATGCAGTCATTTTGGAAACTATTTAATTAAAGGCTGTAATTTGAGGTAAATACCATGAGGGCTTGTCATCGGGTTTTATTTAATTTACAATTTAGACCAAATGGCCTGCAGTTGAACTTTTCCCATCATAGGTCAAACATATTTGCTGGCTGATATCATGATGCTTGAGGTATTCTGTCTTCATAAACCTCTAGTGGTGCAATAAGTCTGGATAGATAGATAGATAGATAGATAGATAGATAAATAGATAGATAGATAGATAGATAGATAGATAGATAGATAGATAGATAGATAGATAGATAGATAGATAGATAGATAGATAGATAGATAGATAGATAGATATGGGTTTTATTTATACAGGGACAGTGTACAATTTAACATTGACCACAAAGAAAAGGTGCATTGTATCAGGTTATTGCAAGAAAAGCTATTTTCCACCTGTAGTCCCTGGACAGGTTGATGATACAGTCTTTATATTGGACTGATTCTAAGTATAGATGGATACATGACCATGTCTTTATACATTTACACTATAATTTAAACGTCACCATTTACTTACATTTAATTTAAATTAGATTGAAACACATTCATATTTAACATTAACATTACTAAAATTTAATCCCACCCTTCCTACACATGAGGTACATAAACATGTACCTCTTTTTAGGCAATCAGACACTCACTCTCTCACTCATCACACAACTATTAGACGTGGGTACAAACTTGATTTTCTAGTAGCCATTCCCTAGTTAAACGTGCAGATATTTTGAATGTAGTACATGCTATGATCTCCGTTGGCAGTGTGTTCCACTGACACATTGTAGTTACAGAGAAGGCCGATCTGTGCAGATTCTCAGCCATCCAGGTCGTGGTTATCCTTGGAGCGACTGGATTTCTAAAAGAACTGACAAAGCCTCTTAGATAAGAGGTGAAGCGTCTTCAAGAACCTAAAAGAGAAGTCTAGTTGCTTTCTACTGAGGCTCCTAGGATAGCGCACAATAACTTTCAAACCAAAACCATTGCATTGCGAATGAAGCAGTATAATCATTCTATCAACAACCAAACTTGAGTGCATGTACGTGTCTGCAGTACATAAATTTCATTGCGTTGGTGTTTTTCTAGAGCGCATGGTATGGTCATACCAGTAACTGCTGTTATTTGAAGCTGTTTTGGAGTGCTTTAAAACTCATGTTTCTTAGACCTGTTTCACAAAGGAGTACAGGGCAGCAGAGAAGTTAGATATGTTGCTTTCAGCCAAAGCATGGATCCGACTACTTTGGATTTGTGAAAACGCTGCGGCCTCCCTTAGATTACAGGCCTGTCCATCACTCAAATTGTAGTATGTCTTGTGGCTACACTGCAATCTAACCTACAGAGGGTAATGTTGCTGGAGGATTGGCATCTCTTCCTGTTTAACAATGATTGCGTGCTTGTTGACTATCACCATAAAAAGAGTGAGTCTCTACGTGACACTGACACTTAATGCATATGTTTTAAGTTGCTGCAGAATGCTCTTAAGATCAAACTCCATCAGAACTGCACTGGAAATATTTTCACACGACATCACGTCATGCTATCTGTGGGAGAAGTAGAACCACTTGCTCTACTCAGAAAATGCAAAGTACATTACAAACAGCTGTATTTAAACGGTTGCAGACCAAAAGTAACTTTTACAGTATGTCTGAAACTGGCCAAGGTTTGTTTTTCGATGTCCTCAATTCATAAAAATTTTGCAGCTGCTCACGCATGCCGTCAGTAATATGAAAAAAAAGGACGGCATATAGTCAAATGACAACAGACATATTTTATTTACTTGTTCATTTGATCTGTATGGCGATTATTGCAAGAGAACATGACTACCAGTCGAGCATGCAGACATACTACGGTTGAATCACGGAGGATCTCAGATTGCAGGGCTCCAGCCACTGTAATTGATAGTCAAACCACCATCCCCCCTTTGGGAGAAAATCTACAGCAAAGAGTCAAACCACATCCAGTTTGGATCCCTGCCAGAGAATTATTCATTGCCTCAGCTATCTGGGCCAATGCAGAATCATATGGATTACACACACTCTGTCACACACACACACACACACACACACACACACACACACACACACACACTCACACTGGTGACTTATCAGGGGCAGGCCGAGCTGTTTTCTGGAAGTGAAGTTGTTGGCTGCGGTGGCTCTCCACACTAAATAGCGAGGCTAACCAGTGTTTGCTTTGTGGAAATCCCTTTGGCGTTTGCAGAGTGAAACGGGATGGATGGCTCACACAAGCCAGTTGCCCTCCTCTCTCGGTGGCGTGCTGCACGGATGTGTAGTAGCTGGGCTGGAGGGGCAAAATATATATTACACTAAAGAACTGAAAAAAATTGGATTATGGAAGCAACACATTAAAGAGAAGTGACCAAGTTTCTAGTCGTGCAACTGAAAAAGATAGATTCCAGTCAGAGTTTGAGTTTCTCATTTTAAGATGTTAGTACATTAGGAAGACATGATTTTAGAAATACCAGTGATTCCCCAATGGAGCACTTTTTGTGTTTTAAAAAAAATAAGTATCCGCATAGAATTGCAAGTTGTGATGTATCATGCCATTATTTTGAAAATATATGAAGTAAAAAAGCTACCTGTTGCACTGGCTGCACATTAGACACATGCACATCCAAGTATCATAAATTCTAACACCTTAAAACCAAATCTTGTGACCCATGGTGCATGGAACTAACTAGTGAGTTTGGTAAAAGTAAAGATAAAGCTTAGATAAAAATTTAATATGTAATTTTTAAACAGTTTCTAAACCATTTTATTTTAATTAGCCAAACAAAGGAGTCACCCAGTTGAAATAATAAGCTTAAAATAAGCTGAGACACTTTGATAAAAGTCAATAGACAGATGTTTTAAACAGTCAGTATCTGTCATGCCAAGCACAGTAGCAGTATCAGTGCAAACTCGACAAACTCGGCCCTAAAAAGGTGATCATTACAACATCCACTTTAATTTAGTGTTACTCAACACCCACCTTAACATCATTTTAAGTGCACACATTGTTTGCGTTTATGGGGTGAGCTCATGTGATCAGGATGTGAGGAGACGTCAGACTAAAAAGTTTGGGAACCTGCTAGTCGAGAGGTTGTTTTCTCTCTCTGATCCAGGAGGGACGGGGGTTCACCCCTATCAGGATTCGACCCGACAATCCGCAGACCTAAAGTGAAAGCTCTGCTAGAGTCGGGGGCCCAGACCTCGTATCATCTGGTTTCTATTCTCTCTGCCCTGTCCAATGAAATCTGACCTGCTTTAGAGGAGAATTGAATTATGGGCCCATCAATAAATACCATATTTCCCCCTTTGAAGTTTCATATGTGATGCAAAGTGGTAGATGTCATGTGTTAAAGTTATTACCCAATTCCTTAGCGCTAATCTACTGTGCTTGATGTTCCTGACTTTTGAAGACTGTTGTGGCTTTATCTATTCTGACAGCAGCCAGACTGGACATTTTTTTCACTTTGCCAAAGTGTTCGAATTATTTTCAATCTCCCTTCGACTTTTGTATCCCCCATAGGGGCAGGATAGCCTCGCGGGGGAAGAGGGAGAGGAGGGTGCCATGCAGGGGGAAAGATTGACTTTGAATGTTTCGTGACAATGGTGGATAATTTTACCAGCTGGTGAATAGTCTGCTCTTGAGTCATTTGGAGGTGCCTATAAAGCCTGTGTGTAATCTTCCTGCCTCCCACTCTTTAATTGTGCCTCTCACGGAACAAGTTGCTTTTGTTAAAGGAAGACATTGCCTAAGGACCTTCTGATCCAACCAAGCAACGAAGACAAGACATGAGAATAAGACGCGGATTTATTGTTTGCAGCATTTCAGGTTTTGCTGTCTCTATTTGAAATTTGATGAATGTAAAGACAGGGAATGATGGTAAGACAGAAACTAATGAGTAAAGGTTTATACTAGATTTGCATCCAGAATTGGACACATAGATCCAAACTATCCCCAAAATCTAGGTTAGTTTGGACCCATATTCCAAATTGTCCCAAAAGTCTTGATTAGTTTGGAAAGAACTACTAAAGGTGTTTATATCTGTTCTGACTGGCCATACTTGAAGGCAGGCTGCAAAGCTTGCTGTGGTAGTGAGGGTATGCTTGAATAAATGGCACAAATGCAGATTTTGCACATTTGTTATGATGCGTTTTTGGTGTTGCGCTTGCTTGTACACAACAGAAGTGATGTAAAAAGTTCTGTAAAGTCCAAATCTTGCATGTTTTCTTAGCTCCATGCACCAGTGGCACCAAATTTTCTTCTCGAAACAGAGAATAACAACCCGCCATATCTATGAATGTTAAAAGCAAAAGCCAACAGAAGTTGCGTAAAAAGGAACCAGTATCTACAGTGTCTTTCACAGCCCTATAAGAGCCATAACAAGTGTCAGCGCAGGAGAGTGACCCGGCAATGAAGATCTCAAGTTAAAAAAACTGCCCCCTCTGACAGGTCAGTGAGCTGTGGGGTTATTCCTGTAGAAACAGCTGCCTGGGATAATGAGTAACAGCACTCTTGCCCTTCTGAATGAGTGAAAAATAACAGCCATTAAGACGTGAGCCGAGGAGGAGGAAGGGAGGGGAGGATGATTACGCTGTCATCTCAGTGTGAAGTAAAGTAAAAATTAATCCAACATCTGTAATTACAGCTGTGAAAAAACGGTGGCAGGACCAACAAAAACTGGGAAAATACTGGTGTGAACAGCGTTTCAGAGCAGCATACGCAGAGGGAGTGAAAAGTTTATTTTGCAAGTCCTAAATATATTTGCTGTGGGATTCTATTCTTGGTATATCTATTAGAGAGCTAATGCATGCACCTTTTATGAAGAATAACACCCTTCTTTCAGGATCGACTTTATGCCACAGAGCATCTGTTGACACAGTCATTGTGTCATTTCAGCAGTGCGTAGGAGAAGGTGTGAAGATGTTGTCAGTGATATTCATTACAAGGCGGCGCATCAGCCCATCAAAGCTTTCCTTTGTGGAGGGGATCAAGCCAGAGGCAGGTTAGGGCTTTCTACAGAGACGCCTGTGGTTTTCTCTTCCTCCTGGTTTCCTCTTTTCTTCTACTGGTGAGCATCTCATCAGGAGGGCAGCCCAGTCCAACCTCTGCTCAAATTAACTTTTTCTTTGCACTGCAGCTAAGTGGAGTTTTCTCAATTCAGACTCGCATTTCCAAACAGGACTTTGTTTAATATAATGCACCATATTTTCCATAAAGAAATACAACAGGAAATGGAGGCAGAGATCCAGAGGGAGATATCTTACAGTGCAACTCAGAAGGTCTTTGCCACTGAGTGATTAAGGGCCTGCAGGGTCTTTCCTGTCCAGCGCAGGTTGTGACCCTGCAGGACGGAGCAGCTGCTGCAGAATGAGCTGTCTGTTGAGAGATACTGCTGAGGCATCAGAGCCGCCGGAGACCAGAAGAAACGGCCTCAAGACCTTTGACTGGCTCAGATCAATCAGCCAGATCCACCTCAGCTTCAAGGGTCGTCTCCACTGAGATCAGGCCGTCTCGACCAGCAAAGGTCGCAGTTTGAATTTGAGTTTTCACTCGCTAAAATGACTGCTTTGTCTTTCATACACAGAGGAATTAGTTGGAAAAGTCAAACCTCACTAAGGAACAGTAAAATGACTGTTTACTGATTACTTTGTTGTACTAGTTTTGATTTAAATGCCAGCTGCTTGGTCATGTTTTTAAATCCACCTAACATTTTAGCAAAAAAAGTGTTCAGTGATATTTCTTCTTTATGAAATCTTCATCACAGTTCATCAGTGAAAGTCATTAGCAAAATTCTGAATCTTATGTGCAACAATAGGGAGCTAGAAAAGCTAAATAATTGCTACCTGGCTAGTTTTTGGCTGAAATTAAAATGTACTTCTAATATTTTTCCCTGGCTGCTGTGCGTAAATAACTAACTAAAAGAATAAATCCACTTTGATGAGCTGATCTTCTTAATTCAATTAGTTTCTCCAACAAACCAAAGCTGCTAAATCAAATCTCCAATGTTGAAACTGAGCAGCTTAGCAGAACAACAGTGACTGATCCAGCTTTTAACTCCAGTTAAATAACAGCAGTTTGATACCAGGTAGGTACAAGTCACTCATTTATAAAATCATTTTCATAGTGATTTTAATGTGAATGTTAACAACCACCAGAGAGACAGACACTTAGCAAACCAGAAACACAGTTTATACCTATAATTAACATTTATTTTTGTTAAAAAAAATGTGGTTAAGGAAAGTGAAAGAACAGATTTTATTGTGTGGGTTTGTATGTAATTAACCTAAAAAGATATCAAGTGAAGACATTGCACTATTTTTTCTCACCTCTGCTCTGGGCCTTTATGTCAAAGACTGATGAAGACTTTAATGAAACTGAAGGGCTATCACACAGACTCAGGATATCATGCTGTTTTTTTCTTTTCTTGGTTAAGCAGACATAAAATGACTATTCCTTAAAGTTGGGTGAAGTTTCTCTTGGATTCTATCCCTAAATGTCCAGGGCAGAAAACCAAGGTAAAAAAAATAAATGACGAGAATTAGCCTGAGTTCTGTTTTGGCCTCGTTTCGGGAACGTCACTCCCGCCCTCCATTCCTTCCAGCTCTATAATGGGCCCTTTACCCTCCTTCGGGGCCTGAGCGCCAAGCAGCAGGCTTCAACTTGTACAGGGGTCCCGGGACTGTGGTTGAAAAAAAACGATTCTCTTAAAGTTGTAAAGTTTCAAACTCTCCACCCTTTGTGTCATTCGTTCAGTGAGCTCAGATTCTTTAAGTCTTGATAATATTATAGGTGTGGTGCAAGTTATGTCAAGGCAAACAGGTCGTAGCAATAAAACACTCCTCTGTTATAGTTGTAATAACACAGAAATGTGAGCTTGATCAACATACAGCTCGGTCAAAGATCCCTGCAAGCCCTGTAGAGCACAGAAGCAAGAGAAAGTATATGTAGGCGTTCATTTAACTTTTAAGATGCTCCTCCCTCCATCCATCTCTATCTTCCTCCCTGTCCGCCCAGATAGTTTCCTTCTGTACTTTGCAGGGAAAGCATCGAATGCCATGGACAGATTTGTCTTGCCTGAAAGACTGCTGACACCTGTCTGGCGCTCATTTTAAACTTTTACTGGCCCATTTCTGCAGGGCACACACATGCTGAGAGGCCCAGACGTCCACAGTGTACTTTCTCTAAACCCCATCATGTACGTTTTGCTTTGCTCTTGCATTGTCACGATGCACACTTTATGCATTACAGTAATTAAGCATCATCATGTATCTTATTTTCACACATTTTAATAAATTACCCTGATTTGTCTAATGGGAACCTGCAACTTTCACCGTTTCATGCCAAAACGCTGGCTAATGATGCATTTTCACATTTTTTATAATTACTCTGATTAATGCAAAAGGAGACGAGGCACTTTACAGTTTGCAAATTTATGCCCTGTATCTCCTTGGAGACCTCAGAGGAAAAATTACTGCTAAAAGCAAAGTTATATATTAGAGACGCAACTGGGAGTCCCATTGTTTGCCAGAAGCATCAGAATTAACACAGTTACTGTTATTTATCCTTATTTACACTCACAGTGCATATAAAGTGATAAAAAATCAGAGTAATGTCAGCGGTAATCCAGGACAGTAAAACGCCACAACAAAGATGCATTCATGCACCAAAGCGGCACGTACGTACAGGCGTCAGGAGGTTTAAAGAGGATAAAATGCAGGAACAAAGCTGGAAAAATCGAATCTATAAATACCACGACATGACTTGACAAGCGAGACATGAGGGCAGGAGGCTGTTTCGCCAAAGGATATCGGAAACATGCATTCCAAAGTGTGGCAATTAGGTTTTGTCTCCTTACTAATTTACTTTTGTGTTCAAACTCGACACTTACAAGGTTACACCGGTGACACATAAAGTCGGCTTTGCCTTTCGGTTAGAGCCATAAAAGTGTTGTGTTGAAATGTTGCATCACTTGTCTTGACAAATCCACGTGTTGCTGTGTGAACAAGCTGCAGTGTAGGTTGGTGACTTCAACTCAAATAAAATATAAATTAAGGGTTTTGTGTGAGTATGTGGATCCCTGCGGCTGCCTAATACTCCCTTCAATTCTTTTTTTTTTTGTAATCTAATCAAAGTTCCCAGCTCACCAGGGCTCAGGAGGGAGACGAGGGGAGGGGGTCCCTTGTGTTAGACAGCTTACTGCAATTAAAATTTATTTAAGGCTTACAAGGAATCCTTCACTCTTGAATAAATCAGAGTGAATTCCTCTGACTCTGACGAGGTTTTCCCTCCATGTAATTATCCTCTGCTCAACAGGCACTGAGAGAGCAGCTCTCCTCTAACCCCCCGCTGTACCTCCAAGCTTTACACTTGTAATTAAATCATAAAATAACAACAACTGCAAATTCGGAGTTTTCAAAACGGGCACTGTAAGACTGTGATTTGAGGAAGTGGGCGCACGCCAGATGACTTCACCGATGTCGGTTTTTTTAAACCATACATCATGCTTTTATTGCAGAGGCATTGAGGCCTTTGACTTCTGAGGCCTAACAGCGAAGCACAGAGCAGCACTGGCATCCTGAGGAGTGTCGCTGTGTAATGTGACACACTTCAGGAGATTACAAGTTTCAACAGGTTGCTGAATACAGAGGGATTCTCCCAGCAGAGCTACAGAGTGCAGCTCGCGTCCCACTGACTCAGGCTTTGACTTTTTCTTTTTAATGTTGCAAAACTGCTGAGCTCCACAAAACAGTTTTATCCTCGTCTGGCACAGTCTTGTCTGTTGCTGGCCATTGTGGCTGCTCTGTTGTTCTAAACTGTGGTTTTAATTTCACAAATGGCACTGGCCCGGAGACCAAGAGCAGTGAGAATAGATATCTATGAATATAAAACTCAGCCTCACTCTGATGTGCTGAGAATAAGTTGAAGGCTGAAATGCGTGACAAATGCTGCTCGGCTTCTTGTCATAGCTGTGTTTTTAGTTTGGAGCTTGGATCAGATTTGGTAATTATTTATTATGATTGACTTTTATTGAGCTGTTGTTTTTTAGCTTCGCAGCATGTTGTGTTCAGTATTTCTTTTTTACCCAGAGTCATTTCTATGAGTCATATAAGCTGATCTGATGCTGTGTCTCTTCTTGTCCTCGTGATATGTTTCTACCATTTCCCTCTGATTACTTTGCCCTTGTGACCAAGTGTTGAATTAAATGCCTAATTTAACATGGGCCTTTTGTTGGCCACCTCTTTGTTAAGAAGTTCTTTCTAATCGTGCAGCGGGGGCCGCGGTGTTGGTGACGGCCAGGGGCCACTCAGTCCGCTCCTATTATGCTTCAGTGACAGCGTGTCCTTGGGCAAGGCAGCAGAGCTGTCAGGTCTCTCTGTTACACTTCTCTGCAGGCAGGACATGGCCAGCCCACAGCACAGCCAGGGGTCCTAAAGACCCAGGGCTGCGCTGCTCATCTCCAAGGATGCCTACCTTGGTTGTTTAGCAACCGACTCTGGCTGACAGCGTTTGTTCATTTGTGTTTGGCTGCTGTGTGACGGAGCAGTGGATGTGGGGGTTACAGCGAAACTAACCAAACAACACGATGGGCGCTTTTGTTGCCTCACGAAAGAGGAGGAGCTATCAGGAGATCCCACTATGTGTCCTTTAGTGCCTCCAAGTCATGGGAAGAGTGAGCGCTCACACACAACACACACATACACAAACACATCGCACAATACTTTACTAGTGTCACAAAAACCTTTTCTCTTTTATTACACATTTAACTGTTAAGTCTGAGTAAAACTCTATTTTAATTGTAATGTAATAGAAAAATGCTCATTATAATTCCCTAAACCCCGAATGCAGTCTTTAAAATGCTTGTTTTGTACTTTTAACAAATCTGTATAATGTTGCTTTGGCTATGGCAGCAAGTGGTGAGGGACGATGCTGCACAAAAATGCAAAATTAGTGTAAATTTTTATATAAAATTTGTATTCAGCTTTTTAGGCTGGATTTTAAAGTTTCCTCTTGGTTCAGTGAAAAAGTCCTGACGTTTGTTATCATTTGTGTCTAGGAGCCTCTGTTTTCTGAGTGTTGAGCATATTTAAGAAGTCATAAATAGTGTGTTTCTTGTTATTTTGCTTACAACAGTGATCAAGTATTAGTTTTCTGATGTGCCAAGTCAAGGCTGTCTTGCTAAGAAGATCAACAGCATCTGTGGTTTCAGTTAGTGCCTCGAAATTAAGTTTGTTTGCATTAGACATCGAGTTATTGCAGTAGTTTTGACAGTAGCAGTGATGGAAGTCCTTTCTTTATTGGTATACAGTTCATTTAAGGAGGAGGTCAGGGTGGATGGATGAAATAACAAAACATTGCACTTGAAGATGAGAGACTACTGTTTGCTTACCATTTCCAAATAACACTTAGCATAGGTTTTTTTTAAAATTTAATCTCCATCCTAACCACTTTCTGTTACTATAACTATGGCAACAAAGCTCATCCAGCTTTAATAATGTCAAAATATCAACTTATGCTTTTTCATAACTTTGACTACGTTTGGGGAAAACGTATATTTAAACTCAAAAAATACCTTTTTCTAAACATAACCAAAAATCCTCATCACATGTTTACATCACCAGTTCTGGAAAGCACAGATAAATGATGGTGTCCAGCTGATATCGGCATCTGGTCAGAAACACATCATTGGGTCATTTTAGAGGGAATGGATGAACAACTTTATTTTTAAAAAATTTGGGTCACTTGTTTGACAAATCCATTACATGACTTATCATTTCAGATCTCCTTGTTGTCATATTCTAGTCATGACAAACACCAAGCCTAACCTTCCCACATTCTAGAGTCTAGATTCCAATGAGTTCAGGTTTCAAAACCATCCACCAGATACAGTAGCGAAAAGCCACAGACTGCTGGCAACGAGTGACTGAACCGACTTCCTCTTTCTTTCATCTCCCCTCTAATCTTCTGTTTGCACAGCTCTCCGTCTTGTCAGCGCAGTTTGTTTAGGTTTTATGCCCGTCAATACAGCCGTATTCTCCCGACTCAAGGTATCACTCACATCTGAAAAGATCATCGGTGACAGATTTGCAGGCAGAACATTTCCTCCGATGCAATCCGAAGCTTTGTCTGGAAAATGATTAAGGTCATTGGAGTGTTTCATCCTAAATGGCAGCAGAGAAAAAACCCTTGAGAAGTCTGCAAATTCACTTTCTTTTTCAGTACAAGTTGATCCAAGAGAAGTTCAGGATCATGAATGGAGATTACAGCTGAAATGGATTTTTTTATTCACTGTATTTGTAAGTTCACATGCATTTATGTGGTAATCTTTCGTAAAACGGTAGTTAGACAGTAGTTATAGTTGCTTGTAGGTGGATTTTATTGCTGGTTGATGGAGCCAAACAAGCTGTTTTGACATGTTTCAGGCTGCTGGTTCTTGTCACGTATTTACCACAGATATGAGATTTTTATGGACTATCGGGTTCTCCCAATGTGTAGAATCTCTCGTTTTAATATTCTGCTCTGTTAACAGACAGTTTTCATCCTTCAGCTCCTGATCTGCCTACATTAAGTGTTTATTTTGGCCTCTAATGGCATGTAGAAAAATGAACCAAATATGAAAAAAAAAACATGGACAAATGCAACAGATGAGTACTCCATCAGGTACAAGGGCAAAAGAAGGTGCTCCGTCTTCTTCTTCGCTGACTGGACTTGCTCAGCGGAGAGAAAGAGAGTGTTGTTTTCCTTCAGTCTCGGCAGTCAGTGACTCACGCCGGAACGTGTTGCCAACAGACAGAGTTTGACAGTTTAATATTCATGCTGTCAATTCCAGAGACTAACCTTGGTAATTAGGGGAGATGATTCCGGACAGATGTGGACGGAGGGACAAAGGGGCCTTTTGTTTGGGCCTTTTCGCAAAATGCAGTCACCTCTCCCATGTCAACATTAAAAAACTAGACCTACAGTCATTGGCAGCCCTGATAGGTTCGCCGCTCATTGCGCCGGATGAAGTCACATTTCCTCATGGGATGATGTCACTCTTGGGTGGGACGTCATGTCAGACGGCATTAGAGCGAGACGTCCTGTTGACTGCTGTGAAGCGAGCAGCGTCTTGCTAATTTAAACACTGAAAATCACCTAACTGAACCAAATCATTTTAACGTAGCAACTCAATATTTTGCCAACAGTGCAGATGTAAACAGAAGCAGGTGTTCCTTTCAGCTACAGAGGCGGGTCTGTGAGCAGGTGTGATTCTGTCAACGGTTATATTACCTGAGTGCAGACAGGAGACTGAACTACTGTAAATGCACCGCTTTGAGTAAATAGCAGACAACTCTTTGTTTTTATGTTGATTTTGAAGTTCCATTACTTCATATCTAGAGTTGAGTGCTGAGAATTGAGATGGTGGTATTTGCCTGGAATTTTTACCAGAATATATTCCCTCTTGCTTGATGACATACCTGTAGAAACCTGGTATTTCATGTAAATATACACTGACTGGCCACAACATTATGACCACTGACAGGTGAAGTGAATAACATCGATCCTATTGGTACTATGTGGTGTTCTGATGGAAAACCTTGGATTTTAACATCCATGTTGATGAGACTTAGACACCCAAATAAACATTGTCCCACAACAAACACACTCCCTCATGCAAATGGAAATGGAAATCCCAAATGTCACTGGCCTACCCCCACAGGAAAATTCACCCCACCACATGGAAAAAACATCAAACAATCAGGAACATGTTGAGGAACATGACAATGGCCCAACATGTTGATTTGACCTCCAAACTTCCTACACCCCATTGTGATCAAGAATCAACAGGATGCAGTGGAACAAGTCTGATTGACAGAGATCCCACTGCACAAGCCAGAGCACCCAAAGGATCCACTGCCAATGTCCTGGTTCCAGACCCCATAGGACACCCTGAGAGGTCCTCTTGTCCATGCCCAATGGTTCAGAGCATTTTTGAGAACATAAAGGGGACCAACATAGTATTAAGCAGGTGCTTATAATGTTATGTCTGATCAGTGTAACTGTGTCTATCCAGTCTTTTGTATTGCATAACAGACCGAATATAAAGATTTATAGAACATATTATCTCACATTATACATACACACTATTATGTACTAATACAAAGACACATTCTTCAAATCTAAAATCTTAATTCACACTGTGAATGCTGTTATCACAGTTACATAACTGTACTAACTTTTGGCCAGCTGCAGTGTTTTCTCCAGTTTAGTTTATGCTAAAATGTAAACTTATAGTTCAGCTTATTTTAGAGTAAATATGAGCAAACTATATGGCAAAATAAAGTGGTTCGATCAGATATGCAGGACTCCAAACAAAAGTGCACCATTATACAATTAATTATTTATCTACTGTTAAAATCAAACTTAGTGACAGAAAAACAGCCATATTTTACAGAGTGACACTTTATCCCAAATTCCTTGGAGTGATACATTGGAAATCATGGGAAAGCCTGTAGTCATAAAATAAATTAATGTGACTTTACTGTGTTTTAAGGGCAGCTAACAGTCCAAAACCCAATGACAGCCTACTGTCATGTTATGATAAAGAAGCACCATAAATATTCACATTTTAATCGAGACAATATTTGACAATATTTAGTTTTTTTCTTGAATGGAAGCATCAGGCTAAAAAAAAGTCCCTAGGAAACCTTAAAGTCCAAACTACAGCTGCACAAAACCTGAGCAGGTAAGCCTGGGGAGTGTATTAAGTTCTCCAGCTGTAATAAGTGCTAAAGGTTTAGCCATTAAAATGAGTTAGTGAACACCGAAGTTATTGTTTACAGACATATTCCTGCAAGTTAACTGATGACCACTGATGGTTTAAAAAAAACGTATGAATCTTGAATGAGTGTTGAATTTCAGTTTTTCTACTTTTTACCATTTCCACTGGGCTGTGGTCACTGGTCAGCCATGGCTTGGCCTCTCTTCTGTAACCCGGCTTTCCTTCCTAACAGTTCACACACCGCAAACTGCTACTTAGGCACAGTAACACATCATCTCACATAAATACTGAAGTTAAAATTTCAGTAATTAAATGTGATGATTACCTTTGGAACATTTCCACTATATGCATTTATTTAATCAAACAAATAGCACATGGATGCCTTTTAACACACAAAACTACCAGACAATTCTGCACATAATCAGCCAAAACTGCTAGTTCCCTTTTATACTAATTGTAAAAGCAAAGCACATTCTGCAGAACCTGCTCCTGAACATCACTGGTGACCTTATCCAACAACATAAACCACAGAAGAGGCTTATGCTCCTGCAGCATTACAAACACCCTCATCATTTATTTTCTTTTGCCTGCGTCAGCCCACCTGGACAGAGAGTGAGAGTGGAGTACAGGTAGCTGCCATAAACACTCAGGCTTTATCGTCTGGGGCAAACGCAGCCAGGACTCATTTTGTGGCACACTCTAGTTTAATGACAGATGACCTCAAGCCATTTATAGGCTGTAAAGGACACCCTGTAGCAGCTTAAGTGCATCAGAGCCAGAGATTTCAGCCAGAGGTTGAAGTGAGCGGTCAGTAAAGACAGAAGACATGTCAGCATGCCAGAGGAAAAACCCTTCAGGAGTTGGAAAAATGTGGGTTTAAGTGGTGTTGGAGCACGAAGCTGGCGTTATTTTTCCTTTGCCACCAATCCATTGTTGATGATGGTCTTTTCAGGGATTTGTTAATGGTACTAAAAACATTTTTTAAAGTGACACCTAACATGAAACATTAATTTGCATTATTGATTAATCTGACAGTCGTTTTCCTGATTTGTTACTTAGTTTTTTGATCAATATTGTCAGAAAGAGCCAAAGAATTGTCCAGTCTACAGCCCTAGACCTTACGTTTGCAGTGATGTAACAGAAAAAGAGAAAAATCTCACATCAAAAGGGGGAAAAATAGCTTTTTCTTGAAAAATGACCCAATTAATTAGTTACCAAAGTGTTTTTTTCTGTCAGTTAATCAGTTATTTTTCACTCCATGTATATTTAGGCTTTGTTTCTTATATCCAGATTTTTTGAAAACTGGAGAACATTAAAAAAGAACATGCCAGTGTTGCGTACAGACCTTGTTTGCACTGCCTCCAGTAATCAGCTAATGCAGGTTTTAAAATTAGAAATACCTGCCTTCAAATAAATGCTTTCAAAGCTTACGACTCCATAAAACAGAGTAATAATCAATGTTATTACCAGCTGTGCTAAATATATAACCTGAAAATACAGAACTATGTGTTCTCTCGGTGTAGTTTATATGTAAAACTTATAAAATCTAACAGTATGGAGTTGAGAAGGAAACAAGAAACATTCTATTTGCATAGGTTTGTGTTTATTCTAACACTGCTGCACTCCTGGGAAACCTCAACCACACTCATCATGTGACACCAAGCACAACAGAAGTTCAGACATGCTAGAAAACAGGAGGTCTTGGGGGGTCTTACATTCAGTTTCCATATGCATGGTGTAACCCGATGGCACGGGGGGCCCTTCATCCAAGGTAAAGTTTTGTTGTGCTAGACGCAGGGATCCAGGCCTTGTTATTGAGCAATATGCTCCGCTTTGTTGGACGAGGGTCCACCCCCTCATGCTCTGCTTGTGTTTTATCTCCCCTCTCACAAAGAAAGAGGCCCTGCAAACAGCCACCTTCACACCTCTCTTAGCGGCTCCCTGAATGAGCTCGAGCACTTCTCCATTCACATGTGGAAACATACACAAAAATTCAGGGCAGCGGTGAGTGTGCAGCCCTTTCTCTTTCACCGTGAAGAGTGAAAAAATTGCATTTGGGCGATGCAGCGAGATCTTCACATGAAAGAGGGGAAAAAGCGCAGGCTCCTGTTTCGGCGATTGGCCTTGAAATGTTTATAGGTTTTTTCCAAAAGGCCGATTGAGGAGTAAAACGTTCGACAATGGGCCCCGAAAAAAACTCCAGCAGCTTGGAACCTTTATGAAAGTGCCAAATATGAATCACTGCGCTGCAGATGCCAGACGGGCCTTTCCTGTGTTGCTAAGAGAGCCCCTTGGACTGGAGCAGGCTGGGCGGCCAAGGGGGGGGTTAACTGTTTCGAATAGCTGTACAGTGCTTGCACGGTAGATATGACTTGATGCTCCTTTTCCTGCCCTGCAGCATGGGTGGTCCGTGTTTGATTTTATACTGCCACCTATTAGCACCATGAGCTGGTGATTTATGCAGCTGTCAGCTTCAACTTCATCAGCTCCGTCAGCCGCCGGTGAATTGTGGGTATGCTGGCAAAGCCTAACCCCTCCTTGCACCTCCTACTTTGGGGCTAAAGTAAACCACCCCTGAGAGCAGAGAGGAAGAAAAAAAAAACAAAAACAAAAAAATTCTGTTAAAGAGAAAAATAGAATTTAGATAAATAACAACCACTGAGGCCTCCTCTGTGGAGAATTTCCAGCCTAAACATCTGGCCAGCTGCATATAAGGAAGAGACTGTGTTTGGATTAAAGCAAGGTGAGAAAGGAGGAATTCATGGTTCGAACAGCCAACTAACAGTTGAACTACTTGGAAATGAGTCAGAGGAGGATTATTAAGGGCCAGGAAATGGCTGCATTCACGACTGCAACTTTTCTAAAAATACATAAGTGTCTTGCTTCATGCTGGGCTCATTTGCGTGAGAAAAAAATGCATTTAAGGGGAAAATCTGTTGAAAATTAGTCAGCCGGGTAAGCTATTTGCATCGAGTTGTACAGTACAAAGTAATGGAAACTGCGGGTTACAGCTCTTATTCGCTGCTTGATGAAGAAAAAGGTGTTATTCCCTGTGGGCAGAGCCGGGTAATGGCTTTTTTTAAGCTATGGTTGTAACGAGGTTGCTTGATTCATGCCGGACCGGTGCTCCGAGCCAATTTCAACAAACACAGGAATGAAAGGAAGGCGGACTGCACATGTGGGTGATTTACCGTATTCTTTACCATAAGGAGTGCTCTAGCAATGACAAAAAAACACACACACACGCTTTTGGCTGCTACTGTGATGCGGAGCGTGGATTAAAATTCTGATTTGTGGAAAAGGCATTGAGGCTTTTTTTTAAGTGTCAGGGGCTAATTGCTTTTACTGCACTTGCAACTCAAGAATGTCAGACTTTATTAAGCACCTGTTAAAATAATACTTGTCGCGGGGAGTTTGTGGGGAAACGTCCCGTTGGATGGATCTGAAAGGAAATAAGACGTAGTGGTCTAGATCAGCGATTCCCAAAATGGGGTACTTCTGCTAGAATGTGTGGAAAAACTGTGCAGCAGCCCGATGAAATTAATCCAAAGTAAGCTAACAGATTTGTATGATCTTTGCTAAATGTTTTATCACAACAGCCAGTCGCTTCCAGCTGCAGTAGGCCAACACGTTCCACCCATGTGAGTCAGCTCTAACCCCTTTAGGCCATGAAGTTAGGGTTGCATGAGAGGCCAAATGTGCAGCTAAAGTTATGGATGAACAGCTGAAATTATTAACTGAAAGCAAAAGTAATGGATGAATAGTTGAAAAAGCTATTAGTGATGAGTAAACAATAAGTAGGCTTCTAACAAATGCTGCCACAAATCTTAAAATTGCCTTTTTGCAGTACTACCTAACCCTGAACCCGCTGCTCAGTTTGCCTTGACATGCAGCTGTCTTGTGTTTGCAGATCCTAAGACCTACATCACAGATCATCGCAGTGAATTGTTGCTGTTGGCTACATGCAGGGTGTAACTGGTGGTGAAGGCCTCTCCTTGGTGTAAAGTGGTTTACTTAATTTATGCTGGGTCAGAAACAGAGGTCATACTTTGGAGATGAGGAAGAAAGAAAAAAAACACGCCTGCTATAAGGTCACACGCTAACGTTCCAGCTGCCAGAAAGTGTGATCAAACAGTTCCCAATTAGAACCATATAATTTGGTAACATTATGATATTAAAGCTGGGAGCTCGGTTTTCCCAAGCAAAACTAACTTCACGAGCGGCTGACCATAATTTCAGGTTCCGTTGCATTTATGCAGAGGGGTAATGGTGCAGGAGGAGATTGTGTGCATATGTGT
Source organism: Dascyllus trimaculatus (assembly GCA_024666655.1). Classification (NCBI taxonomy): domain Eukaryota; kingdom Metazoa; phylum Chordata; class Actinopteri; family Pomacentridae; genus Dascyllus; species Dascyllus trimaculatus. Next base: position 25,580,110 of record CM045449.1, on the reverse strand, counting down.
GTGTGTGTGTGTGTGTGTGTGTGTGTGTGTGTGTGTGGCAGGGGTGATAGGAGTTGCTCCAGAGACAGAGAAGTATTCTGGAAAAGAAAAATGGTTGGTAAGCGTTCAAATATGCGTCTGTTTGGCCCAGAAGCAGCACGACTGGAGGATGAAAGGGCGGAGAGTAGGTAGGAACATGACTGTGTCACAGGGGAGGCTTTCTTGGCTTTTCACTGTCACTGTCGGGAAATTTTTTTTTTTAAAAAGCAGAGGGAAGAAAAAACCTTTTGCATTCATCATACAGACTGAGTATACAACAGCAGTGACTGCTGTCAGTTGTCATGGAGACAAAGGGAAATAAACAAAAAACAAGGACAACAACTTGTTACGGTGGAGGAAATGAAAAAGGCAGATGGGATGAGAAATCTGAGCATACATGATGCGGTTTAAGACAACAGTTGACATTTTGGGGGAAAATATTTAGTTTTTTGCTCTTTGATGAGGAAATTGATTCCCTATTTGTATTTGTCTGGTAAATACCATATTAGAGCATGAAGCTGTTTAGCTTAGCTTAGCATTAGGACTATAAACAGATGGCCTGGCTCCATCCAAAGGCAGCAAAATCTGCCTTGCAGCTTACTAATATTGTGTCCCTTAAAAAAACTATATGAAAACCATATTAAAGTGTCTAAATTTGTCATGTTTGTTTTTTAGGGTGGTTACATGCCCGACTCTTGTTTCTGACTGTGAGTAGTTGCCAGGCAACCAGCAAAGACGTATGAAGTTAGAATGAAAAAGTCCCCTTGAAATGGTGAGTCGATGTATTTAGACTTTAATTTAAAGAAAACAAGATATAACTCATTAACTGGGGAACTTTCGAGGTTCTGGTTGACAGGTTTTGTCCCCTTCACACAGAACCTTCCTCGCCTTTATTCTAAGAAAAGCTAAAAGACTTCTGCTTCAACCATACAAATGTGAAAGTGGTATAATCTTTTAACTATTGACAAAATATCAAAGTATTTCCTTAAAACAAAACTGTCATCATCATAGAGGTAGTTTATCTTCCCTGTCATGTTTTGATGTTTTGGGAAGCAGCTTGTAGCTTTGAAGAGCATTATTAATAATTAACTAACATCACTGCAGAAAACAAATAGCATGACGCATCTAAAGACTGGAATGAAAACAAGAAAATACCAGATTTCACTGTCTTAACAAGACGTTTTTCATATCACCACTTGTCCCAGCATCATCATCTGCACAGTGCGACCTCTCAACACGTGAATCGACATCTTAAAAATGCATGCGTGGCACGAGAAAAAGGAGAGTTTGCTCAGTTCAGCGAGGCGTTGTGACCCTTTGTGGCCCGGGTCACCAGCGAAGCATAGGAGGGGAAGGATCCAACGGAACAAGAGGGAGCGAGGATCCACAGCCGAGCGGGAGAGAGGCAGCAGTCGAGGCCAAATCCCCCGAGATTTCTGGCTGTCTCGCTCTGTCTGTTGACACTCTCCTACTCCATTGACTTTTTCATTAACCCCTTATCAAAATGTTTTTCTCTCCCACACTCCACTGACATTAGCTACATTCCCCCCTCTTCCCTCTCCCCCACCTCCCCCCCCCCACAACATCTTGGTTCAGCTCTTCCCCCTTGTGGACGCATTAGATATGCCTTTACACCAACACAGACATTTGTTTTTGCCATCTGATTTGTGTGTTCTATTTTCTTACACAGGAAAAACAAAAGATGGAAATATTGTGTAATAAGTAAGTAAGGAGCATGAGGGTTAAGTCAGTGTTTGCATAGAACAATGAGGCCACATGTTAATAGTTTTTTTTTCAAAGAAATACTTTCACATTTACACTTACATTCAAGAGTCTTTTTAAATACTGCGACCCCATGTCTCTGTAAGTGTAAAATATGGACCCATACAAGAATCCGAACCTGTGAACATATTTTATTTGGTGCTGAAAAGTTCAACTTGGCCAAAATAACTGATGGCTTCTCACATATTATAATTACTCGCAACTTGTGGAGCGCGCCAAAATCAATGTTTTCATTGGCGCGCACTCAGAGTTTTTGCGCCTGCTGCCTCTTTCTGCAGCCATAAGACCATGTTTCACTCTAACTTTGACCTCAGTGCCTTTTCCTCCACTCCTGTTTGTATTAACGGGAGACGTTTGCGTGATTTAAACAAGTAATTTCTAAATAAACCCCCCCAAATGGTTACTGCCTACTGCGAGAAGAAGAGCGGCAGGGTCCAAATCTTAAATCTGTCAAGTACGTCATAAATACTAAGGCTGAGTGAGCAAAGAGTGACAGAATAAATGCGACAGTTAAAAGCATTTTAGTTTATTTTACCAAGTTTGTGGTCCGTCTCTCTCCACAGAAACTCCTTTGGCATTAGTCTGAGCTGGGCCACTTCTGCCAGCTGTTAAACTACTGAAACATATGGCTCATCATTTGTCTGTTCAGCTCTGTAAGTAAAACACACACATATAGCACCCACTAGTGGTTGGAAAAATAATGTGAGATGAGTGTAAGATACAGATTGGGATTAAAAGTGCATAACTGGAGCACAGGTGGTAGGAACATGCATGCATTTGTGTGATCTCTGCATGTTTTATTCGACTAAAAACATCTTTCTTACATTTAAACTTACTTAAGTATGAAGCTGAGTGTTCAAAGGAAACTTTTCTTGCTCGTACTTCGGTGTGATGCTCCAGACAGCCTGAGTAAATGCCCTCCGAGTTCAGCGAGCGTGTAATAATGAGGAGCATCAGGTGTTTACCCGACAGCACATCACTGGTTTCCGTCCAAGCTGATGATGCACTAGAGGAGGAAGGCGATAAGGATCCACTTCTACCGCAACTCATCTCTCCAATTCCGCTCCTCCCTTGTGGAAAATTAGATGTTTCCATTCCCAAACTATCAACTTTTGACCTATATATGCAGAATCTTGAACTTGTAAACCGAGTTCTGACTTTAAAATAATTACATTTGACAAGTGCAGCAGACTGTCAGAAACTCTTGTAGTCGATTTAAATGACACTATCAGCTGCAAGATTATTACCAGAATCCTTCTGTATTGCTATAATAATTGAATGGGCATTTTAATGTGTATGTTTGCTTATTTTCAAAATTACAGTTGGATAGACAGTTAATTCCAGCAGCATAATTAAGAAAACAGCTGTGGAAAAATGTGGTCCTCGAAAGGCAATCATGTATTTTAAAAAAACTAGCACACCCATAAAGAATAGACTGTTTAATTATCAAAGTTACAACTCATGTACAATTCCCTGAAGCGATAATGAGCAACTGATACAAACTGTTAAGACAGTGGTACAAACCCTCTGTTTAGATCAGTTCATTACATATGGAAAAGGCTTCACGAAAGGTCAATGGTACAGTTTTGTTTCTGGGTTGCACTGTAAAGCTCTTCAACAAACCTAATCACATTACAGTCTTACTAGCTGGATTTCATCATAAGCAAGAAGGGAAATGGACAATTAAAGTTCGTCTCATGGCGTACAGCAGCTGCGTGATTTGATAACAGTGATACAAACAGGTAATGGAAGACACCAGGAAAAAAAAAAGACAATCATAGCAGAAGAATGTGATTTCTTTGATAAGGACAGAGGCAACGTTTGAAGGCAGTTGTATTCCCCCCATTAAAAAAATGAATTTTGACCATGTAGCCCTGTTAAAGGAATAATTTGGTTTCTCTGTAGTGAGGTCAAATGAGGTGCTGATGTGTGTTACCTACAGTAGAAGTGTGTACCACTGTGAATGAGGTCAGTAGCTTTGGCTGTTTTACACATACAGCCTTATTTTCTGGGAGTTCTTTTACTGGGAATTAGTTTTAATACACAAAGCATTATTCTATATCTTGTGTTTAATCGTGTTTTGTCTTAAGTTTATGGAGAGGGCAATAAGGTTATTTAAATCATGATTTATCTCCTCAGTCTTATTTGGTAAACGGACATTCCATAGCTTTATCCAACACAGTTCTAATTTATGCTTTCACATTGGTTTATTTGATTCCATATTAACACTGATTTCGCCAACATATGTAACTTCTATCTTTGAATATGGTAATTGCACAACCTTATGTTTAATTCTGAGTATTTGCAGAAACAAAATCAATCTTCAAATTTGTCATTTTGCACCAACATGAAAAAAAGCAGCAGAATAGTTACCTGACAAAAACTGTATTGTGGCGACATTTTCTCAACCGTAGAACCTCCCTGTCCTTACGCACCTATGCCGTGCACTGTGTTACACCTGAAATATAGTGCATGAGTCTGATGCACAGGAATACAGAAGCTGTGCTATTGAAAAGGACTGTCTGATGGCAAGGTAAAGCAGTGAAGTTATACCATAAACATAGCATTTTTAGGTGAACAATATACCTTTCGCTGCTGACCCCATGCACAGCACTTTAATGTTTAGCCTCCCTGCAAGCAGTCCTCCCTGCCTCTTCAAACTCGAGGGTGCAAGCTGTGATCTACTGTAAAGTAACGCACCGACTATGAATAAGGACCTCATACAACCCCACTTCAAAGAAACAAAACTATCCTTTAAAAGAACTGAGGTACTGTTGAGAAGCTGTTTGAGAGAGCTCAGAATTCCTCCTCGGCGTTCCGACTCCTGGAGGTCTTGAGCTGTTTGAGACGCTCGATGCACTCCTCCACACTGCGCTCACCGTGGACTTTGTTGTCCCGGGTGCGAACGTTCACGGTGTTGCTCGTCTTCTCCTTCTCTCCCACGACTTTTTCCATACAGGGTAACATGCAAAGACGAAAACAAACAAACAAAATCAATATCTAGATGGACAGTGAGCAAGCCATTAGGAGAGAAAACTACAGTCAGGAGTGAAGTAAGCTCGTGTTGCCACTGACCCAGGATGAAGTTGTACTGCGCCAACTGTGCATTTCTGATCTTTTTGTTCAGAGTGCAGCCAGGGTCCAGATCCACGTCAGTCATGAAGCCGCTGTTGTGGAACTCCTGCTTGACCTGCCACATTAACCAGAGAGACAACCGACAGTTAAGTCCATGCCAGCATAGTTTGGAAATTAATTAATCTGCTTCTACACATTCTGTTTTTGCAAATTGGAATCACATTTTGGACAAGTTTTCAGTTTGGATGGAATGAGGATTACATTTCTGCACCCATTAGCATCACAGTTTGTGGAATTAGCTGTGGACCCGAAATCTTCTCCAGTCACAAGAATATTATTACTGCAAGTTTTCACAGAAAGCCAATTCATAAAGCAATGTGTTGAACAAAAAAATTAGCAAGTCAAAGTGTCTCAAACACATTTTAAAAGGAAAACTGAGGGTATTTTTGTATATCTGGCCATCTGTTCTACCAGTTGTTGTAACACAATACTCAATGAAAGTAGGTCCACAGAGACAAACACAACCATCAGACATTTTATAAACAAGCCAACAAGTTGATGAAATGTGTTTGGAAAAGAAAACTGAGGCAAATGGTAAAATTATAACCCAAACAGTCTGTTCTAAAAATCTATCAGTGTTTATCAGCCGACCTGCTTCACTGGCTGTAGTTGTGCGTTTAGTTTTTCCATTCACTGATTTTAAATTTCTCCAAATATAGTATCTTATGGCTAAACTGAGAGCTTAATTATAGTTTGTATGGTTGTCTGACTGCTCATATCTTTTGCAATTTTACTATATTCTGAGATGTGCTACAGTAGAGGGCAGCTACACTTGTTTTTGGTTGTTGAAAACATTTCACTCTCCATCTAAGAGGCTTCCTCAATTCAAACTGAATGGTGGGGAGTTCCTGGTAGTTATCAGTCCCAAGGTACATGGCTCAAGGTGTGACTAGTAAAAAAACTGCCTGAGGAGGGATGTCAGGACCGCATTATGTGGCTGATAGCTGGTGCCACCTCCTGTGTGCAGAGATGGCTGTTCCAGTTTAACATTGATGGCTTACTTCTTATTCAAACCATTTCTTCTCTTCCTAAAATTACACATAGTACATTGCTGTCCTCAAGACCGTCTCCTGTCCTTCAGAGTGTACAGACCTATATGTAGTGGAGACTAAAGAACCTCTCCACAAGCACATGGTACGACACAGGGGGGACAGCTACTCAGGATAGGATTCAGCAGTCCACCAAAGCAATGTACAACTATGGACAGAAAAGGGGAAGCGGCATGTGGCACCAGCTATCAACCACTTACAATGAAGTCAGGAGTCTTGGGTCAGTGGCAAGTCTTAAGTCATGTGAGTGGGGATGACAATAGTACCAGGAACTTAGAACTGAGGAAGCTTCTTGGATGACATAAATGCCTTCAAGAACCAAAAAGAAGTCCAGTTGTCGTCTACAGAAGCAATTAGGATTACCACGACCTGGATGTCTGAGGATTTACACACACATTCTGAGGCCTAAGCAACTGTTTTGGTTAGTATTACTTATAGAACCAATGGCCTGAGCTCGTAATAGGAAAACAAAGTTGTACTAATCTCTAGTTTTCCTTTAAGATGCATTAAAAGGATAGCTTAGATGCAATAAAGGGATAGGGGTTGTGTTGGGTACTTATCCATAGTTGCTGTATTAACTACATTCAGCATATAACTAGCTTGGGGCAGACAGAAGTAACGGCCTCCTACTTGAGCAATGTACTGCTGCGTATGTGGTCAGCATCAAAGCATATTTTAATAATCTAAAATAGGCTCAGCTGAAAAAAACAAATCAGTCAGTTTAAGTTTATGTATTTATAGGTGGCTAAATATGTTTTGCTGCTGACCCTGTTTATAGCAATATGTTGCTTAGCTTCCATGTCTGCCTCTCCAAACTGGGTGCATGCTGACTTTGATCTACTGTAGGTAATACAGTGACAATGGATAAGTACCTTTATGGTTGCATGAATATGGCCACAATTACAATTAGCATTATTCATCATAATAATTCATCTTTTTACACTTTTACATTTAAATAAACAGATCAGTGCTTTCACTTTTATGTTGTGTTGCATTCTTGCTAATGTAGAAATCTTTGCGTTAAACATGATTTAAAATAGGGTTCTTCTTCAGCGCCTCACCTAGAGGCTAAATATAAATAAAACGGTACCCAAAAAGGCCCACTTGCTGAACATCTGCTTATTGATATTCACTACAATTAAGCAATATTTTCTATGCTTAACATGCAGCTGTGCACAGAGAAGTCTCTCGTCTCTCCACTCAGACAGGTGTCTGACCAAAAATTACTTTGAAAAGAGTGAAATAAGAAGCTCTAATGTAAGATTTACTCAAGCTAAAACTAAGTGGTTCTGACTTTATGGGCTTTTCTGTTTTCCAAGCAGTTTTTATTGAGCAGAGCGTGTATTTTAAATGTCCAAGCTGCAGTCGATCATCTTCATTTAAATGTGCAGAGCCAAAATCTTGATTCTGATTAATATTCGATAAATTGTGAAGCCCCAAGAACCCCATCCAACCACACTTCAAAGAAACTAAACTATTCCTTCAGCAGTGTAGATCAAGATCCATATTTTAAAGGCAGGATGATACAGTTATGACGATTTTTTTTCATAAAATAGCACAGTAAGACTACAGTTACAGATACTGTGATACTAAAACAGCCTGTGACAATGTACATCAGTGATAAAAACACAAACTGCCCAAGTAAAACCTCTTCAAAGTCTGCAAGTGTTGAAATAAAGTGCTTGACAGCTTTATGGTACTCGTTGTACTAGCCCTGTGATGTGAATATGTACTTAAACGGCTGAGGTCAGTGCCGCTTACTTTCTCGGCGTACTCCTCACAGGTTGGTCCCACGGGTACAACCATCACTTGTCGAGGAGAGAGCCACAGCGGCCTGAACAGAACAGAACAAATTTGCATTTAGCTGATTAGTAGAAAAAGCAGGCCACACGCAATCTGTTAGAAACCTGTGCAAATATTTACACCCCCGCAGAGCTGAGATGCTTCTATTTCCATCCCATAAATGTGGAAATTATTATCAACACTCTGAAACAACTGTGGCAGAACAAAAATGTCAAAGTCTAGAGTCACGTCTTACTCGACAAATCAACCATTTAAAACGGATCGTTTACAAACCATTTGCCTCCATAGTTTTCAGTCAGAATAGCGATCATCCTCTCCACTGATCCCAGGATGGCTCTGTGGATGATCACGGGTCTCTTCTTATCATCACCATCGTGGCTAAAAAAAAAAAATATTTGAAGGACAAAAAAAATGAATTAAAAAAATGTGAAACACACAGTTATAATATAATTTTTATGTTATAACTGTGCACAGTTAAAGCTGTGCAAGTGCTGCTATTTTATTACTGTTGCTCAGTGTTTTGCTTTACAAGGTTTACTTTAAAAAAAAAACAATAATCTAGTGGTTCTTTTCTTTTGCTGGTCTTACACATACAGCATTATTCTTTATCTTGTGTTTAATTGTGTTTTGTCTTGAAGTTTATGTAGACAGCAAAATGTTATTTAAATCATGAATTATCTGATCAGCCCTCTTTGGACATTACATAGCTTTATCCAAGACAGTCCCAATTTCTGCTTTGACATTGGTTTATTTGATTCCATATGTAACCTATATCTTTGAATATGTTAATTGCACAACCCTATGTTTAATTCTGAGCATTTGCAGAAACAAAATCAATCTTCCAATTTTTCATTCTGCACCCACATGAATAAAACCAGTAGAACAGTTACCTGACAAAGGTGAGATTGAAGCGAATTGGCAGCTGGAAATCAAGCTGTATTGTGGCACACTGATGGTATCGACCAATGGCATCCTTTATCTGAATGTCAATCTGCAGACAAAGGACACGCGTGATCAGCAGCAGCCCGCTGCCGTTTCACAGTTTAACAACATCATTACTGCAGCACACAGCTCACCTTGGGTCCGTAGAAAGCGCCGTCGCCCGGGTTGAGAACCCATTTCTCTCCAAAGTCATTCAAGCTGTTCTCCAGTTGCTGTAAAAACAAACAATTACTGCTTTGTTACAATATCAGCGGCTGACCAACGTGCCGGTAAACAGCAGTGTTAAGCAAAGCTGTATATTTAGAGCTGACATTTGCTTCATCTGGAACTAATCACTGAACTGAGAAATGTTAACGTCTCAATAATATTTTATGGTTGCTTGTGGGAATTAATGAGGTGAGGGAAACATGCAGCAAGTTCTGTTCCAGTCACTATGCCAAGTTTACAATTCACTTTTTGTGAATATAATTTTCCAACTTTGTGCATGTGAACATTAATCATAAAAAGTCAGTGCTGAATTTAAAGAATGTTTTCCTCAGAGAAAAGTGTCCCAGTAGAAAAGACAGTTGTACAACCCAAAAGCTATTTAATTCTATAATTCTAAGACACACCCCATTTCATCCTTATACTAGTATCTGTTTTTTACTGTTCTGTGTATCAGCAGGCTACAAAGTGTTTAATATTTAAATAGTTACTGTGACCACTCAACTCAATTGATTGATAATAAAACAACGTGTTAAAAATAACATCCACTCCCAGTACTATTCTTCTTCCAGCAGGCAACAGATATGCTTGAAAATGAAACCAAAGCACTGAGGACAGAACAATGACAACACTGACTGTAAAACAGGAGCAGATATTAAAAGAAGCTCTTTAAGGTTTATAAATATCCATTAATTGAAAAATACAAGGGCAAACAGAGCCAGTAATAAAAAGTAAGTACCCTTTTCTGCCTCTTACCCTGCTCACACTTAATAATTTGTCATTTATTCAAGTATGAATGTAATTACAGTCCCTGGTTATTTGTCAGCGCCCAAAACCAAAAATCACCAAAATGAACACTTTCTAGTGAGACATCCAGGTGAGCACAATTGAGCATTTCCTTTTAGTGAAGCAGAGGGTGCATTTCGAAACTCCAGAGCATTTTGACATTACGTACCCAGCAGTAGATTAAGATGACAAACACTACACCACCGAAAGACAACACAATCAATATGATAAAAATCAATGAAGTGGGGACAGCCAGGCACAAAAAGCATCAGCTTATTCTGTCAGTAGAGAGTTTCCAAAAGCATAAAAAACATATACACAACAGGGGAAAACAAAACAATCAGACGTCTTCGTGGCATAAATCGAGTGTGGCAATGTGCACTGCAGATGTAATATTTAACTGGCGAAATAACATACCTCTACAATCAGATCAAGAGGAAAATAGATGCCACGCCAGAGACAACCTCACCCTACTGTTAAATTCAACACATGCTTTGCGTCAGTTAGCAAACACCTTTTCATCCATTCACAGCCTGCCAGTAGAGGCTTACCAGACTAATGAACAATTTGTATGTCCTTCATACACTAGTGCAACTGACAATATAATCCAGCATGCATGTGGCACCTTTATCAAGTGTCATTAAAAAACGATTCAACAGAATCGACTGTTAGGCTTCAAGTTGTCCCAGGAGAGATCCCTTCTGTGGTACATCTAATGCTCAAAGCACCAAGCAATAAAGACTCATTATAACTCAGCCCAAGTCACTCACTGTTGTTATTATTTGTTTGTGTTTGTTTAAAACACAAGCTGAGCAAATTAGAGCTGAACTATTGATGTAAAATGTGGAGCTGGTCTTTAGAGAGCAAACTTGATTTGACAGCAAAGGCAGACAGCACCAATGTGTGGATTGATTCTCTGGAGAAGAACAAGCGTTTTCTTCCTCAGAACTGATGGCAGATCTACTGAAGAAAAAAACTCATTAAAATATAAATGTTCTCTGGGTCTACAAATCTCACTCTTCAATTCATAGTCTGTGAAGTGGTTCTGGAACTTCCGTCTTGATAATATCATACATCAGCATCTTAATTCTCCAGTGAGACTTTGTGCGAGTGGCGTTCGTGTTTTCTAATACATGAGAGAAACCAAAAGCCTTTCGATTACCTTCTCGGCCTGGTCCCAGATCTCCGGATCTCCCAGGAATTTCTCTGGTCTTGTGGAAAGGTTGAGTTTGAAAGTGAAGCCAAACACGTCATACACAGTCCGCAGGAAGTCCAGGCAGCCCTTCATCTCCTCCTCAATCTGGGGCAATAATAAATTGTGACAGAATTGGTATTGTCCATTTGGACATGGTTTAGTTTAATTTCTGGTGTAATGACAGATTTTAATCTTTGTTTTTGAAGAAATTAAATTATACAAGGAAATTCTAAGATGAAAAAATTTATTTGATGATAAACTGCTCAGTTATTTGCAAAAAAATAAAGATAACCACCAGAAACACTTGATCATAATATAGTTTGTCACATGTGCACTTCCATCACATGTGACGAATGATAAGCTTCGAGCAAGCAGTTTAAATGTTAAGGACATAAAACACTACGAGAGGAACTGACAAGAAATGGATTGCTCTTTCACTCTCTAATCACGGATTGTAAATTCAATGGCGACTACAAGATAAGACCATATTCTCTGCAGTCTGCTCAACGTTTGCTTGGATTCGCAGATAATGGAAGATAATAGGAGTACAGGCTGTGCTTTCCAGCTGCTGCAATGAGGGAGAAAAATTAAAAGTGAAAAAATGTATGTGCAATCAAATAATTAACCATCAAATCCACTGCCATTACTAGTAAAGAGAAAACAGAACGAGTGGGATCTTGGCTGCTGTATCACTACATTTGAACAAACTACTTGCAGTCTTCCAAAATCCTGTTTGTGTGCATCAATATTGGCAGTGCTGTTCTCCGGTCAAAAGACTTAACTTCTAAATTGCGACATCAGGCTGTAGCAGCCTGTGCAGTTCTCTCAACTCACCCGAGAATGTGACAGAGTGTTCACTGACAGCATTACCTGAATTTATTCAATAAAGTTTGTCAGCAAGGCACTGATGCACTGAGAGCCTTGAAACTTTGGCTTCCTCCAAACAGGTATCAATGATTCACCACAAAAAGTAACTTCTCTAGCGCTGTGTTTACCACCATTTGCTTGTTTTTTATTTTGTCGTAACATTGTTTAAATGGCTTTTAATGTTTTTTTTTCTTGAATATGTAAGTGTTGCAGTTTTATTGATCAAAACAAAAAGTCAACGCATTCATGGAAGATATTTCCAAATTCAATGTCAAGTGTAGAAAACACTGCTCTAAATGATATTGTGCCAGTTTACCCCTGCACTCCTATTACATTGTTGACAGTGCTTGAAAAAAAGAGGATGAAATGTTCAAGAATCAGACATGTCGTCTTTTTTATTCCACATTGTTTTTCCCTGGCAAAACCTAGTGACTACATTATACACAATGTGACACAATTGCTCAGAGTTCAATTGATTAATTTGGGAAATCCATGTCTGTCATCCCACATCCCCATGTTTTGTTATTTTTAAGGTTTTATTCATCAGCCACAACAGACACTCCTCCGAACAACGTCACTCGAGGCAATTCTTTAGGCACAAAAGGCTTTATATAACTTCTTTTCCTTCATATGCAGTGATACACCCCAAGACTGTAAACAGATTTTGATGCTTAAAGTGAATTTTCTGGTCCCACCAGGCAGCTTTTTTTCATCAGACTTGTTCAAGTCAAAAAATGTGGGTTTTGTGAGTGGGGCTCAGTGCAAGCCTCACCTGGTCCATGGAGCAGAAGATATGAGCATCATCCTGCTGGAAGCGGCGGACACGGGTGAGACCAGTCAAGGCTCCTGACAGCTCGTTCCTGTGCAGTACACCAAAGTCGGCCATGCGAAGGGGCAACTCTCTCCAGGAGCGAGGCCGGTGATCAAACATCAGACTAGTGCCAAACAGACCAACAAGCACAGTGTTAAAAGTTACACAAAAATACAACTGCCAACTTCTGTTTTAATACTACCATAACTGCCTGAATTCAATATTTGTTTTACTTATATTCAACACTTTGGCAAAAAGTCTGTGCAAGCTCAATTTCGATTCCAGTGTGACCTGCAGAGGTGCCGTTTTTGTGGATAACAGAGAGATCTGAACAGTAGAAAGGGGATAAAAGATTTCAATACAAAAAGCTGCCGCCGTGCTTTTTACTCTGCAATGCAGCATTCAGGTAGTAAATTGAACTGGGTCATGCAACAGCTGAAAACATGGCAAGGGCATCAATTCATTACAAGTTGAGCTACACTGGTTGACAAACTACTCTAGCAGTGAAGCCATTTCTCAGAGACTGAGTTAACAACTGACAACATTTCCAAGTGTAAACTCATATAAAGCCATTGACGGGTGGTCAAACATTGCTTAAGGGTGGTCTCGGTCACAAAACTGTGGATTTATTGTTAGATATTAAGTTAAATGTTGTACCAAGGCTGTTATGACAGTGCTCCATGTTCATTTAGTGTTAAAAACACATTTAATTCTGGTAAAAAAACAAACAGCCAACAAGCAGTTGTTTCTTTGATTACATACAGAAACCAACAAAAATATCCATTTTACACTACAGCAAGACTTGATACACAGATGGTAACAGAAGTGGGTGTGTTCTTCTTTGCACTTCATGTTCCTTCTTTTCTATTTTACTTCTGCTGAAATTAAAACAATACTTTAAAACAACTCTGAATGTGAGGAAAAGAAGAGGTCTCACCAATGTCCAGGGCAATTCATGGGTTTGAGGGCAAAGGTCTCCTTTTCAGCCTCAAAAGAGAACATGTTCTCGCTGTAATGCTGCCAATGCCCAGATGTCTGCCAGAGTTTGCTGTTGTAGATGTTAGGTGTCACCACCTCCTGGAAACCTCTCTTCCTGTACTCACTCTGTCAAAGACATAACAAGATTTTCTCATAAAAAAGATTTTACTTTCAAGACTTTCAAGAAGACTCTGCTTCATGATTTCACGTACACAACACAATTGCAAACAACTGCTTAAAATGGTTTCTGTCAACACCTGGGGACTCGCTGATAAGCAGTGTATGCATACATAAAACAGTAAACAACTCTGCAAGCAAAGGCTGAGGCTTTAAAAAGCAAACTACCTCTAAGAATGCTTATACTGCTGTATATTCACATCCTCGTTTGTTTACACATTATAAAGGGTTTCAGGGAAAACTGACATTAAAAGGAAGTCATTTTTATAGAGCTTTAATGCACCTACGGCCAGTTTGTTTTGTTTGACATCCCTTTTACAATTCAAAACAGAACCCTGAAAGAGATAATGAAATAAAGCTTTGTGTAATTTATTTTAAATCCTGACTGTCATATACGCTACAAATATTTGGATGTTTGAGGTGTTTTGTTGCTTGTACAGGCAGGGCTGCTTTTAAAAACAAATCTCATTACTCTAAATCTGCTCAGTTCAAAATCTATTTTGCCACATAAAAGTGAAATTGCTTCCAATGCGTTTCCCATTATGACTGCGCTGACTGAAAACCAAGAGAGTGAATTTTTTAAGAGAGACTGATTTTCTGGTGCTGTAAAACAGAACAGGTGCCATGGCATTTCTTTTTAACGCTGTCAATCACATCAGTTTTACATGTGTAAATTAATTCGAAATAGGTGCCTTGCAATAATAAGCTCTTTTGAGATTCACAAAGACGTTTGTGTTTAAAGGTAACCCTCACACTGAGTGATGCTTTTCTATTACCAAAATGTCATTCATGAGCAATTTTGTGTTGAAAAAAACATAAATTACATATGAGAACATGTATTTACAGCACTACTGATGTGGAAAGACAAGGTTTGAACATGAACACATTATGTGCATTTTCTATAGCTTTGAAACCATAAGACTTTAAAAGGCACAGTTTCTGATTTCTACTGCTTTCTATTCATTAGCCCCTTGACTTAAAGCTGTATAATCAAAATATACCTGCACCATTCCTGCTCCTCTGCATAAAAGGATATGACACTTAAGGTAATTTTAAATGAAGGCAATATTTTCTCTCTTTATAAATTTATAAAGCCATTACCATCACAAAGGCAGACTAAATGTAAAGTTCTGCTCATTTTCTTCTCTTTATGTCTCTTGCAAATTTAAACTTTCAGCCTCATAACCTCTGTCTTTTCCTGCATCTCAAAACTCAGAGTGAGATCACAGCAATTATCCACAGTGGGTCTGACAGCTCTGACTTACTCTGATGAACTCAATTAGGGTGTTGTAGATGAAGGCCCCCTTAGGCAAGAAGAAGCAGCTCCCTGGACTCAGGTCATGGAAGAAGAACAAGTCTTGCTCCTGAATAAAAAAAAAATTTAAAAAAAATTTGTAAGCGTGATGGAAAATCATAAAGAGTCACCGCTCAGGTCAAACTGGTTTTCAATCCAAAATAATGAAACACCTCACCACACATTTAATCTAACTTGGGTTTGTCAGACAATGTACTCATTTTCCTGCAAAGCTTGCTTTTCCACACCTGTTATTACATTGAATGAATGGCAACAACACACACCCACACACACCCACACACACCCCCATAACCATCAATTCCTTGCCAACATTGAACACAGACCTATTATTGATACATCCAGTTGAATCCTGCTTGATGCAAATGTGATCATTCACAGTTGTAAATGGGTCACTGGTTCATTTTGTAAATCAACCTATATATGTGTAAATGAACAATATGTGTCACTGAACAACATTCTAAACAATTCAACAAGGGTTTGTCTTTTACATTTAAAAAAACATGAAAAAAGTTTTTCTTGTTGCAGGAGAATGATTCTTTACCAGTAAATGCAACAATGCTGCTACAAATTCACCAGGAGTACTATTTTGACACTGTTTACAAACAGTTCTGAATATCCTATATGGTTTGCTAACATCAGACATCAAACCCAATCCTGGCTCCTACATTTTAGAAGTATTCTACCTATATTTCACATTTGTTTTGACTGCAACTCGGCAAATGCCAACATCCTGTAAATAACCCGTCTTCGTAACAATAAAATCTGTCAGAGACCTTTTTTAAACTCCTTTTCTCACTGACAACTTATTTACATTTCAGTTCCTACCCGGCCCAGTTTGCGGTGATCTCTGTTCTTGGCCTCCTCCTGAAACTTTTCCCACTCTTTGAGCATTTTGGGGTCAGGAAAGGAGATTCCATAGATCCTCTGGAGGGTTTCCATGTCTGCCTTTCCCTCCCAGTATGTAGAAGAATTCTAGCACACCAAAAAAGGTTGTACATTAGCTTTCATCATTCATTTTAGTCCATACATCCCTTGAGAATAAAACATAGGGTAACTCTGCTCTAGAAATGGGGACAAATGTGCTTACTGCTAGGCTTTTGGAACACAGACTACAGTACTTATAATACTTTCTAGTTTAATCAACAATAATTCCACAATTAAAAAATAAAGTCAGGTTGCTTTATATAGTGCACAGCTGAAAATAAAGAAAGACTAACCTTGTGGATCTTAAGTGCCTTGATTTTTCCAGTATGTCTCACATGGGGCCCCCGACACAAGTCAATTAAAGGACCACATCTGAAAGCCAGAATGTTTGAGTGCTGAATAAATTGAAAAATGCTAAATAGGATAAACAGTTGTGATTGGGGTACAGCAAGCAGAACTGTATATAACTGTTTTTGACAACAAATCCTATAAAAAGACCAAAAAAGGATGTGCAAGTATATTTCTTTGTGCTTTCTGACTTCTCTTGCCTGTTAGTGACACTCAAATACAAAGACTTTAAGCCTTAAAACCTGACAAATATATATTTTAAATCTTAAAAAAGACAGAAATCCTAAAACAACTTAGCTCTGGAGTTTCAAACAAATGTTAATGTCAAACAGGAGTAAGTAAGAGTGCATACTGGGGACTATTTTCAGTTTGGTGTGTGGATTCCTGGCAGCAGCGTGGTGTATGTGGCGTTAACTCAAAGTAAACAGTGCCAGTCCATGCTCATTATAAGAAAGAAACATGTCACCTAGTGCAACAGTATGGATCATTAAAGTGTAGCTTCACCTCCATCCCTGATCCAAACTCCACCCACTACATAACTTTTAAAACGGCTAAAAGACAGGCAAGGTGGGCATTGACGTATTTCATCACAGATATAATTAAGCTTACAGCAGAAGACACGTCTAAGTGAGCAGTACATCTAATGTGTTTTTAATAGTTTTTGGACAGTAGTAGTCAGTGGCACACAGAAATAAGGTACATCTGGCTATGCACACACAGATAATACATTTTAATGTTATCAATTCATTGTTTGTTTTGGTCTTTTCATGGAATTTGCTGACAAAAATTACATCAGAATAATATTTTAAGACAGAAAATTTCACATGAACTTACCTGTAAACTGTGGTAGTTGGAGTGGTGACTTTCTCATTCAGAATGCGGCACTTAAACTTGTTGTACTGCAAAGGACAAGGCGGTTTGTAAGTATTTATATATTTTTTTTTATTTTTTTGTAGACGCGTAGGTGTTAGTATTTGTGGATACCTTGAACATTTCCAACAGTGTTTCCTTCTTTATCTCCAGCCTCTCAAATGGCTGCTTCTCTTTGATGATTTTCTTGCACAAGTTCTCCAGACAGGGGAAGTCGTTGCTCGATACACCCCTGTGCAAAAAAACATCTAGAGATAAACACAACAGGAACACTACAGCCAACAATAATTTTCCCCACTTGAAAGTCTACATTAATATGCAAACGGTCTCCACTGCTAAATTTAGCCTGCCACACTTTCCAAAGGGCATCATGGATGTGACCAGACATTCAACCATGTGAACAGACCTTTTGTCCACCAGTGTAATTCTTTTACTTCCAGAGACTGATAACCTCTGCCAAGGATGGGCAAATACTTTAAAGTCCTTGGCTTTAGGGCTTAGGCAATGTCAAAATATCCTTGTAAAAACAGTCTCCAAGAATGCCATTAGCATAAAATGACTTCATTAAGGAGGTTGTAGAATTAATTAGACAGCACTCCTCAAGCTCTCCTGCAGCCTATAGCAGGGAGAATCGCGTCTGTTGCTGGGAAAGGTCAAGTGAAAAAGTTGTTTACGAGGAAAAAGTGTTTTCAGAGGGTGTCTCAACACACTTTCAAAGCTTCACTGAAGTAATCTCTAGTTCTCTGATTTTAAATAGATTGACTTTAAGGATTCCAATTCTGTGGGCACGTGTTAAAGATGTTGTTTCAAATCCACACCAAAGATTGCCAGCTTGACAGAATTAGTGTCATTACAGTTTCTCTGCTTTGTGTTTGCTACCGGTGTCAGACAGTGAACAAGAATGACAGCTGCTAAGCCCTGAAGTAGACACTAATAATAACACTGAATGCTGACTAACACCACTAATTACAAAGACAAATCTAAACCCAAAGCCTGTGTAACTCACTCATTGTTCTCGAGGAACATATCGTAATAGAAGCCATTCTCGATGGGGGGTCCGTAGCAGAGGCAACCTCCATACACCTTCTCCATGGCCTCACCCAGGATATGGGCACTGGAGTGCCAGTAAACCTAAAGAATATACATGAAAAGTATTATCCAATCAGCAAAAAAGCAGTAGTGAAACTCTTTGTGTTATTAAAACTAGTATCAGTGGACTCTGTTAAAGCCTTTGAGAACAATGAAACCACTTAAACAATGCGCATCACTTCTTCTGAAGACAGCTTGACTGAGACTTTGGGTTTTCTTACCATAAGTACTTATTGTTAACTGACAAATGTCTCTCCTTTATGTAATATCTAAAGCACTGTGTAAAAAGACTAAGCTGAGAAGAGACACTAGTTGGGGCTGCTTTTATAACACTACATGATTACAGCAGCAATTTATATTCTCACTTATCCTAATGCCTTTGTGGCTTGAACACTTGGTAAACCACAAAGCTTTGAGGCTTAATATTGATTGTAAACACCCTATTGACCATTTTAACCTTGCACACTCAGGTTAGCCTGCCCCAAATGCACATCAACATGGCTTGACAGGCAACAGTCCTTGGCAAATTTGCTAAAAGCATTGAAATCTGAGGTCATTAAAAAGATAAAGTAATATTAAGTAATAGTGCATGACAGTAATAAGTAAGATTGCAAGAACAGTTATAACCACAGATTTAATTTGCTAATTTGTGAAAAATGCTTATTTTAATTTTCCATATAGAACTGAAGTTTGAAATATACACTCTGACTTCTAATAAGTACCAACAAAAACTTTTTTAAAAATTAAAAAATCAGTTACATTGCAAGTATGTCAGAAATGTTTTCACAGATTTTCTCTGAATAAAGCTAGAAGGCGAGTGTAGTTACTTACAGCTTGAGCTTCCTCATCATCAAATTTGAGCAACTGAAGGCTGCAGTCATCTTCCAAAGGTCGGTCCAGATCCCACACGCTGTTGTTTACTTTGGCGATCACAGTGTTGTCAGCAAGACCTTGACTGTACCGGAAAACATAAAATATTCCACAACAAAATATTACTCAGATGTATATACAAAATGGTTTCATTTGTACAGCACATGTATCAAATTACTTCTTACGTTCCTTCTCTCACACTCAGACATCATTTTGACAATGTGCTGTTCAAAAGGAAAAAAAAGGACTCTGAAAATGGATTACATGACAGAATGTTTGATCTGAATCAAACCTTAAGCATGTATTGTTCAATACTTTTTAGCAGGATTGGGATATGTGTGACCCAAAAGTATCTGGATTACCTCAGCAGAGGGATGGATTCAGGCTGGATTTTAGAAACAAAACCAAATGAAACTATTCTGCAGTGTATGTCCGATTTGTTATAGTTTGCCCTTGATGTGTTTATTAAATTATTATTATATTAGAATTGATTATTTTAAATTGGTTCAGAACGACTGCACCCTTGGAACAACTTCAACCAAGCCTGTAATTTGTGGATGACCAGCTCCACTTCCTGATCCACGGCCACCCAGAGGACAAGAACATCAATTATATTTTATAATTGAACTGGTACGGCCAACTTTTAACTGTGTAGCCTGGTCAAAAGTGGTCAAATATAACATGCCTTTGTTATGTTTTCTTTATACCCCTTATAACTAAATTATTCGTTCAGTATTAATGGTCTAATCACTATTCGATGTAGTACACACAGCCTAAAGGGTTCCAGACAAACCTTCTACATTGTTTGCACTGCCATGCATAGGTTTTTTCATTTAGGTACCAGACAATTCAGGTACACCAAAATTTTTTCACTGTGCCCTTTTGGCAATGAATAAATAAATACAATTACATTTTTGTGAATCCCCACATACACTGGTAATTTCATAACGCATTATGTAAATTATTGCGAGCAAGAATAAGGGTGCAGCTAAATGTTTTGCATATTTAGCCCACTCTTTTTTAAGGATGATATGGGACTTAAAGATGAAGTAGGTGGTTCTGGAGAAAACCTGTTGATAAAGATAATTAGAATATGATAGATTTACCATCTCCTCTTGTTCCAACTGCCCCCTCCCTCTCCCTTGGTCTAAGTCACTTTTTTGTTTCCCATTTAAAGAGCCAGGGCTGTGTGCGAACACCAGATTTTTTTGGTGTGCACAGATCAGAGATGTAGCGGACTGTGAGGAGATATTTACTGAGTTTGACAAACAGCATATTGGATTTGAATCGTGCACTTTGGCTATAATATAAGCAGTGTTTCTCTGCAGGGAAGGTCTGCTCTGCTGGGCACACACCTGTCATGGCACTGGCTGAGTTTCTTGGAGATATTGTGCTTTTTAACAGTTCAAATTGGAACATCAGTGCTCCAACAACAAAAGCACTGTTCCCAGTCAAGCCTTGGCCGCCTTCTTTTTTAAATGCAATGCATAACATTGGCAGTCTTATTATATCTCAAGTGTTTTCAACCAGTTGATGATTTACTTGTGGTGGTAAATGGTACGTCATGACCCATGTGCATGTAGAGATTCATGCACATTTGAGGGGGAGTGTGTAACCCAAGCAGCTTTCTGAAACTAAAATTTACAGATGTTCCCTTAATGTCTCTTATGCAGACTGTCATTTGAAGCAATTATAGAAACCTACTGATGTTCCCTAAAGGCCTCACACGCATTTGTAAAGGCAACTGTCAGTTGGGCACAGAGAAGCGTCTAGTCCCTAAACAATTAGGGCAGCACACATAATCCAGACAGATGTATTGAGAAAAATTAGTTAGAAAAGAGTGATATAGGATTTCTAATGTGAAATTTACCAAAGATGAAAAGTGATTTTCTCTACCTGGGTGGGCTGCCAAGGGACACACAGAATGACCTGCTAAATGTCAAGTGCATCAGAGCGACCAGTGAAAACGTTTAGTTGCACTTGACAGATTTCTCGTTGCATGCACAGCCAAAATGGAGCCTTGTATAGATGTGTGTATGAAAGCATGACAATGGAAAGTGAAAGCAAAAGCTTCCGTTTCCTGTGTAATTTTCATTGGGTCTTAAGTACCATTTTTTTCAGACTTCATTGAGAGGAATGTGAGTTATTTATTGCTGTGTTTACATATTTCAGGTTATAAACTCAACACTGTGACTTTAATCTGATCAGTCCTGCAGTAGATGTTGTTAGGCTGGTCTTACAAGGTGTGTGTTGGTTTGACTGAAGTCTATACTGTTTACCAAGTGGACTTAAAAGGATGTGGCTTACACCACAGTGCCCATCCCTAACACACGTGTCTCGGAAATTCAATTACAAAGCTTCTTGGTCTTGAGAATTTTGAATCCAAAAACATGCTAATGTGTCACAAAAGGTCAAACCCCATGTTATATGCACCAGTATTCTTATTGCATCATACAGAAATTACAGATGGGGCTAGAGCTTTTAAGTCATACAAGCAATGCTGGCATCTAATGATGGTTATGGAGCTTGTGACATTTCCCAAAAGCTTTCCACTGTGCACACTCTGCAGTCTGCTCATGTGCCCTGTGGTTACCAACATTTAATCTCGAAGCACACTGTTGGCAGCCACTTTATACAGGACCATGCTGATAAAGATAATATTCTCAGGCAATACCAAGGCAAAGTTTCCTCTACTTTTTAAAGATTAACAAACTTTTATTTCAAGCATTTTCTTGCTTTCAGTGGATAGTCGAAGGTTGACAGATGTCATTCCTAATTACCGTTTTCCATAATGTGGGTGTTGTGAAGCCTTTTGAAACTGTAAAAAATGATTACAGGCTGCACAGATAAACTTGACAGCTAATCTTTGGAAATTAAATTCCTGAAGCACCCTTGAGGTTTCCCTCTTTTTTAAGTGCTACATGAAAGCAAGGCATAACTCTACTTCAGATAACAATTACAGCAATGCTATCATTACACTGACCTGATTCCACAGGCCACCTGGTATGGTGTGGTCTTCCAGGACTCAGCCTCCACCACCTTTCCATCGGGCAGGGTCACCTTGATAGATTTGCTATCCTTTGCAGCCCTCTCTGCCATCAGAGCTTCATGTTCAGCCTTCAGCTTCGTGTACAAAGTCAGACGCTCATCTATGTACTGAGGAGCCGGCAACAGCTAGACAGAGACAAAAACATTGTAAGTAAACAGGAGGGAGGTAAAAAAAAAGACTGTTGCTATGTATAACTTTATAACTTATATATCCTTCTAAATGAATAAAATCAATTGATCATAGTCCTGCTCAATTGCACATCTAACTGATCATCCAAGCATTACAAGTGGTTGAAATGAAATACCGTAAATTTAGTTTGTCTCAACACTTACTCCTCAGCTTACCTCATCGTCTACTTTATATATTTATGTAACACACAACAGGACAAATTAGTGAGAGCATAAATATGCACCAGCACTGTACTTGGTCTGCACTGCAACAGAAAACTGAAACCAATCGCTCATATTAAAAGTTTGCATTTTGGATTTTTGATATATTTTCTGTCCTGAAACGCAACTGCATCACTGCTGTAACTATCCCAATGAGACATTTATTCATTGCATTTGGAAATCTGTGCAGTGCTTCTCCAGTTTAAATATTCTAGTATCTGATGAAAAATCTCAGTAACAGTGAAGCCAGTAGGTGGCTGCATTAAAATACGCAAGCAAACAAAGACAGAGATCTACACAAAGACACACTATAATTTAAGTTTTTGAAAAACAAGATATTGTTATGCTGTCTAATAATAGCACCTGCATACTTTCTGGCATTTAAATTTAGTCACTCACCTCTGCCCTGCCTCCAGAGTCCCCAGCAGCATTTTTAGCCTTCTTCTTCCCACCATCTTTACCACTTTCAGCTCCACCCTGTCCAAAAAAGACACCGTGAGGTTACCAAACATTAATCAAAAATAAAAGGGGTCAAAGACATGTTTAATATGAAGCTTCAAGGATACTGTTTCTCTGCACATATACAAACCTACATATTGCTTCACTCAACAACAGTAACATGCACAGCAAATACTGGTCAAGTAAACATGAGTCAAGACCTTTAAATGACAAAATCTCCCACAGAAGGTGTTGAGGCAAATCAAGCATACAGGTGATCCAACCAGATTTCACAACTTCAACGCACACTTGAGAAATTTGTGGGATAACAAGCCTGTAATTGAGAGTGGATTTTCAATGAAAGACTATCTGCTTAGTACACTGGGTGTGTGCCGATTTAAAATGACAACCTCTGCCATTCACACAGTATCCTAAAGGTTGGTCTGGCGTGTTTAAGCCAACTGATAAACAAAGAAACATTAAATTGACAGAAATTTGAATTAAGTTTGGCGTACGGCTCACTCTACTAGCTACGTTAGCAAACCACATTAGCCGACTAGGCTGGCACGAATGCTACGTGGCAAATTTAGCACATTGTAACATTAAAACGAAAATGAAACCATTGCTTATTAGCTGGAGGTTAAGATATGGTTAAGGTTAGGTAAAGGGAGTTTACTTTTAAAAGCTAGCAAGCAGAAACGTTAGCACCACATTGCTGGTGGCTAAATGACAGCATGAACCTTACTACAAGCTAGGCTAGCTGCTAACTAGCTACCAAGACTTAAATGTAGCCGGTTAAAACCCTTAAGTTTCACCTTTTTGCCTTCGTTCACTTGCAGTTCGCTCATTTTCTCCACGACAGTCTGTTCAGCCATGACAAGTAAAAAGCTACCCCACTTTTGGAGATAACTTCTGCCGGAGTGAGGTGTCTGTGCTGTGGGCTGTCACGGTGCCGGTGAGTGCTGATGACGTATCCCGGATATTCTGATGCAACATTGCTGCGTTAAATCAAACTGAGGTGGTGCTCCGTATGGAAGAAAACGTGCTGTTGTTCCTGAACTTTAAATCAACAACAAAAAAGAAAACTAAAAATAATATATGACAACACAAAAGAGAAAAGGTTTAAAAAAGAAAGAAAGAAAGAAATAGATAGATAGATAGATAGATAGATAGATAGATAGATAGATAGATAGATAGATAGATAGATAGATAGATAGATAGATAGATAGATAGGCTCTGCTAATTGTCTATAATTTGTCGACCACTAGTTTGAATGCACTGGATACCGTTTAAACATCACCATCTTCCCCTTTAACATATCATAACTAACATAATATAACATAACATAATATAACATAACATAAAATAATATAACATAGCATAACATAAGATGACAACATGACATGACATGACATGACATGACAAAACATAACATGACATAACATAACATAACATAACATAACATAACATAACATAACATAACATAACAGGACATGACATGACATGACATTACATAAGATGACATAATTTCTCAAATGTTTCCAAAACTAATATTTGGTATTTTCATGTTCATTTGAATTTTCTATAAGTTTTACTTCTCTAAATAATGGTCTAAATGAAATTAATTGTTTTTTTTGTTTGTTTTGTTTTTTTAATATTGTTGGTCTAATAGGATAATACAGTTCATGAAGTCTAAAAATAGTGGGAGCATCTTACCAGCACAGACATGATGCTGTGGACATGACCTCAGTTTGCTCAGTGGAAACTATGGCTCTAATTATCATAAGTGTTAACATCCACAGCAAAGACTTCTGTTTAGGCAGCGTGCACAGATTCTTCAGAAAATACAGCTTCATTATCTCTGCAATATTGATTCTCGGTGGAGAGAAGGGAAACAAGCAGGTGATATCTGTTCATTGCTTGTTCGGTGGTGCTCTTGCACAACATGCTTATTGACAGCTGGATGATCGTACTCTGAATCGGTGAAGCTGTGTGCCTGTTTTCATTACTAGCATCTCATTTCACTGTCCAACACACCTACAGCCAAAGAACAATCTTAAAGTGCTCAGTGCTGTTATTTTTGGCTCGAGCAGAATCCTGCACACACACTGAGCTCAGTGGCACATCTGGGGACACAACAGCATGACCACCACTTTAGACAAAAGAATCTCTGAGTCCAGCGGAACAGTCATTTCTTCTTCTCTTCATATTTTTCATGGTGATCTGAAATGACTGTAGTATTTTAAATACAGCGAAATTATTGCTGACGTGGTTGCCCAGAGGGGACATGAGTAAGATGCTGCGTAGGCATTATGAGACCCGCGTTGATCAGGATTGAAGTCCTTTCTTCTACTTAGTCTGAAAGTGCTTTCTGTCTCCTCGGTACCAGGTGATTTTTTTCAGTGCAACAGCCCACATCCCTCAAGGCTCACAGCTCCAGTGTTATTATCAAGTTTTAGAGTTATATTCTCACAGAGCTACTTTTTGAATATAAGATCATTTGTGAAGTGGGGGGCGAAAAAAGAAAAGGGGAAAATTGATGTCTTGATGCTCACTGTTCTGCCACCAGCAGTTGGTTTCACTTGAACATTCAGTTGCCAGTAGCAACCACTACTCCACTAGTTGCAGTTTAATGATGTTGTAATGCCCTGGTTGGAGCATTATCTGTAGGTGTTGTGTTATCATTGCCGTTTTGTGATCAGCTAACAAGCAAACCAGTTCTCTAGCTGTTTAAGGCCATAGCATTCTAAAGTAAAGCTGTTTTCCCGGGGGACGATGTAACTAATCTGACAGATTGCAAGTCTATAATTATGTTAAATTAATTTATATTTCATCCTGTCTTGATTTCTAATCACTGTCACTGAATGCTTTTTTCCACAGTAAAAACTGCACAGGCCAACTGCTGTCTTTATTTATCTTTATCTGTTTAACCTGCTGCATATTCATGAGCCTTCACACATTGTTGTGTGTAAACTCCTGTTGGCTCATAAAGAATGCAGCACAGAGTACAAGGTGCACAGGGACTGAGCAGCTGATGCTGAAACCAGACCTTCTGATTGATTTTGGTTTATTTTTGGACTGAAAATTAAAGTACATTGTGCTGCCCTTTGTGAGTTGTTAGAAATTTCACTGAATATTTATTAATAATGTAGTCACCAGAGTATAAGACTTGGGTCATTCAGGTGAGGTCGAGGCTACAATTTTGCTTTTACTCTTGCAGAATATTTTGCCTCACGATGAGAAAATGGGTTTTAGATGACAGCAAAATGTTGTGCAAGTGAACCTAGAAGTCATTCCTCCACCTCCAGTTTCACAATAGTTTTTCTGTTTATGCAAAACACAAAATTTCTGGTCCTTACGTGGATCTTAATGGCTTTTAAACCTAATTATGAAACCCTTATTTGCGTTGTTACTCAGATGTCCAACTTATTCATTATAAAGCACTCTTATGTGTTTTTAATCTTCAAACAGATGAGGCTAATCTACATAATTTACACTCACAATGTAATCAAAATAACAAAGAACCGATTAATCTTGTGGCTGATTAGAATGGTACCACTGATTGCCCTGCTTGCTGAGAGAATATCTGATGCTATGTTTGCCCTATATCTTCGTCTACCTTGCTTGAAGGCGGCAGACTTCAGACGACATGTGCATTTCAATTATAGGCGAACAGTGGTTTTAAACTTCTGACACTCTCCGAGGGAATAAAGAAGAAGCTGAAGCTCACTGCGGTATCCTGCTGTTCTTGGCTTGTTGTGAGGAGAGGGAAGTCTTGAATAATTAACCTTCAAGCACTTGAAAAGTCAGGCACCATGTTCTATTTCTTGGCTCTGTTTTGGGCTTTGAACACTGCTCCCGTTCCAACTCAGACGCATGGAGTGGTGTGGTTGATGTATGAGGCTTAAACAAGGCAGATTACAATGCACGCAATAGAACTGTAGACATATGCATGCAATTTTTAATTATGGATCATGTATGTCTATCTGTTACATAAAAAAGATAGAAGTCAACAATAAGAATCTAATTTTTAAATATTTTAATGTATTGTTTCTGCTCAGATTAAAGCATGTAAAAGAAATGGATATTTTTAGATTTCTGATTTAATAATTTCTTATGAGAGCTATGGTAAAATGGCACCACCTGTTATTTTCCATAAATAAAGCAGCGCATGAAAGGATGCAAAGGTGTGAGAGAAAGTGATGCGTGTTCTTATTATTTACAGTGAGAAGGTGAGAAAAGAAAAGAGGCCTGCGAAAGTGGATTTATCCAGGGAATCCCTGCTGTCGTCCGGATAAGATTTATGTACCGTGTCAATATTCATTCCCTAATTATTTAGAGACACTTTGAATATTTCAAGACGTCTCTAAATATACCACCAGCCATTAGGTGTCAGTAGAGAAACCTTGCAAAGGACAAACTCTAAGCTGAAATGCAATATAGTCTCCAAAGCTGTTTTCTGCCTGCAGTTTGCACTCCCCCACAATTCAGCAGCTGACACTGTCACCTCCCTCACTGAAGTTTTGATATAGCCAGCGTTTGTCTACAGGCATCTCTGGAGATAGCAGCTCGGAGTTCCTGCCTCTTTCACTCTGCCTCACATTCAAAGGAAATTGCAGAGGTGAATACATGATGGGATTTGTTCCAAATGCATCATAAATATTTCATACGGCCATGATATTTTTTTTTCAAACACGCTCGATGAAATCATCATTTCCTGCCATTGTCTGGGGAATACCTCTTCATAGGAGAAATTCTAAGTGTTTGAGATGTCCAGTTTAAAACAACCTCGCTAAATTCTCACCCACGGCCACCATCCACAACATAAAGCCTTGAATCTGCGATGTGTTGATGATGCTAAATCTGAGACTGCAAACAATCCAGATAGATGACAAGACTGGCCGTGGGAGCCCAGAGATGTTTTCAAACTCAGAGAGGATAAAAACTCTTAAGGGCACTTGATGAGGATCATCAACACATCAGAACGAATCCAGATTTAATGATACGGGTCAGAAAGTGAAAGTATTCTTACAGCCCGGTCCGGAGTAAGCCCACTGTGTTCCTCTTCCAAGGGCGAGCTCCAGTATGAAAAATCACTGGCCTTCAGCTGCCCTCCATACTGGAAGAGGATGACACCGGGTCAGAGACAAGGGCAGGGAGATTTGCTGCTCACCCCGACCAGGCAGACAACCATCTGCTGCAAAATCCTTTAAGAGATGGTCCAATCCTCCCCAGGCGCTTCCTCAGAGCTGTCACACTTCCCTCACCAGCAGCCCTTACACTTGTTCCCTATACACACACACACACACACACACACACACTGAGTTGGGTTTCCATCAGTCCCGAGGACACTACATTGACTTACATACGTTTCCTGGAGACTAATGTAAGTCGATGTAGTGACTACAGCATCTTGCTCTATCCCATCCATAAACATAACCTTAAACCAAGTCTTCACCTTAAACTGTTATGTTTTTTACCTCATGAGGACTTTTTTGTCCCCAGAAGGCAGGTGGGTTCCCAGAATCCAACTGTGTAAATAGATTTTTTGTCACCTGTGAAAGCAACCTCCCACACTATAAGTAATACACACACATACAGTCACTTCTCACAAGTCGATATGGCCGAGTGTGAAAAATGCTACTATTTCTATTTATTCTGTTTATGATTTATGCCAGAAGTATTGTTTCTTAATGCATGCATTATTATAATGCAAATCGTTCTAATTATTCTAACCCTTTTGGCAGCACATTATGGCAAAGATTTCTATTAACACTCTCTGTCTCATTTAACTTTGTGTTAATTGGCGTGTGGCATGTTACAATCAGCAATATGCGACAACAGAAACATCCCCAAGCTTTCAAAATGTTCCGTTTTTAAAGTGACTGTGCTTCTCACATGGAACACTTTCAACAGTAATATTTGTATTCAGAACCAATGAGTGGAAAAAAAGCTATAGTGCAGAAAAAAAAAAAAACACTTTTGCCTTGACTTTCCCAAACTCAGCCTTTTTTACTCTGACAAAACACTTTTTTTATATTATCGCCAAACATTTTCCAAGGCAAACAAGTTTTATATATTATGTCTGTAAATGTGCTTTTTCTGTGATGTACAAATGATGAGATGTACAAATTCTCTCATGCTTTCAGTTTATGTGAGTGGACTGGCAAAAAGGCTATGGGAAATTATTCATATAAAAGTTACCTGTACCTTTACATTCCATATTGCCATTGATAAGTTATTCTCAGGCGCCGATCTGAGTTGGCTGCAGAACAACTTTGCATTCATATTGTCCTAAATTACACAAAATTAGCAATCAAGGCCATTCTGAGAGACATAATGTGAATTTTATGAGTCCATGCATCAAATCTAACCAACTAATAACATACTGTTGTTAATCTGCATTATTTCAATTCATTATTTATATTAATTGATTTTTTATATAGCATTTTTTTACCACTTTAACAATGGTCTATTGTCCCTAACAGAATGACAAACAAATTGTGATGTCTGCAACTAACTCTCTCATAAATACTTTATGCAAACCTCTTCATACTGTGTGAATGCAAATAACATACTCAGAAATGACTCTTCTGATCCACATCAGCCCATTGTTACCCGCTCCTCTCCACAACACACACACACACACACACACTCACACACACTCATACGCACGCACACTCACACACACACACGCATCCACAGAGACACTCGCAGGTCTGTTTCTGGGTCGCCTGCCTTCCTCTGCTGAGCTTCCTGCAGAGTTTCTGGTTCAGACAGAGGTGCTCCCTTTGAGTGGAAATTTAAATGCTGATGCACATGAAACGCTTCTGACAGCAGTCAAATGAAGCACAATAAACAGTAGGGGGAAAAACAACTTTTTTCCAGAGGAGAAAGAAAATAAATATGCTCTCAAAAGTGTTTTAGCACTGAGCTCGACTTGTTTTTATTCAAGGTGAATCACTCCCCTGAAATGTTTCCCTACTTAGCGGCGAAGAGGGATGAAGATGTGAAATGTACTGCTATATTAGAGTAAAGTCTAGCAGTTCTACTGCAAGCGACAAACCATACAAGAAATGTGGTTTGCATAAGACCAAAAAAATCCAGAAGTAAACCATACACAATACCATTAAAAATGAAGTCACATTTCTGTGTGCAGTATTCCTTCAAAGCACAACGATGGGTCACATCCCGAGCAGATGGTAGGGGGTCCAGATTATAGTGCTTAGACTGGCATCTCTGCATTGCCACATAATGTCAAACACACCAATGGAAGGCTGCCTTTTTCCAAACACAGTGTGCTGCCGGGAGAGAGGCTAAAAAGCAGAGGCAGAATGCAGCAGGAAAAAAAAATCAAGGCATTAAGCTCTGTTTTTTTCCCTGCTTGCATTTTTGTAAGAAATGAGAATCAGTCGATGTGGAAGACAATAAAATGTACATCACATCACACCCCAAGGAACATTTATTGGCTCCTTCCCACAGCCAGGGGTGATGGCAGATCAACTGGTCGTGGTTAGTTTGAGGGGGAGAGACAGAGGAGGAGGCGTGATAGAAGGATTAGGCCTGAATCTAGTCCCTTATCATTCAGTTCAGTCTGCTGGCTCAGCAGCAGTAAGCAAATTGAAACTAACAGGATCTCGCTGTAGCTACTACCTCTTCACAGTAATACATGAGCCAAGCCCGGTCCGACTGTCATTAGAGGATTACACTTTATGTCCTCCGCAACTGCCAAAAGAATCCTGATGTACTAAAAGAAGAGCAGCCCGCCCTGAAACAAAAATTACATTATACATTTGTTAATATGAGGATGCCTCCTCTGGCAAGAGCCAAGGATCTCTCATTGTGATATTTTCAGGTGCTCATACCAGCAATTATTTATTACAGCAGCATAGTTTGGTACCTGAAAATGCACTCATTACCCAGGAAATGCATCTATAATTGCATCTTTAAATACATTTTTGGCCTTACTACACACTCGCCTGCCCATTTAAACAACCATCATACTTGTCTGAGGCTATTTGTGCCTGTTAATGTAAAACAGAGCTAACAGCTACAGTCATATTCCACTGAATATTTTTCACCTTGGCTGCGCAGTTTGAACTAAAATAGAGTCCCTAAAAAAGGTATTACACAATAGCGAAAGGAAGTTTAACTCATTTTGAATTCCAAACATACATTACACCAGGTTTATACACTTCAATAGCCGGATAAGCCTCTTGAGATGAAACAGCTCATTAGAAGCATAAAAACTAGAAAGAAAGAAAAAAAATCTTAATCGACCTAAGCTTCAGCAAGACTTTCTGTGAGTCATTCTCACATCTTGAGCGAGCGCTGTATAAGAAAGCTGCGGTGATCCACGCAGGTAAGCAGTATTAATCTCACAAGTTCTCATTTCATT
This sequence comes from Dascyllus trimaculatus, assembly GCA_024666655.1. Classification (NCBI taxonomy): domain Eukaryota; kingdom Metazoa; phylum Chordata; class Actinopteri; family Pomacentridae; genus Dascyllus; species Dascyllus trimaculatus. Next base: position 25,548,673 of record CM045449.1, on the reverse strand, counting down.
TTACAAATTGAAAAGCATCCAACAAAATCCAGAAAGCTCATACATTCATATTGCGGGCCGTGAAATGGAATATTTTATTTTGCCGCCTTCCCAGGAAGCGGCAAAACAAAGCAAAAGTGTTACGCAACGCTTCCCTTTGTGGAGGGTAACTTTGACTTTTAAGTGTCCCTCTTGCAATAAATCAAATGCTTGTTTGAACTATGTAAAGGTGGCTATGATCAAAATTTAAATGACAGTGTGAAAATAATGTGAAAGGTGTCGCCCACAGCCATGATAATTATGACCTTATGTTTGCTGGAGGGGCCAAAAAAGGATTGCAAATGGTTGATAATACTGCTTGGCAAGGGCCTGGATGTTTAAATTAGAGACGATTTGTTTAAAAACTTGCTCGAAATGTGGCGATATGTCAACGTCATGTTCACATCTTGTTTCTGCTGCACCCTAGTGGACAAAAAGTACTTACTGCAGACTTACGTATCCGAGTTTACGCCTGTCAGATTTAGTAATGATGTTGAGGATGACAGCAAACCTGCTTTTTAAGTCCCAGCTGCCCACGTCCAATCATCTGATGGCTCAATATTTCTCATTATCATGTGCCAAAAACTCTGTCTGACCTCGTTGCATCAAAGTAAACAGGAAATTAGTGGGAGTTTGTCCGTCTTGATTGGCAGAATCTTGTATTTATTTATTTTTTATGGTGTTAATCACTTGTCCTTGTGTCCTTAAAAACTTCTGACGCACGTCATGTAGTGCAGCTGAATATTTTCCTGGTCTTTTGAAACATTTGACAGTAAAATACGTAAGAAATTAATCTAGACACAGATAGTACCTCAGATCCTTGGCATAATCCACGACCTCAGTTTTATGTGTGATATCACCTTATAGCAACAAAGATTCCATCTGGATTTCAGAGCAACAAACTAGAGACATTTTTACTCTAGTTAGAGCCAGCACTTTTATTTTTGCAGCAGATTGGGGTTGAAAGTTCAATTTTAATCCTATTAGATCTTAATACACCATTTGACAACACAGAATTTAATGGGCCGCCTCAATTTTGTGAGTTGACATCAAAGGCGAAACAGCCGGAGCCTTCCGACCACAACATTCGCTTTAGAGAACTTCTTCTACCTTGTGAAGTTCCTCAAGGTTCAGCATTAGGCCTTGTCCATTTTAAAAAATAATTTCCGTGCTCCCATGCGGCCTTAAAGCGTGAAAAGCATTCGCCCTGGAATGAATTTCCCCTTCGTGAAGCTTATGATTTTAGTCAGTGCAGATGGTCACTCGCAAATGTGGCTAAATATACAGTGTCCTTGCAGCTTAGTGGCCCACAGGTGATGCATCGATGTGAAAATCTGTCTGTCGTGACTGTTTCTGTCAGCAATGATAAGCTTTGTCCGTGTTCCCACCTCCAGGCTGCGACCGGACACTTGTTTGTGTTTCATTTCTGAATGGAGATAGCGTGTCTATCTCAAAGGAGAAAATAAAAAGTGAAAAGAAAAAAGCTTGCCTCCTAATGAAAGCTGATGACACTACTTTGTGTTTAGCACTGACGGGTCCATGTTATCCTCTGTTTGATAACCACACTGACACCTCTTCACTTTGTTGTCTGCGTCTCAGATTTGCTTTTGATGTGAGGGTGAAATTAATGTCACAACATAAAACAATTCACTCAGTGATTAAAGACAAAAAGCTTATTAAGTGTGTCTTTAATGTATGTTTTATAATTTCATTCACTGGTTCATTTGCATGTATGAAAATGCATACATTAAAACTAAGTATGTGTACTGTAATCAACTGCATTTGTTTGACTGGTTTGTTTACAGTCTCAGGGAATTCCTTCAGCTGAAAACCACTGGATGTCACCAGATGTCATGTTTGCAAGTGATAAATGGTTTTAATTTACCAAAAAAGCAACCACGGACAGCTGTTAAGAACACAACAAGAGCAATGCTGAATCATTCCCCTTTGAAAGCTGCTTTTAGAGTTATTAGAACTTATCATCTGAACAAAAGCAATTGCTGATTTCTTTCTTTCATAAAGCGGGCCGCACTAATGCAGCTCTCCATTTTAGCATCAAGTCACACGGCTCCATCCTGCTCTGCATGCTGCACATCAGATCCTGAAAATTTGTAAAGCCGGAACCAAAATCGCACCATTCCGATTCAGGCACCTCCTCACGGATTAACCATTTAGAATTGATTTTAAATTCCGCCAATTGCTTTTAAAGCACGCTTAAATCTATTCCTGGGGCAAACAGTATTTTAATTCTGTAAACCTCTTCTTGAACCCTGTGGTCCTCAGAAACCGGTCTGCACGTCAGAGCTTAAAGACAACTGTGTTTTTCCACCAGACAAAAACATCCATAACCTTTAAAGATTTAAAACAGCATTACAGAAGGTTAGAATATTTCAGTGTGAGTTAAAATCAAGCATTTAGAGTTTATCAAAGAACTGCACTTAAAGACAACTTTGACGTCTTGTGCTTAACTTCGTGTTCCTGAACATAAACTTTACAAATTCATTCTCCAGCTCTTTTGCAGATTCAGATTAATGATCTAAAAAATAATCAACAAATACATTAAGATGTATTAGTATTAGTTAAGACTTCACTGATCCCTGGGAGGAAATTCACAAACTACCCAGCAGTACATAAAGTAATTAGCCTGACCTTTTCCAGCAACACTGAAGTGATGTGCACATTAATGCAACAATTGCTGTATAATCTCACAACGCAATACACTGTATATTATGATAAGATTAGCCAGTCTGCGTGACGGATACTTTTACTTTAGGTACATATAGGTAAATACATTTTGATGTCAGTCCTTGTATATGTAAGACTTTTATTATGCTAAAGTACAGCATAATATTGCAAATTTGAGCTTAAAGACTCAGTGCTTCTTCCATCACTGATTAGAATACAAAAACAATGACATAATAAATACCCTAATTTTACAACATCAATAACAAAAATAAACTAAAGCAACACTGAAATCAACAAATAAAACCAAAAGCGCCTCAAATAAGTGTAGGGCTCCTAAAAAGATCCTGCAAATCTGCAGAGGCTTTTAATATTTAATATTGTTGTGCATTTAATATGTCCACTTTTGTTTTTTAACCATTTTAGGATATTCTTTTACTAATACTAGTTACCTTATTAAGCAAAACACTTTAAAAGTATTTCTTATTAATAGCGTTAGCAGTACCAGCAGCAGTTGCAGAGTTCTTTGAAAACTGCTAAAAACATTATAAAGTCAATGACTCATCCCATTCTCAGGACTTTAAAAGATAGATTTTTTGAATAGATCATTGGCAATAATCTTTCCAGGCACAATCATTCATACACAAAAGAGCAGCGAGGACGGTATTGTGGAACATATAATGAGACATGCACAATTCACCAGCACCTGCTGTAGAATCCAAGTAATGGAGAGGGAACACGAAGCAAAAGCCAGTGAACCAGATAGCACATGAATAAAGCAGTAGGGAGATGGATGGAGCAGGGTCTCAAGTCCTCCCTCCCCATCTCATTTCCTTCGGAGCAGGTCGAGAGGCATCCTTGGCTTTAATCAGGCTCACCTAAGCATTCCTCAGCACTGCTGTGCCACGATGATGGATGGCCTGGAGAAATACCTGTAATGGCAAGCTCTGTGCTATGCTTTGTGTTTGGCAAAGCAGGTGCTCACTCTCAAAAAAAAGTATGGTGAGCCGACACCAAGGCAGCCGAAGCCTGTACTGTTACAGTCTCTTCAACATTTCACTGTGTTAATTATTACATTCTCCCACTGTGCTTTATTTATATCTGGGGGAGCTAATCAGCTTTAATGCTCCAACCTGGTGCCTTGAAGTACGGACACAGCTGAGAAGCACAGAAGCTCAGGACATTTTTGACATTTTGTGTGATATAGCACACAGCACTGATGTGTGTGTCATTCCTTTTTGCCTCCGGACTGACATCATGTAGGGCTGATAGAAAGATGTCTTTTCACTCGGTCCTGGACGATACATTTTGTTCTTTGAGAAATGCCAAAGGCACAGTTTAATCTATTCACACACTCTTTTTCATGCTGTTGCCTTCAAGGGCTGAGCCTATTGCTGCACACAGAGCAGCCCTTGTAATTGTAATAAATAATGTATGATTAATATGGCTGATTAAACAGTCTGGGAATCCTCTCCCTGTGGGCAACACTACTTCTAGCAGAATAACAAAGATTACCTTAGAGCTTTCCGCTCTTGTCACACCAGTGTCTGATAAGGAGTTAGACAGCTGCTCCAGATCAAAGAACACCTTTATGCAACATATCTTTGCAAGTTCAGTTTTAGTCAGTTTGAAAGTCTTCATAGTGTTACAAAGTGTGCAGGTTGGAAAAGAAAAAGTTTTCAAGTTAGCTGCTCAATGCTAAAATAGAAGTTATTAGTTCTGACTCCAAGAAACTGCATCTGCATAAGCTCCTAGTAATTTACAACCTCAATATGTTTTGAAAGAAATGTAACAGCACCTGAATTATGTCTTATAAGCATAATGGGTAAGCGTTGCTAATGAACATATATATCGCCAAAGCAATACTGATGCATAGTGTATCAGTGAGACTGATATACTAGAATTAAATTTGCTGTTTCTTGTGGCAGCTTCATTGCAATGAGTGTTTTATGGTTATATTTTAGGATTCAATGCACAACACAAGATGCTCTGCTGAGGTGTGGATAGACTGGATTCATTTCTGTGAGGAATGAGGTAAAACATTTATTTCCTGTTGATAATTGACCTACTTCTTTTGCTTTGTACCAAGTTCAATCTGGCTTACTTTAAAATGATTTCTTCATTAATATCCAGCTGCACAACAGAAAATGAGGCAACCTATGTTCTGTTTATCTTTAGCGAGTGTACCGACAGTGACCGAATTTTAGGCAGAAATCTGGTAAAAGCAAAACAAAAACAACAACAAACAAAGGCAGAATTTAAAACGCAGCCCTCCTCCTGCAGCTCTTCTTTCTCCCGTCTCCATCTTAAGCTCCTCCCACCAGACAAACATGGGCACATGCACGTGCTTCCAGTGTGCAAAAAAAAATCCAAATCCCTGGTTTTACAGCAGAGTCGCTATTTTTAACTCGAGTGTATGGTGAGTTTTTCAGAAAACACTGTGGTAATAAAATGTATAATTCATAACTTATGCATTTAGAGCAGCAGTTTGGAATGGCTATGAAGAGGCTGCTGGTTAACATGTAGTTTTAATGGTCTGTGTTACAGGCTGTATTTCATCCCCATTCAGACAGAAATAAGAAAAAAAAATAAACAGGACCAGTTTTATTTTGAAATCGGCTGTATTAAATGCAATATATGTGAGCACAGGGGGCAGGAGAGAAGTAAACAGATGTAAATGACTGACATGGCAAAATGAAAAAAAAATCCTTGTTTATTCATTTCAAATTGATCTTAAAGTTTTAACTATCTCTGAATGTCCCTCAGCTTTACAATATCCACAGATCTTTGACCTCTTGGGCTCAGTTGGCACTACTGCAAGTTTGGCAGTTCAATTTTCTGCATGCCGAAGTGTCCTTAGACAAGACACTGAGCCTAAAGTTGGCAGAAAAGCGTCTTGCACAGCAGCTCTGTCACCATTGTGAATATTGTAAGTTGCTTAAACGACTGCTAAGGTAGAAAACCGCTTTTTTAGTGCAGACCATTGAAACCATTCACCTGTGGATATCAGAGCTAATAGCAACACGCTAGCACTAAGGATTTTCATGTTGTTGTGATGACATTGCTTTCAAAAATAAAAGTAATCCACCGTGTTTTCAGTTTCTCAGATGTTCTGCGTGCATGAACACTCTTGTGTTCACTCTTGCAGCCAACAGCAGAACATTTGCTGTGCTTTGCTCATAGTTAAGACATTTTAGAGTTGAATAAAAATCTGGCTTGTAAAATTATGTGTTGTCCGGGGGCTTGAGGAATGGCAAAGTTAAACGTTTTATATTCTAATGACTTTTACTTTGCACCTTTCATTTCATCACAACCGCTATAAAACGAATTTTTACAATATGTGAGAGTTAATACTTACATATAGGCCTCACACAGGATTCAAATCCGCTCTTATGAAAGTCCTCCATCTAACCCATCGCACCACCACATCCTACTCTCTGCGGGGAATTTGTTGCTTGTTATATTATCTCACCTGCTGTGGGTGAAAACACCTTGTAAGTGGCTATTGTCTCCAGTCACAGGCTACATTTTCTACAGCTTGAAAATGGAGAGGAGGTGCAGAAGTCTAGTTTCCTTTTAGAGCACTTGAATTGCAATATGCTGAGAGGTTAGTATGGGATTTTTTTGCCCAATGATGGCAAAGAGATACAGCTCACACCTACTTTAAAGATGGTAAAATGTTTGCTAAAACACTGTCCTTATCCGGAACATTTTTACATGTGAACAAAAGGAGCTAGAATTCAGCCACCAGCCCTGCAAATAATGGACAGTTTTGTCTTCTGTGAGCCACACTGACACTGTACAATGCTGTTGGTGCTGCAATACAACAATCAGTGCTTCCATTATTTAATTTGCACAATGAATTTTATGTTTTATAAAACTGGGATTGGATTTATTATTTCTTTTCTCTATTTTGTTACAAAAAAAAAAAAGAAAAGGCAGGGTGCTCAGTGTCTGACACCATTTTATCCACTCTACAAATACTCACTCCTATTTGTGCTTCAGTAACAGCACAAAAAAACCTCTTTTATTCTCTCAATGTTAAAATCACCTGTTGGAAAATTGCATTTAGCCACTGCATTCTATAGCCCCCTGCCTCCAATCTGCCCTTGAGTTTCACCTTCTCTTTTACCCTCTACTTCAGTCCTCTGCTGCAACCGGCGACACATCATCATTACTTGCCTTGATAGACAATTTTGGCTTCCATTTCTCATTTGAGATATTCTTTCTTCGTAGGAATTGTGAAGTGGCTGCCTCTAAAAGACCCTTCAGTATGAGGCACAAAGTATGAAGAATTACATTTCCTGCCCTGCTCCACCTGATGGAGACAACAGTAAAACTTTCTAGTTATAAATTCTCTTTAAATGACAAGTTTCCGTGGACTTGAGACAAGGTCAGAATCTTTGTCCACAATAGGCCCCTGATGTATGACGAGAAAATGCTATTACAGACTCAACTGCTTTTGAGGGACACGCTCTGTCCCTGTGCTTTGACTAATGTACCTGATGGGACCACTACCACAAGCAGTCAAGCGAGCGAAAGAATGGCGTATTTCTAATTTAACTGCCATTGTCTTTGACAGGCACTAACCTTTGGTAGACAGAGGTCCTTAAACACTATTACAGGGTTTGGGGGGGAAATAGAAGTTGTTTAGCCTAATGCCTGGCACAGGTACTCACAGAATCCAATAAAGCAGAAGGTTACCAGCTGTCCATTCAACTCTGCGATGGTGCACTCGAAGACCACTTGCTAAGTGCTGTGTGTTATCTGTGCAGGGATTCTGCAAACTCAAAGTGATCTGACAGATCAAAATGGAAGAACAGCTGTTTGATTTATTGCAAGAGGATCTTGAAGACCCAATAAACTGAGAGGAAAGCTCATTTGTTATACTTAAAAAAAGTGTCAAGTTGGTAGGCTAAGCTAAACGCTAAGAAAATGCACTAAAGATTTACAGCAAAAACCTACCAAATTCATTCTTTATTTTAATACAGACACAAATAAAGGTCCATAGAGAAAAAGTAAACAAGGTAGACAAAAAAGGATATAATTAGTCCAAAGTGCAGTTAAATAGTTTGTCCATCCAGTGTTTCCTCAACAGAGAGAAATCATACTATTATGTTAAATTTAAGTTTTTGAGAGGTTTGTAGCAACCAGTAATGTAATGCCTGCCAATAACGTAATAACATTTTGCCAATAATGTAGTAAGTTATTACGTTGATGGCCTAGTATTAAAAAAAATCCTTTGAAAATGTAACAACTGCAGTCGATAATGTAATAACACATAGATAGGACTGCATTTCTTGGAAATGAAAGATTCTTTTGCAGTTTTTGTGCATCAAAAATAGGTATAGTTGATGACACTGTCGTCATATTCATTCATCAAGGATACGTCCCATGTAGCTCTCACTCTCCTTAATTATGGCTGTAAGAGCCAATTGGAGAATTATTGGTTGTTTAAAATCTTTATTTAGAATATTGTTTATTTGCTTAGATATGTAAATTCATCATTTCATGTCAGTGTCTCTGTTGGATGTTGCATTATCAAATGAATATACCACATTTTTTTTCTTGGAAAACACTTACTTGAAACATTTTTCAAATATTTCTCAAGGAAAAAACGATTCAGTCCTCACTTCAAACTGTATTTAAATAACTGGACTGGCTCTATAATGGGACTTAACTCCAATATACAACATAGAACATGAACACTCATTTACAAATTAAAAAAACAAACTGAAGAGTATTATGTACGTTACTAGCTCAAAAACTTCATTACGATATTGACTTCATTACATTTAAAACAGCCAAAATTATTACGTTATTGGTTGCTACAAGGTTCTTCCTCACACCAACAGAAACTAGCCTGAGGGAAAATCTTCACCATGAATCTGTTTTTGCACGCTGAAATTTCACATTGAAACTTTGTATAGATATTTTCCAAACATATGCCTCTGAGTCTAACTTCCTTAGTAGAAAATAATGGTCAATCTTTTCCTCATGCAACATTTCCTGCAACCTCCCACGTGAGTCCAATCACACTGGTATTTCATATATACGACTGAGATGTTGTTCTCTGTGCAGCAAATAGACATAGTGATGCAGCTGCTATTGTTTTCCGCAGACTACTTGACCAGCAGTACGCCCGTCTAGAAAACAAAACACACTGAGGAAAATTATGCACACGCTGTCTACAAAACAGGGTGTAGGAGGCATTGTGGATTTATCAGAATTTGAAGACTGAGGGACTGTGTGAATAAATGCAGAAATCCTGCAGACATTTTGGCATTTCATAACAATGCAAAATGACAAGTGAATCAGACAGTGGAAATGAGGTATGGCTGTGATGGTGTTTTGCTAACACTAGTTGCATGACTGTGGCAAACCTTTCCATACTGTAAATTATTCATTGTCTAGGTTGTTTGCAGGGGCTTTAAATATATCCCAGCATGCACCGGGGAGGACTCCAGTTAATAACAGGACTGGCACGGGCTGACACTCTTTCACTTATGGACAACGTGATGCTTCCCGTGCAAATGGCCTGCATGTGTTTGGATGATATCCAACAGCCATCCATTCAAATGTGCTTAAAAAATATGAAAATGCACTAACAACCATGTCACCATTCTCCATACCAAGCATTCTTAATTTACTTTTAACAACAAATCCAAACAATATTACATAAAAAATGAATTAAAAAAATGAAGGACAGCAGCAAGGTTAATGACATGGCTTGCTTTATGACTTTGGAGGATGATTACTTTTTGTGGTAATTTGCTGTTTATATGAATAGAAAAGCCTATAAATAGTGCCGCCTTGCAGAGTGACAATGTGATTATGGCTTTGGCAACTCAAGATAAGCAAATCGTGTTGCTCTAAGTAAAAGCTTTCCTGGGATTCACTTTCCTTGACCTAGAAAGTCCCGTCACTCCCACTCATCCACACACTCATTTTTCCCTCCAGATAGAAGTCTGTTACGCTCCAAGGCAGCAGGTACTATACTGTCCACTTTTAACGTCATGCAGCTACTTTTAGCCCCGCATGGCAACACTTAGGCGGTTAATAAATATCAGAAACCCTGTGCTTTATTGAGACTACTTCTTTCAGGCTGCGTGTTTTTTTTAGGCTGAATTTATAAATGTCTGGCAGGCAGTCTGTGCCAAGCAGCAATCTGGAGCAGATCTCTGATTGGGGGTTCTCTTGTGAGTGTCAGAGAGGATTAACAGTCTGATTTTTGATGGACAGATAGATAGTCCTTAAAGCAGAAGCCAGATAAGAGCTTGATATTGTTGATATTTTTTTTGCATAAGGAGATGATAGCCATGCCAGCAGCATTGTTCTAGTTCACCATTTTAGACCTATACATCAACAACTACTGGTCAGACTGAAAATAAAGTTTTAAATCACAATGATGTTCCCCTGAGGAAGAACTAGTCTGACTTTTCCTGTAGCGTCCTAATTATTTTTGGTAATTTTTGTTCTTTTGAGTGACATGTCTCAATAATAACTCATATTAATTGATTGCCATGATATTTGGTGCATGCATTAAGGCAGCCTTGCAATTTTTTCCCGTGAAATACCCCTTTTAATGACACTGTTCGAGTCCCTGCCTGCAAATATTCTACCAAAAATAAGTTCTCCAGTGATTATTTTAAGAAGACGCTGTTGCTGCATTTTTATTTACCTCTGTGTAACTGTGATTGCTTTGAAAAAAAGCCAGGGCTTTTTCCCCTACAGCAGAATGACAACGAGGCGTTGCTAGACCATTCTATGCTGCAGAATGGTCTCACAACACTTGACTGAGCACCAACAGCAAGTTAAAATCTTTAAATGACTAAGGATGTTGATATTAACACACTTAACGAAAGCATGCGTAGTTTTCTTGCAGCTCTAATTTTACCTTAGATGCTACTTGACTTGTGAACTAATGCTTCAGATGGGCAGTAGACTCTTTAGATTGTACCATAGTGAACAGAAATGTATGTAATTATAGCCTGCTCTCACTCTCAGGTATTGGAATTATACAGCTGCTATGAAACCTGTATGTTCTTTTCCAGTCTGCCATTTAACTTGTCCAACTTTAAGTTGTTATGTATGTGAGGAATGTTAGCGAAATTTCAAAGCAGCAATTTAAAAAGGCAGGTCCCCGTGAAGAAGATGATTGGCTTTTAGCGATTTATTTATGACAAGCTGTGGAGCCACAATAGCTTGATTCGACTCAATCAGCCTTATGTAATGCAGTCCACCGTGACACATGTGATGTCTGTTTATTTCATAACGGCAGTATATGCCGGCCTCTAAAGTGAAAAAAGTCTGTGTGACTCAGAAAGAAATTCAGGTCCGACACAGTTATCTAACAAATAAGAGATAAATATGCTGAATAAATTACAAACAGAAGCTGCTATTTAGTGAGCGGTTGCATCAATGTGATGCTTCTCGGCACAAGCACAGACATTGACATTATTGATCCTGTTTTCTGACTGTAGAGAGTGATTCTCATTTTGGGGTTTGTCCATAATCTGTCTCTGCTTGGCCTGTGCAGGGTTGCAGGGCCAGCGGAGTCTATCTGAGCTCGGTGTTGGACTGACAACACAAAGAATTACATGTAAGAGGCTGACCATGGCTTTACAATCAACTCTGCACCTGTGGCTACAAACGCATTAAAAATCTCCTCACAATAGAATTCACTCAGCGAAAGTGGACGCTAATGAGCTGAAAGGCAACTATATCCTCTTTGTGCATGAAAGCAGTTCGGTTTTCTGTCCATTATATTGCCATTTTTACAGAAACATTTACACACGTCTTATGAAGAACCCTATGTATTACATTTATCTACAAATTTTATGTCTGCAAATATACACCGATCAAGTATAACATTATGACCACCTGCTTAATGTTGTGTTGGTCATATGCCCTCAAAAATGCTCTGAATCACTGGGCATGGACTAGAGGACCTCTCAGGGTGTCCTATGGGGTCTGGAACCAGAACTTTGGCAGTGGATCCTTTGAGTACTCTGGATTGTGCAGTGGGACCTCTGTCAATCAAACTTGTTCCACTGCATCCTGTTGATGCTTGATCACAATGGGGTGTAGGAAGTTTGGAGGACAAATCAAGATGCTGGGTCATTGTCATGTTCCTCAACATGTTCCTGATTGTTTGATGTTTTTTTCATGTGGTGGGGTGTATTTTCCTGCAGGGGTAGGCCAGTGACATTTGGGATTTCCATTTGCATGAGGGAGTGTGCTTGTTGTGGGACAGTGTTTATTTGGGTGTCTAAGTCTCATCAACACGGATGGCAGAATCCAAGGTTTTCCATCAGAACACCACATAGTAGCAATATGATCAATGTTATTCACTTCATCTGTCAGTGGTTTTAATGTTGTGGCTCATCGGCATATTAAGACTTGACAAAAAGGCAATAATAAGACCTTTGAGACTATCCACTTTGTGCAAGAAATCTTCATCATGCCAAGAACACCTCATCTAAGTAAACAACAATCCATTATTATTTCATGAAGGTCAGTCCGTCAGAAAAATCTCAAGAACTTTCAGAAAAACGTGTAACTCTGCGATGAAACCGGCTCTCGCAGGGACCGCTCAGGGAAGGGACGCTCTCCTTCTGCTGCAGAGGATAAGTTCATTAGAGTTACCAGCCTCAGCGATCACCAATTAATGGCACCTCAGATTAGAGCCCACATCAATGCTTCCCGAGCAGCAGACACATTTCAGACACATTAACTGCTCAGAGGAGACTGCGGGAATCAGGTTTTCATGGTCCAATTGCTGCAGAGAAGCCACTACTCAGGGAGACCAATGAGAAGAAGAAGAAGAGACCTGCTTGGTCCAACAAACACAACAAATAGATGTCAGAACAGCGGAAATCTGCACTTTCGTCGAAATTTGAGATTTCTGCTTCTGTGCAGAGGGTCTTTGTGAGATGCAAAGAAGGTGATGGTATCTGCATGTGTGGATCTGACTGTGAAGGATGGAGGAGGAGGTGTGAGGATGTGGGGGAGTTTTGCTGGTGACACGATTTATTCAGAGTGCAAAACCTTCACTGGTACTGTAGTTATACCATATTTGAATACACAGTTGCATAGAGACCTGGTTACTTCCCCTTTACATACAAACAAAAGAGGGAAGAAAATAGGAAAACAGATGGGACACATAAGAGGAAGGATACATGCAAGAGGAAGAAATTACAAATGAAGCCAATACTCGAGCTGTCAACAAAGTGCAATAGCTTGTATTTACATGAAGTGGTGCGACAAATTCAAAATGTGGACAGTGTAGGAGGGAAACGGCTTCTGCTACAAAATACTAGCATTTCTGTCTGAGTAGCTCTTCTGTTAATAGCGTCTACCTGATGAGAGTGAGAGCGATCGGTCTGTCAGACTGTGTTGGTGTTGCATCTGTGATAGTCTCCCTATCATGGTACCTAAATGACACCCACAGATGGCAACTGTATTCCTGAGCTGTTTAATGCGTTGCCCCCCCCCTCTATTTTTCTTTTTTCCCACTTGTTCTTTCCCTTACTTGGACGTGACATTTTATTTATCTTTTACCATGTTTACCTCTATTTCTATATTATTATTATTATTATCATTATTATTATTATTAATATAGTAATATTATTAATAATAATAATAATAATAATAATACCTAATTAATGTGTTTTTTGTTTTATTTATTTTATTGGTCATTTTATTCTCTTTTACTCTCTTTTACTTCATTACATATTTATTTTATTTGTTTACTGTTATTATTATTTTTAGCCTTGTGTTTCTGGTTTTACTTTTTATTTCACTTGTTCTTTCCCTTACTTGGATGTGGCATCTTATTATTTTATCTACTGTTGTTGTATTGATTTATTTTGAAAATCTTTAGCAGTTTTAAATTTATTTCTACAATTTTCCCTCCCTGGTTTTACTCCTTCTGTTTGGACTGACTGGCTTTTTGTTGTTCAGTGCTTTGTGTCCTTCTTTTCTTTTTGGCCCTGTCTGTAAAGCACTTTGTAAACTCTGTTTTTAAGATGTGCTATATAAATCATGTTATTATGATTATTATAATGCCGCCCAGTTAGAAGGTTATCTTCCTTGCATGTCCAAATAAAGATAGTCTTCACCTCTCTCTGCATGTGTGACGATCCCATTGGGTACCGAATCCTAAATCCATTCAGCTAAGTCACATTGCATATTTCACGCAGCACTCTCCCGAGACCTCTCTCCCCAAAAGACGTAACACAGGAACACAGGGACCCTACGGGAGAATGAATTATTACTTACTTATAAGTGGCCCTGTGGAAACACTACCCGAAGAAGGGGAAAAAAAGAATTCCTTCACACCTTTAAGTCAGGACTGATTTGCTTAATCGCGGTGGCATTTAAATCAACTTTATTTTCACTTCACCTCTCTGTGAGTCACACAAACTCATCTCTGTGAAAAGGACTCATCATTATTCCGAATTCCCTTCTATCGGTTTTTGCTGCTTGCAAATTTAATTACGCAGTCCCTATCATATTTTGCAATGCAGTCATGAGTGAAATGTGAATATAGAAAAGTGAACTAAGGACGCACCTCTGGGGTGCACCTGCATTCATTACCACTGCAGATGAAGTGGAATTATCTATTCCCGCTGTTTGTTCTCTCTGCCTGGAAAAAAGAAGAAAAAAGGGCAGAGCTTTTTGTACAAAACTCTACATGCTGTGATGCACTGGTCAGGTTTTGATGTATACACTGCCTGGTGGCAGTAGTTAATTAAACAATATGCTTTGTGTACATGTGACCTTTAATGTGGTCTCACTCAGATTTAGCAAAGTGCTGATCTGCACAAAACAAATCCAAATACCTTCTATTTCTATTCATCAAAACAGTGCTTGTTTTGTAGAAGCACTCCACATGTTTCTTACACAGAAGCCTATTTTCCAACCCCCAAGTAAAATATATTTATAACGGGAACACGCAGCTGTCTGAAAAATTGGTTTAGGTTTGACTTTTATCAGCTTGACAAGAAGACAAAGATAAAATTAGTCTTTATTCTATGTTTAATAGCACTGATAAAATTACTTAATATGCTTTTATATCATTTCCGCCCCATGACCCAAAGAGTCTGTCTTTCTGTCTGATGCCGCTGGCAGAGTGCAGAGTGCTGCTCCCTCATCATCCCCCCAGGGGGTCTCAAGATAAGTCTGAAGGGCTGCGAGTGTATCATCGACATAAGGCTGAATGAAAACCATTCCACTGATCTTTCCCCAACCGCAGCCAAACTGTGTTTATGCCTCAGCCTAACCAAACCATGGCATCATCACATCACAGAACAGATCTATTTTGCAATCATGTAAACACAAGAATAAGAGTGTCAGTTAGATGCTCAGAGGAAGCTGTTGTTTAATTTGGAGGACTTTGTTGGGATTCCCAGATGATCTTCACAATTCTAAAATATACTCAGATGAGTCACTCTAAGATGAGATAAGAGACAAGATAAAAAAAACATTAATAATCCCGAAGGAAATTCTTTTGCCGGATATTACTCAGTAAACAAAATTACATAACATGAGAAAATGCAGTAGTTCATACCTAGTAGAAAGGCATGAAGATCTAAGTACAGTACATTACAGAAAATGAAATAAGTAAGTCAAAATAAG
Source organism: Dascyllus trimaculatus (assembly GCA_024666655.1). NCBI lineage: Eukaryota > Metazoa > Chordata > Actinopteri > Pomacentridae > Dascyllus > Dascyllus trimaculatus. Next base: position 25,533,331 of record CM045449.1, on the reverse strand, counting down.
GCTATAGAATATCAAAGTAAAACTGGCAATGATATAATACACTGATCAGCCACAGCATTATGACCACAGACAGGCGAAGTGAATAACATTGATCATATTGGTACTATGTGGCATCTGTGTTGATGAGACTTAGACACCCAAATAAACATTGTCCCACAACAAACACACTCCCACATGCAAATGAAAATCCCAAATGTCGCTGGCCTACCCCTGCATTAAATGCACCCCACCACATGGAAAAACATCAACCAGGAACATGTTTGACCTCCAAACTTCCTAGAGCCCATTGTGATCAAGCATCAACAGGATGCAGTGGAACAAGTTTGATTGACAGAGGCCCCACTGCACAAGCCAGAGTACCCAAAGGATCCGCTGCCAAGGTCCTGGTTCCAGACCCCATAGGACACCCTGAGAGGTCCTCTTGTCCATGCCCAATGGTTCAGATCATTATTGAACACATAAGGGGGACCAACACAGATTTAAGCCGATGGTCATAATGTTATGTCTGATTGGTGTAAATTACACATGATAATAAAATATTGAACATTTCAATGACATTTTGTGCATAAAAGTGAGATATTGCACATGTAATTGAAATTTTACAAAAAAATGAAATAATACAAATGAATTGGAGCATTGCATCTGAAAAAAATAAATATTACACATTTCATTGACATGTTGAACGTAAAAGAGAAATTTTGCACATAAAGATAAAGTATTACACACAATACTGAAACCAATATTGCACAAACTATTAAGAAAAGTATCGTTGCAGATGATTTTGATATTTTTGTTTTGTCTGTGTTTGATGTTTCAACTGTCAAAGAGGGGAAGATCAGTCATGACAGGCTCGTAGCTTACAATCATTTGCATCCCTGTTCAGACACCATGTTGTTTGAGGTGTTCACAGGTCACACAAGTACTGTGCAAAAGAATGCTGTCTGAAGTGTTCACACAAGCAATCAGATGGGAGAACCACAGTGTGCAGGCTCGCTAATCAAAGCCGGTAAAAACATTTTGCACAGCTTCTGTCAATTGCAACGGTGCCATGCTCACGATTGCATCATTCCAATGAGCTGTTAATGAACCCGTTTTGTCTTCGCTTTTATCTTCGCCACCCACTTAACTTTAGTTTTTCTGGCTCGTTTCTGACACTCCATTTTCACCTTCTCATCCCAACCAGATGTCACACCCTCAGCAAATATCTTCGCTGCAAATCATCCCTGGTGTCACCGAGAGCTAATTCCAGGTGAAAAAAAAGCCTGGACTGACTGCCTGGAATGTTACAGTGGAAGGAAGCCAAATTCTTCCTTTTTTTTTTTTTTTTTTTAGATATTTCTGTTTTAATGCCAAAAAAAAACTCCATATTGCAGCTTAAGCAAATGTTGCTATTGGCTCAGCACTGGCACATTTCCACATCTGAAAAAAACAACAGACTTTTCTCTACTGTGTGAGCACCAGCGCCCTGATTTCCAGCACTCCCGTCAAAAAACTAAGGAGAAATTTGCTTCACAAAACACTGTACATCTCCAGTGCAGCAACAACACCCTATCTTCTCCACTGAAGAGCCCGCAGAAACAGCAACAAGCTGTACATTGGAGCCGACCGGACTCAACCCCAGTGATTGACCCAACTTCCTGAGATCCGCGTCCCTCACCTCCCACAGCAATATTCGGAGGCCCTTAATTGGGAAGACTGTGGGCTCATAGCAAAGAATGAGCCAATCAGGATGTCTTCTTCTCCACAGGAGTGGAACTGCATGCTGGCTGTGGAGCTTGTTAAGGCCTAGTTACTGTTAGCATCATGGGAGCAGCAGCACACAAACACACACAAGACAGACACACACCAGAAATACAGTGCAGTTACTCAAATCACCAACTGTGTCCACACCATTAGAAAGCACTGAGTGGAAATTTTATGTGGTGCATTTGAGGAAAGTACATAACATCATAGTGAAAGATGCTGCAGTCCATCATCATATCTTGCAATTTCTATTAATAGCATTCGATGAAATCAAACCAATATTCCAAGCTGATGAATTTACAATGAAACAAAGTAAAAAAGCTGACACGCAGCAACGCAATTAATCAATCAAATAGTCATCAGCACATATGTCTCAAAACCAGAAATGTCAGCCTACAAATGTAAGAATTCATCTGTAGTTGTCAAGATATGTCAGTCAGGAACAAAGCAGTGGAACTGACATCTCTAGTGAGGCTGAAAAAATCCAAAATTCTCAAAAACAACACAGTTTTTATCCAAAAAAGAATTAACAGAAAACTTCAAATGTGTGGAAATTCGAAGGACAGTGCCTGAGCTGGTGATAAGCGTGTGACACGAGTGACAGACAGTGTGTGAAAAGAGCAGAGCGCAGGTCACAGCCGGCCTCGCTGTGAAAGATGAGAGGCAGAAAAGAAAACACGCTCATCTGTCAGATCAACTTTAATCTGCAGGGATGCTTGTTTTTATGACGAGGCGCCTCATCACACAGGCAAAATAATAAAAAAAATATATATATGGTGGCGATTGAGTTTCACAGGATTCAGTATTGTGTCAAATATACAGCGATCAGCCACAACGTTATGACCACTGACAGGTGAAGTGAATAACATTGATCATATTGGTGCTATGTGCTGTTCTGATGGAAAACCTTGGATTTTAACATCCATGTTGATGAGACTTAGACACACAAATAAACATTGTCCCACAACAAGCACACTCCCTCATGCTAATGGAAATCCCAAATGTCACTGGCCTACCCCTGCAGGAAAATGCACCCCACCACATGAAAAAACATCAAACAATCAGGAACATGTTGAGGAACGTGACAATGGTCCAACATGTTGATCTGACCTCCAAACTTCCTACACCCCATTGTGATCAAGCATCAACAGGATGGAACAAGTTTGATGGACAGAGACCCCGCTGGACAAGCCAGAGCACCCAAAGGATCCACTGTCAGCATCCTGGTTCCAGACCCCATAGGACACCCTGAGAGGTCCTCTTGTCCATGCCCAATGGTCCAGATCATTTTTGACCACATAAGGGGGACCAACACATTATTATGCTCAGTATAGGTAAAATTAAATGCTTCAGAACATGTATAAAATAATATATTTTAATCACTGTTTTCCAACAAAGATGACACATTTTTACAAGCTTTTGGTTTTCTGTGTGCTAATTGTTGCTGTCATTGTTTTACCCATGAGGACTGAAATGGTTCATTATAGCTACCTCTGCACTTCACCAACACACAAATCAATGACAACCTCACAGGTACAAAGTTTGTTCCCAAAGTTTGTTAAAAGCAACTTTGTTCATTTAATCATGTCATTTGGAGCCATTTTCATAATTTCATAACACTCAGCAGCTGGCACAAGCCTAAGTGTGGTGTGCTTGATAGGTTTGACTGTTTAGCATAATGCATAACACCCCTGGAAGCAACAGGGAGGCCAGATGTCTCTCATGATATGAAGCACAACCAAAAAGACCGGGGGGGAGGGGGGATGCGTTCGGCTCTCCCGCAATTTTGACGTGGGAGAACTTTTGGGGGAAAGCTGCAGTTGAAAGGCGGCATGCTTTTAAAAATGGAAATGAAAGCGGTGCCTTTAAATACTATCATGCTGCAACACAGGTAAGAGCTGGTTGGTACAGCTGCACACAGAAGGTTATTTCTGGGAACATGTGCAACAAAGTAATAAAAGCTCAGAGGTCTTTAGCAGGTTGAGCTTTCAGCCGTGTCTCATGGTCTTTGTACGTGTCAACACATTGAGAGAAGCTTCAGCTGCACTTTGAGCTGCAATTTCAATGCGTCTTTTCTTAAAACAGTGACCCAGCAGAGTGAAACTGGATATCTTTGAGATCAAACGTCACAACGAGACTTTGGCTTTTATTTCACACTGTCTATCTGCACATACTGTTTATCATTTTATACAAAAAAAAAGCTTTTAACGTCCCCTTTTTATGCAGACTTGCAAGAGTGAGCTAAAAAATGAATGTCAAGGGAAATAAAAGCCTAATATCTGGCTGCATAGCACTTTGATGTAATGATGGCATGAAATCTATGACCCACTGACATAATTCAACGTTTGGAATCTTCTTTGGAGGTGCCTTTCAGCGCCTTCAAAGTAGCTGGCTTCAGTTTGATGTTTATGAGGGCTGTCTGTCTTCAGTCCCCCCTTTTCAGCAGATAAAATGCATGTTTGATGGAGTTTAAATCTGGTGACTGACTTGAGAAAATCCAGTTTTTGTCACAGATAGAAGCTGCACAGACGGTGCGTTTGAGGTCATTGTCTCGCTGCAAGATGAAGGTCTTGTCCAGTGGTTTTTGTACAAAGCTGGAGACAATTTGTTTGTGCTCTTCTGAATTCATCAGGCTGCTGCTGTCACCTGTCTTTCACCGATAAAGGCGACAGTACAGACATACATGGCCATGCCACGACATTACCTCCTCCATTCTTCACTGTCGAGGTGGAATTTTTGGATTCTGGCCAGTTTCTGTCTTTCTCTGCAATTCTGGCTTTCCATCACTTTGGTAAAGGTTAATTTCGGTCTCTGTCTATAAAACTTTGCTACAGAACCTTTTATTTCTCAGATTCGTGTATGCCTTCTTGTTACAATTGGAATCTCTCTAACAGCTAAAAGGAGAGACTGAAATGAAGGTGAGAAGCCCTCTGCCCTTTTATGTGTGAACAATCTTAGCAAAAGGAAACACTTGGGCAAGAGGTTACATCTGCCAGTGAGTCATTAACTTACAGACTTTCTCACACATGAAAGTAGGGACTCAGCCAACAATGGGAAACAGTTAAATGCATGTGTAGGTAGAGTCATTGTTCCTTTAAAGTCACTCTAAGTGTTTGGTTTCAAATCCAAACATGTTAATTGCAAAAATATTAAATTCTGCTCTATTTAACTCTCCGTAGTATTTGAAAATATGAATCTAAATCTAAATCCAAATCTAAACCTAAGTCTAAAATGCAATGTGTGATCTGGGAGAAGTCAAATTGGAAGCTTTTGGGAAATTAGAAAAATCTTTCAGCTGCCACATCGGAAGCAGGCGCTGAGTCAAGAAAATGCCTCAATAAAAACACATTATGTATCAACTTAGGTGCGATTCTGAGTTATATTAAATAGCCATCTATGTGAAATAGTCAAATGCATGTGCATGTACAACCCATGTTCCTCAATTTAACAGTAAACCTTTGATTTTAAATTGAATCTGAAACGGAATCTAAATCTAAATCTGTGTTTAAATCTAAATTTGAATCTAAATCTGAATCTAAATCTAAATCTCTGTCTAAATCTAAAAATATGTCTAAATCTAAATCTGAATCTCTATATAGATCTGAATGTAAATCTAAAGCTGAATCTAAACCAGAATCTAAATCTAAATCTAAATCTAAATCTAAATCTAAATCTAAATCGGAATCTAAATCCAAATCTAAATCTAAATCCAAATCCAAACCTAAATCTAAATCTCAATCTATGTCTAAATCTGAATCTAAATCCAAATCTGAATTCAAATTTACATCTATTTCTAAATCTAAAAGCAGTGGAAGATTTGGGTTAAGTCAAATTGGAAGGTTCTGGAAAATTTAAAAAACCTTTCAGCTGCTACATTGAGGAAAGGCATTGGGTCCAGAAAATGTCCACATAAAAAGACATGATGTATTTGCGTAGGTGAAATTCTGTTGTACAGTGCTTTATGATTGCAGGTTACATTTAATTTACTAGCCACTAATCCACCAAACTGCATGATAACACTTAAAATGGTTCTTCTGCCACCATAGCAAATCATCCAACATAAATGACCATATGTGACGGGTACATCTCATGGAAATTATTGTTTGTTTGGGTTTTTTTTTTTTTTTACATATTTTGAAAGGAACACATGTTATCCTCATTGATGCAGTGCCTACAAATAATACTTGAACACAAGCACAAGGATTATTCAACAAAAACATCAACAGAAGTAATATTCTTCTGTGAAGAAACTAATTACACCCCCAGGAACTAGTATTGCTGGCTGTAGCAGAGAGAATCTTTGTAGGTGTTTGGCATAACTGTCAACCATTCCCTCCGACATGAGCTCGCTGAAATCTTTTTTGACCACTCTTCCATGCAAAAAATTCCCTCTGTTGCAGGATGTGTGAGGGTTTTTCTTAAATGTACTGCCCATTTTAAATCCCCACATCTCACACTGCATTTAGACTTGGCCGTTCCATAACCCTCCATTTCTTCTTTGAGAGCTATTCCTTCCTGGTGTGCTCAAGATCCCCTATACTTTACTTTTTATTTATTTGAATTGTGAAGAAAACTACAAAATGTCAGTTTTATGTGCCATCTGTTTGAATATATCTCCTGCCAGTGTCTCCAATTTCTACAAAACAGTGGGATGTGGGTATTATTTCACATCACTGCAGGTTGTTTCCTGCTTTAAATATAATCCAAGGGGGCATTTCTGAAAATGTCCCAGAAATATAACACAGATCTTGCTTTGTTTGGTTGGTTTCAGGCACAAACACAACTTAGTAAGGTTTAGGGAGACATGAGGACCTTTTTTCATCATGGTTACAATAATAAACAAGGTCAGGGTTAAAAATGATGCTGACCAGCAGTTTAAAATTGGAAACAAAACAGCGGTGACCTGCAGTAAAGTGTAGCGCTTTGTCAGCCCATTCATCCACCCTGACCTCTATTATGTAAACTTTGTGGATCTATAAACCTCGATCACCACTCTTCTTTATTTGTTAGTGTTGTAACTACTATCGCCACTACATAATGTCACAATAAAAAAGGTAATTATGGGTCATAATGAGCTGCTCGTGTCGCCAAAAACAGTAAAGTTGGAGGCTGGACGGCCAATCTACGACCTGAAACTCGCTATAAAGCTGAAGGAAACCGCAAATTCTCCCACATTGTCATTGCTATTATAAAAATATTAATGAGCAATTACTGCAAATCATCCGTGTCACTTTTTAAGACAAGGTTTTACGCTGTTATTTATTTAGTTTTTGTTTTCATCTCTTTTGAAAGTTACTGATTTTACGATTCCCTCACTGCATTTGTCGTTGCTAACTCCCATAAAACTGTGGCAAACTTGAATACACGCTGAAAGATTTGGCATCTCGAGTTGTTGACACTGAGGAGCGATAATTAAAGCGCATGTCCTTCTGCAGCAGTCAAATCTGAGGCTACACTACAAGGACAAGGGGGCCTTTAATTCTCAAGTCTCGACATTATTGCGTCTTAAACTGGGAGCATCATTAGCACTCTACAAAATGCCCCCGGGGGCTTTTCGCCGTTTTCAAAAGCCAGTCAACATTTAGTCCCCCCCCGTATGACAGATGTCTGTGTGTGGGGCTGCGCGTTGCATATACCCACGACAGACTTTATTAAATTGCACAACTCCAACACGCAGCCAATCCCTCTCAACACAGCATCTGAAATGTAGCATGACCTTTCTGGTCCCATCAAACTGCCAGCCTGTCTGCTTGATGTGTTTGGGTCCAGTATGTGCTGACAGGAATCCGGAGGAGGAGCAGAGAGGAGCCAAATCAGAGATGTGAAGCTACTTATTCACATCTACCCCTGTTCTGACAGTTTTCTCCCCCTCAACCCCCTTTTTCTGTGCTCCTCTATTTAGCGCTCCCTTTTAAAACACCCTCCTCCTTCAAATTGTAAGTGACATTGAATGATCAGTATGTAAAAGGTTCAGACTAGTCAGAAACATAGTGTTCTGTGAGGAATTCAAGATGCCTATTCGCGTGCGATGATCTATGAGTTGCCAGCAATAATTTTGGAATAACCCTGTCATCGTTATCGCGAGGGCGACACGACCAAAGTGCTCATGGGACACGGAACTTAGATCATCAAGTCGACTGTTCGGGGCGCGCACATGTCCAAAAAAAAAAATACAACATAATTAGACCTCAGCTTCCTTTTTCATGTGCAGATGTAATGGATGAGTGCACAGACTTTCCGTGCATGTTCAATTTGTCGAAATTTCAGTTTGAAGCACTTGAGGCTGGTGGCTCTCAGGCTATTTCCAAATTTTGTGTGCCAGACTAATGATGGATAGAAAAAATAAAAATAAATAAAAAATCCCAGCAGGTCCTAAAAAGCATTTGTGCTTTTTTAGTTTGGTGGACTTTTTTTCACCCCCCTTCGTGTGGTATGATTTCCTTTGTAATCTAATGTAATGATGTTTGAAACAATTGTAACCTTGCAGTTTTAATCAGCAAATACCACTAGCCATCTGAATTATTAATACGTCAGCACCAAAAGATGTTGTTCTGGAGGCAGTTCCAGCTGAATACAAAGAGGCCGACTTTTGTTTTTGGTCACAAATGGTTGAGATTTCAATGAATGCCGCCGTTTCCTTTTGTCCCTGAGTCTTTTGTGCGTCATGATCAAGGGTCAGATATGTTTCATTATGTGCTGTGTTTATTTAGAAATGTGTTTTATTCTGTGAATTTGCTCCAGAAACAGAACCACAGCCGTGCTTATTGCACCTGAGGCTGTACTTTGGCACAGCAGTTTTGATTCATGCTAACATCGGCATGCTAAATTGCTCATTATTGACGTTATAGTTTAGCATTTAGAAAAAAAACATTTGCTAATTAGGGATTAAACACAAAATTTGGCTGATGGGAATGTTATTAGCTTTGCATTTTGCAGTATAATGAACCAAATTATTTGAGTACAAATTTGCACATTTAATAGCTGGGGCATTTCATTCTGAACCAAAGTGGTGGCTGACAGACCAACATGCTGTCCCCAGAGAAACAGTTAACATGGCTAAAATTTGCTACAAGCAAGTAACATACAAGCAAGAACAAGTCACTGTTACAGGTAAATAACACCACAACAAGGAATCCTGAGAGACAATGGGAATGATATGATTTTGCCTGAGGGATTTCTGTATCGATCGGCCGGCTGCACACTGAGCGCAGGTGACCAGCACCGGCTGCCATTAGGGATAACTGGACAGGACAGCGTCTGGTTCTAAACAAGGCTCTGTTGAAAGGTCTGAAGCTCAGTAGACTCTTTCCTCCTCCTATTAGCTGCTAATGTTTACTGCTGGGATTCTACAGTGTTTAACCTGCAGCCCTGAGCCGAGATAAAAACTCAAGAGTCCCCGTTTTTTTTTTTTTCTTCCCTTCGGTCTCTGTTTGCGGTTGCAGTTACAGAAAAGCTTCTCTGAGCTCCTCCAACTGAGAGCCATGGTGGCTGTAACAAATTCATCATTGGTTTTGCTCTCTCTCTCTCTTTCCTAACTTCTAATCTCCCTCATGGACATTCGCTCTAATCTCTCATTTATATTTAAATCACAACTTTATGCAGAATGTCTGGTTCATGAGGCAAATGAGGCTTGTTGCTGTTTCAAGCTCAATTTGACTGAGTGATACGACGACAGAGATGGGAAAAGTCCACGTTTGGGCACCATGATGGATGCGTTAGAACGCAAGCTTTGACCTCAATGGAAAGGTCAGTGAAATAGCAGAAATAAAAAATGAGGAATAAAACTTAGGTAGATTTTTTTCCCATGTAATTGAATTAAGCTGCTCAAGATGTAATTAATTCCTTATTAACTTAATCTAAACTGACCCAGCATCATTATGGACCAGCATTTGCACCCTAGAGTGCATCTGGTCCTACGAAATGGGCTCATACTTCCCGGTTGCCATGCAATCATGCAGAACAAACCCTGGACCTGATGTCTCCCACCAGATGGATGCCTAGACCACTGCAGATTGACCATGTTTAATAGTGGGAAACAGACATCATCCGTTAAATGCATCCTTTGGCTTTTTTCAAACTCAGACCCTGAAAAAGATGAAACGATGACTCATTATTTCCCCATCCAGGAGCCGCTTCAGCGTTCCTGCTCCTCGAACCACATTATGCCTCTTTGTGTTGACCTTGGATTCAAGCGCCGCTCAAACTGCATTTCTGTTATAGATCCTGTTTTAGGATGCTTATGATGCGCGGGTCTGTTGACACGGAGGTGGAAACTCTAAACTGAATTGCGTCGGAGGCTAAACTGTATTTCGTGCCGGGGCGGTTTGTCCATGTTTGAAATAAGTTGCCATCATTTTAAAGAGCCTCAGCAGCATTCAACAGTTTTGTTTCTTTCCTGCAATTTGAGGTGCACATTGTTCCTCTCTCTCTGCAACTCTGTTGACTGTCTTATGTTAATTCTCACACAATCTCTGAACCCTTGTTACGCTACACACACTGCTAATTAGCACTGAAATTAATACAACTTGCTTGCATGACTGCGTTGTAATTGTCATTTAGTTTATTTTTCTCAAGGTATTTGCATTTTCCATACTTGCTGTCATTTAGAACATGGCAGGTTTCTGTTGAAGAGAAGCTTGTGTCTATTTCTGGCTTTTCAAATTTCTATGGGAATTGTTTTTGACAATAAAAGAATAACACACAGCTTGACTTTTAATTACACACATATCTGTTTCTCACTTTGTCCGGGGTTATTGTTTTCAAAAAATAACCCGAGGCAGCTTGTATCACTGAAAGCAGAAATGTCTGCAAGAACAATGTGTATGTATAAACATTCTGTTGCTGCTTTGCAAGTGTTTTACATTTTATGAATGTGTTAAAATCGCAATTTGTGCAAAGCGAATAGGAGCAGCTAAATGTGAACACATTATCATTCATCATGAACAAACTCCATGGTAAATACTCAGATTCAAATATGTGGTCTTAAGCATGTTGTTGGTTATAGTTCGGGAATAAGTTTAACTCTTAAGGTTATGATGGTTGAGATGACAGTGAGATAACAGGGATGGGAAAATCATTCAGAAGTTGGTATGTCCACAATGAGCAAGTGAGATTTCTGCACATACTCTTTATTAGTTTATTTGTCTTTTTGGATTGATTTGAATGAGTTATGCATAATTTTGGATGACGCTTTTCGCCAAACTAGTGGCTGGCAGTGGACAGTACACTTGCTTTGTACTTGTCACATTTGTATTAACATGTTAATTACTGTCTTTTTCCCCACAGGTATCAGAATTGTGGGTACATTATCCTCCATGCCATACCTGTATATATGTAAATTCATCATGTCATATGTCTACATATCCATATGTAAACTCACCATAACATAACTGTACTTATCCATATGTAAATCTCAGTATGTCATAATGTACATATCCATATGTAGGTTCATCATGGCAGGTATATTGTCTCTGTGAGACCTTTGTTATTATGATTCTCTGGGATGCCAGAGTTCACCTCCTAGCCTCCTGGAAGTGTCGTGGGACTAAGTAGGAGAAACAGCATTGAAGGGAGGTTTCCACCTGATGACCCCCTGAGATGTTTTAGGAATCACTGCTCACTGGTAGGTATAGAGACAGATTATGGGTCCTAGGTCCTCATTGAGTATGAATCCTTTTTTTTGAATTAACTTTATTTTTTAGCCCTGTTGTACTTTGTAATTCTTGTGCTTCTTTCTGCCTAATCTGTATCCAGCTGCTGTAACATGTAAAATTCCCCCAGCGAGGGATCAATAACATTTTATCTTATCTTATCTTATCTTATCTTTACTTATGTCGTAGTCATTAAACAGACGTGACAATTTTAAATGCTTAAATGTTTCCTTTGCACCCTACACCCTGACAAAAACTCTCAAAATGCATTGGTTTATCCATGAATAATAAAGGATTTTTAAATTTTAAATGAGATTTGGATAGCTTATGGACTGCCGACCATTACTGCGGACTTCAATCAGTAAGGGGTGCGAACGTCATTATGTTTTTTTACTTGACCACTTGTCTTATTCTTGAAGAGCAGATATTTTCTTATATTTACTATATTTATCTTTATCTATTACTGTATCTACACAAATGTTCTTGACACTACATGCAGTACTCCTGATTTGCTTTTTTATTATTCAGTATTTTGGTTTGGCATGGAATATCCTACCTGTATATCTAATGAATTCCCATCAGTTTGAGGGGGAGTTTGTGTAAAAAGCAGATAAGCAAATTTTTGATTTTTCGATTTTGACATTGTTTTAATGTTAATAATTTAAATATCAGCAATAATAAAGTTGTAGTAAAGTTGTAATCTAATTCTAACTGTGATTTGTCCCTGAAGTTCAGAATCAATTGTCAATGATCAAAACTTTTTAAAAAATCCAAAACAATTTCTGCATGCGTTGTCGAACGTACACCGATCAGACATAACATTATGAGCACCTGCCTAATATTGCATTGGTCCCCTTATGTACTCAAAATGCTTTAAACCATTGGGCATAGACAAGAGGACCTCTCAGGTTGTCCTATGTGGTCTGGAACCAGGACGTTGGCACTGGATCCTTTGGGTGCTCTGACTTGTGCAGTGGGGCCTCTGTCAATCCAACTTGTTCCACTGCATCCTGTTGATGCTTGATCAGAATGGGGTGTAGGAAGTTTGGAGGTCAAATCAACATGTTGGGCCACTGTCATGTTCCTCAATATGTTCCTGATTGTTTGCATGAGGGAGTGTGCTTTTTGTGGGACAATGTTTATTTGGGTGTCTAAGTCACATCAACACAGATGTTAAAATCCAAGGTTTTCCATCAGAACAGCACATAGTACCAATATAATCAGTGTTATTCACTTCACCTGTCAGTGGTCTTAATGTTGTGGCTGATTGGTTTATATGTTGCAGTTAAAATAAATCAGTTTGAAAGTAAAGTTGATCTTATGCATGAGTAAGAGGTTTGAATAGATCAAAATGACTTGTGAGGTAAGATTTCCCCCAGGGGCTTCCTCCATGAGGATGGGAGGCATTTAGCCCACTTACCGAAAAAATTAACTCTTTTCAAGATTTTACATTAAGCTTTGATATGACAAAGTTACAGTCCATCATTATTTACTTACCCCGTCAGTTTGTTCATTTAAGCATACTTCATGTGTATATATTATGATATTCAAAATATATATATGATAGCAGAAAATAGACATTGTTCTGTAGCTTCAAATATCTGCACAATAAACAATGTTCCCATCAGTTGCACTGTGCTTTGTATTTAATGCTAATTAGCCCATGTTTGCATATCTGCATAGCATCAGCATGTTTGCACCATTATGAGCATGATAGTAAAGTAATATTAGCATTTAGCTCAAAGCACCACAGTCTCACAAACTTCCATGCACGACTTGTAGTCTCGTTTAAGCAAGAATAAAGTGGACCAACACACCAGAATGTAAGATAGCGAGAGCCAAACAAAATAAAAAAGCAGCAAAAGTTGTATTTTGGCACAGTGCAGTTTACATATTTGAGCCCAGAACAGTGGCTCAGACTGCAGAAGGAAAACAGCCATGCAAATAAGCCGAGCTGAAATCGCTCTCGTGCTGTAGGTTGTGGTGTTTCACAGTAATAATCCTGTTATGCCAGCAGAGAATCCATGAATACAAAGGAGATGCTTGCTTTGATTTCATGTGTGGTGGAAGTGTATGGATATCCACTGTTTGAAATTTCAATATCTAAGACCTTGTCATTTTGGTGTAATTTGTCTCATTAAGTACCGTCACAGGCCTTTTATGCCTGCCAAGGGGAGAACGCCGCATTTGGAATATTCAGTCTCTTATTACATGAATTCCTATTACTTGGGCTTTCAGTGAAGTGGCCAGAAATATTTGCAGTTTTACAAAGTTTTGCGGTGATTTAAGCCAGAGTTTCATTTCACATTACTCACTTTATTCTTCCTTTCAATATCAGCACGTTTCATTAAGAATAAGGTTTCTAAAATCATATGCTTGGGTTAAAAAGGGAAAAGACTGACAGTGTGCATGTCTTTTTGATGAGATGAAGCAGGCAACAAAGACTCCATGTTGTGTGGGATGTAGAATTACCTTTTCAGTTGAATATTTAATCCTTAAAAACGAAATAAAAGATGCAACTGTGAGTATGAATCAACAAAATGTTTATAGAAGCATAAAGCGCTGTGTATTAGTCATATTGCTCCTGCTTTTTATTAGAAGCACTGCTCTGAGAGAACGTCTTCCCTGTGCTTTTTCCCTTTTAAGCAGAAAAGGAAAAGTTAATGTAATAACTTCACGTGGCCTCCAGTGACCTCATTCCATCATATTTTCAGAGCTCAACAGACAGTCTCCGGGTAAAGAATTGAGGCATAATTGGTTGCAGCAGTGGGGACTTTGGTAAAAAAAAAAAGTCTCCAATCTAGCCCTGTGAATAAATACTTTGCTTACAAAACCTGAATAAAGAAAATGTTGTCATTTGATTAAGAGATTAGAACGACTGTATGTGTGTGAATTAATTTTTCAGATTCTTAGCTTGATCGCTCACTAAATTTACATTTACAGCACATTGCTAACATCTGTTTGCTGTTGTTGTTGTTGTTTGTGTTATTTTGATTATTCTCACCAGAATCGGTTGAAATTTTGGGAAATATGCTCATTCACTTTGTTTCCAAGGAAAAAGTGATACCGCTTTCATATTTGTTCATTAAGTCTGAAGCTATAGCAGCACTAAACCTCTAAAGATTTAAGTTTATTTAATCTGTCTGCCCATGTTTCCACTCTTTAGTGCTAAGCTAGGCTGCCAGTTTCTTGGCTGTAGCTTTGCAAACAAGAGAGCAGAATCAGCCATCTAAGGACAATAAAAGTGACCAGCAAACTACCCGGTGCATCAAATTATGTAAGCTAAGGACCATGATGATTTCTTTTATCAAGGTCAGATGCAATTTCCACTTCGATTGCCGTACAGTATGTAAACTTGCAAAAATAATACATTTTTCATCATTCCTGAAAGAATCTGTTTCTTGGCTACAGCTTTGTATTTAGCATACATGAGAGCAGCAACAACCATCTAAAGGACAAGAAAAGTGATTAGGAATACAAAGCATCAAACTATTCCTTTCAGTCTTGTGATGATTTCTTATACATGCGATATCAAGGCCTGGTGCAATTTACACTTCGCTTGCAATACAGTATGTACACTTGTCAAAATAATAAATTTTGGCTTTGTATTTAGCATACAGGAGAGCAGTATCAACCATCAAAGGACAAGAAAAGTGTACAGGCAAACTTCTCAAAGCATCAAACTGTTCCTTTAAGGGATGTGATGATTTCTTACACGCGTGATATCAAGTTCAGGTGCAATTTACACTTTGCTTGCAGTACAGTATGCACACTTAAGTAAATTCTTTCATCTTTTCCAAAATAATCTGTTTCTTGGCTACAGCTTTGTATTGAGTGTGCATGAGAGCAGCATCAACCATCTAAGGACAAGAAAAGTGATTATAAATACTAACCAAAGCATCAAAATATTCCTTTAAAGGATGTGATAATTTCTTACCCAACGATCATAACATTATGACCACCTGCCTAATATTGTGTTGGTCCCCTTATGTGGTCAGAAATGCTCTGAACCATTGGACATGGACAAGAGGACCTCTCAGGGTGTCCTATGGGGTCTGGAACCAGGACATTGGCAGTGGATCCTTTGGGTACTCTGGCTTGTGCAGTGGGGACTCTGTCAATCAAACTTGTTCCACTGCATCCTGTTGATGCTTGATCACAATGGGGTGTAGGAAGTTTGGAGGTCAAATCAACATGTTGGGTCATTGTCATGTTCCTCAACATGTTCCTGATTTTTTAATGTTTTTTTTCCATGTGGTGGGGTGAATATTCCTGTAGGGGTAGGCCAGTGACTTTTGTGATTGACATTTGCATGAGGGAGTGTGTTTGTTGTGGGACAATGTTTATTTGGGTGTCTAAGTCTCATCAACACTGATGTCAAATCCAAGGTTTTCCAGCAGAACACCACATAGTACCAATATGATCAATGTTATTCATTTCACATGTTAGTGGTTTTAATGTTGTGGCTGATCGCTGTATGTGCGATATCAAGGCCAGGTGCAATTTCCCCTTTGCTTGCAGTACAGTATGTACACCTGCCAAAATAATAACTTCTTTCATCTTTTCTGAGATAATCTGTTTTTTGGCTATAGTTTAGTATTGAGCATACATGAGAGCAGCATGAACTGTCTAAGGACAAGAAAAGTAAATCGGCAAGCTACCCAATGCATCATACTCTTCTTTTAGGGTCCAAGATGATTTCTTATATCAAGGCCAGGTGCAATTTCCACGTTGCTTGCAGTACAGTATGTACGCTTGCCAAAATAATAAATTCTTTCATCTTTTCTGAAATAATCAGATAAAAAAAAGACCTGGCATGCACACAGAAGCATAAATATTGAGGAGCTGCTGATGGATCACACTGAAAAAGGAATACAGCAAACAGTCATAAAACTCTCACAGCTCTGCTTTCCCTTACATAAGAAGAGAGATGCTACACATCGACAGTATGCTCTGAAGCCGCCTTCATGCTGCCACTGTGTAGGAGAATTATTTATCTCTTGCTCTATTCCTGGGAGGATGCTGTTGACAGCGTCTCATCTCACTGTTGAGAACCACTAGCTTCCATTAGGACCAGGAATTGCAATGTGATGTCATTGTGGGAGATTGCGCTACGTTTAAAAGCTTGGAAAGCAGCAGAGTAATACTGAGGCAAAGAAAAAAACATTTATTGTTCATGAATGTGGTGTCACACACAGGTCCTGTCAGAAAAGAACAGGGAGGTGAGGTCTTGGTTTGAGGTCTCTGAAGTAATCCTGCCTCCCCTCTTCTCTTTCAACAGGCAGCTGGACTTTGGAATTGTTCCCTCCGAGAACAATCAGCACATTCGTGTAAAAGCGATACATTGCAATTGCAAAAGACAGTCTAACATTCCACATGACAACTAGGTTTTACATTTGTGATGCCCACTGCGGTTTATATTGTTATAAAAATTTACAGAATAACATTTTTGTGTCTCAGTGCAAAAGATATATCTCAAAAGAATTTCAGAAAAGCCGTGCCCTTGATAAATGTCCACCCATGCCCCCCTGCCCGCCCCCTGACCTGTGCCCCTAGAGTAAAATAATTGGCCTGGTTACAAGACCACCAATAAATAACCAACAGAAGCAGTTTTACAGTCACCGTCAGATAGCAGCAGTGTTTCAGCTTGACTTTAAATACATATTCACAAACAACAGTGTGTCACTGTACACCCACGATTCATCAGAACTTTAACTATTGATAATAATTACATTTGTATTGATAGTAATTACCATGACAATAACAACCGAAAAAAGAGAAAGGAATCCAGTGTGTCACATCAGCATTAAAGTATTTACATTGCTTTTTTAAAAGTTCTGTGGCTTAATTTCCCATGTGTGAATTTCCCCAAGTAAAAGAAGGCAATGGAGTGTCTCTAAGGTAAAAGGCTGGGGGTCTGGGGAGTTTATCAGCTGGTACAGATACTATTGATGGAGATGATGGCCGGGTCCACCAGGCCCAGCTCCTCGTGCTCGTTCACGCACAGCTGATAGCCGCAGCCCCGCCTACGCTTCAGCGGGGTCACCTTGGTGTCAGGTTTGGCGCGGGGCGGCAGCAGGAAGCCCACACTGCCCGCGATTAGCATGTGCCAGATGCTGTGGATGTAGAAGTAGTTCTCTTCCGTCTCCACGAAGGCGTAGAGCGCCACAGCAGATGTGGCGATCATGGTGCCCGGGAAGAGGAAGAACACCCAGCGCTTCCAGGTGGGCGGATAGCAACGCCGGCGACGGATGGTGCGCACCGTCTGACAGGCCAACAGACACACAACAAGGTTTTCAACGTCACAGCGTAAACCTTTTGTAGTTCTAATGCTTAAAATAGCAAACTGTTGTGTAAATGTATTTCATAGTATATCTGGTAATGCTAATTTAGTTTTTAATGCATTCCACTAATAAATTAGCATTATTTTACTGGGTAGTGAGTATAGGTAAAATGGGACATTTTCTGAAAAAAAAAATGTATATAGATAATATTTATTAATACTATTATACACATGTTACTAGAAGAAGTAAAATGTATTTCATAGTTTATCTGGTAATTAATTTTTTTCAATGCATTCTTCTAACAAATTAGCATTATTTTAGTATGTAGTGAGTATTCATAGAACGGGATACTTTCTGAAAATAATTGCTTAGTTAATATTTATTTTACATTAATATATGAATGCTATGAGAAGACGTAAAATGTATGTCATTGTTTACCTGGTAATGCTAATTGAGTTTTTCTAAATGCATTCCGCTAATAAATTAGCATTATTTTAGTATTCAGTGAATAATGACAAAACAGGCTACTTTCTGAAAAAAATCATGTAGCTAATATTTATTTATATTATTATTATACACATTTTATGAGAAGAAGTCAAATGTATCTCATAGTTTATCTGTTAATGATAGGGTCCTAACTTTTTTTTAATGCATTCCTTTAATAAATTAGCATTATTTTACTGTGTAGGTGAGTACTGGTAAAATGGGACACTTTCTGAAAAAATCATGTAGTTAATATTTATTTATATTAGTATACACATGTTGTGAGAAGAAGTAAAATATATTTCATAGTTTATCTGGTAATGCTAAGTTGCTAAATAAGTTTTTTCAATGCATTCCTCCAATATGTTAGCATTGTTTTAGTATATTGTTAGTACAGGTAAAATAGAACATTTTCTAAAATAAATCATGCAGTTAATATGTATTTATGTTATCAGACACATGTTATGAGAAGAAGTAAAATGTATTTCACAGTTAATCTGGTAATGCTAATTTAGTTTTTTCAATACAGTCCTCGAAGAAATTAGCATTCCTTTCATAAATTAGCATTATTTTAGTATATACTATTGGTAAATTGCTAAAATGGGACACTTTCTCAAAAAAATGTATGTAGTAAATATTTATTTAAATAAATATACACATGTTATGAGAAGAAGTAAAATGACTACAAATAGCTAGCTAGTGCTTTCGAAGTAGATGAGCTAAAACATGGCTATGCTAGCCTTTCTTAGCTTAGTTCCAGCAAGCTATTGGATAACATATGTAGGAGAAATTATACTTGATCCAATTTGTTTTCTTTTAACACAGAATGTCTTTTATAATCCTCAAGAGTCTTTATTTAACTGTCAAATGACAAAATGTGGCTAATTTTAACAATACGCAAAATGGGATGCTAACAAAATCTAGATTTTCTAAAAGATTAAAAGGAGCACAGAATAGATTCTTGGCAATTCTGACACATAATTATATCACATTAAAAAAAATAGTAATCAAGCAGTAAATATTTGTGTTTAGTTTTTCATAACATTATTTTTTATGTCAGAACACTATGTAATTTCAATTACCGCTGTCATTCTGGGATCAAGTGTCAAAGTATGTGATGTCACGCCCAGTTTTCTGATGTCATACCCATGTGAACTTTTTCTTTTCGCAAAATTCCTTTTCAGCTACACATAAGCAGTGGTTCTGGATTATTTTATATATTCCTTAAAAAGATACTCTCCGCAAAAAGCTTAATTTGCCAGGTGTCCCGTTTGAACAATGCTCACCTCTAATTAGGTTAGAATAACATAATTTGTTTGGGTTGAGATCATTTGCTGACCAAGGAAAATACTTATCTAATTTATTCCCATATGTTTTGAACTGCTGGTAATTTACACCCACAAAGAAGCAGAAAAACATTCATTTTTGTAATTATGTTTATCTGATGCGTTCACCGCTGAGTAAAAGCTGGAGTGTAAACGTTCATTTGCATGCATGCTTTCTTTACACTTGTAGGATTAGCAGTATATCACACATGCACCCCAGGCAGCAGTTTAGAAAACCACAATGTAGAGAAAACACACAGTTATCACTTCCCCTTTTTTTGTAAGCATTTTATGGCTTGAATCGATCTCCCATGTTTAATGTTCTTTCTGCCTTAATTTAATGCCAACAGTATAACATGGATATTGGAGTGGGAGAGCGTGCAGGGAGGAGTCATTCAAAAATAGACACCAATGGGATTCCAGCGAGAGACCAGCTGGCATCTCGCTTTTATTGAAGGAACAGAGGGATAGTGTTCTTCATAAATCTCCACCGATTTTACTGTCTGGAAATCGGTATTCATGCCTAATGCCGCAGCAAAAAAAGTCCATCACGCTGTTCATAATCAGCTGATGGATTAGCGATTGGCCAGTCACTGCTTTATCTAGTTTGTGATTTATGCTTGTGTTCTGTTTGGCAGTAACGGGATGTGATGTCTCCGTTTGTTTAATCCACAGAATGCACTCGGTCTTTTCTTTAAGTGGCCAAGATTTGCTGCGAGCGCTGCACAAAGAGACTCGAACATTTCATTTCATTCGGCTTCCATTTTCATCGCTTCATAAACAGTGTTTGCTTGAATTATACGTTTCCCCCCAAAATGTGCCCCACTATCAGGGGAACTGTAAGCTGTTCATGAATGACAAAAGTAATGACAAGTATTCTAGCAGGAAATGGCTTTGATGAAATTATTATGCTGTATACATTTTAGATTAAAGCCTAATAATCTTTGTGAACCCAAGTGAGGAAAAACATGAAATGCGTTTTTACTGTGTCAGCCCCTTTGGAACTGCAAATTTTCCTGGTTAGGACAAACAATTCCAGACATGGGATGCTCTTTTCAACCAGGAGTCAGGGAGCTCATTTAGTTTGGAGAATTAGGGATATTTGGCATTGACAGATTTGAACTTCTCCCCTTCCTCTTACTGCTAATGACACCCCAGCACAGCAGCAGACGCTCTGTGCCCTGCGCTTGACTGATCTAATTCGGTTGTGTCTGGGAACATTCAGAATGCCAAGCTTTGCAGAAACATGACAAGCCGAAATGAAAAGGGCTCTTGTAGAAAATGTGCGGCGCTCAAATTCTGAGGTGCAGCGCTGAGGAAGGGCTGTTGAGACGCAGGCGTGCGCCATCGAACGGCTGATAAATTATTAAGTGGCACGTAATCAAAGCTGGAGCCCCGTTTGTCTTTAAAAATTGCAACACTAGCATGAGATCCAAGTGAAAAGTTGTCGCGTGGAGGTTCGCTCTCGTGGCTAGTTAGTATGTGGTTTCATTTGCCATAAGAAGATCAGAAATAATGTCTCAGGGTTTCATTCTGTAGATGCTGTCACAGTATACCACACCATGTTTGCATTTTGTATTTGACAAATACCATACGTCAACAAGCCATCTATAATTGAATTACAAATCTGCCAAAGAAAATCAGCCAAACAGTGGAACCCAGTGGCTTTACGTAAATCGCCCGTGCATGAATTTTAAAGCGTTAATCAGAGAAGAAAAGATATCTAAAAAAAAAATACTGTTTCCTGCTTTTTGTGTTAAAGCTGGAGGGTTTACATGGAGGAATTAAACAGCACTTCATCTTCCACTATTTCTGTAGGATCCTCCGGCTCACAGAAAGATAACACTCAGAGCTACAACTCCCACACTTTATTCAACGCAAAGCTTTCTCCAAGGAAACCACAAACCTTGTTTTCAAACTCATGTCAGAGGTTTGGTGTTAAAGGTTTTTTCTTCCTCTTCTTCTTCTTCTTCTTTTTTTTTGCAAGAACCTTGCCTGAAAGACTATTATTTTTTATCTTCTCAGTTCAGGGAGCACATTATGACTCGAAGAAGAGTCAGTGAAAGTACAAGCTGAGTTATAATGGAACTACAACCCATGACTAATACCCACAGGCTGCAAAACTTTTAAAGCCCCTTTCCATGCTAATGTAAAATAGCTTCATTGGCCAGAAAACCGACAGTTTTTAGCCATGCACATGTTCCAGCCCACTGTTAGCTTAAATGACAGATTAAGTCCTTTTACACTTACTGGCATAAGGAACAATAGTGGGACGGTGCAGAGACATTTCATCTGCATGTTTGAACAAGCTTGTCAATGAATGTTAAACACGCATTATATATTAAAATAATTATGTTTCACCCAGTGTGAAAATATCCTTTGTTGAGCAGTTGTAGAATTTTACGGACCGTGTGTACTTATAGAAATAATTTTACTCCTGAAATGTAGGATTAAAATTGTTTTAATTTGCATGTTTTTTAAAATTACTTATGTGGCACAGTTGTATTTATTTTTTAATAGCCCACTTATTCCATTCAATATTCTCTATCATATTACCTCTAGTGCTGCTACAACATGTGAATTTTCTAATTTTCCCCCTAAGATCAATAAACTTCATCTATTTTTTCTAATGCAATAAAAAACATCAAGAAGTAACACTCTGCACTAGACTACTCCCTTCCCCTGTGCAGTACATGTGTGAATTTTCCTTACCCATGCCACGGCCATGATGCCCAGAGCAAACAGGCTGGGTCCCAGCAGGTTCCACAGACCGTGACGGTCGAGCTGCAGAGCCATGGACAGAGACATTGCCCCCAGCAGATACAGCACCTTGACAAAAAGCACACGGATCAATATGTGTTCTCCATAAGCCCTGTCAACACCGCTACATCCCCGGTAAATATAGGAAGGTGTTTGTGTGGTCAAGCAGCGGCACATCTCTGCTTCTGGAGAACTAAAGGCTGGTGTCAGTTTTGTCAGAATTCCAATCCTTCCTCCGACATGTTTTTGAAGAATTTATACATCAAATGACAGACGGATACTAAACCACCAGGTGATGCTTTGTGTATGTGGACTACACTTTTATTTTCTCATTTTGAACCAATGTCCTGTTTTTTTTTTTGTTGTTTGTTTTTTTTTTTTGGCTGCGAGAGTTTGACTTACTAACCAACTCACGCTGTTCGTGCCTTCGTGGAGGTCTAATGGAAAACTGTGCAAGTGCAAAGAGGCTGAATGTACCATAAACCGGCAGGAGAGAGAATCTTGCACCATACTGAGAAAAGCTGCAGACCTGTGAGTACAAGTGAGTTCAGCACGATCATGAAATTACATGGTACTGGGCTGTATTGCGTATAATGTATAGCTAGGGTCTGACTGTAGTTATTTGGTTTCTCCCCCAGTAATGCATATGCTTTGTTGTATTAACCATAAATTGTATATAAAAATCAGACAAAGCCTGCAGGTCTGAAAGGCAGAGGTGCATTAGACCTGCATTATTCTTTATCAGCCAGAAGGGGGCGACTCCTCAGGTTGCAAGAAACAGCCTGATTCTATAGAATTCTATAAGAAAATGACCCTACCCTAGCTTCATTTATTGCCTCAGTAAACATTTTTCTTGTGCCTTTGTGGTCTCAGTCACTAGTTTTACGACTCTCTGAATATACTGTGATGTTTTTATTGTAAATTATGGTCCCATTTGGAATAAAATAACTGATAAAGCAGGGTTTCTACATCCATCTTTTGTATGCGCTCTCTCATTTTTTGTTTTGTCGTCAACACACCACCACCGTTATCCAAAAACCCATGATTGAGCCACTCCTGGTTTAGTAATACAAACCTACAATACCCACCTTTTTCAGCTTTTTTTTTTTTTTTTAAAAAGAACTGCCTTTTTACAATAAACAGTTGTGATCTGTGGTTAAAGATTTACATCTTCTGTAGGGACAAATGGGTCTAGGACTAAAAACCACAGGCAGAAACAGCATCCAGAGGCAGTTTCATGTTTTGCAGTTTGGTTTGTTTGTGTGATTTGCTGGCGATAAATAAAGCATAAAAAATTGCCACCCTTATCCCGCAATGTCAACAGCCACAACTATAGTTGACTGTTGCAAACAGCATGCAAGTGTGTGCTACGAAAAGGTAAAAGCCTCTCATTATGTAAATATGCCACCAGTTTAATGCACCAGTGGGGAAACGATCAGTACGGAAAATAACTGCGTCTACCGAGTTCAGGTGGAATCAAATGGGAAGTAATACACTGAACTTCTTCTGTGTAGACGTGAGCCACAAAACAACAATAAAAAGCAAATGCTAACAATGGAGGCCCATTCTATAAATAATACCCTTTCTTTTGCCAAAGCTCGCAATTGGACATAAAGCCACAGGATAGAAAAGAGATAAAGAGAGAATGGAAAAAAATCAATAAGCTGTGCTACACATGCTTTGGGAGAACATAAGCCTGTCCAGGATGCCTAGGGTCTGCATTCTTCTGTATGAAGGAGCAATTGTGGATTTTTTTGGAGCAGGGTGTGGGATGACCTGCCTGCAGGAGAATAGGACTAATTGGCACAAACCAGGGAGGAAAGGAGCAGCATGGTGCAGCCCGAGGACTCTGTGCAGCCACAGTCATCAGTCATGCTGCACTGCTGGATCATACAGTAGCACCCAAACATGCATTCACTGTATGCAGGCATGAACGCACCGACACTCACAGACAGGGCTTTTTTTTTGCTGTAATGAATTATTATCTGTCATTGTGACAGAAGAGCTTGGAGGAATTCTGGTAGGGACGCTATTTTTATCTGCTACATGTATTTTCATGCTTACAAATATAGATTAATATGGACTCATAGGGTATTTGTGCATGTGTAAATTAAAACATGACCAAAGGGAGCGCCATAATGAGCTGTCATATAAGGCCTGAACATGTCTAAAGTTAGTAAGAATTGAAATAATGCGAGCACGGGCATTCATTCTTGACATTTCAAAGCAGTATGTGATGAAGAAACACCTCAGCTTTAAAGCGTACTCACCAGCTTTCAAATAAATCTCAAGGTCACTTATTAAATATGAAGCCGTGTTGAAGCATTATGTGTTTCTCTATTACCACATGCCTTCATAGCTCTTTGCTCTGATTTTTACAGGTCACGCTCTGTGATTGGCTGACACTAACACTGCTCCAAATGCTTATTTTTTTGTCAGGTTCACACAACATCAGGGTGATTGTTAAGATTTTGATGCTTCGCTGATTTGTTGTACCCTTTGCTGAACTGTTGCACATCACCATGTTATAGCTTATTTGAATAACAGTGAATATGGATATTGAAAAAATTCACAAATTTGATAGAGAATTTTAAAATGTGCGTATTAACATATCGCTTTAGACATGAAATATCAATAACATAGATTAACTTTCATGTGCTTAAAAGCTTCATATGGCTTTTTTTTGGCAACTTATACCTGAGCTTGTTAGTTACTGTAACGCTGTACCTACCAAAGACAAGTCAGACGCACCAAGAAACATGCATTGTCAGATGATCACACTGGTTTTAGAGTAAAACATTTAAAAAGAAAACACGGTTTCTCTGTGCAGCAGACATTTAATTTGCTTTTAACTCTTGATGTATTCCTTAAGATCATTTGGCTATTTTTTCCCCCTAATTGCCTAATAACGTCCACGTTTCATGTCCTGCTCCACCGACTATCTCAGCAATTACTTGGCTGAAAACGATGTTATCATAACCGCTCAATAAAAAGGGGGTTCAAAAACTACGAAGTATGCGATAAAATTGTAATTATCCTTTAAACTGTTTTTATATGTTTCTGACACGGTAACCTTCAGCAAGTTGAGACGAGCGAATCTCCTGAAGTTCGTTCTTTATGTGAACCAGTAAAAAATGTCCTTGCGAGACATTCTGCTGACAAATTTGTGAGGACTTTTTGAGCTTTGAAGGTCCAAAAGTCACACAAACGCACACGCACAAACTATTACATGCTGCCGGGGTCCTTCATCCTCTGCTGCTGCTGCTGCTGCTGCTACTGCTGCTGCCATAGACATTAACAAACACACACAAACAAACAAACAAACACACTCTCTTTCTAGTACACAAACGCACACAGTTCCACTTGCCAGTCCTGACATGTGCGATTTGATTAGTGACTGTGTACTGCAGCGCTAAGCAAAAATGAAAACTCTAGAGGACAGCAGATGTTCGTATACGCTCCCTCCCTCCCACTGCTCCCTCCCCTTCTCTCCCCCACCTCCCTCCCTTCGTCTCATTTATGGACATGGACACACATTTACGCAAACACACACTTTTTTCCCTGAGACTGCTCCATCTTGGTGTGCAGCCAGGGAGTGACCCAGGGAGAAGGTGCACCTGTTCGTGTTTACCGTCATCCAACGCAATATGTCAACAACCGGAGAGCTTTAGCGCCGCGCAATGCTGATCCTAACACATTGATCGTTTAATTTATAACGGAAAATCGAGGCATATGTGGCATTCATTTATAGCCCTCCTATAAGGCTCTGCAGCTCCTCCGTCCTGTAATCTCTCCCCCTCTGTCTCTCTCTCTCTCCCTCTTTGCTTCAGGGCTTTTTCTCAACTTGTCTCCCCACTAACATGGAAGCTCTCAGTTTAGGTGCTGCCAGACTGCATGACAGTGGAAATGCATTACAGTTCCCGAAGATGTCTGGCTCCACTTGTCTGAATCGCTGCCCACGTCTAACGTTTTTTTGTCGAGCAAATCAAAAGAGGTCGAGTTGCTCTTCTGAACGGCCGCTTCCTCGTTTCAGAAACACGACCGAGCCAATCGGTGCAATTTGTGGGCGAAGCTAAAGGTGGTGACATCGGCTGCGCTCCATGCGGCCATGCTGATGTGCCGCTTATTACTTAGAAGCCAGGGCGGGAAGAAAAAAAAACTCAACTGGAGTGGAGGCAATTTATGAGGTGACGGGTACAATGTTGAATCATTGTCAGCTAATAATAAAACCGCAGCAGATACTGGAGATTCTCTGATAAGCTTCACCACAATAAGCTATGTCGAATGTGTGTTTATTAGTCTGCCGTAAATTTTCTTTATTAGTTCACGTCGTGTTTTCCCTCCTTTGTGATTGCCTGCCTCGTCGTTGCTAGGTTTGCCTATGTTCAATTAGTCTGCTTGTGTATTTATGGTCCTGTGTTTCCCCTTGTCTGTCGTCACTTTCTGAGCTTGTCCTCTGTGCATGTCACTTGTGTTGCCTCGTCTTCCAGTATTTTCAGTTTGTGCTTTAGTTAGATTTTACCGCTTTGTTGTATTTGTACTTTTCTGTAATAATAATAATAAGAACTCTATTTACATGGGACCTTTAAAGAGCCGAGTTCATACTGTGCTTTGACAGACAAGCAATATTACAACAGAAAACCAGTCAGAAGGACAAACAGAAAGAAAAAAAAGACCAGAGAGGCCAAAATTGGTGAGAAGGAGTTAAGCACAGTAAATGAGACAAAATGCAAATTACAGAATTTCAGTATGAATATATGAAAAGAGCACCAATGATACAAACATGAAACGCATTAAAAATGCCACAGCACAGAGTAAAAGAGACGACATCACACAAAAGCACGCCCATGAAAATGGGTCTTAAGAAGTGATTTAAAAGGAGAAACTGATTCTCTGAGCCTTATCTCTTCAGGTAGGTCATTCCAAAGCCAGGGGGTCCTGATTGCAAAAGTGGGGTCACCCTCGGATTTAAGGCTCGAATTTTGAACAGTCAGAAGGGCCTCACCTGAGGATTTAAGGCTGCAATCTGGCTTATATGGGATCAGCAGTTCTGTGTAAACCTCAGCGTGTTCCCTGCTTTTTGTTACCTGCTTAGGTTTTTGCATTCAAACCAGTTTCAGGTAGAGATCGCCTTTGTTTTTGAAACCTGCCTAAAAAAATTCTGTCAGTTCAAGACTCCTATATATTGCCATGGCTTACATGCAGAGCTTATGAAGCAGCATGCTCAGCTTCCTATGTACAAAATGCAAGTTATGTGAAAACAAATAGGATATTTCAATTTGAATATCAGCACAGATGTTACCTTTGCCTACTATTCGTTGACAAACTACAGTTCTGTTAAAAAAAACTATCCTGTGATTTTTTCATTTCCACCAATGTTGCCAGGTTTTCGTTTAGGTTTACAGTAGAAGCATACCTGCTTGATGATTGACTTCAACCTGGCCATAGCGATGACGGTGACCCACACTGACATGAGCGAGCCGAGGAAGTCGCAGAACTGCAGGACATCATACTCCATGATGCAAAAGACCACAATACCTGGCTGGTCGCATGCATGGTAGAACTGTGAGAAGAAAGGCAAAAGGCAAAAAATGTGTCAGAAAAAAAATAATAAATTAATTAATTAAAATGTCACTTTTTGCCAACAGATAGATGGGTTTTTGTTCTTCCTTGACAAATAACTACTGCTACTGTTGTTTGACGAGCTGGATGTGATTTGTCTGTTAGGCTCTAGGAAGCAATATAAGCTTAGTCTACTTCAATACAGGTTTTTGGTAACCATTCTTTTACAAACTCATCAAGGCCTCTGCAACACTTTGAGGAACTTTTTATATGAAAAAATTGATAGCTATAGAGCTTTCCCATTCAGAACAAACGGACAAAAAGTGCGATAGAATGCTGGAAAACTTTCTTTTACATATGCAGTTCAAAGACAAGCATACATTTCAAACTGTATTTTTTTTTAGAAACTGAAGGCCTACATCGATACAAAATCTAACCAAATAGTTTTCAAATCTGAGTTCTGAGACAAATCTCAGTTATGACCGTCAGTGATAATACATCAGATTAAATACTATTAAGCCACTCTTTCTAATAGGAAATTAGAGCTCTTGTTATCTTTTAAGTAAATATATAAACTACACTATGTGTTCATTTAATTGAATACAGGTAAGAAACATCTATATTTAATACAATAGGTGAGAAAGGACATTTATTTTAATAAATGCAACCATTTCTGTATCTGCTATATGTTCAGTTGGATTATTCATAACTAGGACAGTGTCATCTGCATACAGTGAAATGTTCTCTGTATTATGTGTCAGCTATCTTAGCCAAACCTGTTAGAACCTAATTACTGGCTCCAAACATCTACTATTGTAACTGTTGTCATTCTTTGATAATTTATTCTAATCTAAAAACATTTTCTACTTGAAAATAAACATGTTTCTGATCCTAATGCTGCCATGATGATTGCCCATTTGCGGTCTTCATCATTAACATCAAGCATTAACGCCACCAACTGTCGAACAGTGGAGTACCATCACACCAGTAGTAGAAATTTGTGTTGCCTGTCTGCTCTCTGATAGTCATATCCATCCTTGTGCACGTATACAATACACAAAAACTGGGAATCCATTTATAAAAACATTGCTCCATACCTAATGATCAAAGGCACAGGCAGCTTGCTGTGATGACCATAATCGGCATATTTCTTTCAGTCACTGTAAACAAACTATAGCTATAAATATATACAGTGACTCACAGTGGAGAAGAACATGGTGAAGATGTAGACTGAAGCCTCCAGCAGGTAGTGGCTTCGGATGGCGATGGCCACAGGTGGGACAAACATCAGGTTACTGAGACAGAGCAACAGGGTGGAGAGGAGCTGGAAACTGTAGGAGTAGGCTTCCGAGTTGTCTGTGCATCCCCAGCCTTCCCAGCCTGTTGATACACAAAAGAAGTCAGTATTGTACATTGACCTAAGAAGGAAGAGATCTACAGTGCCTACAAAAAGTATTCATCCCCCCTTAAACTTATTTTTTTTTCTTGCTTTTTGTCATTAAATCTTGGTTGCACAGGAAATATGAGTGAACAGTCTTTTTCAAGTCCAGCTACAAATTCTCAATTGGACTGCAGTCTAGGCTCTGACTTGGCCACTCCAGAACATTCACCTTTAACCAGTTTTGGCTCTATGCTTCGGTTAATCTGCCGGAAAAACATTTTTTTCCCAAGGCACAATTCTCTTGCAGACTACATCAGGTTGTCCTCCAATATTTTCCTATACTTTGCTGCATTCTTTTGACCCTGTGTCTTTACAAGCCTCCCAGGGCCCTCTGCTGAGAAGCATCCCTACATCATGATGCTGCCACCGCCATGCTTCACGGTGGGGATGGTGTGTTTGTGATAATTTGCAATTTTTGGTGTCTGCCAAACATAATATCCAGTCTGACGACCGAAAAACTCAATTTTCGTCTTGTCAGACCAAAAAAGCTTCTTCCAGTTGACTTCAGAGTCTCCCACATGCCATCTGGTGAACTTCTGATTTTTTCAACAGTGGCTTTCTCTTTGTCATTCTTCCAAAAAGCTTTGACTGAAAATTATCTTCAAAGTGTGAATTGCATGACTTGTAGTACTGACTGGCTGCACCTGTGCTGAATTAGGTGAGTCACTTTAAAGGGGGTGAAAACTTACAAAAACACTTATTTTATGTTTTCAATTTAATGAAATTACTTTGTAGAAATATGTTTTCACTTTGACATGAAAGAGTTTTCCTTTTAGTAAATTCTTCTAAAAAGCAAATTAAATTGACCATGTTTCAATGTTGAAAAAGCAATAAAAGGAAAAAACATCCAAGGGAGGTGAACTCTTTTTACAGACACTGGAAGAGAGCTTTTGTGTTGGCAGGCTTTATAGGCAGAAAAAGATGAATTAAATGGTTCCTGTCTTCCTTAAACTCGAATAAATCTTAGCAAAGAATTCTTAAATGTTTTTGTTGATGCATGAGAAGAAACTCTCCAGTAGATGAAACAGTTTATTTCAAAACCCCATGCTTTGAATTTACAGCATCTCTTAAAATGTATAAAATATTTATCTCTTGACAAAATGAATACTTCAACGGCCCTTTCTTGTGGAGAGTTATTTCTTTGTAAAAATAACCAAAAACAAACACAATATGTGTGAAGTTGTTTATCCTGCACAATACAGTCTCCTGGTGCGAACTCCCCTCTATTTTAAAACACTCCTGCTTTGTCACATTGGATCCTTATCAAGTGGTGGATTGGATAAGACAGTGTGAATTAAATATTCCTGAGCACTGTTGAACAGAGGTTTTGCAGTGCTAGACAGGCCAAGGGCAAGCGCTGAATGCAAAGTGCCTGCCAGGAAGCAGTCACACATATGAAGTATGACAATGAATTTAACTGAAGAGAAACCAGCTCTGATAAAAGAAGATCAAAGGCAGGATTTAAAAAAGCCTCAGAGGACACGCTTTGTTTAGTTCCATAAGCTCATCTTTTATTGAAAAGCTGTTCGTAATTAAGAGTGTGTTTTATTGTCTTATCAAAACGGCTTGTATTAAAAGATTAATACCAGGTCGCTGTATGACTCATTGGACAGTGGCACATGCAATTTAACCGCAGTGTTGTCAGTTCAATTCTAAAAAATGACCTGTGCCATCCCACCTGGCTCTCTCCCATTTTCTTGTCACTCTGCATGATGTATTTTCCAACAAATGAGAAATTCTTTGCAGCAGTGATGATCCCGTTTCCTCAAAGAAACTTTTATCTTATCTTGTATGTGAAAAAGTCTTTTGACCCAAAGACAAGTCCAATTATTCATTCATGGCTACACTGCCTACTAATTATTAAATACTAATAAATAATTAAGGGTACTGTTCAATATTTAGCATTTACTATAAAACAACTAAGTGGGTTTTATTAGTAACAGATTGAGTTGGACATTCAGTTAGAATCAGAAGAAGAGATTAGCAGACCATCCAATCTGAGTTTAATTCACAATGTGCACGAATTCAATCAACAAACAACGAGGTAAACACACTTAGGGGAACTTGAAAATTGCACTGACAATGCAGTGTGCTGCGATGAGTTTTTAAAGTAAATTGTTACCTGCTTTGCATTCACATGCGGCATATAGGTAGTTGTTGGTGCGTAGAAGCTTGCACTGTCCGTACGTCCCACAGTCGTTGATACATGGAGTTAGGTAGGAGCGCATGTAGACCTCAGCAGTCACATTGGTGCATGACTCAAATCTGGAAAACGCGTAGACAGTGTTGTTGGTTTATCATCTGGAAAAAAAAGTCTCCAATTTGTCCAATATGGCTGAATGCATCCACACTCTATCATCTGTTCCCCTTTAGCTGCGGGTTGCATTCACTGACAGTTGCTAACATGCTAAATTAAGATGGTAAACATGATGCCTGCTAAATATCAGCACGTTAGCACAGTCATTATGAGCATGTTATCACGCCGACATTCACATCCCACTTCAAAACTCTCCACATTTGGCCTCGAGAGCTGTTGGTGCACCTGTGGTGCTTTGGTCTTGTTGTTTTGCACCCTCCAGCTCTCTCCTCACTACAGCACAGTGGAGATCAAAAGGTTGTTTTTAGGTTTGTCAAATGGAACACAACTTTACTCTATTAGGCATGTGCAATTTCAACCTCATTAGGCAATTACAAAAGTAATTTTCTGCAAATGAATCTGTTCCATGCAGACCAACAAGGAAACTAGAGTTCTACTGCGATAGTGGTACGCCTTCATCAGGTATTTCAATTAGGTAACCCAACTGGCGTATTTTACATTACTTTACCTATAATCAGAAGGAACAGTCTGCTCCATTTTTTGACTTTCACTGCCGTTTCTAAGGAAATGTTTCTGACAAAAGTAGCCTTTTTTGGTAATTACAGCCTGATAGAGGTTATTGCTATGCAGGAAACTACAGCCTACAAATTAACAACTGCACATAGCCCTATACATAATTTATCTCTGACACTACATGGGATAAAAGGGGGGAAAACATTGCATTGCATTGTATCTTTTTCTAATTGCTAGCTTCTACAATCAATTACATAAAATGACACTCCAGGAGGTAACAAATGTGGTTCTTTGTATTTCCCCCACACACAACACATTTTCTTATAATTGACACAGCTGCTTGCTGCTTTATTTTTAAGTTGTATCAATCAACTTAATTGTAGTCTTAAAGAGCACCTGTCATTCACAACACCACTTTTCTTCCCTAACAAGATCTGATTGATTCGGCAGGTGTAAATGTAACGTAAGTGTAGAAATGTAACGCACAGCAATATGAACATTGTCCACATTTTCATACCTCTGTGTGTGAGGATGAGTCCACGTCCCACACCATCTGTTATTATCTGTTATTCAAATTCAATTGGAAGTCCCGAGTGGCCGAGAAAAAAATCTGCTTAATTTCATTCTGTCCACATTTTCGTGCCATTAAGGGTTCGGCAAAAACAGCTCAATCTGCTGAATAGCTAATACTTAAGAACTCATGGAAAACACTGCTATGGACAGCTTAATGGAAACATTCTCCCCCAACTTCTCTTTCTGATATTTCTCATAAGGACTTTAATCAACCCTCAGAGGAAAAAGCGTGTACTTATTCAATTCATCTGTGGAGCCAAAAAAGGAAGAATGTAAGTGTGGGAGAGAATAACAGAGATTACTAGATATTTTCTAACAAAAGATAAGAACAGTGCCCTTTGCAAAAAAGCCCAGCGTGACTGGTAGTTGCAATGTGGTTCGGTCTTGAATTTCCACCCGCATGAATAGTGAAAGCTGTAAAATGATGATGTTTCACGAGTCACGCGTTATTGTGTGAACATGTTTGCATAGTGTTGTTTGGATTCCCGAAAACGCAAAAGCAGGGACATGAAAAATCTGGCTTTTAAACCTGAAAATCTAACCCTCTTCCGTGTCATATGCTAGGTGCGCACCATAAGGCCATTTGTAAAGCCGATGCCAAACCAGTCTGCTGGGTGACAGATGGGGAGAGGATGTGGATGAAAGAGGAAGGCTCCACTGTTCAAACAGTAAGCATGGCGTCTTCATTAGGGGGCTGAATTATTAATTTTTAGTAAACAAACAAGTGATTGTTTTACGAAGACGGGTTCGTAAGAAATATTGAATGTTCCTATTTTGCAGTTGTCTTCCTGTAATTGACAGCAAATATTGTTTCACAGAGGTTGCTGTGGGGCATTGGGACCAAGCCTAAGAACTGATTATGAGACTGTCAAAAATTTATGAGCAACAGTCATTCAACTAGTTTCGCTGAATTTCTGCTTGTAAATCCTGTTTTTGAGACTTCCTGGGTTGAGCACTTCGGAGAATACAATTTACACAGCTGTTTCTATTATAAAGGCGTAGTTTGAAATGTTGGGAAATGTACTTATTTGCTATCTCGCCAAGAACTAGATGAGAAAATAGGTACCTGTTTTGTCAGGTGGATTATTACATTTGGTCAGAGCTGTTCAACCTTTTAACAGTCTTTTTGTGCTAAGCTAAGTTAGCCAGCTGCTGGCAGAAGCTTCATATTTAGCGTACAGCCATTAAAGTGGTATTGATCATCTATACTGGGTCAAGAGAGCTAATATGGGTCTGTCCAACGCTTTGCAATTGTTTTCCCTGGCTGGCTCTAAACTACCTTGGCCGATCAAATGGCACAATCCAACCACATAAATCAAAAACACAGACAAAGAAAATTACGATAATTAGTTTAAAAAATAAGAATTCTAAAGCAACAACCAAAACATGACCAATTAAACATGAAATTAAAAGACTATTATCCCATTTGTGAAGTAATCAAAAACAAAGGATAATTAGTTTACTTAATTTCAAAACCATTTTTCATTTGATCTATTCTGATGATACAACTTGTGCAAAGGCTCCCTGTGCCAGCTTAAAGGCATGCATGTTGGGTTAACTGGTGATTGTAATTTGGCTGTAAGTGTGGTTTTCTGTCTGTCTGCCCTGGCAATCTGTCCAGGATGTACCCCGCCTCTCACTCAGTGTCAGCTGGGATAGACTCCAACCTCCCACGACCCCCTACAGAATGAAGTGGAACTAGCTAATAGATGGGTGGTTGGACTGTGTTACAACGATTAAATCTGCTTTGGTAAACTTTCCCCGCAAAGCAATTTTTGTGCCAGCAGATTCTTTTTTAATGAATATTTTACTTCTCCGGTGTGAAGTTTTGCTGTGAAGCTGTGTCGTCTCGCTCACCCGTGTTCAGTGGCACATAGAGAGCGCAGACTGAGGTACCAGGTGCCCGTCTGTGGGTAGGGAATCCTCAGTTTGGTGATATTAGCAGAGGCGTTCACAGAGAGGAAGAACCCAGCCACTGATTCTGGAGAACAGCAGAAGAAAACAAACTTTACTTTGCGGTTCTACTGACTGGGGTATTACAAAATATGTGGTCACTGAGTCGAAGTTAAAGTCAATGTACCTGATTCACATTTCAGCGATGAGTTCTCCCGTAAGAACAGAGGCATGCCGTGGTTCAGGCATCCGAACACGGTGAGATTCGCTCCTTTCAGCGTCGACTGCAGGAGGAAGCACAAGCAAAACGTCATTCGTATGTCCAACCATCAACCATCTGCCACCATCCCGCCGGTGTGCAAACACTGTTCATGATCACCTCAGGCCTCTTTTTCCCTCTCAGCCATGAGATAGTAAACTTTAAAACTAACAAATCAAGTGAAACTGTTCTCCCTCT
This sequence comes from Dascyllus trimaculatus, assembly GCA_024666655.1. NCBI lineage: Eukaryota > Metazoa > Chordata > Actinopteri > Pomacentridae > Dascyllus > Dascyllus trimaculatus. Next base: position 25,498,330 of record CM045449.1, on the reverse strand, counting down.
CTCTCTCTGCCCGAGGCACCTAAATGAAGATGTTGGCAGTTTATCTCCTTAAAGCATCAATTATACATTAACATGCTCATACATTGAAAAAATACAGGAGAATTATTCAAGCTTTGGGAACTGCATACGCTTATACAAATTGGCTCATTCTGCAGAGAGGTGAACAGAGGCCACTACAGTCCAATCTGGTGTATCAGAGGCAGAACAACAGGAGCAACAAACTAGATGTGCACTCAGGTACCAAATCTGACACTTTATTAACTCCTCCTAACTTATTTACAGTGTCTTTTGGAATGAAGAGTTGGTGCATAAGTGATTTACAACTATTGCAAAAACTATCCAACAAAGTTACAAAACCGGAAAGTGCACTCGAAACCAGTGGAAGTCCTTTTAAACTCAGACAAAAACTTTATAGAACAAGATTCAGCACATTACATGTACTGGCTTTGTGTGCGGAGGGGAAATACACTTGGCGGTTGGGATAACTTTAGGCAATTATTTCTTGAATAAATAAGATTTCTACCACCCCCTTAGCATCAAATGAGCATAATGTATATGCAGGGAGTTGGCAAAGTTGTTGATTAATGCATTGACTAACAAACACTTTGCCAGGTGCTGAGATTTCAGGCTTCCTAAACTCACCATCTGGCCTGTACTCTCTCGGTAGTAAGACTAAATCACGCCCACTGGCATTTTGAGATAGTCCCTCCCCCCTCCTCCCCTCCTCTTGTCCCGACTCTCTCCTACAGTTTGAATATGAAGGACTAAGGACAAAACACTCAAGTATGGAAAACCGAACTGGCCTACCAAACGCAAAGCAAAGAGGACACGAGACCTCCATACCAGATTCATACAGATATTTCTAACCATTTTAGTAGCATGGTAACGCTGGTACATCAGTCCAGAGTGAAATATCTCAGCAACTATAACATGGACTGGTATAAAATTTACCAAATATATTCCAGAAATGTACAAGGTGAACTCTAATAACTTTGGTGATCCTTGGACTTTTCCCTTTAGTGACACCGGAAGTTTGAACAGGCTTTCATGGTCCCCATCGGAGGAATCCGACTGATTTTCCTCACACCACCATGAAATTAACCTGTGTGGCTCAATGTCAAGTGGTCATAACTGCCATAAAGTTTACAACAAACATCTAAGGTCAATAGAAGATTAATTCTAGTGACCTTGACGACTGTCTGACTATTATTCTAGCAGAAGAAAATTCAATACAGACAAATGGTTCCTGGATGATGTATCGTAACAACTTCAGTGACTTTTTCTTTAGCACCACCTTAAAGTTGACATTTAAGTTCTTCACTAATATATCTCAACTACTGGACGACAACTAATGATTTGTGTGAATTAATAAATACGTTCATGATCCCTAGAGGATTAAATGTAATGGAATTGATCTCCTGACTTTTCATTCAGTACCATAATTGGATCAAATGAGACAGGGGGAAATCCTTAAAGTTGGTACCTGTCTTCCTGGGCCCAGAAAAAGCTCTACAGAGGACTTTTCTTCATCACTGTACTTGGTCTATCCTATATCTCCAATATCTCATTACTTGTTCTTAAAGTCTCCCTCCGGTCATTGATTAAACCCCTAAAAAATCACCTTTGTGTATCCAAGCTCCATATGTGAAGTATTTTTTCCATGAAAATAATCCCTTCATACCTTAAAATGACCTAGATTTAACACTACACTGGTGCTTCCTTTAGAATGTGCAGATCTATAAAGCTTCTCCCAGCTCACTGTAGCTCAAGCACACCAGCTCACCTACAACTCTCAAACACTGTAAAACTACTCTGATCTGCACAATGGCAAGCTGTAATACTAGAGTAAATCAGCCATACATGTTCCAACCGGGAACTGATTCCGAAGAAGAACAGTGATATGGAAAGTCTCACTTCAAAAGTTGATGGAATTGGTTCTTTAGATTTGTTACGTATAAAACCCTATAAATCTAAACCTGTGTTTCTGAGAATATCATTGGTACACTTCAATAAGTAATGACTTTACTAAGCATAAGGAGCCACAAAATAATATCATTAATTTGTTGGACACTTGCTTTCTTCTGCCACAATTAAAATGAAGAAATAAGAATCTCATTTTAATACAATAAACATACACCAACAGAGTGTATGCCTATGTTAAATAGGCATAACATTATGACCAACTGCCTAGTATTGTGTCACCCTTATGTGCTCCAAAATGCTCTGAACCATTGGGCATGGACAAGAGGACCTCTCAGGGTGTCCTATGGGGTCTGGAACCAGGACGTTGGCACTGGATCCTTTGGGTACTCTGGCTTGTGCAGTGGGGCCTCTGTCAATCAAACTTGTTCCACTGCATCTTGTTGATGCTTGATCACAATGGGGTGTAGGAAGTTTGGAGATCAGATCAACATGTTGGGCCATTGTCATGTTCCTCAACATGTTCCTGATTGTTTGATGTTTTTCCATGTGGTGGGGTGCATTTTCCTGCAGGGGTAGGTCAGTGACATTTGGGATTTCCATTTGCATGAGGGAGTGTGCTTGTTGTGTCTAAGTCTCATCAACACGGATGTCAAAATCCAAGGTTTTCCAGCAGAACACTAAATAATACCAATATGATCAATGTTATTCACTTCATCTGTCAGTGGTCATAATGTTGTGGCTGATCGGTGTATGTTGGAAATATTTCCAATGAGAGCACTAGTGCTGTGTGCACAAAAAAGAAAATGGCATACCTTAATTAAAAATCTTAGCATCTTGAATCTTTTTGATTACAGTCAGTCTTTTCTGAAAGGTATCTCTTTGGAATCTACTCTCAAATTCTATTACCTCATCCTAACTCATTTTATTTTATTGCTGCTTTTATATGCAATTCCTGTTACATTATGAGAAACTGTTGATGCAGAAATGGTTCACACTGACAGAATCGTGAGGCAAAGTGTAGTTTGTCAAGGTTTAGCGAGGATTCAACTTTATGCTATCTCATATAAAGTGACAAATCCCCAATATGGTGTCTTCGCCCCACCCAACCCTATAATTCAGGCTGCTACTGGGACTGTTATGGTGTTGAAATTTGTGATTTGGCTCACATGCAGCCACACTACCATGACTTTCACACTGTTTGGGTGTACTGACTCGTTGTTCTGTACCGAACAAATGAGCAAAGTCAAACTATGTGACCAGTAAAATGTAGGAGTTTCTGTACACCAAAGCTGGATTTAATGGTGTAGTTCAGCTTGCTGCAAGTCCATCAGAATTAAGACACTTAAGCAGAGAAACACAATAAAGTACAGCTAATTCGTAGCTCTTTATAGGTGGTGACAACCCTGATGAGGGCAAGAAAGCTGAAAAAGAAAACGGTTACCTTGATTTATTTCTAAAGAGCTTTAAGAAGCTCGCTTTGGCCTGCAGTGTGTTCATTCTCATAGTCAAGGTAGAAGCATCTTTCAGAGACAGTGTGTTTTTCAGAGCTGATGATCTGTTCCACCCCTAATATCCTAATAGGGGATCATTTGTCAAAGTTAACACCTTAACAAATGATCTCTTTTTGTCCTTTCCCTGTAAACAACCTGGTTCCCCCGGAGAAAAAAACAAAACAAAACATGACATTAGGGAAGCAAGATTATCTCAAGATCCAGATGATTAGTCTGTGATATGTTTGATTTATCACCTTGAACCACTAGAAACCAGGAAATCCCTGTTTCCTTTGTTTTAAACTCCACTCTGCCTCTCTGTGTGTGGAGCTGAAATTAAGATTTCACTGATAACTTTTGAGGCTCAGTTACTCTGGCTGTATAATTTTCCCTCAAAATGGATGAGGACTATTCCTCAGCACCCTACAGCTTTGCCATCCAGAGCCCAGCATTTTTGAAATACCTTCAGCTGTCAGGGCATTTTCTGATCTGTCACTAATCAGTATTCATTTCTTGTCCTACGTTAAGCCTTATTTTAAAGGCATGGCTGGAATTTTAATGCAAATGTTGCACAGATTTTTATTAACTGCTTTTACGTGTAGAGCACTTTGTAGCGTTGTTGTGAACATGCTATATTAATTACTCTTAATGTTGTGATTTATGTGCTCAATCCATTGTGCAGCTGTTAGTTACGATTGGTGAATGCGAGTGGCGGGGACATAATTCAATCAGGGGAGCCATCTACCAAGAAAGTAAGGCTGTAGAGTACACATCTTTTCAAAAGCACTACTGCATTAGCATGGACACGTCGACTCTGATCGCAAGAATTAAGAAAAGAAACTTTTGATGAATGCCAGAGTGTCTCTGCTGCGCATTCACGTGTCTTTTGCTTCGCTAAATTTCCCAGGAGTTTTCGTGGGTGACACGTGCCAGGAAGGACACAGTGCCAACTGATGCAGGAACATGGATGGAGCTGGCATGTGTGCTATACGCTGCACATCCCAGTGCCCAAACTAATTAAGTAACTCAGTGATGGATTTTGATAAATGAAATATTAAACTGCCGTATGTTTTGACTCATTTTCGGTATGGTGGTTTCAGCAAGAAATGTCATCCTCTGAGTGTGCGAACGCTGCTTAGCAACAGAAAACAAGTTTTGTTTTTCTTTAAACTTTGGCTTCAATTCAGCATTTTCATTTAACCAAAAAGAATAGACAGAATAGATAAGTAGCAACCAACACATAAATAATTTTGGATTTTGTTTTATGTATGTGTTTACTTATTATTGCATTCTATTTTGCTGTTTTTTAAGTAAGAAATGCTGTTCTTTGTATATTTATATATTTATATGCATATTTATTTCTACACATCTATACCACTGACTCTTGGCTCTCATAATAAATATAAAAATAAATGAGTGGTACAATAAGTGTGAAATAAATGGAGGTAAATAATTTGTAAATAAATAATTACATACAGAAAACTTGACTTTTTTTATCCTTGTGTTACTGTTTTACTGTTATGCACAAAAACACCAATGATTTCCCCTATGTGAAAACCTACATGCCAATAAATCCTTTCTGCTTCTGCTTTGGATTCATTTATATATGACTACCTGGGAAATTTTCTATGCATTATTTTATTTTGAAGGCTTTGTGTATATTTTTTCATCAATTTATCTCCCACATCACATTTGGTCCCACGTACTCAGGGTCTAGCTAGCGTATTACTGCGACATAAAAACCAACAAGGCAAACACTGATAAGGTCTCGAGTACTAACACTCATTACAGCGCTTACAATTCCCTTTTTTCCTGCACAAAGCCTACCTAAAGAAAACTTTTGAAAGATGTCTCTAAAGCGATTAAATCAATGCACTTCCAGCGGAGGTATCAGTGGCAATAAAAGCCATATGCATTCCTTTCACACTCTCGCGCAGAGAGTGATGCAAGGCAGACAAGCAGCGCCAGCTATTGTCTCCTAAAGCCCTGCAAATCTGCCAGAGTCCCCTACCGGCAGCGGCTGACTGGATTCTGTGCCTGTGACAAGCACAGTGACAGATCATCGCTGAGGGGGGAGAAATCTGTCCATAGAATAATATAGCATGACAAGACAGCCTCTCTGAAGAACACATCTCACAGGCTCATACAACGATCACACAAACCAGGTTTCATCACAGCACACGGCTTTTGTGGCATCTGCAGATTGAGTTAGAATCAAGCAGCACTTGTGACTATATTGGAATGGAGGGTGAGAGGGGTCACGGACAGAAAACATTCAGATTGATATTGGAAAGCTCGTACAGATAAGTACAAACAGATGTTCTCCTGAGAGGACTGTAGGATGAAGCACACATACATAAACATGAGGGCAGAATGACCACTCCACAGAGGAAGGAGTAGGGCTGCCATTTAAACTCAGGATGACCTTTCTGGAAGGTGACAGCGGACACATCCACCAGGCAGCCGGTCAATAAACCGTCAAATTAATTACAGTCAATTATTTTTCATTTCCCTCTAAAGTTGTGTTTTTCCCTGACATTTTGGGGAGTGAGTCTGTTTGCTTTCTTACCAGGGGTTAGATGAGGAGATTGATTATCAATTTCATCTCTGTGTGTTCAGTGGAGATGAAGGATGTGTGTTTAGCCCAGCTTATCACAAAGTCTGGAAGCAGAGAGAAACAGCTCAGAGGCTGCATTTCAACAACTTCAAACATGTCAGTTTTACATATAAAGCTGCAACTGGCGATTATTTTAATGATGAATCCATTGAACATTTTGGCCATAAAATCTTGAGCGGAGATTTTATTTTTTGTGTGTGTGTGTTAATTTTAGAGTTGCTGGAAGGGAAAGATTTTTTCTCCTTTTTTGAACGTCAGCTGTTTCCTCCTGTTTCTGCCTTTTGTTAAAGCATCAGTACTGGAGGCTAAAAATGTCCTTGACCAATATCTTTTCTGAATACAGAGGAATGAAACTGATATCAATCTAACTCCCAGGAAGGCAATATTTCCCAAAATGTCAGGATATTCCTTTGAACCAAACAATCAAAGATATCTGTTTCGGATTTTGCGCTTCATCCTCCAGTTATTTCAACACTGGCTGGCTTGCTTTTCTATTAAGAGTGAAATGTTTAAAAGTCCATCTGCCAGCCTGTAGCTCTCCAGTTTCTGGCTCCCTGCAGACCTCCAGAGCCACTGCAGGTGCATTCCTAATGCCATTACTATCTGAAGGACAGATCAACAGAGACAAATCAAATCCTGCTTGGCTGGCTTTTGCATTTTGTTCGCTCTCAATTAGGGACATATGTCACAAGCCCAAACACTGGCGCCTGTTTCATTGTGAACTTTTTCAGTTCCCACAGCAAAGTCTACGACCATACGTGCATCCATATTTAGCAGGCTAGCTCAGCCAGACACTTTGTGAGCCCAATTATTCACCCTTGCTAGCTGGGGATTTTCTCTTCACTAACTGTTGCATATTTAGTTTCCTGATTGCAATCTGATCCCTTGCAACAGCAAAGCGTAAAGCATGTGAAGGGTGAGGGCGGCAGCAGAGCCCTGTCCAACATCTTGTACCAAATGCCTTCCTCCACAAGCTGCTCCGGCATATAATGTTAATTTACCAGCAATGCTTTTACATTTTTTATTTTTAGAATATCAAAGAAACAATTTAATCAAAGCTTTGCCCCCAATCCCTGGATCAGTGTCCTCTTAAAGCATGCAGCAATAGAGTCACGTGGTTGACTCACCATGTTGAGTTTGAGCTCCATGTTGAGGACACCTCCACTGTCTAGAACTGGCATTAAGTTGATGGCGAACACGGCGGCCCTGTCTGGTGGAATCGATATATTTGGACCGAAAAAGACATAGAAGTGCACGGAGAAGGTGTCCAGTTCGTTGCGGAGGGTTGGACGGATGGGCCAGCACTTGTTAGTGTCTGCGGTGGGGGCGAGGTAAATGATGCTGTCTTCTGAGGTGTGTAGGTGACTGGCGTTCTGGGACAAGCTGGGCAGAGCAGCCATTAACAGCGTCTCAGACAGGGAGAAACCCATCGCTGTTCCAAAAGACTGAGGCATGTTCATGGAGGAGCTGGGCTGTGCTTGGTCCTTCGACAAACTGGGCTTGGAGCAATCTGTTCAGGAAAAAAAAAAATCTAATTCGTAAAGGAAATCAATGAAACCAATTCCTGCATGAGCTGAACATGCTGGTGAATTTTCCTTGGCTTGTTGCAGAAGGTTTGAAAAATGCACCTTGCAACATGTTGTGTAATGTAGTAATCCCCGTCATAAAATCAAATAACCCAAAAAAATTCCACTACGCATGCCAAGCAACCAAGTCTTTTGCAAATGGTCCTCCTCGGCTGGCTTCCATAATGTTTACTGGAAGGTTCAGTGCCATACACTGCTTTTTAATGAGCCAAAGATTCACTGTAATTGCAAACAGTATGCTTTCACTCAACACAAAGCAACTCACTGCAAAATGGTCATTGATGGCAACTGGCAAAGTACCATCGAATACCGCCAATCCCCAAGGGGAAAGGATTTCAAAGGCTTTTGTAGCTCAGCCTCGTTTGCATAGTGTTGTCTGTGAAAGGGTTTGAAGTATTTTGATGTCCATTCAGGCAGCTGAAGCACTCCTAAAAATACTGAAATTCCAAATACTGCAGGCTGGAGACAAAAGTAACTTTGGTAAGTAAAATCAGTAAAGACCCATTTATAGAGCGCATGTATATGTAGGGATACATGTGGGTGGTTTGGGGGGAGGAGGAGCTGTGTAAACATACAGTTTCATAACATTCATAATCCAAAGAATTGGCTTCGTCTTTTTTTCTTCCATAAACAGCATAAATCATGAAGTCTCTTCACTGCCCAATCATCTATTGAGGGCAGGACACCTGCAGTGAAAACGCAGTACAAACAACAATAATGAATAATAAAGTGCAACCTAGTTTTACCACGCTCTGTCTAGCCGGCGACGGTGATACCTGTAAATTGGACTGAATTCAAATAAGGGCACAGATTTCTGAGACGGCTCATAACAACAATCACAAATAATAAAAGCGTAAGAAGGTGAGGACTCCAGATGGTCGTCTCCCTGAACCTGAGGTGTTCTTCAATTTAAATCCACAAAAGGTCAAGTAAGATCTGCCTGGCAGGCAGGAGGAGAGACAGAGTGTGAATAATTAGTGTCTGTGTTGCCATGGTGACAAAGTGCACTGTACAGTGCGAAACAGAGGGAGGGGATCACTACATGGGAGTGGACTTCCCACAGATTTGTGAGCTATCCCTGCGGAGAGAGCATAAAAAATATCTCAGCTCTCCACAACCCCAAAACAGCATGTAGCACTTAAGCATGGTATCACTGGCCTCTTAGCAATCCCGTATGAATCACCTCAGTTTGGGCTCCTCCAACAAGCCTCCTAATGGTCCAACTGTGTCTGGCCTCCCCTTTCCCATAAAAACACATGTCCAAAAATCAATTGCTGCCCCACATAATTCATCTGTTAGAAGCATGATTGTTTGGGATATACTACATGTGGAATGTTTTGCTCGAATATGAGATGAACACCTCAGGATCATTTTTTCATGTGCAAATTGAAAGCCAGCATCCTTTATGCTCTGACTGCCCAGTTTTGGAGACTAGGACATGATATGCTGCAGAGATCCACTCAGAGCTTTTGTGTGCACCTAATTTACGAGTTCTCAGATTTACAGAGACCACCCCAGCATCGTCTTAAATTAAAACATCCAAAGCAGCAGGAAGAAAAAATAATGAAAAATGCTGGAAGCTAACGGCTCACAGACTGCGGTGATAAACACTGTCACGATTTATGTGAAAATAATGAGAAGAAAAAAGATATGCAACACATTACCTCTAATAGATCATTAAAAAATTTTGGTTTAATTGGCAAAATTGGTAAAGTAGTCTCATTTACAAAACAGCCTGCACCTCGCGGTATGAAAAACCCTAAAGGGAATAAACCAAGCAAACAGAGGACGGTAAATTATTCTCACCAGTGTGTTAAAATAGCTTGACTTTAAAATAATGAAAGTAATAATAAATGTAAAAGCAACCTGTGATTCTTCATCATAAATGTCAGGCGGAAAACTTGGGCAATGAGCTGAATAACTAAGAAGAAAATAACAGGAGCTTATTTATAGTCGAAACTTCTGCTGCTTTTGATGTGATATGTAAATGTGTTACTATTATTATTGTCGTTTTTCAAAGGGTTTCAGGGATAAGGTAGAAAGATGAGGAGGGGTGTTCTCTTCTCACTGCCTCAGTTGTTAGTTCAATATCACGCAGAGAAATGAAATGGATTTCTTTTACAGATACAATGGACATTTTTTTTCTTTTTCTTTGTGTCTCCTTTTCCTGCTCTCCTCCAGTTAGTAAGTCCAATAGATTGGGAGTAAGTTGATAGAATACAGACTTTAGCTCATGATGTGGTAAAATAACGTCCTTTCATTCGTCATCAACAGTTAAAACATTAGAACTCAACCTTTAAAAAGAAGAATTGACACACCTTATGTAGTAAAAATGAAAATGTAACATCATTAGAAACAAAAAAATACACCCCTGATAGACTCATTTGTTTTGCTTTAGACTTACTTGGTGTGGGAAGCAAATGGTGGTAGTTAACAAATTCAGTCTGACTGTGACTATGTTTTAAAATTAAGCAATATTTTCTTGCTGCCATTTTTGGGTGGAAAAGCTGCTGTTCAATCAAAGTTAGAATACTTTTTTATGAGTATACAATTTTTGTACTTTAAATAATTTAAGCTATAAGCTGATTTAAATGCACAATTACTGAATGAGGGCCTCTCCCTGCATGGCCATAATGATAATGTCTGACAAGTACTATTTGTGCATTTAATGTGTGCTAATACAAATAAAACAATGCATATTGCTTGCTTTATGTAGATTATTTATTTATTAGCCTTTATTTTAGATGTTTGCTTGCTAGGATTTTAGCTCATAATGTGGTAGAATAACGTCCTTTCATTGGTTATCAACAGTTAAAACTGTTGTTTTCCTTTAGACTTGGTGAAAGTTAACAAATTGAGTCTGACTGTATGACACTTCTATGCAGCTCTTACGCTGTTTTAAAGTTTAGCATTGTCTTTTTGGCTGGAAAAGCTGTTGTTCAACCAAAGTTAGGTTATACTTTTAAAAAAAAAATGATGATACACTTCTCTTATTTAACTCTGTAGACTAATTTAAATGAATAATAAATGTGAATGGTTGCCTCTCCCTGTATGGCTGTAATGATAATGTCTAATCATTACTATTCATGTGTTTAATGTGTATCAATGCAAATAAAAGAATGCACATTGCTTTATGTAGAACTTTACTTGATTTAAACCATGCTTTGAGAAGAAAGAATGAAAAAAAAAAACCCTGTAAACTCATCAATCATACATGTTGTCTGTAAACTGTGCTCACCTGTGACCTGCACCCCGATGCGGAAGTAGACGTCGGAGTTACTCAGATATCGCTCCACCAGGATGTAGTACCACTGTTCCCAGGCGGGTACCAGGGTGACTAATTCACAAGGGTTCCACTCCCTGCAGTCGAGGGCACTTGAATTATGCACCGGTGGCGCCCGAGCTCTTATCTTCAGCACCACGGGACAACTGTCGCTGCTCTTGTTCTTGGTGCTGCAGTTTACCAGCTGGACCTTCACCTTTGATATATAATTGGGGATGAACACTCTGCGCAGGCACACACAGACACACGGTTTAGGCCACCGAACCATACGGCAAAACGTACAACAGCACAGAAGGATGTTTATCAAGTTTTATTAGACACAAAACCATTTTCTAACCATTATTCCTGGAGGAGAACAGCATGTCTTTGCCGCCGTAAATGTAATTATATAAATTACTTTCATGGTAATACTTTGTTGTTGTTTTAAAGCAGATAAACTCATGCCTTTGCATTAACTTCACAACTAATATAATTTCTGTTTTATTTGAATTAATGCTCTTTTGGACATTTTGCCTGTCCTGTAATAACCCTATTGTTGAAATTTTAAAAAAATATATCATTTTTATGTATACAAACAACAAAGACCAGCTTTTTTCATGTAAATATGATCCATATATAATATTTAACTAATAAACATTTCAATTCCCTTTGCATCATTCTTTTTTATGAAGCACTCACATAATACTGCCTCTCCTTACTCGAGGCACCATAAAAAATCATAAAAAAATAAACATAAACCTGGAAAAATAATTCACACTGCACTGCTCACACTGCTTTAAAGCATGGGGAAGGGGAGGTTGATATAGGTGTGCGAGCCATGAGCGCAGTGAAATTGCATCTTTTTAAAGTGAAAATGCAAGATAAGCTTACAGAGGAAAAACTCCAGGAAAAGCATAACTTAAGACGCAGAGGAGGGATTAGACTGGAGAGGTAGTGCACTTTTTCCCCTTTCTCTCGGTGCATAATTTCAAAGTCAACCCAAGACTTACTTATAAAGTGCGGATCTGTTATGGATGGGGATCATCTGGTCGATGAAGTATCCGGGATAAAGCACTGAAATCCCAATCAGCCTCTGGACAATGAGCTGAGGCTGGAACAGATACTGGCATTCCTCAGACAGGCCCTGTGACGACAACACAGCAGCAGTTTAGCCGGCATTTCGGTGGCTAACTCGCCAATTTTCCTTAAAAGCTAGTAAGGAGGAGATTAGATATCATTCAGGCTGAGTGAAAATTCCTAATAGACTGTGTGCATTAGTCCTGTCAGCCTCCTGGATTAATATCACTCTGTCCTCCCCCTCCCTGCCACACACCGTAACATGCACCCACTATTTCACTGGCGCTGTTCTGAACCATTAATGCTCAATGTGCATTACTTTGTGAGATGAGCCGAGCAGACGGAATGACTTAGAGCCAGGAGAGCGTTGCATTGTTTCTACACATGATGTGCCGTAAAAATTTGTTTGCAAACGGTGGGAAAAGGAGGCCGTTTTGCACCTGATTCCAAAGGACAGAGGGACAGGTGTGAATGCCAAATTGGGTCCTTCATTCCTGTCAACTGATCACTAACCCCTCTGCCCGAGCCACAATTACCGTGGCATGTCATTAGTCTGGGAGCTGCCGGGGTGACCCTTTGATTTATTACAGCCTGTCAGTTGGACCCGCACATGCGTCTTGTGGAGCAAGTTGTGTTTTAATTAAGGCTCAGCCACTGTGGGTTTTTGAAGGCCAATGCCTTTTGATGGCATTCAATAGCTTTAAAATTTGACCATCCTCATACCAAATAGGATATAGCCGTTCATTTATTTCCCCAGAATTTCTGTCTTGGCAAGATGTTAAAGCCTCTAAAACTCCATTAAAGCCATAAAGCACTCAAGCTCCCCAATGAAACCCTGACTAATTGCATTAATTTAGCTCCTTCAGTCAGAATTGCCTGCTGAGACTATGCAATTTTAGGGTCAACTCAGGGGTATAGTGAGTTTCCAGTTTATTAGGTATACCTGAACAATCTAATGCAACCCATTGCAACAGTGCTGCAATAAATACAACCTCTGAGAGCTCATGTTCGGCTCTATTGAACTCCACAATCATGTTTTTTTTTTTTTATTTTTTTAAAAACCCAAAACAATACATTTAGCAATTAGTTACTCATGAAATAGTTGAATGATTCACACACAAGGATTTGCCTCAATGAAACATATATGCCAATGTCTGATTCTGATAAGCATTTAGCGTATTCTAACTGCAATAAGGGACATTTCAGCAAGTGAAGAAAACAGATGCAGGTTTTTACTGTGGCTTGCTGGGTGCTAAGCTGGGTATTTAACTGGAATTGTTATAAATGCAGTGTGCATCCCCCCTGTTCTGCTTGCATTGCTTCCATTTGTGTTACCATTCTGAACTGAAAGCATCTTTGTAGCTCGAAAATTGCTTCAGAAGGCAGAATTTGGAAAAAGGTATGTCATTTCCATCTATAGAGTGTGTCATTTAAAGGTGGTCACATTTTAGCCACGGTGGCTTCTATTCCTAGAGGCCCCTAAGCAAAAACCATTTCCTTTGTGCACTGGATGTTGATGGCAACTTTTGATGATATTTTTTGATTGTTATGTATTCCAGGTGCACTTTTGCCAGCCAGAGGAAAACCACAAAGGAAGAACAACTGAACGCCATGCCAGTGACAAATAAATTGCCTGAAATGGAAATCAGCAGGTGTTTATGCAGCCAAATAGGAGAACATGATGAGATGAAGAAAAACTCTCTGACACTGTTCTGCCTCTTTAGGCTCCGCAGCACAAGCTGGAATACTAATCCCAACAACTACTTACATCATTTTTATTTGATTTTTTTATACCATAAAGGGGAGTTAAGTAACCATGAAAAAATAATTTAGATGTAGATCTCATTAAAGTCATGTTACATAACACTTTCACATAAATAAGCTTCCATTTTACCACTGACGGCTGATGCATACGACAGCAGCAGTTCAAGCTTTTCATAAACTGCTGATGCCGGATGCGGGGATTGGTGTATTTTTAACCAAGTTAACAGCATGGCTATAAAGACGCAATATTGGTCTGGCAGTTCAATATGAAGACAGATTTATTGGCTGTATTTGTTTTTGTCACTGCACCTCTACAAAAGTCAGTGTGGAGACAACAAACGGGCCACTGCTAGCACCCGCCAGCTCCAAATTCTAGCAGAAAACTCTTGCTGTTTGTTTGTGAAAAATGTTCAGGCTCACCTTGACTGAGATCTTGCCTTCATCCTTGGGTAAATGTGCGGCTAGGAACCAGTCTCCGGGGAGAGGGCTGGTCACGTTGAACGCTCCCGTCGTACGGTTCGGGAGAGTCCAGGTCAGAGTCACGGCAAAGGACCCTGGGACGACCGTATCCCGAGGGAAGCTGGTATACAGAGGGTTGATTACTGGAGGAGCCCCAGACCTGAAGTACCTATTAATCACAAAGCACAATCCGATCCCCGTTAGGCCCTAGTATATTAAGAAACAACATAGACATCTGCCAAACATAAAAAAAATCCTCTATAGGAACAGCTGACAGCCTGAGCACAGATGGTGTCTCCTATTTAAAATATGAATAATTCAGATTCGGATAATAATCAGCTCTACATATTTGAATGGAGGAGCCATGCCCATCACAATCGCAGCATCAAAAAGGGGAGAAACAGAAGAGTTACTTGAGATACCGGCACTCGTGAAAAACAAGCTGCAAGATGATAAAAATAGAAAGGCGATATTAAAAGCTTAATGCAGCTAATGCTTTAATAGCAGTTTCTCCATGTGTCGGTTCATATTGGTTCATATCGACTGTCAGTGATAGCCGGCCCTGCTCAGACTCAACCAGCTCCTACTAATCTCTTCCCCACAGGTGAGGGTGTATATAAGATGCTTATTATTATCTATTTAGCCCCTAGAAAAGGAGGAATTTACAACAAAAGAGCAACAAAAGCAAGGCTCTAACAACAACTCATTGTCTTACACAGTCACATTACGGTTCGGGCAGCTGTCTCCGAACGTCCCCCCTTGCTCCTTGAAGGTGATGAGGTTCCATACGGCCATCATGGTGTCATCAGGCACATTGAAGTGGAACAGTTCCACACTGGCGAAGGAGTTGAAAGCGTTCAGCTTACGAGGCGTACGGGTGAAGTATTCAGTCACAAAAAGGCAATCTGTGGGGGACAGGAGCAGAGGGAAGAAGAGTCTCAGGGTATAAATGTGAGGAACTCACAACATTTACTGATTTAGAAAATAAAAGTCTTTTGATCAGCAAGAAAAAGCAAAGCTGTGTTGTACTGTTGCACAGCCCTTCACCGAGGACTGTGACATGTTGATGCACATTGTATAATGTTTTTGATGCTTCCAATTTTCATTAACCCGAGAACACTGATGTAACAGTTAGTAAAACCATCACTAACATTGGGTATATTTTAACTGATATAATATACCCGATAAAAAATACTTCTATCAAATTCGACTGAAGTACAACAATACATGGCAAATTGAAGCACTCTTCTTCTTTACCCTATACAATGTCTCTAAAATGAAAAAAAATGTATCATGAGGGGACTCTATAAAAAGGCTCTGAAATTAGTGAAAAATTAGGGAATCATTAATGAAAATTTCCTTTAAAAAATAATAATGGTGCTGGGAACTTTTCCGGTGAAGGCACAGTCTCCCTGCATCACTGACAACTGTGGGAGATATACATTATGTATACATACAGTATATTTCAACCAAAAAATATTTCACTCTCTATCATTAATGTCGGGTGAAAATTAACCCGAACACGTACCTGTTGAAAAAACCAGGGGTGGGAGCAGGGAAACACGCCTACCTTCTGTAACGTCAGTGAGCAGCATGAAGCTACCCAAGGAGCCACGCAACTCAGACAATGGCAACACAATGAAAATCACGTAAATACAGGGGCGCCCTGATAGCCTAATGGTTATGTCGCGTGACCCAAGTGCAGAGGCGTAGCGGCAGCCTCGGGTTCGACTCCGACCTCAGGCACTCCGACCTCGGGCGCCCACCGCATGTCCTTCCCCACTCCCCCCCGTTTCCGACTCTATCCACTGTCCTATCTAATAAAGGCACAAAAGGCCAAAAATAAATCTTAAAAAAAAAAAAATCACGTAAATACAATTGCATGGGTGAAAATCACCCATCGCTAGTGTTCTAGGGTTAATTTAGCATGTTAGCATGCTACAATAATGCTATTGCTTAGCATGTAATAACAATGTAACGTTTAATGTGTTGATCATCATTGGTCAGAAGATAAGACAAACTATAATTTAACCTAACATTTGTGGCAGATGAAAGATCAGGGTATCATGAAAGTAATCAGGATTCATCCTCTGGGAATCATGAGATAGTAGCAGGATAAGGGAAAACATCAACCAACTGGTGGCAGTAGATACTTGGAATCCATTCAGTAAATACTACAAATGTTTTCACAGAATTTCTTGGCAAAATGTCAAACAGTTCTCAATAGATTGGGAATCACAATCAGAACCACAATCAGAAATACATTACTGATCCCTGAGGGGAAACTGCTTATGTTACAGTTGCTTCCATTCAAAGTCAGAAATAAACATAAGTACAAAATATGAACTAAAAATAGAAACATAAGTAGAAAAAATGACCTAAAATGTAACATGAGTTGAAAAATATGTCTTAGAAATGCAAACATAAGTAGAAACAGAATAAGCATTAATGTAAAATGCGCTTTCCTAGAAAATAAGTGTAATATACTGTGTAGTAAGGGTTGTGTTATTGTACAGAGATAATAAATAGCAGGTTTTTGCACATAGATACACAGGTTAGCATATTTAGCAGATTCTGAGCCAAAAATCCCACAGACAGATCAACATTGCCAACCCTGACAGTGCCGCTAACGTGACTAGCCATGAATCATAATTGACTTTTGCTCACAAAGGCCTAAAATCCAAGCACAAACAACTTGTCAACACTATTATTCTTGTAAACGGACTAAAGGCATGAGGCATCCCTCTGTTTTAAGTTAATAATTGCAGGATTCTCCTCTCACCCGGCAAACTGTTTCACTCGAGAAGCCAGATCATCTAAATATGTGATCACAGACTTTAACGTCTTTTAAAGCAGCTGAGGGAGATGTATGTATGCAGGCTCACTCGCGTCCTGCATAATGTCAAATCCTTGGATTACATCCACCAAAGCCTCTGCATATAAAAGCAGCAGAACAAGTGGCAGGTGTAATCTGCCACGTTATGAGCTGGGCTGGCATCAAACACGCCCAGCGGGTGGGCAAAATCTGGGGGAAATTGTGTGTGAGTCATTTAATTGCTACACTACAACATAAAGCATCACCTAGATGAGTGTTATCATAAACATGAACACAAGTAGATAAAAAAATAAAAAGATGGCAGCAGATTTTCATGGACACAGTGTGGAGGCGTCTTGATGTTTCACCAGGGAGAACGTTTCTCCATTTGTAAGTGCAACTCCCTTTGTGTCTGAGCAACTCACTTCTAACACCTGCACTTGCGAAACATGTGGTGGCATCTTTCCCTGTGTGTGCTTTTAATTCATCTCACCTGCAATGTGTATTAAAAAAAAGACATTAAAATTCCACAGCATTGTTTTTGCAGTGGAAAGTCACAGTGTGTGAGCCCGGTTCACTTAAGAGTTGGTGAGACAACAAGCGCTGTAACGGATTCCGTCATCTGCTGCATGTTTTTGATATTATTTTCTGCCTTTTGCCTTCCTGGTGACACACCGCTGAGGAAACCAAGTGACCCTGTGCGGCGACAGGGCACCGAGGTGTGTAGACGAAACGGTTTTCTCCAGTGTGGGCTGTTTTCCCAACGTTTGTGTAAAAAGAGAAAAATGGCTCCTCTCACCGCTCCTTTATTACCAGTCTTCAAAGCTCGCGTCTGCCTCTCACCTATGGAGGCAACCTTGAATACTAAAACACAGAATATGGAACTAGAAGCTGAGAAGAATGAAGCAATCTTCCTGTCGAGAGCTAAAACCCAACCCCATTCAAAGCAGCCCTCATTCTGCTCTCCCTCTCTTGCAATTTGCATTATGTGAGAGCCTTCTCCTGCATTAAGCTCCTTCTTTGTCCTTCCATGACACGGATAGCTATGAGTGAGGTTACAGACTGAAGTGCTATAGGGTGAGTTTGGCACTTAGACTGCTGGAGTCTGCAATACGCCTGTCGTATATGTTCTGCTTGTCTGATTAGAAAGGAACAGACAGGGTTTTCTTTCTTGCAAGAGATCACAGTTGGAAGTTAATGGCACACTGTTGGCGGATTACTCAGTGGTCACAACTGTGTCTGAAATGGGGGGGAGTCACCAGTTTTGCACATCTGGAAGCAGCACTGGTTACAGATACTGATTATACTATTGAAAAGAACTCTTGAAATAAATTGCTAGTTGCAACACAACCCTCATTCCAGTTACATGAAAGTCGCCATTTATCATTAAAAATAAGCCAAAGGGGTCGTGAGGTAGTTACCAGGTGCAGGAACTAAGAAAACCCAATGCTTGCTACGTGAACGTGCTTCTATTTGTCAGTTTTTTTCTCCAACCTTTTCTTCTCTGTGGTGCAAAAAAAAAAGGTTTCGCCGGGGGAAAATCATTCCTTGCCTGAGCTGCTCACAACTCAAAGAAACGCACCCTGTGATGAGGTTCAAGAGGAGTTTCATATTTAGGGATTAAAAACAAACAAGAGGTGATTTGTGAGTGTATATTTATGAAATGTAACACCAGTGTTGCAGAGTATTATTTGTGCAATTGTCATCACTTATTTCTTCATTATTGCTCAATATTCTGAAACCGTTTTATTGGCACCAACATTGTTCACCAGATTCTTACAGGTCTTGATGTTTTGTGCTGCATGAGGTACATACAGGTGGATATCTTCAACCAACAAGGTTTCATTTCAAACATCCAGGATCCAAACTACTTGTCACAAATTCAACACTTGACAGAGGAAAATTAGAAGAACAAACCGGCATATCTATTTTCCTCAACCCCCTCAATGTGAAATTCCGATTCTGAAAAGGGAAACGCATCCAAAACAACACACAACTAAGACCCGGTGACAATCCAGCAGCCGCACACAGAGGCTGCACTCAACGTGAAGGTGTAGACATGCCAAAATATCCCGAATATGCTTGTTTGTTTGCCAGCTAAATAAAGACCTTTCATTCAGAGATAAAGGCGGCAGAGTGCTTACAGGCTTTCTTACGGCACGGTTTCTGAATTCGGTAATCTCTTCAATGAGCACCTCCCTACCACTGTTTTTACTCTGTTAGCGGCTTAATATAGACGTAATCCTGCTTTTTGTCATCTCAACATGAGATTTAGTCTTAAATACTCAGCCAGGTCGTCTCTTGACTTTAAATTTGAAAGAAAAATGTAAAAAAAAAAACAGCTGCTGAAGAGGAACTAAATGGAACAAAAACCCCTTAATAGAGACTGAACTTGACAGTAACAGGTGATCAGTTCATGTTTTTGGTTGAGTACACCCACTAGCAGGAACAAAACACCTCAGAAATAACCCTGATCCATACAGATGACTGGATCTTCCACACCTACAATGACAGACAGTGACAAAGAACTGTCACAGGTGAAAATCCATACAAATACTCAGCATCTGTGTGTCGATAACCTGAATTAACATCTACTTCTCTACGTCAAAAGCATGAATAAGACCCACTTCTCAACTATAATACATCCTCCTCACTATGATACAAACAAAGCAGGGCGGAAAAAAAAGGCGCAAAGTGTTGAACTGAGCTTTCGGTCAATTGCAGCCAAGAAAGAAAGATCTCCTCAAAACTGATGGAGCAAAACAGCAACAAGTCTGCAACATCCTCAGACAGACCTGGACGGTCCTCTGTGGCCACAGCCAGCACAGCGGATGCTGCAGGTACGGATTCATTGTTATGTCCCACGATTCAGAGCTGAGCTTTTTTGTTTCACGCCAGCAGCAAAGACATCTTGGTGGATGAACATCACAAGAAACACACAAGAAAAACACTCCTGCTTCCTGTCTACATGGGATTTTTGGTTTAAAAAATGAAACATATATAAAGAAAGTGATAGATTCTTTTACTTTTTAGTCACATTTTATGGTAAAAATGAAGGCTTTACTTCAGTTCACCTGAATCAAAACGCCAAATAACAAAGGTTTGACATAAACATTGCCCTTATTTTGCGATTACTCTGGTTACATTGTGTACTGAGTGCAGTGTGTCTTCAGTTGTCTTTGCCAACTACAACAAAGCAAAACAACCACAAACACATGAAAAAAGGCAACAACAATGAAAGCCTGCTGTCTTTCCAGCTCCTCATATATATATTTACAGTAAAGCCTACAACCTATAGGAGCATCTGTCAGTGCGCTGCGTGCCAAAATTAGCAGCAACCTTTCCCCCGTGCCTCACGTAAACTGAAGCCAGTCGGTGTTAATGAAAAACCCGTTCGGTTGGTGACTGAAAGGCTGTGGATGTTTAAAGGAGACTGTGCTGAAGCCACGAACGGGATGCGATGCTGCTGCTGCTGCTGCTGCTCGCTGGGTTGGATTTCAGCACCCCGACAAAAGGAACAGCGAATCAAAGCCAAGTGAACGGAGAGCACTCACCTCCAACAGCGCAGAGAGAGGTGTAAACAAGCAAGAGGAGCCTCGGAGGGCTACATCCTGAGCCCGGCTGCTCCAGTTGCCACATCGTTGAACGCAGGGAGATTTCGCGGAGGGGCTGCAGCCCGGGTGCAGTTCTCAGTCGCTGTGCTGGTCTACATTTTTTCAGATATTTGCCAACGACCAGCTGTTTGTGCATGACGTAATTCAGACGACGGCGGGACGGCGCCTCCTCTTTGGCTTTGATTTGACAACCTCAATATGTCGACTTATTTCATTGGACCTCCGGCCCTGTCAGTCCGGGGGACGGCGCACACGTAGATTGCACCACAAGGCTCGTCACTCTCCAGAGCCCGGGCCACCGCGCACCGAGGGACCGGAGAGGCGCGCAGAGGCTGCAGCTGCTCCCGGAGGCTGCGGCTGCCTTCTTCCCCTCGAGGAGCCGGGGCGGAAAGCTGGAGGATGTGGGAGGCTGGATGGAGGACTTGACCTGAGCTGATCCTGTAAAGCTCTCACAGACTAACATTTCGATTCATTTCTGAATTTGAATCCACTTAACAGCTTAAAAATGTTCACCTTGATGCTCGTTGTTTAATGATAACTGCTGATGACTTTTGTATAAGAAGTCTGATCCAGATATGATGAAATATACTTTTATAATCGCTATATATCTGTGAGTCTACTTTGTTCTTTTCTTTTTTTTTTACACATCACACCCACTCCCACATAGGTAATGTCTGGGTTTCTGTTACCAAAATATCACTGTGTGGGATCAGGTATTCATCTCCAATATGGTGCATACTGGGTTTGATTAAGGTCAAATAAAATGGAAAAAATGAAAAACATTGGTTGATTTTGCAAAATGATTCCTAGTTTTACATGTGGCCTACAGCAGTATGGTCACTAGGTCTCCACATATCGACAAAAACGAAGCAAATTTCAATAAAACACAATAATTAACAGATCTATGAGCATGCTTACAGTAAAAACAAGTTAATCATTGCATCATTATTATTCAGTTTTATCCCCCGAACTTTGGTACACAAATGTTAAGCAGTTCCCTTCTGTTCACCAGGTGATCACACTTAGATTTGGAAAACTTACATTGTTATTGTCAGCGTCTGAATCAGACAGTAACAGTAAACTGAGACAGTCTGAAATTCTTCCTCCTCGGCTGGGTGGTGACTCAACATGAGTCACAACTGTCCGAGCAGATCTGTCAGCCAGTGAATGAACTCCTGAATCGGGTTTGGCATAATTCATTTGCCATGAATGAATCATGCGACAGAGTTGTTGGATCTGAACAGGAGAACAAATGTCATTCAGGGTTCAAGAACGCAAAAAAAAAAAGCTGAATATAATGCAGTGATGAATCGTTCCTGATCTTTCAACATGCAGTTCTACCTGTTCTCCACTAAGACTTAAACAAACCGTGCACATGAGGTAACACGCTTTTGGTTATTAGGCAAATGAATTCACATTCTATAGTTGAAATTAGGCAACAGATGAAAGAATAGTTGCCATGAACAAGTCTGATCTTGTATCAACAACTTTATACACACTAAACACAGCACACCTAAAAGATCCACCAGATGATTTTGTACTTTATTGATCGAAAACAAAGAGGTTCACTTTCAACCTGCCCTCCTCTGTAGGAAGGTCAGAGGTCAATCAGTTATAGAACAAAGGAGGCTGGAATAAACTTAAAATAATTCAAGACTTTTTGTTTTTGTTTTTAAACAGATAAATGCAGAGATGATGCCAGTTCAGCCAGTTATATATTCGTATTACACAAGTGGTGGCTGAACAGTGGGGTGGTGGTTGCACTCAACTTTTAAAGTAAGTTGAAATTAGGTACATTAAGATTTATAAGATGTGCTGCTGTGTCCATTCCTTTTGTTGGAATTGCTTTGGTGAGGATATGGGAATATGCACCAAGAGAATATAGCCTGTTTTGTCCATATGCTTCATGGAGATAACTGGTGCAGTGCTAGTTGCAAAGTTTGCTCTGAAGTTTTCTTCAAAGTTGTAAAGATTTCCAGATTCCCTGGATACTGCGACCCACGCATAGCAACCCATTGTCAATGGCTGGCCTCGCCATTAAGTACCACAATAATCAGCCGGCGAGCAGCTTCACTGTGTCTGACAGAAACTGCCTGTCCTTCTGTAGCTGGAGACACAAACAGTGCTTCTGCCACTGCTTGTTGTTTTTAAATCAACTCAGTGAATAAATTTTTTTTATTCCTCTCAGGCACAAACACACAGACAAGTTGCACAATGCTGACATCTAACACAAAAAGACTTGGTCATCAACAGATAGGTGCTTCCACTGCGGCTTAGGAGGTTCAAGGTTCAACACTTGACCCTTTTAATGTTGGATTTATGGTTTTGGTATTGTGGGAGTCTCTCCAGTCGTGTCAGCTTGCTCGTTTCACCCAGAGATATTTAATTTGGTTTGGACACACTGCCTACACATAGTTGTTATGAAAGTATCTGTCTGTGTATCTGGCAATTTGTCCCAACAGCCTTTTAATCCAGCGTATGCTTGGAAAAGCTGTGATCCTCAAAAGCAAAACATTGTACAACAAAAGAAGATCTTGCCAGATATTGTGGCCAGAAAAAAAAACATAAACTCGCCCTTCTGAAAGAGAAGACCTGGAAGCCAACCAGTGAGTGAATGTTGCTGCAATTAAGAGCGGTTAAAATAAGCACGAAAGGTCAGATCAGTTATTAAAAACAAGAGACTGAATATAACCATAAATTATAATTGTTTAAGATTCTAAATTTCCATTGTCTTCCTTTTGTCACATAAGTTATAAACATGCATCAAAGTCTTTCTGAATCATTAGGTCTTGGTTTCTATGGTAAGTTACTACAATGAAATCAAAACATCAGAAACTGCTGTTTGGTAATTCCTCCCACTCCCACAGTGACATTTGGGAAAAAAATGAAGGCACAACCAGAAAACCAGTTTTAAAAAATTGGTTGTAGGAGGTGGTGGAGGATATGTGTGTGGGCGGCACACACATATCCTCCATGCATATCATGGCCCGAGTTATTTCTGCTCTCCCTAAGGTGAGGCTCTCCACAGCCTCAGTGTACCAGCCACACAGTCGTACACACAGGAGCACGAAGGGCTTCCAGTTAAGCATTTTAACCAGCTGGCCTCATATAAACATTCAAATCCACTGCTGGACCAAATCCCTGGACTCAGTGAAGTCCTATGGAGCAAAACGCTACTTGCTGCCAGAGTGAACTCAGATGGTCTATACCAGTATGTGAGCATACCAACTGGCTGCAACATGTTCACCTAAAGAGATAAATTGGGAAAAAACGAAAAAAGGGGGAGGGCGCACAAGAGCTGGGAAAGTTAAAAACTCTGTGGCTCTGCTTCGGTACATAGCACAGTCCGCCTGCAGAATGCGATAGAAGACCACGTCCTATTCATTCACTGCTATAACACAATACTGCACAATTATAAATATGAAAAGTAAATAGAAGGCTGGCACAAAAAAACCTACTTGGACATCTTCAAAAAACTTACTTTTTCCACAAAACAGCTTTTCAGTTATTAGCAGAACACCATTATGTGTTTTCTAAAAGGCATTTGGCTTGAAAATTGAAAAGAGTGCTTCTACCGTCCCTCTGAATTTCACTCAGTCATAGATTTATGGCTAAACAGTGCCCCCTTATGAAGAAATGTTTTGACTCATACTCTGCTTGCAGGTGATCTAGAATGAGAAAAAATACCAATTTAAAATTTTCACATTCTTTTTAATACTCCATTTACAGTATTTGATTTTACAAAACAGAAAATCCACCCAAGGAAACATTTTTATAAGCACAGCTTCATTCACACTGGAATAATAATGGGTAAGGCACAGCTTAACAGTGGAAATGTCCAACAAACACACTGTCATCCAATCACATCGTCTCCTGTGATGTTTTTCTGTTTTGTGTGTTTTTATACCCTAAATCTGGTGACACATCACAAACAAAAACTACAAAAGCTAGTATAAATACAGTACACATCTGTGGTAAGCTTGAGGTCTATACCTGTATAAGCTAAATGAGCATTACATCCTGAACACTCCAAAGCGCGTCTTCTTTGTCGGTGCATTGAGTGCTGCGCTGAGGCTCAGTCCCAAAACCAGGCGAGTATCAGCGGGATCGATGATCCCGTCATCCCACAGTCTGCAAAAAAAACATAATAAAGTGCTTCACATTATTAGGTGGCACCTTACACCTACTTATCCAATGCTTCTTGCAGTACTTGCCTAGCTGTATAATCAATTACTTTAATAGAGTGTCAAGATGTTGTGTTCCTCTCTCTGGATCACTGCAACACTCATCTTGCAGTTTTAATACACTTGTAGAGGTTAAAAATAAGTTGATCAGATCTGCATTTTTCCTGAGATCAGAGCAAATTTTTAGGAGTTATGGTTAATTATATAGTAAGATTTATTATAAGTTACTCAACTGTAATTACATTAAAAAAAATAGTGAATACAAAATTATTCAACACTTTTGCATATTTGAATTGAAGAAACGGCATCCTATTTCACAATGTCAACACAAATTACACTGGTTGCACAATCTTTTGGCAAATTCTATTCCTCAGGATTCATTTTGCTGTTATAAAAATGCTGCCAGTCAACCCAAAAATGCTACTGAACCTCCAACCCGAATGTTCACCAAGGGATAAGTGATTTTCTGGAGCACTGTCCTGCATAAAGATCATGACCTTGTTGAAATGCTGCAGATTTCTTATCGTGCCACTCCTTGAGCAAAACTGGCAGCAGGTTTCAGAGTGCATTTTCTGTCTTCAGCTCAAAAAGGTCTAATTAGCTCAACCTTAATGATAGCACCCACACCAGTGCCCCTCCTCCACCTTGTTGGCTCCCGATTCAAAGTGGTGCCCTGTGTCCATTAGTGATCCAGCCATGGGCCCATCCATCTGCTCCATCAAGAGTCACTCTCGTTTTTATCCGCCTATAAAAACCTGTGAAAAATCGCTCCTCCTGTATTTCTTGGCTCAATCTTGACGCTTCAACTTATGAATCTTATTCAGTGGCGGCTTCAGCCTTGTTTAGAGTAGCCACGTGCCTCAGCATTTGTAGTCTGAGCACTGCAGGAAGGTTGCAGTTCTGAAATACGGCGGCACAGGAGGATAATAGTTTCCCTGTTACCCTTTTTCTTTTTCAGTTAATCTGCAAATTTTCATGCGTTTTTTGCAACCTTGTTGACTAATTGCAACAAAATGTTTGAGTATCCGGTCGTGTTGACTGAGTAGTTCAGCTATTTCAAGAGTGTCACTTCCATCTGAAAGGAATTTTGCTGCCAAATAATTGTGCAAACAGTAGAGCGCACCATTCTCATTACACAAATACATACCTGAAAATGATTGAACCCAATAAGTATTCAAGGTGATAGGGTTTGGAGTTGGAAAATGTGCACAGAAATGATGATAAGGTCAAAATACTCGGTGTGCACAGCGTCATGTATAGTAAACCATCAACCTCCTCAGAAATGATTCACATACTATTTTTCTACATACAAGTCTTTATACAGTCTGTAGGGCTGCCTTTAAAATGATTTGAAATACTGGTTAATTAGCTGATTATTTTCTTGATTGATAATTTAGTTTATGAAATGCTGAAAGCCCCACATCATTTCAGACAGCTGAAAGTGGCTGTTCATAGATGGAGACTTTAAACAAATAATAGTCAAATGACCAAAGATAATCCACTGACTACTATAAAACACTAAGAATGTAGCAAATCCTCACACTTGAGAAGCTTGAACCAGAAGGTGTTTGTCAAAAAGAAAATATAGAAAAATCAACAACCACAAAATATATTCCAATAAACTATTCGATGAATTGGCTAATCGTTGCAGCTCTAACAACCGGCAAGCAATTTTGATATGAAGCGTTTCAAGCATTGCTGATTTACACAAACCGGGTAAATGCTAACAGGGCACATTGTGGTTATTAGTGTTTTCAATGCAGCTGACTGGTCAATAAAGTCAACATTTATTTGGTCCTTCTCCAATTCACTGTAAAAAAAAGTCATGTTTTAAAATCTCTTTCTGTTTAGGCGTTCCTAGTTCAATAAATATGTATCCAATGTGCCTAAATTTAATGTTTAGAATGACTTTTAGGACCACAGTGCATTTTCCCCCATATGGTTATTTGTAAGAACACCATCGTCTGATATGTGCTCTGCTCACACACAGCGTGAAAACAGCCCACAGGACTAAATGAAAAGCAAACAAGGCGCATATTAGCAACTCAACAGGACATCTAACGGAGGAAAAAAACACACTTGAAACACATCACAGCATCACCCCTCACTCCTGAAGAGTTTTTCTTGCGGTTTCTCGGTTCTTAGAAAAGCAGGATGACATGATTTATTGAAAAGATTTAAAAATAAATTAGAAACACACGCTGGTGGCCAGTTGGTAGTCCTTTGATTTTATAAGGACCATTTTTCTCTCAGCAATGGTGGTAAACCGCTATGATTTCTTGACATTTAAAAACTTCATACACGCCTGCTTCGTACATATGATGTCTCATGATCAAATCTCACCTAGCACTGGAGTAGTACGGACTGCCTTCCTCCTCGAACCGCCGCACAATCGGTTCCTTCATGGCAGCCTCTTGCTCTGCTGTGAACTGTGAATAAATTGTGAAAACAGAATTAGGCAATGAGAACCTGAGCCAAAGGCATTTTAAAGGTTGTCTGAATTATTGAACGTGTAGTGGAATGTAAAGCTTAAAGGACACAGCCATTTCATTTGCCGCGAAGTGCAGCTTCATCAGCTCGCGAATACTAATCCTATCCTTGTGAAAATAATAAAAACACTGAGTAAATGCTGTAAAGCTTTTCATCGCTTATATAAATACGGTGACCTACTGTAAATATCAGAAACACTTCTCAGTATTAAACATTGCAAATTAAACGGCAACACAAACTATAAATAGCTTTTTTCAATGGTTTCAACATGAGTTAAACATTACAACCTTAATACACCTTCGATTCACTACGGAGCTTTTGCATCAGACTAAAAAGGTTTTAGCTAAGATGGCTAAACAAACAATACAGCGTGGGGGTCTACGTGTTAGTTAACAGTCACTGTCTGCGAAATCACTTCACCCTAATGGCTGTTTTATTTGTGACTATGAGTCAAGTTGATGCACTGATGGAGGGAACGAGTGATGGCACTTGTCTCCTTCATGAACTTGGCATAGCACATGTGCAAAAAGCTCTCAATTGTTCACCTGAGTTCAACTGTGAAGACAAGTAGAATAACAATAGTTAAAAAAAAAAACAATGTTCCAAATGTATTCAAAAATCGACCCATTATTAGTTTTTGCTACCTTTTCATGTTGAACCTTCTTAAACATCATTTAAACCCCTGTCATGGGGGCACTGATGTGAGGTGTCATTCTGCAGCTATTAATGCACTCTTAATACACCCATAACAGCACACCTGACACCGTTTAATTACAGTCATTTGCTGCACTATTCAGGATAAGTCATCACAGTAACACTTAACACTGATATAATTTTATCCTGCCATGTCAAACCATTACTGAAAGAAAAGTGTCTTTCATAATGTTTATGCTTTTGGCAGCAAATTCACCAAAGCTAATTCGAGCCCCTTCCAGTGCGGCGCAGATGGGATGATTAATGTGAATCATTACCTCCTTTCCCTCACGTGCCCTCTGATCCTTCGTGATGGTGGCCAGGACAGTAGCTGCCTGCTCGCCGCCCATTACAGAGATTCGGGAATTTGGCCACATGTACAGGAATCGGGGGCTGTGAAATGAGAATGACTGTCAATTTGCTTGTGTTTGTGGAGCCAGAATAGTAAGCTAAATCAAAAACGACTAGTAAGGCGACAAAATAGCGATAAAGCATCTTTTATGAGGGCTTAACCTCAGAAAAGAACTATGTGGTATATATACTAAGTAGTATATAATTCAAAAAGTCTAATCAAAGGCTAATATCATTTTCCATATTTCAAAATCCTCAAAGCTTATGTGAGTATTTTAAGAGAACTCTTAGCACTAATCTGACAGCAATGAAAGTTATGAGTGTGCACACAACTGCAGACACACATTTAAAAAGGGAACTCTTCTAATTTACACACTTTTTAACAGCGTTTTCTGTTTACAGGTCGTGGGGAGCAATAAAGCAAAAAAAGAGGTCTTTGTGTATCCACAGGGAGCTGTGCGAAATCTGATAAACTGCCTGAAGTGATGACATTTTGAGGAAGAATACATTTATAAAAGTAAATATGCAGCATGTAATATTTTTTTCTATACATTCATTCTTATTACCATGAAGGAAGAAGTACTTGATGTTCTCAGATACCTCATCTCTACAACAGAATGGATGTCATGAAACAACCAAGCAGGCACAATACTGGAAATGATAATAGGTAGATCAAGAGTAGGGTCACAGACTAGAAATCACAAGTCAATAATAATGTGTGCAACACAGAGTTAATGAGGCTGTCAGTGTTGTTTGTGTTATGTTATTCCACTCTTCCTGAGGGGCTTGGCGAACATTTTTGGGGACAGAAACACGTAATATCGCATTCCTACAAATGTCCATACGAGGCATTATGACGGAGATGGTGTGTTATACCATGCATCTTTGTGGTGTCATCTGTGGCATGAATATGCATTTACTATATTCAACATTGCATTTTAAGGTCGCCTTTTTTAGTGTTTGTGTACTGGCCACACTATCTGATGATTAGGATGTGGATTTGCTTAATGGTCATGAAGTTTGGCACCAGCTGACCAGTTCAAAAACATACATATATTCAGATTTTTTTTCCAGTTTTGGTGGGGTGCTCTTGAGTAACAAGAAAACTGTTAGTCTTATCAGCCCTAAATATATGGTCAAAGAACATCATCAACCAATCTAAGAATACTGAGGCAACCCAGAGTGGTAGCAAAAGTCAGAAAAATCCAATTAAAATTGATACTTTTATTCTAAAATATGCTTTCATCCTTGAACAAGATTCAACTGAAAGTCTCTTTTAGTGCCATTACCAGAGGCCACTTCCACCATGTGTGAATGAGCCAAGGGCATCTAATGCATATGATTCCACAACTGAACAACATGTACAGTACATTATGTACATTTAAATTATGCCCACAAATGCACTGATCTTCAGAATCGAGCAACAGCTCATGGCCAGTCCATTCACTTGTGCTGTTACTGGTGCTGTCTTTTTACTCTAAGAAACCACTTATTGCTACAGTGGAGAACTACTTCATACCTGTAAGCTCGGCCGCACATGCCGTAGTTTCCTGCACCGTAGGAGCCGCCTATGATAACAGTAATCTTGGGTACATTGGCACAGGCAACTGCAGTAACCATCTTGGCTCCATCCTTGGCAATTCCTCCTGCTTCATACTCTCTACCCACCATGAAGCCTGAGATGAAGGTAGACAACAGAGACAGCAAATAAAAACTGTGTGAGCCTGTGTCTTGTTATCACAAGAGAAATTCTGAGAGTGTTAAAGATAAATAATGAGAAACGTGTAAAACTGTGGGATTGTTGAGACAGATTTGTACGTCATATCATATGATCTGACTAAGACTTGCACTGTGGTATTATCATGTTCCGTATTATCACATATCATTTTGCAACAAAAAATTAAATCTACTGATTGGTTTTTTTTTTCATGCAACACAAAAAAAGAAAATCCACAACAGAACAAGATCTCAAATGTCAATAATTCCCGAGTGCCAGAGGAATTCCCACTAACCTGTTATGTTTTGGAGAAAAATAAGTGGAATGTTTCGCTGGCAGCATAATTCGATGAAATGCGTCCCCTGAAAATAAAAATTCAAATATTCAGTAAATGTAATGCATTCTCAACCCTGGGGAACAACTACCCAGAGGTAAAAACACAGACAATAACAATCACTACCTTAAAAACATAAAATGATAGGATGGTAATGATTTATTTTTCCGGGCACCTTATGAAATAAACAAGAATATAAACTTTAAATGAACTGCCAAAAGAAGCAGCAGTGTAAATCTGTAACAGAGAATATATTCAAAGCACACAAGTGTACATACCGAACTGCTAGAGGTAATGTCTGGGCAATAGCCCACTGAAATTTCTGGAGTTCACATGTGGAGTTTGTGCTTTCACAGGAAGCTGCAAACTTGTTAAACATTGCCTGAAGTTATGCTTTTGAATATCCCCAGAGATCAGTTAGCTTGATATCTGGCAATATCAAAAACTCAGTGAAAACTGCCTGATAACTGAGTTAGTGGTCTCAATTCAATCATCCTCTTCATCTGAGACAAAACTAGTCAGGACAAAAATGAGCCACCTTAGGAGGGAGGTCATCTGGCTGCATACTGGTTTTTGTATTTGCTAGATTTTAGCTTGAATATGAAGAAGTTGAATAGCCTTCAGCTGTGCCAGAAAGAAAATCACTGCACAACACAGACCTGCCAGAAGCTATTGAACGGGCAAACCAGTACAAAAGACTGTGCACAGTGTGGACACAGCTCATTTCCATATACTTTGTATTGCTAAATTACTCAGGTGTTTTCTTTATTTTGGCAGTTACCTCTGCTGGCTGTCTTTCATTGAAGCAGCTTGCTTTGCATTGCAAAGTATAAACACAAGTTGGAAACAATGTGAGAGATGGCTGCCTATTATAAACTGTCACTTGGTGAAAAATAATCCATCAGTTTGCCTCTGAATGCATGCACAACAACAGGTATGTAATCGTTTCTCCGATGCCTCTCCCTTTTACTAACACAAATACCTGGGGAAAAGCTTTTAACACTTTCACAGTTAGCATGACAGAAGCCTGGGTCTGTCTTAAGTGATGACAGCATGTCTGAAAAATGCATCTTGAAATGTAGGTTCTGTATTGATTTTTCTTGAAGATGCTCCCTGAGCATGTCTGTTGGTGCTTCAGACAGACACAGCTGTGTCTGTCTGAAGCACCGTGCCAGTCCCTTTTGATCGTAATTACACTGATGAAACAGCCAGTGCTTATACTATCATGTTAAGACCTTGCAGAATAAAACGAATTAGAGGAGCCTTTTTTGAGGTCAAGCTAGTAATCTAATTCAAAACGTGTTTGGAAAAACTTATTAGTCTATAATCATGAATTCAGCTCCTCATCTTTGCTAAGCCTGTGTAAAGTTCAGCTCTGTTCGCAGCAAATTGGGTTGTAAATTAAGTGAATTATATTGAATGAAAATTACGATTGTCTCTTGTCCGTGGTTTTTAAAAGCTATGTTATTTCAACACCATTCATCAGCGCACACATAAGATGATGCAGACAAGTGAAATTTTGAGAGCTTATTGTATGACAGAGACTCTGCACCTCAACTGTGGAGGGTCAGTACAAACCAACTACTAAGACTAAAGCTGCCTCAAGAGAGAAACATTGATATTCAGTGTTGCAAGCAGCAAATCTCTGAGGAGAATACTATCTGAGCTGCTACAGTATTGTGTTTCAAGTCCTTGACATTTTGAGAGGCACATAACTAGTACAAAGCTTAAGCATCTGAAAATTCAACATAATCGTGGTGCTCTACTTTTTACACCACACAGGTGCTGCCTGTGTAGTGAGTTCATTTATTCTTTTGAGAACACTCAGTTTAACCATTCAATATGTGTTTGGGAACAAAGGATATTTACCTTTTTCGCAGACTCTGAAAACAAGACTCCGTTGTTGCCAATGATTCCAACAGGATAGCCAAATATTCTTGAAAAGCCTGAACAGGTGCACATTGGAAGTCAAATGGTGAGACTGTAGTTTGAAGAGTAGAAAAAGCACAATTTTGTGGGCTATAGAAATGGAAAACAATATTTTTCCACATACCTGTAACAAGTGTGTCTCCATAGAACGCCTTGAATTCATCGAATTTACTGCCATCTACGACTCTGGCAATGACCTGAAAAGCCAAAGATATCAAAGCCTGTAAAGCAATGTCAAACAACTGCACTGGTGACAGAAAACAGAGACGGCTTCGGTAACAACATTACAACAAGTTTTATTTACATGATTTTATTAAAGGGCACCCTGTGTTGAATAGGACGTTACATTTGGAAAACTCCTGTAAACAGGGTACTGTCAGTTGATCCTGCAAACTAAATGGACTGTCAATACTGCTCTACACTATAAAACACTTTGGCATCTCCAGAGTTAGCACTAATTCTTGCTCCTGGGTCTACATCAAGAATCAAAGACACAGGCTTTAAAACAAATGGAAACATCTGGCGAGCTCTGCCAGGGAGAAAAAACAAAGTGAAACTAACCAGCCATTATCGACTGAGCTTCTCATAGAAGAACCTGACAGCTAAACGCATTCAGAACCTGTACAAGCCAGGTTTGTTTGATTTATTCATAAATCTTAAGGATAAAATAGTGGTTAAAGTGTGTCTGTGTTCTACATTTCATTATTTATGGTTACAGCACTCTAACAAATCAATGTATGAATGAATGAATGAATGAATGAATGTTTATTTCGAACATGTATAAAATAAAATATATTCTTTGTACATACAAAGGAAGGAAAAAAAAACAAAGAAAATAATAAAAAAAAAACAAATGAAAAAAAAAGAAAACATAACAAAACATAGCACATGGTTCGAAAAAGGAGTAGGGAGAAGTAAACACTTTTTGAAAGTCCTACCCCTTTTTAATAATAACCATTTAATTAATGGTATGGCTCTGCTTAACACACATTAAACAAAGGGTGCAAAGTAATATCTAATTAGCTGTCTGAGTGGAGCTAAGGAATGATTTTAAATTATCATTATGCATTCCTGTGTAGTAGCTTATCCTCTCACATAAACAACATACAATGTTTTCATCACATATATAAATACAGATGGGTGAAAATTAAGGAAAACCCAATATTAAGTGTCTTAAGATGGTGGTGGTCCACCACACTGCTTCACTGTTCCTTCACACTCAGTCTCCAATTATCTAGAACTCTACTGGAGGGATGAAAAGCCATTCAACGAAAAGATATTCCCTCATTAGGTGTGTTGAATAAGGTCGCTGTGTAACATATCAGTTCAAAATCTCCCATAGGTGTTCAACTGTGTTGGGATCTGGAGACTACGAAGGCCATAACATATGAGCGACATTAGTTTCACACTCATCTAAATATTCAGTGACGCCTCAGTCCCTGTGGACGAGGACACTGTCCTCTTTGGAAAAGCGCACTCCCATGAGAACAGAAATGTTTTATTATAAGATAAAAGTGACCACTCGGAGAAAACTAATTTGCAGCAATGATTCAAACTAAGAGGACAGGTGGACCCAAATCATGGCAGCAGAATATCCCCTCACAGGATTACAGAGCCACTGGATCCCCTCAACGCAGGGGTCCAGGGTGCAGGTTTTTCCTTTGTCACCCGTCTGTGTATCACTTAAAGCTAGGTAGGCAGTAATTCTTTTGGCATCATTGGGCAAAAATTCCATAATAACCTTTCAGCATAATATAACTTTATGTGGTCTTAGAGGAAACGAGACTTCCGCACCTCCTTTTGGCTCCATTTCAGGCTTTAGAATATTTACCCCTGTGACAGAACGGAACAGAATAGAATGCTTTATTGCCATCATACATGGAGCATGACGAAATGTAAGAGAGGACACTTTGGGCAAGCACAGGTCTTTTCAAAGTAATGAAGTAACCTATGGGTGATGCTACAAATGCAAATGCACTTGCAAGCTCATTCAGATGGAAGATAGTCTGATTCAACTGTAGAAAACCCTGCAGGAAAAGCTGCTGTTCCAGGATTGGTAACAAGTGCCTTCACTGCAGAGCAACCCAAAGAGAAAGAAATTCTGACAGTAAATGTAATTACACATCATTATCAGCAGATTCACTTCCAGTAAAATCTATATTCTGACCTTGCTGTTCTTCTACTGGAAACGGAAGCTGTTAAATTTTCTCTATATGTGTTATAGCTGGTAGTTAGGATGTGCAGGTATATTTTCGATGCAAGCCAGAGGTGAAAGGCTATGTTGATAGTTACTAGTAGTTTAGCCTTCTGTTATCTGTAGCCAAAGACTTACAGCTACATGTAATTCAATTTCATGTTTATGATCATGTTTGTGTTGCACATATGAAGGTCATGCTTGCATGTTTTGTTTTGTGTCTTTGCCACATTTCTGCGTACTCCAGCTTTAACATAAATGCATATGTTTTAACAAAGCCTAAAGTCTTTATGTGCAGGAAGCTGAACAAGTACCTCTCTGACATCAAAGTTGCGTTTCAGGTTATCTCCAACTATGCCATAGAGTTCATCTGCAGGATAGAGAGGGGCTTCAGTAGGTTCTGTAGTGACCTGAAAAAGCAGATTCAGTGTCACCAGAAGGCGCAGACGCAATAACTTAAATGCAATTGATAATGATTATAAACACTGGATTGACCTCAATATTTTTCCTGTAGTTGAGGCTTCGTACTGTCTTTCTTGCTAAATGGAGGGCATGGTTGTCGTCCAAAGCGTAGTGGTCTGTCACGCCAGATTTTCTGTAGAATAGGCAACAAATCAATCACTCTGAAGATATTACAGCACATAAATCATTCCTCAAATCATTATGGACATGAAAGTGAATGTTTATGAATCTGGAATGAATATATACTGTGGCTAAAAATAATCTTTTGCTTGTTTTGCTGTGCTATAAAGTCACATTAGATTGATGTAGAGTGAAAAACAAATGCCAGTTTGTGTGTATGGCATTACACAGTGTTTTATAAGTACACGCAAGTATAGTACTGAGGGCATTAATTCCCCATATACAGGGTTTTGAATAACACTCAGGAAATCCTAATTTACATATCTTGCAAAAGATGCTGATCTATCTCTGTGGGATTTTATGGCTGAGAAGAAAAAAACATAGAGAACTTGGGACGACTATGCCATACAGTCCATAAATCGAGTGAAAAATGCTGTGTTCATACTTGCAGTGTAGGTCAGCACCACCAAGGTCCTCTGCGGAAACTTCTTCCCCAGTGGCAGCTTTGACCTATTAGGATTGAGGCACAACCAAAAGGAAATATGTTCACCGACACATCATCCCTGCATTACATCGTTATTCACTTGTGTGCCGTAGTGATATTGTATCTCAAATTTAGAGATAATGCCTCGTACGTGAACCACAAACCAACTTGACTCTATAAAATCATACATGAGACATACTCGTCTGACTGTCATATCATATTTAAAATAATGAAAAATTGGCAAACCAGTGGAGGTCCTCCAAGAAAAATGGTTCCTTGCTTTCGCACAATAATACTCTCATCTGCCATGGCTGGTACATATGCTCCTCCAGCAGTGCAGGAGCCCATCACAACAGCAATCTTGAAACATGGAAAAAAAAGAAGAGTTTGGTCTAGTCATACGCATGTATAATATTAAAGAGCCCCTCCAGGCATCTTCAAAGATAGATAAAATTGCTCCTCTGAATAATAATTTTTGTCCAGTATGGGTTTTCCCTATAAAAGTTATCTGCTTATCTAGTCTGAAATTAAAATGCCATCTTTGACGCTTCAATCACTGAAAAATTCTCATATTACTTTTTTTGAAAAGTTTAAATACGGACAGAAAATGTCTCCTTCACAGTTCTCAATATAGACTCACTCAGGACTGGGAATGTATTCCAAATTAGTTGTAGATGCACACTTTAAACTTCAACTTCAGGTGAGCTCAGAGAAACTTTTGACTTTCAGCAGGATAATAAGAAAGCAGTCTTCTAGTGGCAAAGTCTGAACATGCATTATTCCGCACAGTGAAGGTCAAACATCCAAGAAAAGTTAGCTCTAAAAACTTCCCCCTTTGAGCAAATGATTTTAAAAAACAGCCTTCTGGTTTTAAGCTGTGCACATGTGGTAGTCTTGCACACTGAAGGTCAAACTGGAAAGCGAGGGAACATTAACCACAATGCAATCTTTGAGTGGAGAGGACCTTGGACATCAAGGTCATGACACAAAAACTCTTGTAAATCAAATGTTTTGCTTTATTTGACAGCGTAACACAAGCAAAAGTCAAATGATCAAACCCACATGCTCCTTGGAAATGAGTGGACAATGCAGCAATAATGGCTGAACCAGGGAGAATTTTGATTTATGTGTTCTTCTGCAGTTACAAAGTTTGACAATTTTATGAGCACTAAGAGGTGGAAATGTACTTTTAGTAACTCAGAGGTAAATCATGTGAATAAAAGAGAAATACATATTGAGAAAATAGGAATAAATACAACAAAATTAGTATGAATTATGCTAAACTCAGTTTGGTGAAGAATATATTCACCCTTAAATCTACTGAAGAGTTTGGATTGCAAGCCCCGCACTACACCTGTTGCATTTTTCCACATTTTCCCAAACAGTCTGGCTTTTTTCTTTTGTTTTTAAGTAGAAGCATATCTCTTCTTCAGTAGTATATAGGAAATGGATTTCAGTTGCCTGAAGACAATGTCTGCAACTGTGTAGTTCACTGAAATCCACCATCTCTGCTCTGCGATATTGCTTTCAGATGACATATTCTGCTTTAAAAAACTAGTGTATGAATAAGGCAAGAATTCTTAAATTACAACTGTGCAAGACAGCAACAATAGGCTATTATAAAAGTCAGTGATCACCGGAAGACAAGCAAAATAAGAAAACACTGTGCTGCTGTTGTGTGTGTGATGTAATCAGCGTGTGAAATACAATGTTAACCTAACATAAGTATCACCTGTGCTATTCCCTCTGAGGACAGCCTGGCCTGGTTGAAGAAAATGCGTCCAAAGTGATCTCTGTCTGGAAAGACGTCGGCCTGTCTGGGCAGATTGGCTCCTCCAGAATCCACTGTAGGAAATCACAACACATATTCAGAGAACTAACTAATTATTATCAACACCTTGTTCTCTGGCAATATTACAGACTCGCAATCTTTCCTTATATAAAC
This sequence comes from Dascyllus trimaculatus, assembly GCA_024666655.1. Lineage (NCBI taxonomy): Eukaryota > Metazoa > Chordata > Actinopteri > Pomacentridae > Dascyllus > Dascyllus trimaculatus. The sequence continues at coordinate 25,460,820 of CM045449.1, read as the reverse complement.
TGCAGCCTGCAACTCTCAGCCAAAACCCTCTGGGATGTCCCAAGCCTACGTACTGACAAAAAAAATTAGATTCCTCCCACAGGGCCCTTGGAGAGGAGTCTTGGCTGACAAAGTTGCTGAATTTCGGAAACACAGCTTCAAGTACAGTATGCTCATTTTATAAAGGTACTGAAATATATCTCTTGAATTTCTCTTCATCCAAAAGGGCTTTTACATTTATTGTTTTATGCTTCCAGTGGTGATAGTGAACATTTGTTTTATTTTTACCCCGTTTTTTTGTACATGAATGTTTCTTGTTTTAACAAAACGTCACAAATATGAAATTACTCACCCAAGTAAATGCATGGTAAGTGGTTCTGCTGGGCTATTTCTTGCGCACGAAGGTGCTTCTTCACTGTAATTGGGTAGTATGTACCTCCTTTGACAGTAGCATCATTTGCAACAATAACACACTCCACTCTATGAAAAAAAAAAACATTAAAACATATTAATTGCACCCAGAGTACTCAAGTGAAATTCCATTGTTATAAATCCAGATTCACCACCTGTGACTGATTTTGGTCACATTTAACTAACTGTCATTCATTTACACATTAGAACCAAACTACTTTCAAAGCGGCAACTGACCTGGTAAATGTCAGATATGTTTAGAGTACTTACCCGGAAACCCGCCCAATCCCACTAATTATACCGCCTGCTGGGACTTCCTCTTTGCCATATAACTCATATGCTGCAAATTGGGAAAATTCCAGAAAAGGAGTCCTGCAACACAGCCAAAAGCAAAAAACATGGAATGCAGTTAATTGTAAAATGTAGATGAGAAATGAACTATCTACTATCTAACCTCCTTTTCTTGTGCTTCAGCATACCTCTGCAGAGGTTTATATAAGGACACCAAACCAGAGCACTACAAGTTTTATGCATCTAGTGGGTATGAAAGGGCCATGAATTTTGAATCTATCAGAATCCAAGACGGAAGTAAATGATAATACCCTGGATCCAGCAGCCTGTCTATACGCTCTCTGGGCAAGAGTTTCCCACGAGAAGTATGAAGTTTTCTTGCTTTTTCTCCCCCACCTGGGTAAAAAAGAAGCAAATTATACAATAACAAACAATTTGGTGACAATTTGGTTAGTCGAGTGATTGAACAACATGTTCAAAAATGTAGATCCTAACCAAAACTATAAGTATAACCTGGCTCTAACCTAAAGCTTCTGACTAAGACGGAAATTTGGCATTCTGTATTTATACACTAAATCTACTTTACTTAGTTTTCATCTATTATTAATTGAAGGACGTTAATTTGGTGCAAGTTGTTATATTAAGCGATAAACTACAAAGTCTAAGAACTAAGAAGAAGGTCCTTACAACCTTAATCATCCACAAGTGGATCCTTAAGTCTTATAAGAATAGAAATGCATTAATAAAGGTGTTTTGTAGAGAATTTCATCACCCAGATTGCCTGACCTCGGATACTAATTTGCACTGCTCGAATTAAAACACAAAATGATGGCTTTACCTTGCAGTACCTTGTAATGGTGTAGTGTTCACACTTACCCAATTTAATTTTATCTGTCCGGCATCTCAGCTCATCAACAAGCACTTTCATTCGGTCATAATTCTCCTGAAAAAAAGAAAGCAAGGGCATATTCATACTGTTTGGTCTGTCACTTAATGAATAGCAGAGTGAAGACTGACTGCTGTAACTTAATCCAAACAAGCAAGTTGTAGGCTTTGGCTAGATGAACAGGGAGATTTCTAAAACTCTGTGTACTTGTCATAATTTATGACAAGTGCACAGAGTACACTTGTCATAATTAATTCAGTCATGTCATAATTATGAAGTGTTAATGACAGAAACACACAACTAATTAAAAATTAAATCACAACAGCACTCTGCTCTAATACTAATTTGCCACATAAACAGTTCCTCCAAATACAAACTCGGACACCCACCTACTCACCAAACAGAGTCATAAAGAAAACTGCATTTAAGAGCAGGACTTTAAACCTAAAAACACTGTTAGCTTTTAGTCAAGAATCAAAACAGACAATTTTCTTCTAGACTACAAAATAAGAAAAATTACGACTATGGGGCTATATAAATTGCTAGGTTCGGCTCTTAGAATATTTGATAACGAAGTTTGCAGCATTTGCAACACTCACTAAACTGCAGTTTTCACCAGAAAATTGAAAAGAATAATAACCCTAACTTAACACTACTACTCAACAGACATGTTTAAGGTATGTTGGTGTACTTTAATGAGTCTTTCTGTGAGCTGAAAACAAAAAGTCAATGTGTCTGTGGTGCCACCCCGTGACACTTTTTGGTGTTACATCAGTCAAAATTAATTGGTGGTTTGTTCCTGAATGTGGACACTGAGTACAAATCGTTAGACTGATGCACCATGATTGAAATGATTAAATTATAACTTAAAGCTAACATTTTTACAGGCATTAATACCTCAAAGATATATAAAAGCAAGTCCTAAGTTGCATATGGTTAAATCTTTGGAGGTGTTTAAGTAAGAAGCATTGCTGAAACCAGTCCAGCCATTTTTAGAGGTAACAGTTGAACGACAGGGTTTGTTGAAGACAGATTTTGGTCTTTTATAAAATGCAACTTTCACAGTTTACTCTCAGGTAAATATTCTCAACTCACTTGTCAAAATGATGCTAAAACATTAGCTACTGGAGGTTTTGACCTCTAAATTTACTTTCTCAAACTACTGTTTTCATGCTTGTCAACAATAATAGACTTTACAGGGATTTTTAGCTCGTCTGTCAGGTGTGAACCACCTGCACCAGGTGAACAGAAACCACTGACATTAGCAGCGAGTCGAATCACACGTAACGTTACATTTTGGCTAGCAGACGTTAGCAACATGCTAACCTACCTGATATTCAGAGGACTGTTTGTCAGGCTGAGAGCCAAGTACAGCGACTTTATCGGCGTAGTAAGTTCTGCTGCAGGCCAACGGCAGACTCCTGCAACGAAACAACCACGGTCTGACAGACTGCAGAAGCATTTTGGAGCTCAACACTAACTAAACGTGAAACTTGCAGGTGCTAGCTTGCTACCTAACCTAGCGGAAGTCTTCTTCTGTGTTGTTTAGCGGAGGTAAAGTTCCACATCGCCACCTGCTGTTTCTGTGCTGAAAGGTTTAAGGTGAGTATTGTAAATGATCCTGAAAAGATCAAATATTTCAATTAATATCTTTTAAAGATGGGTCAGATTAGTTTACAAATAGCTATAATTTTAAATTCTAAATGTTGCCATCATTTAATACTATAAAAACCTTTGACTTAAAAACCAAGGTGTGCATGCTACAGTAACCTTTCTGGTGAGTTTTCGACTGCATCACATAAAAAACTCCAGAAAAGATATAATTTTCTAAAAATGAAAAGGTCTAAATATCAACAACATATAATATCAATATCCATGCATGTGTCTGTTAGTTTTAATTAATTAATCTATAAATATAATTAGTTAAAAACTAATTGCTCATTTCATAATTAAATATTCATTTACAAAGCCTTCGAGAACCCTGTAACTGGACCAGGCTGTATCTGTTATTAAAGCGTAACCCTCTGCTATTTTCCGAAGGTTTCCCATCATGACACATTCAGTAAAGAGGCCACTTACCACAATTACTAAAACTGATATCGCATTGTTGTACTCCTTTTCTGTCACAGCAAATTTGGTAGAACTGCAGCGGAGAATTTTTAGAGCAGATTCAATAACATCTGTGTCACTAATTCATTGTTGTTAAAAGGCTGTTTTATACTATGCAATCTAAAGTTTTACAGGTAGAGGAAAAACATTAATTTTTGCTGGATTTTAAAAAAAATATCTCTCTCTGGGCCAGTGATAATGATAAGGAGACTTATTGTATCTCAAAATTCTCCTATGTGTCTCTTATACATAGAGACCAAGGTTCTTCATTTTGGCCTTACAGGTGGATTTTTATTATTTTAAATGGGCTTGATGTTTTGAAATTGTTGAATTTATGCTGCAATTAAGACACCAAGCAGAACATGATAGTTCAAAGCTGCCACCAAGTGGATTTTAAAAGCACTACAACCATTATGTATATGCACCGATCAGCCACAACATTATGACCACTTGCCTAATACTGTGTTGGTTCCCCTTATGTGCTCAAAAATGCTCTGAACCATTGGACATGGACAAGAGGACCTCTCAGGGTGTCCTATGGGGTCTGGAACCAGGACGTTGGCACTGGATCCTTTGGGTACTCTGGCTTGTGCAGTGGGGCCTCTGTCAATCCAACTTGTTCCACTGCATCCTGTTGATGCTTGATCACAATGGGGTGTAGGAAGTTTGGAGGTCAAATCAACATGTTGGACCATTGTCATGTTCCTCAACATGTTCCTGATTGTTTGATGTTTTTCCATGTGGTGGGGTGCATTTTCCTGCAGGGGTAGACCAGCGAAATTTGGGATTTCCATTTGCATGAGGGAGTGTTCTTGTTGTGGGACAATGTTTATTTTGGTGTCTAAGTCTCATCAACACGGATGTTAAAATCCAAGGTTTTCCATCAGAACAGCACATAGTAGCAATATGATCAATGTTATTCACTTCACCTGTCAGTGCTCATAATGTTGTGGTTGATCGGTGTATATTTGTATTACTCATGTTGTAGGGACATAAATCTGTGGGCATGTCACATTTTTACATAGGCCTTGTAAAGTAAATCACTAAGTTATTATTAATTATGCTAAAGTTAAGATAAAATTAGGCTTATGTCAAAAATTGGGGTATGGTTTTAGTTACTGAATGTCTCCAGAAAACCCTCATTTATATTTTAATTTCACGCATTAGGTGGAGGTTTGAGCTTCTTACTCCACCATGCATTTTGACAGATTTACTTCAGAACTCATACTCCATTCATTTTAAGTTTTTCTGTGCACAAAATACTACATTTCCCAACGTGTACACAGACAGCTCTATTTCACAACATGCTAGTAACACTGAAATCAGTGCGGAGAAAAAGGCCTTGTCTTGTTCAGCAATGAGAACTAAAGTTGGTTTTAAGTGGGAATCAGAGTTAGCCTAAAAGCTTCAATAAAACATCCCTTCTGACCCGAGTGCTTTGTTCGAGCTGGAGTACATTTGGGAGAGTACGGGCTGAAGAGCATTCAACACCAAGAGCTTTTAGTTCATTTGGTTTTAAGAGGCCTTTCTCCTCCAACGCTTCCACCTATTCTATCAGCATGCATAGAAATGTCCGTGACCTCCACTCAAATGGCTGCTCCTGTTTTCTTAGGAAATGTACAATCCTCCACTCTCGACGTGAACTTAAACCCCTCTCACTCATCCGGCTCTCTCTACTTTCCCGCGACCCCTGAACCCATCGCAGCCGCAGCCGTGAAGTGACAGAACAGATGTAGAGGCACGAAAAGCCTCTCTAAAGGTAAAAAAAAAAAAATATATTCTGATGACTGGAAGGTGAGAGCAGGAAAGTGGTTGGATAGCATAGAGGGAAAAGAAAGAAAGGGAAAAAAAGCAGGCATCTCTTAGCTGTGAAATCTGTGGAAGTCATTGCTATTTGTGCAGTTTTTTGGCTTTAAATTTGCAAGCATTCAGTTATAAGTCAGTGTATTGGACAAGTTTACATTTTGACCTAATGGTGGCTCCAGAGGAAACACTGAAGGACCACAAAAAATAGTGCATATGTGGCCACTTTGCTCAAAATCACAATCATCAACCTCCTGCTGGTGATAACATGCAGAAATCTGAGTTTTAACTTTTCCACAGTATTAGCATAAATGACAACAACACAAAGGTTAAAATGTCCTGGTAGTTTGCTTGCAGGATTATTGGAGTTGCGTACGGGTGATATTTGAAAAGAAGATACCATTAACTTTGTTTTTACCTGGAAAGTCAAAATGACAACAGTGGAAAAGGCCTTGAGTTCTGAAGTTCGAGCTGAAGTTAAACTGAGCCACGTTGGAATTATACTTCATGAACTCATGAGCATAAAGAACATCAAAGGTGTAAATGTTTATGCAATGGAGCTAAAAGGGGGGTCACTCTCGTCCGATGTGTGCACTCCCACATGACGCTCAGCAGAGGTCAAATCAGGCGAGAGAGAATGCATGTGGGTGGACGTTCTTCAAGAGGAATGCAAGTTAACCCAGTTTAAATAGATGGTCAAGCTGCATTATAAGAATTTACTTATTAAATTAAATCGGTTTCAGCAAAAATGGATCATTAGTTTCAGTTGAACTGTACGCAGCAAAAAGATGCTTCTTCCATCCCCTTCTGCAGGTGTAGCTTGCAGTGCTCAAGTGTCACTCACCCACTTACACACACACACACACACACACACACACACACACACATGGCGACTGATTCCTCCCCTGTCTTTATACAAGCCGAGCTGAAATCTCTCATCCTTCCCTTTTTGGAAAGAGATAATGATGCTCGTTTCACAGCTCAAAGAAGTCATTAATGTGTGACACAGCCTTGAATGTAGGATATCAAAGCGCCGCAGAGTGCACACCCCCACCTCCTCCCGCCTCCCACCTCCCCTCCCCTGCCGCCCACTAACGGGCACAACCTCGTTAAGGCGGCGGAGACATGAATTAATCATCAGTCCACCCCTTGTAACAGGGCAGGAAATTGTTAGCAGCATCAGCTGTTGCGAGAGATGTCCCTTTGAATCGCTCCAAAGTATAAAGCTCCTTACAAATCTTTCATCTCATTACAGGATCACTGTCAAATTTACTTCACCACATAAGCTGGTGGACATCTCCCCCCTCTCCTATGTCCTCCCTGCTTCATCCAATCTTTTTCACAGATGTGATGGCGCTGGCAAGGTGAAAAATGGGAGGAGATGGAAATTAGTAAGTCAGATAGGACAGATTTTGTCAAAAGCAATACAAGGGCATAAAAATGATAAGATTTACAGCTGTGATATAATCCAATTAAAAAGCACATCCTGAATACATGGCATAATCTGTCTCTCTAAATACCAAAGAATCTCCTCTCACACTAGTTTATTTCGTAAGTCTCACCTTATCCGAGTCCCATAAATTCAAACACTCGGGCAGAAGAGCTCACACTGTGACAAAACTCCCCTTTCCTCTAATGCCACGTTATAAAATTCCACATTGAGTTATTGCGTTCCTCCCTGTTTGCTCCTTTATTCAGTTCTACTCTCTGTGGACAAATCCTGTAAGTTTCTGCAACTTTATTACCATTTGAAAGCAGGGTTTCCTATCATCCTGAGGTATAAGTTAATGTCTTGAACCTGGCAGGAGCTATTATTATCAAGCTGTCTACAGTGAGATCTTGTTCACGACTTACTGAAGAATCTAAGCCGCCCGTTATTGTTCTCCGTGTGTTGGAGCAGTTCATCTATTTAATTGAAAACTCCCAACATTTCCACAGGTATTTGTCCCTTTGTGCACCGTGTGTCTTCTTGTATACTCTATCAAAGGCAAAACACAGCATATGGTGAAAATAGTCTTAGACGTCCCCGTTAAACTTCTCCTGTTGATTACTTAGATTAAGACAATTACAAGGTCTCTGGAAATGTATGTTTAAACATGCAAATGAGATATTATCTAATTAAATATGTGCAGATTTGTATACATTTAACACTGGATAAAGCCAGGTTTTACTTTGTTAAGGTATTAGTGTTAAAGGTTTTTGCACTGGTATCTATTTTTCACAACTATCAACAGCCAGAAAGAAGTAATCCATGTTCACCATGTTTTTAGGAATGAGATGTTGTACAAGTCATGCTATGAATGATAAATGAACAAAACTCTCAGTAAAAACCTTCAGATTGTAGACAGGAGTAAAACTGGAACATTTGATGTATGTAAGCATCATTAAGCTGGGGGTTTCTGTCACGAAGTGTGAGAAAAGTCACAATTTAAAGACACGTATTGTAAAATTCTGTACATATTCATTGGAAAACATTATTTACATGTAAACAACATAAACATTTAAAGTAGAAAACACTATGAAACGTCCTCAGTTGTTTCCTTCCATTAAGATAGATTTACTGTTTAAATATGAAAGTGCCAAATAATTAAACACGCACTAATTTGCATAGATATTCAGTTGATGAACTTTTCTCCTGCTATGGAAGCAATGTAGCCCAAATTCTCAAAATTGACCAGTGCATGAAAAAAAAAAAGTTTTATAAATGAGCAATGATTTGAAGTTCAGTTCAGATGTAGAGGACCAGTAAAGTCAGTGGAGAGGAATGATGTTGTTCAATAACCTCCCAAGTCCCCAGATCAGGTATTGAAGTTCTGTATAAAAAACGTAACCATGACGATGATAATGAAATTGTATCTGACATGTTTTAGGTTGTATGCTGGTTTAATAGGTGGCTTATTTTACTGATTATCCAAAGTCAGATGTGCTGTTTGTGATGATTGTGTGACAGTTTGCAGGCTATTTGGTTTCACTGACACTATTCTTTGGCATTATGGCTGATGCCTAAATGATGTTCTATGTTTTTGCCTGTTTTTGCTCTGGTTCAAGGGATGGCAAAGTCTGTAAGGCAATTAGTTGATCTGGCAATTTGGTTCTAGAATTGAATAATCATGCAGTTTTCTACAGACAAAGACGGTCCCCGGAGGAGGAAACCTGCTGAATTTTGTGATCTCCTGACCTTTTCTTGAGTGCTATACCCTGGTTGACTTCTTTGGTTCCTCAGAAAGAATTGTGAATTTAGTTAAATCTTAACTTCCCTTTATAGCTGCATCATTAAGGTAATATTTCAATCTCTATAGTACTTTGGTTTAAAGCAAAATACAAGCAAATACTCCCATCAGCTTCAGTAGAATTTTGTATTGAGCTGTGATTCTCAAATCTTAGAAATGAAGACAGTGAACCTGCCAAACATCAGCCTGTTGGCATTATACATATTGTGATTATAGCATTTATCCAAACAGAAACTGCTGTACACCACAGAGCTGCTGCAGACTCACAGTCCTGTTAATTGCTTTTGTAGTGAGCTGTTCTCTAAAGGAGAGTCTCCCATACTTTGTTTGGAGCTGCAGTAAATATTCACTCTGCTGCATCCATAATCCTCCTCCAGAGTCTCCAGAGTGCGCCGTCAGTGCTGTAAAACAGTGAATTAATTAAGAGCGATTCTGACAGGGCTCTGAAGTTAGTAGAGTATTGTAATGGTTTTGTAAAGTGGCACTTTGCAAACATTATGCCAGCAGACTGTGAGGTCACTAACACAAGCACAGAGGTTTTTGGAAGGACAATAAACGTGGCAGGAGTGGTCACGAACAGACTTACTATAAATGTCCTAATGTGCTGTGTTGTGGTGACGTATATGGATGCTCTCCTTGCAGCCTTTCTAGCCTAATATACCAGCAACGCGACACATGAAACGCCATCTTGCTATTGTGTGGCCTGTTTGTTTAATCCAGCTTCTATGTCTGTCAGGAAAGTGGGCAATTTGCATGCTGAAAGTGCTCTTAATATAAAATGTTGAAGTAGGGTGGCTCATTCCCACATTGCATCCCCACCTTTCCTCCTTCTCTCCCACTTTTGGCTGTTTGAAGTGCCGGTTGGAGAGCTGTAACAGGAGTATCATTCACTGTAATGGTGGAGCATCCTCCTCCACAGCCCTCACTTAGATCACTTAATCCACTTTAGCAGTCCATCGATGTGCTCTGCATGAACACAGCACGTTCACAACGGGAGGTTAGACAGAGACTGGCGATGACCTGTCAGCTTGCACTAAAATGCCAAACTAAAACACTAGAAACCCTTGTTTCTCACAGCTCACTTAATATGCCTGCACACGAATAAAAATCCTAAGCTGTTATTGGAAAAAAAGCTTGTCACACTATATTTTAAAGTGAACTTCTTGATGATTTATTGCAATATTAGTGTTTTCACACCCAATTTCATTGTGGATGCTTTATTTTGTTAGGTTGTTCAACCAAATTCCTGCTTTCTGTTTAGGTGAAGAGAGAATTCTGAGAACTTCAAAAGTAGGTTACTGCATCCATACAAAAAAGGTGCTTCAGTAGAAACAAATCAACAGACAAACTAGAAAGCATTGTTCTGGTAGTTTTTCCACAAGACAGCTCTGTAAGTTTCTTTCAAGAGCAAAGAGCCAGCGCCCAACAGAATAAGCTTTATTGCAAAATAAACGCCTGTCTATGGCTGCCTGTAGCTTCTCAGCATACTAGTTCTGCAGTAATATCACACTGTCAGGGAAACCATTATGATATTAAAGCCCTGGGCATGCACAAAAAAGAGACAGGACGATAATGAGGCCATTAACAGGTTGCCATTCACAAATGTGTGAATTGAGAAAGTGAAATATGCGGAGACCAATGGACAAGTCAAGCGATCTGTCACGAGCATTTAGTGTCTTTCTGCAGGAGGGAATGGATCTGCTGTAGCTGAGTACAGGTTATTCTGGGTTTCAAGTCCATCACCCACACTCGCCCATTTATTATTTTTTTAATTTTTATTTCTGTTATATACCATCAGATACCATGGATACTCTTCAGAAATACAGAAAAATCCTTCTTTGATGCACACCCATCCACAGTAATAGCAACCTGTGCTGCTTTAACTTCTGGGCACAGAATCGTTGCTGCAGAACTTTGCTGTAACATGAAACATTTACTATGGTTTTGTAATGCAACAATACAACAAATAGGTGTATTTGGGTGTTGATTTAACCCCTAAAACTCATCACAGGGGAAAAACAATCCATGATAGCCAAGTTTGTAGGGATAAAATGTTCTATAACTCATGCTATGAATGATAAATGAACAAACCTCTGTTAAAAAAAAACAAAAACTTCAGAATGTACACGGGGTATGAGAAAAATTTCATTTTGAGGAAACTGCTTCAAACATTTCAGCCTCTGTGGACAGTATAAGGCCTTATAGTTGCCACAAAATGGGAGTCATGCCCCTTTTTTCTGGTTCTGTGTAGCAAAGTTGCATATTTAGAAGTTTTTTCTATTAAATTAATCCCTTTCCTGCACATAAAAATGGCTTAGATGTAACTTTAAACCACTGTTCCCTTTAGAATTTCCACCTCTATGAAGTCCCAGGCTCTTTTTCCGATCAGCTCTCCTCACTCACTGCAGCTCAAACACACCAGCTCCCTTATGAGTCTGCTCAAACTGCTGTAAAACTACTCTTCACTGCACAATGGCAAGGTGTAAGACTGGAGTTTTGAACCAGAAACTGATTCTGAAGAAGAGCAATGATACAGAAAGCCCCACTCTATAAGTTGCCAGGATTGGTTCTTTAGGTTTGTGATATAAAAATCCCTGGAAGTCAGAATCCATGTTTTTGAGATGGTCATCAGTACGCTGCAGTTTCATGGTGGAAATGCTCCGCCATGGTGTCGACTGCTTAATTCACCCATTATGTGCCTTCAAGCATATAAAAAACACCACATGGACATGCAAGATTAGTTGTAACAGTGAATGAGGCTCAGACGAAATACTTCCACACAATAATTTAATAAAATCAACCACAGACTAGAAAAAGGAGAGCAAAGGCATTTTGTATAGAATGAAAAAAGCTCAACTAGCAACAGGAGGTTTCTTTCCGCTGTAAGCTCGAGTAATTACATGTTTACAGTGAAGTTATAATACCTTCATGAGCTCGGTCAAGCTAAATGCTCTACACATCGGTATTGTACATAACATCATTTCTGCGTCGGGTCACGTTAGCCATCTAGCAATCGGATGAGACGAGTAACATTCAGGTTCGACACGAGCGCGAGTGCAGTTCCTTGTTTTTCCAGATGAAGATTAGCAGAGTAGATACAGGTTCAATAAGGTGCCACCAGATTGTTATGACTCATTCCGGAGCAGAAAGCACAGCAGAGCAGAGTGAATGGATCGTCGTGTTAATTCGAAAGCATATCTGGCTGCAGCAAATGTTTCAGATTGAGAGAGAGAGAAAAAAAACACAGGATAAGGCAAACACCGTGGAAAACCAACCACTATTATGACCTGTCCTTCAGAATGTACAGCATCTCTGTGTGTGGCTGTTAGGAAAAAATCACAAAAATGATCCATAATAACACTTAATTAGGTTTCACATGGTCTCAACCCAGAAGAGTTTTTCTCCCGCAGAGATGACAACACTTTAGAACTTCCATTCGCATTCACAGCAGTGTAGCTTTTATGATGCTTTGTTTAACTCTGTCACGTACATGCTCGTATATACGGTATGTGTCACGTCCCATAAAACTGAGTACATTTACAAAAGCATCTCTAGTCATCATCATCAATCTGAAAGCTCTGTTTTGTTACATTCCCCCCCGAAAAAAACAAATACTGCACACAATAAAAACCAATTACTCAGGTTCCTCCTCCTTTACCTTTAACTTAAGCTTTCTTTCCAGTGCAAGATGGTATCAAGACTTAACAGATTTGATGTATATTGATTTTCTGCAAAGAGCTTAAGGAGGCGCTTTGAGAGAAACTTTGAGATGAGTTAATACTTGCAGAAGAGTTTCCCAGGCTCTCAAAAACCGATCTTTTTTTTCCTTCCAGCTCTTTAGATCTATATTTAAGTATTAAGACCTTACAGAAACATAAGACAGGAAGGTAGATCCCAGGCAGGTTAATACTGAGATGTTTGAAAACTAAACCGAAGGGATTTTTGGTTGGTCAATTTTGTCGTTTCTACAACAGACATCACTGTAAGGGGGTGGGGGGGTCACTGTGAAAGAAAATAAGCTACATCACATTTATTTCTAATGGAAAAGTGTGATTCCATTCAAAAATATGACAATAACATGTTCATGAGCTTCAATTTCATTCCTCTAGGCGTTACATCAAGATTCTCTTCTTTCTTATTCTGCTAAGGACCATTTTTTTGGACTGAAAAGGTCTAGAATTTAAATTTTAAGTCATAAATCTGATCTCAAAGAAACTTAAATGAACAAGAATTATTGTTAGTGGCTAAACCGAGAGTTTAGGCACATAGTTTAAAATTATTAATATTTTAAAAAGCAGCCAACTGATAGCTTTGTAAGAAATTGCAAAATGGCTGTTTACGTTATGATTAAAGATAGCTGACATCAGATTTGGACGATTTTTGATAAGATTATTTCCCAGAAGAGGCATGAATCTACTAATACTACCACTGGTATGCTGTGCTTTTGCACATAAATGTCTTTCTGTAGATTAGTGTGATGAGGACAAGGTTTCAAAGCTGAAAAAAATACAGCAAAAATCTATTTAAAACAGAGTAACAAGCCTTTTACTTGTGATTAGCTTCACCAGGTTTGAAAAAAGTCCAGCTCAAACTGCAGTAAATTGTGTATTTCACATGCATGTATCCGGCAAAGCAGCCAGAGTAATGACAGATTTGGTCCTGATCATTTCAAAGTGAGAATTGGATACAAACTGAATTGAATAATCTGGGTAAGTACAGTTTGTTTCTTTGCTGATAACTGAGTTTTTTTTATGTGAAATTCATCCTTAAATGTTGCAAGATGTACACTCAAAAACAGTACATTTTTAAAAAATCTCTCCAATAGAGGAGTCTGTCACATTTCAGCTCCGCGTGTCGTCGAACACTCAGCAGGACAAAATGGGGCCAGAAGCGTAGCAGCATAAAGGCACTGTGTTATTTCTACAAGCCAACAGAAGCAAATCCGAGAGAAATCATGACCATATCACTGTCCACTTGTTTTTCAGATAAATGCCCGAAAGTCTTAACAGAAAAATCCAAGCAGGAAATTGAGGGGTGGGTGACCTCCAAACACCGATAAATCAGTTTTGCTGAAATCTGTCGGACAGAATCCAGCGAGCATCCAGAGGAGTCCGAACTGAGGGACAGAACCAAGTGCAAAGGTCAGTCAGTAGTGAGGGCGCCGAGGACAGACTGGTTAGTTTGTTTGTTCGGTGCCGACGAGGTGGAAACATACACACAACACACTCACACACATGTGCACACTGAGCTCAGACAGAAGTTGAATTACATGAGAAAAATGACTAAAATAAATAAAAACATTTAAGGAACACAGGTAGAAAATAAATGTTGGAGGTAATGAGCACAAGCTGCATATGAAGAAATAGTTTGAAACACGTTTTTTCTTTTTGCTTTGTTGCTGAGATTTGGATTAAATAATCAATACCACTCTCAGTTAAATATGAAGTAGTTAGCTTAGCTTAGCATAAAGATTAGAAGCAGGGGGAAGCTGCTAGCCTCAATCTCTGTCACAACACATACACCGATCAGGCATCACATCATGACCACTGACAGGTGAAATGAAAAACATTGATCATATTGGTGCTATGTGGTGTTCTGCTGGAAAACCTTGGATTTTGACATCTGTGTTGATGAGACTTAGACACCCAAATAAACATTGTCCCACAACAAACACACTCCCTCATGCAAATGGAAATCCCAAATGTCACTGGCCTACCCCCGCAGAAAAATTCACCCCACCACATGGAAAAAACATCAAACAATCAGGAACATGTTGAGGAACATGACAATGGTCCAACATGTTGATCTGACCTCCAAACTTCCTACACCCCATTGTGATCAAGCATCAACAGGATGCAGTGGAACAAGTTTGATTGACAGAGGCTCCACTGCACAAGCCAGAGAACCCAAAGGATCCAGTGCCAAGGTCTTGGTTCCAGACCCCATAGGACACCCTGAGAGGTCCTCTTGTCCATGCCCAATGGTTCAGAGCATTTTTGAGCACATAAGGGGGACCAACACAATATTAGGCAGGTGGTCACAATGTTATGTCTGATCAATGTAAATACTTCACTATTTAACAATCTTGTTTGTTTAATCTGTGCAAATGACATTGACAAGCAGTTGTTTTACTTGGCCGGGGAGATTTCCCAGAGTCCCTACTGGTTGCCTGGTAACCTCACTGGGACAACAATCTTCTAGTAGGAATGTTTTGTTTCTTGACAGAGCAACCTCTGTGACTAGCCTTAATGCTAAGCTAATCTAATTACCTCCTGCCTCCAACCTCTTATTTAACACACATTAAAAAAATTATTAAGCATGTTTCCTCACAAACTCCTCCAATCTGTTCCAAGAAGGACAATGTCACTGTTGTTAATCATTCAGCCTCTGTTTGTCGGTCCTTGGAGGATATTAAGCAACCCTTCCTGGATAGGTTCTACATAAAGCACCACTCAACATGCATCAGTAATGAAATTAATTTTTTGATGTTTTTCCCACATTGAAAGGCTTTTTAAAACAATTATTCCAAAACAAACAAATCACAGTTTAAAAAAAGCAACATTCGGTAAGAGGAAATAACATACTGCATATGAAGGCAAGGCAAATTAAGGATGAACACATAAAAAAACATTTCAGCTTTGCTCATGATTGAAGCCTCCTATATATTTGCTTTAAATAACACATGTGCATAATTGCTACTATTGTCCATCCTGCTTCCTCACAAATCAATGCAGTATGTCTGCAAGCTGCAATTAAGCACAGAAAGGATGCAGGTAGTCAGAATGTTAAAAAAGTCAGCTGCAACAGAAATGGCAAAAAGTTTAGAGAGGTAACTACTGCCCCTTTTTCTGCTGTGATCTGCAGATTAACACTTAATTAACAGCATCATTCTTCTCGATCTATATACTGTGTAATTGTTCTCTAGAGAGACATTCAGGAGTTGCCCTGGAATGATTCACCCCTGATCTGCCCTCTAGTTCAAATACTTTTTAGGCTTTCAGGTACACACAAAGTGTGATATTGTACCTTCTAACCCAACGTGCGTCGACACGGTGGATAATAACAAATATATCGGAGGCTTATAAACGATTGTTACATAAAGGAATGTTATCCAGATAATAGCTTTCACTTCAGATTCAGTGCACATGGACATTCATTCATCCTCACAACAACAAAAAAGCCACTTAAAAATAAAAGAACAAAAAAATCTCTGTGCTTAGTTCCACTTGTTCCACAGCCAGCCAGGTAGGTCAGAGAAAGGTCACGGTCCAAGAGAGAGTTTGGTTTGTTCCATTCAAATTGATTTTTATACACATTAAAAATTGTACATAGGGGATGGAGCGTCAGACCTGGATGGAAAGATGGCCTTGCAGCTTAATGACCAAAGCTCTCCTAGTAGATGACCTCGTAGACGGTTGCTTTCTTATCTCCTGAGCCTGTCACAATGTACTTATCATCTATGGAGATGTCGCAGCTCAGCACTGAGGATGACTCCTTTGACTGTAAAGGGGGATAAAAGATGTGCGAAAATGTGAGGAAAAAAAGAAGCTGACAAAGATGGAGGTCAAGCATATGACAGTGAGGCGTTTTGACGGAGCAATTTTTCTATAAACCAATTCAATTACTTGTCCAAGCCACAATAGCTCTACAAAGTAAAAGCGCAGGCACACACTCGCTTTTTCTTTTTCGAGACCCCGACAAAAGCTTGATGTTCTACCATCTGTGTCCTTGTATATACAGTAATGTCACAGAACATGAGCTGAGTGTGCGGCTACATTGTATTCAGCACCTCCACTTGTCAGTATACAAGTGGAACACCTTATATACATTCTATTAATAACTGTTTTTATTGAATTTCTTCACACAAAAGTTTACATTTCTTAAGCAGAAAAGGGTTTGATATCTTTCTCAAAGATACATCAATAACAACCTTTAACCTTCCGGCTAATAGACTGTGCTGTGTTTGGCCTCTCATGCTTACATTCCTGTGGCATGCTGTTCCGCACTTACCTGAAATATGCTCGCTCCGTATGGGGTTCTCCATGCATTCAGCAGATTGTCTTTTCCTGTGCTCACAAACCACTTCCCTGCAGAAAATGGTAGACTACATTAGGCCATTTGAAGAAAAAATTGGCCCCAAGTTTTAAACATGGGCAGTATGAGCAGTAGAAACAGTGTAAACAGTGCAATTGAAAATGTTTATTGCTTTTAGATAAACACAGTCAGTATAATTTGGCTTTTTTGACAAGTATGTACAAAAAAGACTCTTTCATGTCAAAGTGAAAACAGATTTCGACAAAGTAATTAATTAAAAATATCAATCGCAAAACTCATCCCCTTCAAGTAAGCATTTATTAGATGGACCTTTGGCCGCATTTACAGCATTGAGGCTGTGTGGACAGGCCTCAATCGCATCTGAAGCACATCGAAACACTGCAGTTTTACCCCATTCTTCTTCGCAAAACTGCTCAAGTTCTGTAAGGCTGCACAGGGATCATGACTGAACAGCCCTTTTCAAATCCAGCCATCAATTCTTAATTGGACTGAGGTTTGTGCTCTGACTTCACCTTGTTGTCTTGAAACCATTTCTGTGCAACTTTGGCTTTATGCTTCGGGTCACTGTCTTGCTGGAAAATACATCTTCTTCCAGGTCACAGTTTTGTTGCTGACTGCATCCAGTTGTCCTTCAGGAAGCTTTGCTGCATTCATTTTACCCTCTTTGTTTGCAATCCTACCAGGACCTGCTAAATCGAAAGCATCCTCACATGATGATGCTGCCACCACCATGCTTCACAGTGAGGATTCAGTCTTTGGGATGATGTGTAGCATTTGGTGTCAATCATAGTGTCTCATCTAATGGCAAAAAAGCTCAACTTTTGATCTCATCAGACCAAAGAACTTTCGTTCAGTTGACCTCAGAGTCTCCAACATGCCTTCTAGTGAACTCTAGTTAAGATTTGATTGAGCTTGTTTAAACAATGGCTCTCTCTTTGCCACTCTCACTTAAAGCTGGTGAAGTACCAGCAACAACCCTCTCATCTCAGCTGCTGACATTTGTAAATCTTTCAGAGGAGTCATAGGAGGCTTGGTGGCCTCTCTCATTAGTCTTTATCTTCCTTGGTCACTCGGTTTTTCAGAAGGGCCTGTATTTAACTGTACTCCAAGAGATATTCAGTGACTTGGATACTTTCTTGTATCCATCCCATCCATCTTCTGCTTGTATGGACAGGGTTTCTTGGAGTTTTCTTTAGTCTTCATGGTGCAGTAACAGCCTGGATTCACCTGAAACTGCACCTTCCACATACAGGTGTCTTTATACTACAATCACTTGAGACACATCCACTGCATTTAGATGATCTCCGTTTCACTTTTTGTTTGACTTCTAGCACCAACTGACTATGATTGTGTTGAATTAGGTGAGACATTTTACAAGGGGTAAACACTTGTGCAATCTTTTACTTTACATTTTAGATTTTTTACTTAATTGACATTACTTTGTAGAAGTCTGTTTTCACTTTTACATGTCATTGCCTGTCACCGCCTTTCTTTTCATTTCCTCTTTTTAAAAATTCTGTAAGAAATATATCGAACTGAATCATTTCAGTAGATTTGTTGGTTCTTACCACAGTGGGCGAATCTGAGCGACAGCACACAGCTTTCGTGCAGGTGGAGCTGGTACTTGTCAGGTTTGGTGACGTGCAGAACCTCCACATTACTGTTCTCCATCCCCACTGCGAGCCACTCACCCGTTGGACAGTATCCCAGTGAGAAGATCTGCAACCGAACCCAACAGTTTCATGTTGATGGCTGTTACATCTCTTATATAAAATGTGCACATGATCATGTTTGTCCGTGGGAGTTGCTCTAATGAATGCTTTTTTTACACTATAAACACTTCAGTCACTGACATATTTCTTTGTCTAAAACGATGTTTCAGTTTCTAAAGCAGTATTTACAGCATCTTCTTCATCAAGTGGCTGGTGTTAATTTGGTTCAACTTGTCGAGAAGCAGAGGCAGGAGGCGGGTGAGACCGGTTTTTCCTGGAAAGCAAAAGAACGCCATTTCTCTCCCCATCTGGCCTGCCCCCTCTGAGCTCTCTTTAATGCACACTCACCTCCTTGTGTGCACGCTGAGGTTGTGAAATGGGTGTATTCAGGAAAATTGCAGTAATGGTCTATTATTGCTGCCTTTCTCCTCACCTGAAAAAAACTAAATTCTAACTGCAAGTATTATTAGTGTTAAAAGTATATGAGGACTGGCCAAAAAACCAGAGCTCGGTCTGGCCTTTAGTGTGGGTTAAATGTTCTGAACCGAGCTTGTAAATTACTGCAATCAATCAAAACCTGAGACAGTAATCACGCAAACTGCAAATGGCAGTGACTTGTCCCGTGATGCACAATTTTCATCAATCTGTGACATTTTACTTCAACTTAACCACTAAGTAATAATAATAGGCATTGTGCAAAACCAAGCTTTTTGATCACATAGCCTACAACTGCAGACTCCCAGAGGACTGAACAAATTCCACAGTGCTGCACAAACTATGATCCATTCAGACGTTTAGCATCCACATGCTTACAACAGAAGGTCAAACAAAAGCTATTTTAAGTTATAGAGATACGTTGTAAGTATCATGTTACAGAAATGTGTTTCCGTGAGTTTCTTGTGTACCTGGGAGGTGAAGTCGTGCTGTTGGAGTTGTCGTCCCTCCCTCAGGTCCCAGGACCGGACGGTGTTATCCAGACCTCCAGTCCACAGCTTGGTCCCATCATTAGAGATGTCTATACAGCTGGCTCCATCAGTGTGGCCCTGGAACTGCCTGCAGAAAAACACAAATACACGAACAATAATGACGCAAAAACAATGCTGATAAAACTCAAAGAACACATATGAATGTTCGGATCTTGTTTTGGAAGTGAGAGATGCTCATAAGAAGGCAAAAGTAAAGACATCATCTTTACATTTTCAGTATGTGGGCCTTTGGCTGCAAGATTTGTTGTTAAAGTTTGGTTGAAATTGGCGTACTCAGCACCCAGTGCCGGTTTAATGTTGGAGGCACAAGAAATACATCTACACTTTAAATAAAGTCTGTAATATTATGACTGTTTTGTTACATAGTCTCAGTATGTACATGTAATTATGTGAAAATATCAATAAAATTACAAATAGCCAGTTAATCTGTTAAATATACAAGATTATTATGCAAAGTTGTGCAAAAACTCATATTATACTTGATATGATTTAAACACTTTATTGTTTAATTCTATTGTTTAACCAAAAGTATTTGTAAATAAATAAATCAATGAATGTTATAGGTAGACATAACAGATTGTTAAATATACCAGTTTAGGTTAGGTGTAGGTTTCAGGTGTAAAAAATCATATGATGTGATCTATTGTAACAGTATATTGTTGTAGTTATGATCACAATTACTTGTTTAAAAATAGTGGTTTGACAAGTTTTCAAAGGCAGATGCATTAATTTTAAAGGTGGAGATACTTTTTGAAAATCAAAGACCTGAAAGACTTTTATGTAAAGTTAAATGTAAAAACTCATGTTACACTTGATATGTTTTTACGTATAAACATCCTTTAATAAACACAGAAAAGCCACAAAGTACACAGGACCTCATGTAAAGTTAAGGCTAGAAGAGGAGTTTTCATTTTGGAAGGTTACTGTATTTTTAAGAGATGGTTGTTTTCCATTATTTTGCAGTTTTTTTTCTCAGTGTAGAATACAAACCATGGATTGATTAAATAATTAACACAATCTCCTACTAGCATAGAGAAAATGCATAATACAGTAAATAAAAACAACGTTGTGCTTTTCACACTTTTTATCAAACATGGGACATTTCAAGAGAACATACCACAGTTTGAGAAGTTGATTAATCTCATTTGGTTGCTGTAGTCAGTTTTAGCTTAATCCTCCTGGGTTGACAAGTTTGCTCAATGTCCTGCACAAGTCAAAACCTTGAAAAAGCCTCATACCTGACAAGAGTCTGGTTGTGAAGATCCCACACAGCTATGTTTCCGTCAGAACAGCAGGAGAAACAGACTTTGGAGTCGGGGCTGATGGCCAGAGCGTAGCAAGCAGGTGCTGATGAAGTTAGTTCTGCTTTGATCCGAGGAGTCGGTGTCGCCAAATCCCAGATGGACAAAGTGCTTGCTTCGCCTCCCACAATGAGAGTCCGTCCATCCGGAAGTAGCCGACAGGAACGGATGTAGTTATCTCTGTTCTGATGTGACACAGACACAGTGCAGTTATTAAAAAGCACCCAGTGGCTGAAAGCAGTAATCATATACAGGTGAAACAATGGAAAAGTGCGCAGTATTTTAATAATGACCGATGTGTTTCACTCACAAGGCAGTCCAGCTGGGATACAGGGGTCTTGTTGCCCGGGTGACTGATGTCCCACACTTTGACACAGCCCTTGCCACCGGTGTAGACATGACGCGTTGGGTTACTGATGGTAACGGCACACACCACCTCCCCGTGGCTCAGGGTATTGATCTGCCGAGCATGGCGCGGGATGCCGGGGCCAATCAGCGCATCCGGAGGAAAAGGCACAGGCTGCATCTGTCCATCGGCGCTCACATGAAAGGAGTAAGCTCTGGGGGAAAGAGAAAATGGGGTCACGTGGGGGGATGAAGAGCAGCAAGGACAGGGAGGGCGAGGTGCGGGGGGAACGTGCTATTTGAGAACGAGGAGGGGAAACATACGGTTTTCCACCGGGAATGCCCGACAGGTTGGGAGGAAGGCCGGGGACACGTATGTGGTGGTGAGGATCAAATCCCACCTACAGGACACGAGAGGGTGACACAGAAATTTAGCACAAATACACAACTGCTAAAACAAAAAACAACTAGAGCTGAAATGTTTCAATAGAAGTCAGGAGAGGAGAGACGGGTGGTGCTGGTGGGGCTGGAAGGGTAGGAAGACATTTATAGACATATAGATACTAAACTACAAAGCCAGCAGTCTGTAAGCATTGATTTGGTAATAAAAGACATCCGAGTTAAAGCCCAAGCTTTTAGGCATTTACATTACACCGATCAGGCATAACATTACAACCACCTGCCTAATATTGTGTTGGTCCCCCTTATGTGCTCTAAAATGCTCTGAACCATTGGGAATGGACAAGAGGACCTCTCAGGGTGTCCTATGGGGTCTGGAACCAGGACATTGACACTGGATCCTTTGGGTACTCTGGCTTGTGCAGTGAGGCCTCTGTTAGTCAAACTTGTTCCACTGCATCCTGTTGATGCTTGATCACAATGAGGTGTAGGAAGTTTGGAGGTCAAATCAACATGTTGGGCCGTTGTCATGTTCCTCAACATGTTCCTGATGGTTTGATCTTTTTTCCATGTAGGTGCATTTTCCTGTGGGGGTAGTGTTACATGAGGGAGTGTGGTTGTTGTGGGACAATGTTTATTTGGGTGTCTAAGTCTGATCAACACGGATGTTAAAATCCAAGGTTTTCCATCAGAACACCACATAGTACCAATATGATCAATGTTATTCACTTCACCTGTCAGTGGTCACGATGTAAAGCAGATTTCAGTGATTGTTATTTGAAAAAGTGGTGATAAAGTGGTGTAATAATGGTTCATTTTCTATATCTAGAAAATATTTTCTAGAAAATATGAAGCATATTTTCTATATGCTTCATTTTCTATATCTAGAAAGCATTCTTCTGTTCAGTTAATTTTGGCTTGGTTTGATCTTTTTCTGGATGTTTTGACCTGCAAGTCATCATCCAGCCATCGACCTGAATACCATCACTTAAGACACATTTTTCCATTTGTTGCTTGTTTTTGACAACTTTACAGTTCTTATGATCACATGAGAAGGACATGACCTTCAAAGGCTAAAAATCACATTTAATTTTCCAAATAGAATAACTTGCAGCAAGTGGCAAATGATCACTTCACAAAATGTGTCACTGTTTTTTTACTCGTGCTTGCAGGTCATTTTGTGAATACTGACAGAATATGCAGGTATTAGTGTTTACATCTACAGTATTTCCAAGTCTGTGAGTGTTTGGTTACCACTTGTGTGCGGCCATAAGCTGCCACAGCAGCAGCAGCCACCGCGCTCATCTGTGGGGAGATGTTATGGAGGCTGCTGTAGGCTGCTCCGGCTCCACTGAGCTCCCCGTTCATTCCCGGGTGAGGAACCATCCCGAACGGACCTGGGTACGAGCAGGGCACTGCCAGCGGTGTGCGAAGACCAGGAGCTACAAAACATGACAGATAGAAGTTCTGTCATTTGCATTAGAGGTTAGAGAGCCTACTTAAACTGTGTGGAAATGTTTGTGGAAGTTTTTCCTCTCAAATCAGTTATCAACTTTGAAATATTATTTGTTCGGTCTCAAAAAGTTTAAACAATACTTCGCTGTATGCTAATGAAAACAAGAAGTCATAGGTCTATTTCTGCCTACGCTAGAATATGGTGCTTATCTTATATGTACATAAATTGCAAAGGCACCTAGATGTTGTCTTGTGTTGGAAATAATGGATGCATTAAGGTCTTAAAAACTTCTGTTTCCAAGAGATCATCTACAAAAATGCAGAACATTTACAGTTCCAGTTTAACAAAACAAAATTGTTTCTAATGATTCCTCTGTAAGTTTTCATTTTTGTCAGCTTCCAAACGCTCTGGGTTTAATACTGTGTTCAAAGCTAAATACAGACCTTGGCCTTGTCGTGTTTTTCTCTCCTTATCTATTGTCATCTGTGTAGATTGCATGATAAAAAATCAGCACTAAAACGGTGAATATTACAGCTGGTGATACGTTTTTTAAATTTTTAATAACATCTAACTTAGAGAAGGTTCTTACGGATTCAGATCCACAATCTCACTGATACATGCAGGGAAGTTTTATGTTCTGTTTTGTCTGCTCACCCAGTGCCTCCACTCCTGTCGGTTTACTGGGTGCAGACCTCAGGCCCGGGGTGGAGGTGCTGCTGGGTGTCGGGGCCTCAGAGCGAGATGTCGGGGTGCTGGACTTGGACACGGGAGTCGTAGACTTCTCATTCTGTAACACAAAACAGCAAAGTAATCTTTACGGATGTCTATGCACAGAGGACTGCTAAAGCCAAAACATACTGAACTATTCGCACATTTAAAATCAGATCAGAATTATTTAAATGATAAAGAAAGAGTTCGTGCTTTGAATGAGTTTCTGACTCATAAAATTGATATTACATTTTAAAAAATATCAAGTTTTCCACTCATAGTTTCATTTTATACACTGATTCTTTATTCCTTCCTATACCTTACTGACAATGACTGCTTGCCGTTCTTGAGGTCCAAAAATAGAAAACCACCCTTAGAAATAATGAAAAAGAAGATCAGAAGGCTATAATTACCCAAACGACTCACCAAATTAATCTCTTTGGACTTGGACGAAGGTGTGCTGCTGGAGGAGGCGATGGAGGAAGGACTCAGGGGCGCATCTTTCTTCAGCAGGCGACTCTTGTCCAATCCGTTCTCCCGAGGCGAGTGGGCGGGACTTCCTCGAGGAGACACTGGGTCCTGCGGTGAGTGGAGACGAGAGAGGAAGATGGATTTATTTTAATGACCAGGTAGCACAGAAGACGTCATGCTGGCAAACCGTTTCATACCTCGTTGGAGACATCGACGACCAGATTGTCATCACTCTTTTCTCCATCACTTTCCTAGAATGGGAAAAGAAGAAAATTGTATTTTTACATCTTGCTACTGTCGATAAAAAAATGTGTAATCATTTATTTGCTACGTAGACTTTAACTATAGGCCTAATTGCTCTCTAGCATGCACAGAAATCGCAAAGACAGCTAGATATTGTGTTGTGTTGGAAAAATTTGATGCATTAAGGTGTTGAAAACTTCTATTTCCACTAGATCAGTTCCAGTTCCAGATGCAGTTCAACACCTTATTAAACTAATATTAAATAAAAGTTTAATCAAGGATTTAATTACCACCATGGAAGATAACCACAAACTACTTTTAAAGATTCCTCTATAAGTTTTCATTTTCTTCAGTTGCCAAAAAGCCTAACACCAGCCAGAAACTGCAACACACCAGGTTCAAAGCTGAGCACAGACCTTTGTCATGTCATGTTTCTGTGTGTGTGTGTGTGTTTCCATCGCCAGCTGTGTGGATTGTATAATAAAAATCTGCGCTAAAATCACAAATATTAGAGCTCAGACTCAATTAAGACAAAAAGGTGTGGTTATGGCAATGCAGAGGCTGTGTGATTACCAGAGATCTAAATATTGAAATTCTCCCTCTCTCTCATCTTTCCTTCAGAAATATTAAGTTTCAGAAAAGGCTCAACATTTTCACTCACATAGCGCGTGGAGGTCAACTCCTTATCATCCGTCTTCTGTTTCTTGCTGTCAGAGGTGTAATCGCTGGAACTCCGGTGCTTCTCTCCAGTCCGGAAACTGGCCGATGGAGACACAGATGAGCTCTGGGAGAAGCAACAGAAGCATATTTAACAGAAAAGCTGCTGAAAATTCAATATATTAAACATAAACTGGGAAAAAGCATCAGATGGTAGGAGGGCAGACAAATACTGACTGGCCGGAAACCTGAAAATATTCTACTACACGTGACGTGTACGTTCTGTCTGCTGTTCACAAACCTTTTCAGTTAATGTCTGATGAATTTTCTAAGCAAATTCCTTCAAAAACTGTGGAAAGAACCCCAAACTGTCTGCCATAAGTAAAGATTAGTCTGATATATACGTTAGAGTTCCATGTATTTTATTGCCATTTGACTGAAGCAGCCCTTTAATGAGCAATAGTATAAGAGGGTCCACTAATAGCTTCCCAACCTAATTAGATCCCCAAAGTGCCTTTAACTGTAAATGGACACATAAAAATACAAAGATGCTGGAAGCTGCACTGAGGGAAAAAAAAAACATCAAGAAAATGATAGCCTGAGGCGAAATTTCTTAAATTTTCTCCGAACAAGGTTGAAAAGCAAAATGTGAGCTACAATTTTGACTGTAGTTTTTCTTTTTTTTTTTTTTTGGAATACATTAAGACTTCTGCTTTGAGCTAAATTTGGAGAATTCTGCCACTAAATGTGCAGCCAGTCATCAGTGCAAACAGAAAGGCAAAGATCCACTCCAGTGCTACATTTTCATTTAAAAAAAAAACAAAACACTCCTCTGCCTGTCAGAATCATTTTATTTTCACTGTATCACACAATAGTGAAGCAGCGCTGCATCCTTGACAGTTTGACTACATCGTCTGGGCGTCGGGGCGGGGGGGGGGCAGCTCCACTGATGTCTCTCTTTCTTAATCAAATATGGCATCCTTTTAAATACCGTTACCGAAGGATTAATCTGCTTTGAGAAGCGAAAGATCAAAATAAGGTCAACCAAACATTTCCCCTCTTGCTCCGCCTGTCTCTGCTGATCTCGCTCTCATTGGGAGGCGCTCCTCAGCCGGTGGACGATGGACAGAGGGAAGAAAAAATAAAGCAGGACCTTTAGCTCGACCTTTCCACTAACTCACGCTTGTAACCTTTCCGCTGCCCTTTGCCGTGCTGCAAGTGTTGATGACAAAGATTCTGTGGGGGGGAGGAGTGATGTTCAGTGTGTGTATGTGTGTGTGTGGTTTGGCAGCACTTGTACCTGTTTACATTTTAGTACTGCGTATGTGCAAATAATGTCAGTGTGTGTGTGTGTGTGTACAGGTGTGTGTCTCTCCTTGAGTGAGACGCAGCGAGCCGAGCCTCTCACTCTTTCATTCTTTCTCTCTCCCTCTCTCTCGCCCTCTTTACAGACTGATTAGATTAATTAGCCTGCAAATTAGCTCTTTCACAAACATCAAAGCAAATTAATTTTGCTGCAGAGACAAATGAAGGTGCCGCCGGCAGTACAAGCGCCGCAAATGTGAAGAACTCTGCGGTGTGCGTGTGTGTGTGTGTCAAGCGAGAGTTTTCATTCACATCATAATTATATTTGCCTCCTCATTTCAAATTGATTCCGCAAGTCCTGATAATGATATCTGTATCCTCCAGTGTTTTATTTTTTTGCTTTTCAATTTTACAATCAGTCTGACTCCCTTGTTTCTCTCTCTAGTGATCAGAGGTACCGAGTTCTAGGTTGACCAGGACTCTGCTGCTAATAATAACCATCACAGGGTGCACTAAACTCAAGGCTAACAAACATCAGTGTGGATGCATGGGTGCAGCACAGGTTTATAAAATATAATTTCAGCAATTACTTCCTTCAGTCCTGCAGCCATTATAGATGTTTTTAACGTTATGTACCATCATTGCTTTTACTGTGTAGTTTTACTATGTTTACTTTGTATTTTTAAAAGCTTTATTTATGCAAAAATACTCTCCTATTTTTAGGTTTTTCCTCATCACACAGTTAGTGGACAAACACCTGAAGGCTGCCCGGTTCAATCACAGTCTGACCTGGTGGCCACTGAGCCGCCCCGAGCAGTCGGAGGGTTTTTATTCAAGGTCACCTGCCAGGTGATAATGAGGGAGCTGCTCAAAAATCTTAACCTTGCCTGTCTTCCCTCTTGTTGTCTTCTCTCAAAGGGTGCATTCCAATATATTCATGCTACCATACTATGTTGCACACCACAGATAGATTGAGTATGTAACAACGCATTGTATGGTAATGTCTGACCACATCTAGTAGAACATTGGCATGCTTTTCTGGACATTCTGACTCACAATCCTCTGCGCAGTTTCTCACAGATACCGATCAGCCACGACATGGTGACCACTGACAGGTGATGTGAATAACATTGATCATATTGGTACTATGTGGTGTTCTGATGGAAAACCTTGGATTTTAACATCCATGTTGATGAGACTTAGACACCCAAATAAACATTGTCCCACAACAAACACACTCCCTCATGCAAATGGAAATCCCAAATGTCACTGGCCTACACCTGCAGGAAAATTCACCCCACCACATGGAAAAAACATCAAACAATCAGGAACATCTTGAGGAACATGACAACATGTTGATTTGACCTCCAAACTTCCTACACCCCATTCTGATCAAACATCAACAGGATGCAGTGGAACAAGTTTGATTGACAGAGGCCCCACTGCACAAGCCAGAGTACCCAAAGGATCCAGTGCCAGCGTCCTGGTTCCAGACTCCATAGGACACCCTGAGAGGTCCTCTTGTCCATGTCCAATGGTTCAGAGCATTTTGAGCACATAGTGGGGACCAAGACAATATTAGGCAGGTGGTCATAATGTTATGCCTGATCTGTGTATACTGCATACCAGAGATAGATTTAGTATGTCCCAATACATTGTATGCCAAATGTAGTGTGCCAAAACTACCAGGATGTCCGACTACATCTAGTAGGATGTTGGCATGCTTTTTTGGTGTTGACCCACAATCCTCGGTGCAGTTTCTCACATATGTCACAGTGTCTTGCAGGAGTATAAACAAGCCTGAGCCCACAAAGTCCCAGTTGTATGCACACTGCATGAAACGGTACATACAGTCTCGAAGATCTCCATTTTGCTCTCCTTGGTGACACATATGGCAATAAGCAGCAGGCGTGTTTTTGAACCCAGAGGCACAGTGTCTGCAGATGGCCCCTGGGCCACATAAAGGTGAAAAAGTAATAATGTCTTCTGACATGAGGAAAAGCAGGACAAGTGAGCTTAAGTCTGTTGTGTTAACTCATTCTACCTTCTCTGGCAGAAAGATAACTGCTGGGTGATGGAGCAAGCGCCACAAATGTCGTCACAAAACACCCAGTTTAAAATACTGTAAATGCAAGGACTTTCATATAATGTCATCAGTGGGTCACGGGTACAATCGCCACTGCAGGGTTTCCCCCAGTGCTTCATAGGCCTGGCAGGCCGCCAGACTTTTCTTGCTAGGATTTAACTTGAGTGAAAACAATTGATATTAGTTATTTTAATTGTATTTTTTTGTGTTTGTGTGTTTGTGAAAACCGTATTTCAAGATTGTGCCTTTTTGTTAGACACTACTTTTAAGTATTGTTAATAAATGGCTTTTTATTTTTTACAAAAACACGGTGGGCCACTGGTGGGCTTCTCTACCACCAGGCTTAGCAAGTTTTGCAGGGGAAACCCTGCACTGTGTTACCTCATCTGGTGATTGATAGTGAACTCTGAACTCCAAAGCCTGTCGACAGGTTAAAAAAAATCACCAAAATTACAGCATTTATCACGGCTAGAAACAGTGAAAACAGAAAGAATCCTG
Source organism: Dascyllus trimaculatus (assembly GCA_024666655.1). Classification (NCBI taxonomy): domain Eukaryota; kingdom Metazoa; phylum Chordata; class Actinopteri; family Pomacentridae; genus Dascyllus; species Dascyllus trimaculatus. The sequence continues at coordinate 25,431,889 of CM045449.1, read as the reverse complement.
ATCTTTTCAACTTTCTGACAGTCCTTGAACTAATCATCTGACAAAATCATTTTATTCTACACGTCGTTTAAATATTTGCCAGAAACAAACCATTAATGACAAGCATAATGTATAAAAAACAAGTATGCAACAGATTAAAACTGTACACACCAAAATATCTATAGTATGTCGAGTTTTCATTACAAATTTTCCCCAGTAATAATAAGATATGTGCACACTGTCAAAAGTGTTGTAGATGTTGACTCCAGATCATTTCAATTTTTGCGAAATTGAAATTTCAATATGTGAAATAAATTCATTAAAATAATTATTTTTTATGGTTTATAGCGTTCTAGCTGAGATATATGTATATATATATATATATATATATATATATATATATATATATATATACATATCACACAGAAGACATTTTGAGTTCCCTCTCCTCCTAGTCATGATTGTGCTGTTTCTGCTCAGGTGCAGGACTTATTACTGCAGTAAAAAAGTGTTTGGGGTTCAGAGGGCTAGCAGGTATTTACTTCAAGGAAAATTTTGAGATTGCCACAATAAAAAAAGAAGCAACTTGTCTTTTTGTTTGGTTGAAAGCACGCAAAGTAAATCACGCAATCAGATTTTACCTCTAAACTTTATCAGAGAAAAAGACAAAAGAAGAAAAAACCAGAACAAGAGATGTGTCTGCTGTTTTGAAATTCTGTGTTTTATTCCCTTTGTTTCTCAGCTTTGTTCTCTCACCAAACACACACAAACGGTGCCTCGCACAAACCCGAAATCTTTAGAACTCTGGCTTCAAGTCATTTGGTGTCATCCATCTCTCACCCTGTTCAACTCAATTTGTCTCTTATTGTGCAGCCGACACAGCATGGAAGACCAGACTGTACGCTGTATTCTGAGCTTTTAAAAGAGCATCCCAGCAGTAACAAAGGGAGACTGACTGCAGCTGTAAAGCTTGTTTACCGCTGACAAAAACCAGGACAAAAAGTGCAGAAAGAGAGAAGCCTGAGAGCCGCAGCGGCAGTGATCACACAAACAACAAGCTGCGGCGCATTTTCTTTTACTTCAACAGGTGATTAATAGTAAAGGTCAGTTGAAAACTCAACCTTGTTAGGAATTCAGTCCTGTTTTTTTCAGACACTTTGATAACATGATTGAAGCGATTCCATTTAAGGTCATTTAAAAAGAAAAAACATATATATTTGTGAGAACTTTAAACACATCTTTCCTCACATGGTGGAACTGAAAGGAAACATCACAAATATACAAAAACCTCAGAAGCAAAAAATAAAAAACAATCAATGGCATTGGTAACTGAACCGACACTTGGCGCCATCTGATAAGTGTATTCAGTCCCATCACCTCTAACAAAAGGTGCAGTCCTTGAACACACCACGACTACATAATTGACTGCCTGTACTGACAACAATGAGCATGCAGACACACACGAGCGTGCCGTTTACACCCACATGCCTTTATCGGTTCGCGAGGTGCTAACGCCAAGGACATTAAGGCACAGATGTTCATGCAATTCACACACACTGTACTCTGTGGACTGTTGCCAAGGCAACTGTAGACCACTGACAAGGGGCTTATTGGTTTCATGAAGTGACTGTTGGCCGCCATGTCAAAGAGCAGCTCTGTGTGTCTGCGTGTGTGTATGTGAGTGTGTGTGTGTGTATGTGTGTGTGTGTGTGTGTGTGTGTGTGTGTGTGTGTGTGTGAGTGTGTGTGTGTGTGAGGTCGTCAGAAATCAGTGATAAAGATAGAAGCCACAATGATGAATGCCTTTCATTAGCGCCCTGCGAGAGCACACACACACACACACACACACACACACACACACACACACACACACACACACACACACTGCTAATCGCTCCCATCATGGTGCCTACACTTTGTGTGTGTGTGGAGGAGGATATACTGCACAGGGGGCAGAAGATAACATATTAAAACATTCCTCCTGTTTCCACCTCCTCCAAAAACACCAGCAAACACACGCACACACACACAACACACACACAGCCCGCTAAACTCACACGTGTGTGTCTGTGAGCTCAGCCTTCTGGTATAAAGACATGCTAATCTGCTCATTGAGTATTCAACAAACCAAATGTTTGCCTTGGGAAAAAAGCTCCGCTTAAGGGACTAATTACTACAAGCGCTGGATGCAACCATGATCTGTTGCGCTCCCTCTTTCTGCTCCCTCCTTCCTTCACTAAGCAGACTGTGCTTTTTTTTCTTTTGCTCATTTTTGGGTTTCTGTTTCACCCAGTCGTGCTGCTTCTTCCTAGCTGTCACTGAGCTAACATATTAGACGCTTAAGATGAGAGATTTTTCGGCACAGTGCAAGTGTAGAATCCAAAAAATGACAAGAAGACTAGAAGGCACTAATGATAGATTATAGATATTAGTTCGATCAGCTACACTCAAGCTTTTAAAACACATATTAACACTATAGAATTCATAATTTGAGAAAACCTATAAAGAATCTTTTTTTTTTTACCCTTTATCAAATTTTGACCTATCATCATGACAAGGGGCTCTTCATGTGATACCTTTGCCTTATAGTGCCTTTTAAATGAACAGAGGCTTAAAAATACACTTTGTTTGTGACAAATCTAAATTTCATGACAAATATGTACAGATTTCTCAGCTAACAACAAAGGTTCCGCTTCACAAAAGCCTGCTACAAACATGTCAAATGTTATCCCAAGAAATTATGATAATACCACATTCTCACAACATATTTAGACTTTCACAGCACAATAAACATCAATCTTAGCGGAGTCTCGCTTTGCCAGTCTATTCTGTAGAACATAATAGTGTCACTGCGCTATTCAATCATTCTGCTCTGCCTTGTTTGTGTGTCTTTAAACCAATCACAGTCACTGTGGGCGGAGCTACAGGTGTGGCAGGAACATTTGCACGTAAGGAGACGAGCGCTGTCATTTAACTGAACTATACAAAAAAATTTGAAAAACCATTATATCCATATAGATATTAGATTTCAGCTATTAGCAGGTGTCTTAAGGATAAAAAAAAAATCAATAAGGAATGAAGAAGTAAAGAAGCCTCTGCTGTGTAATGTTGACAAAATTGATTAATCAATTTACTTTTTCTCTCCTTTTATATGTGCTGCAGGTATGTCTGACAAAAAAAAAAAAACTGAAGTAGAGTGAGCACAATCGAAGCTTTAACCCAAACGTATCTTTTTGCAAATGGAAGAAAGGAAGGAAGGTCTTACCTTGACTGAGTCTCTGTCTGAGGAGGCGAAGAGCATGAGACAGAAAAGATTCACAGATTAAAGCATTTAATGTCTGAGGCACAAGAAAACACAAGGAAGCGCACACACACACACACACTCACACACACACACACACACACACACACACATACACACAAATCACAAATAAACACATTATAAAGCACATACACACTAAGAGCAACAGAGACTGTTCTGCTTGATACATGTAATTCCTGGTAAATTCATACATTTTACACCTCAAAGTCTGTTTACGGGTCTTGGGGAGAACTACTGCAGAAAAAATGATGAATTGCCTTTTTTAGTTTTTGCCTTAACAGATAAGGTTTTGCCTCTTATTCACCCGTTCACACACACTCTCCATGTCATTTGAATCAGGGATCAACTACAAGTTTGGACGTGAGCTTATGAGATGTTTTGTAGCCTGTTCCTCTTTAGCAGTAGCAGCACAAGGCTTCATCAGTAACTACCAGCACTGTAGTCTCCAACCAAATAGTCAGTGATTTGGTTGCATCGTGTAAACTTTGTAGCCTCCAGGTCTAGAAAAGAAAGACCTTTGTGTGCTGCTGCTGCGTCCATTTTGATTTTTAGTTTTTGCTATTCATTGTGAGTTTGACAATGTTACAGACACCTTTTGCCCTCAGGTAACACAAAAGGTTAATTTACTATATTCCTGTTTATTTTCAGTCAGGAGTAATGAGCATTTGCCAACTAGCCTGCAGCATATTAACCCTCTGAACCCCAACGGTGGTTTGAAAAGCTGATTGTATTTTTTAAAAATACACAAAATCTCACCATCAGAGCCAGAAAATGTGAAAAAAAAAACAGAAAGAAATGTAAGATATTCAACTTACAGACTGTCCTTGAACTCATCTTTGATGTGCCGTTTCACTTTGAAATGTTCATCAAAATCACTTCATTTTGTCTCGTCTAAAAGTTGGCAAAAAATAAACAGCTTGCTCGAACCAGACTAAATATTCTGCATTTCTCTTTGCAACTGAGGAGATTTTAGTAAAGAAAGTCACGTGACAAAAATGCAAGGACTTTTCGGCCGAATTGCAGGAAGAGTTTATATGGTGCAGATCGGAGACAGGTATGGAAACAAATTAAAAATCTAACTAATAAAGCATCTTTTTCTCAGCACGGAAGACATTTTTGAGTTCTTTCTGCTTCTAACCATGGTTGTGCTGTTTCTATAGAGGTGCGGGACTTTACGTTGCAGTAGAATGAGCAAAAAATATCCGTAAACTGTTCGGAGTTCTGAGTGTTAAGATTGTAAAATGTTGGGGAATACTAGGGAATTCTTGAAAATATAGAATTCTATTGGCCACAAAGACCTATCACAACACAATACGAGCACCCTGTTAGCACAAGAAAAGTCACTTGAAGGACTGCATCAGCTACTAGAAGTTATGTTTCAGAAAAAATCTGTTAAAACAATTCAGAGTAAGTCTGTTGAAAACCATCCAGAAGTTACAAAATGACGTTTTCTTTGCAACCCAACAGTTACGCAAAGTAAACTCGATGATCAATCATCAATTAAAAGCATGCTTGGCGCTTTAAGTCATAAATGCTACAACACTCTGCTCTCAGCAGGTGGAGCAACTGCATAATGTAACAAGTTATTCTGTTATTGACTGGTTATTACGTTAATGGCCTAGCATAAAATCCTTTAAAAATATAATAACTGGGGCCATCGTATAGTTTACTGAGTTAGGGTGTTACCATGTGGGCGCACGTCGCCAGCAGCGGTCGTGAGTTCACGTCCGGCTCACAACCTTTTGCTGCATGTCTCTTTCTCCTCTCTCTACCCCCTTTCACCCTGTCTCTCTCCCTATCAATAAAATGGAACCCCCACCCCTAAAAATATATTTTAAAAAAGAAAATGTAACAAGTGCAGCCGATAATGTAATAATACATAGATAGGACTTCATTTCTTGGAAAGAAACGAGTCTTTTGCAGTGTTTGTGCAGTTTGCTGATCAACAATAGGTCTAGTGGATGGACAAGTCGTCATATTCATTCATCAAGGATACGTCCCATGTTGCTCTCACTCTCCTTAATTATGGCTGTAAGAGCCAATTGGAGAATTATTTGTTGTACAGAATCTTTATTTAGAAATTTAGATTTCATGTCAGTGTCTCTGTTGGATGCTGCATTGGCAAATGAATTTATCACATTTTTTTTCTTGGAAAACATCAAACATTTCTCGAGGAAAAACGATTCAGTCCTCACTCAAACTGTATTTAAATAACTGGACTGGCACTATAATGGCACTCAACTCCAATATACAACATAGAACATGAACACTCATTTACCAAAAAACCCTGAAGAGTATTATCTATGTTATTGGCTCAAAAACTTTATTACATTAATGGCAGGTATTATGTTATTGGATGCTACAGTACCCTAAATGTACATACTATGGACACACTGTATGATGAGCTGTCTGTCTGGCAACACATCAATATCGACAGCAGAGAAACTGTACAAAAAAGTTGCTGGATTTGCAAACAATGGAGCCCAGGGGATCGAAATGACACAAAATTTAACGACTATATTTAGCAAATTTGCAACCGTATGAATTACAGTCAAGACACCCTTTAAAAAAGTTAACAAATAAATCTTCCCTACATACGCGCGCTGCTCCTCAGGAGCTCAGCAGGGGAGATGGGGTTGCATTGTTATCGATTGAGCTCCTAATGCGGGTGAGTATTACCTGAGTTAGCAGCTGTTTGCTTTAGTGCAGCTACAGGGCAAGGTTAACTGCTCTACTGCACTGCAAAAAAGCCTCACAGCCATGCTGCAACGGAGTCATTAAGCGCTGGCACACACACTTTCTATCACACACATCCTCTCACATTCTCTATGAACAGTAATTAAATGCTCGAGCTCAAAGTCAGCTCGGAGAAGAATTACAGGCGTTCTGTTTACAAGAAAAAAGGAGGCATCATGGTGGTTGTGTATTGCTCCCTATTAGGCCAATTAAAATGGCATAATGACAAATCAGTTTTTAATTGTTTTAACTGCTGTTCAGTCAGAGCACTAACAATTAAGCATCAGCCAGCACGAGCAGTGATATAATTCATGATGCTGATGGAATATTCTCAACGTGTAAAATCGGTTTGGGACCATTAACTTAACAAAAGATTTGATCTTCCACTTTTATGTCTATTTAACATACTTAGTGTCTGGTAATGAGTGAAATAAAACAGCACAAGTTACTGCAGTCTGTATTGGAGTGTGGCATGTAAACAAAACCATACTGCAGCTCTGCAAAGGCAAAGATTTACAGCAATTTTAAAAAGCTCTTATTTTGTGATGCAAAAGTGTGACATGAAATGAGTTGTGGTGCATGTTAGTAAGAATTAACTATTTGTTTGCATTATTTCTAGATTTCCAGTAATGCAAAAAACATCTGACACTGTTAAACACATACACAGCCAGTGATGCATGGTAAGACTTTTACTCGACATGGAGAAGCGTGCACAAACCTAAATCAACCCCTGCAGCCCATCAGACACATCCAGAGCAGGACTCACCTCTCGCATGTTCGCTGTTGTTGTCGTGGTGCTTCCTCTCATCTTTGAGCGGCAGCTGATGACTCAGGGCAGAGGACAGAGCCAGCAGGCTGGCGGTGCTGGCCCCGGGGGGCAGAGGGGGCTGAAGGCCAGCCGGGTGAGGGGTGAGCGGGACAGGGATGGCGTGGCCGTGGGAGAGGTGCTGAGCTTGGAGCTGCTGCTGCTGAAGCACACACAGAAACATGGATTAAGATCTAAAGTGACTCCGTGTGACAGAAGACAGACAAGCAGGTGGAATGACGGAGTGCAGCAAAGGACGTTTAGTGATCCCATCAGTCTTAAATCTATACTCAGTCTCACGTTGCAAACGGTGACATCCTATCACATTATTGTTTGTACTACAATGGATGTCAGAATTAAAAAATGAAAAGCTGAAAATAGCTGAAAAGAAAGTAAAGGAGATCAAGATGCACAGAATTAACCCTATAAAACCAAAACCTGCCAACAGGTTTGAAAGGCATGTCTTTGTCTTTCAAAAAAATTAACACAATCCATCATTAGTCAGAGTGAGAAACTGTAAAAACAAAAGTGAGTTCAGGGGGAAAAAAATTATTAGGAGCACCACATGGTACCCAAAAACTTTAGACTACAACCTGACAAGTGGTGCATAAGAGATGCTAGTGTTGAAATACAAGTGTTATTTCATCAGTAGAAACACGCAGCATCATTGGAATTTCTGCTATTATTTACACACAAAACTGTGCAAAATTAATTCAATTCAGATTAATTTATTTATATAGCACGAATTCACGACATATGTCATCTCACAGTGCTTAACATAGTAAGGTAAAGACCTTACGAATTATAAACAGAGAGCAGAGAAGCCAACAATCCAAAGTTGTATTTAGATTCCCTATGAGCAGGCAGTCAGCAACGGTGGGAAGGAACAAAACTAAAAACACAACCCTAAAATAGGGGGAGGGAAAAAAATCCAACAGAACCAGGCTCAGGGAAGGCGACCATCTGCCTCAACTGGTTGGGATGACTGTGGATGAGGGGGGCTCGAGACAGCAGGATAGCAGATGGAGCGCAAGCAATACAAACACTTCTCTTGAAGTATTTCTACTCATGACAGAATCTATGCAACACCACTAATTTGTTCAATATTGTTATTTCCTCATCCAGTGGAATTTGGACAGTCTAAACTAGTAACTTTTATGTTTTTTGTTTATTTTTATTTCTCTGCTAATCTTTCTTAAATGTTTGCCCTGTTTCCTTTGCTGTTGTAACCATGCAAATTTCCCCACTGTGGGTTGAAATAAAGGTATGGTATGATAATATTCACAGAACTTACATTAACTAAATCTGACCAATAATTCCATCTAAATCTCTAAGTAAGTGGTTTTTGGCAATGCTGATGTGATCATTATACAAGATTATCAGTTTGTCAGTGGTAAAAGGCCATTTTCTTCCAACTTGTAAATTCCTACAAATAAGCCTGACTCATCTATCAAGAAAGCCTCACTGAAGTCGAAATTGTAGGCCAGTTCATCGAACTTTGGTGAATGCAGACAGTAGGAAAGGGTCAAAAACCTTACTAATCTTTCTTGCTGTAAATGCATTTGATTCATTTATTCATTTGGCATGTCCTTCAGCATTCAAATCTCTCCACCACCTTTTCAACATTTATGTCTGCTGGAAGAAAACAGCCCTTGCACCTTCAATTTCAGCGCGTGTGTGCGTGTGTGTGTGTGTGTGTGTGTGTGTGTGTGTGTGTGTGTGTGTGTGTGTGTGTGTGCACTACACCCACTCCTATGATGGCGTTGAGCTCAGCCATGGTGACCTGCTTGGCCCTCTCCACTGCCTGCACCACCTGCTGCTGATGCTGAGAGACAGAAATAATCAGAGACACTGAGTTACTGAAACAACGGTTGAGACAGAAAAAAGGAGCAATTTGTTATTTTCAGACATCTGGATTTTAAAGAATGATTATGAAAATTGTGACATCTATGGAGAAATATAAGGAACTACAACTGTACTACAGCACTGCAAATTAATTCCTCCAACATAAGTCTCCTGAGTAACTAAATGTGATAATACAGCATATTAAAAACACTCTTTACACACTTGAATAAGTTCCTCCCTGAAGAGGTGAAAACTCTAGCAAGACTTTTCAAGGTAAAACTTAACTTTATTGTCTGACAACGCATTTAAATCTGTGGCTTCATCACTGTCATCAAGAAGCATGTTACAAAGAACATTCAACCCTCAGAACTCGATAATAATGTTGTTGTGTTTGAAAACCAGTTATCTTTGTTTAAAAAAAATCACAGAAACTGAAAGAATTGTCAGATTTTTTAAATTTCCCGACGGTCCTTGAACTATTGAACTTTGATTTGCCATTGCTTCGGGACAATGATCCGAATCTAAGCTGAAAACTGCGATATTTCATCTAAATTACTTTTCTCTACATGTCTCATTCAAAAATTCAACATAAGTGTCCTGTTTATGTTAACCACATTCTGTGAAAAAAAAAAATTCTGTGCTCCTTTGTGCAACAACGAAGCCATCAGTGATCGAGCTGCAACCAACAGTCATGTCGCAAAAATTCAGAGACTCTTTGGCTGGACTGGGCTGAACTGCAGGTTGCGTGTACACAGAGCAGAAAGGAGACTAGTACTGCAACAAGTTAAACATTTATGCAGCACAATATCTATAGCATGTAGAGCCATTTTTGTAGTATTGGAAACATATTTGGGTCTTTAGAAAAATATTGCACATGTAGACTACTTTTTTTATTATTTTTGTAAAATAAATAATGAAAGAAATTCACTTTTTTCTTTCTTTTTTATGAATTATGGCATAAAAACTGTGTTTCACCGCAAAGGAGACATGTCTGAATTTTCTCTACTTATAGTCATTGCTGCACTGTTTCCATATAGGTGCAGGACTTTGTATTGCAGTGAAAAATGAGTCCACAGCGAGGGAAAAATGTGGCTGAAGCAAAATAGAAATCGACTGGGGTTCAGAACTTGTTATGTTGCATAAGATAGTTACAGACACAAACCATTCAAATAAGATGGGAATGCGTACATCCACCTGTTTAATGTATTTCATGATGCCTTTTCTGCTTTTTCAGTCCAAAGCCATCAGCCTGTTTTTGTGCATCAAACCTGAATCACAGCTAAGCAGCATCTGTCAGTTAGTCACACACATTAACTTTACGAAGTCTGACATTCACAAATCAATGTCCACTGATGATAAAACCTGACAAACTGTTTTTCCATCTTCTCAAACCAGTGATAAACGTACAGTACCGAAGGGAGCCACAGAATTTTACAGTACCTTGAACTCAGTTTCTTTTTTTTTTCAGTTTCTGGACAAAAGCATCCTCATGTTATTAAAAATCCAAGGTTCTGACCAGATGCAGTTTAAATGCCGTCGGACAAAAACCCCTGTGACGCCTAAATACGTGGAGAATTTGATACTCATCGGTGCGTTCATTAAATCTCAGCAAGCATGGGGAAAAAAGCAGCAAGCAGCTAATTAGTGTGTGCTACTTGGTCAGGTATAGCTTGCACAGGTCAGTTAATTTCCTTCTGCAGAGTTTGAAAAACAGGGTGGATGTCCGTGGGGGTCGCTCAGCATTCATGTCTGGATTTTACCTATTTAAATAACACCTTAATGGAAAACCAGCTATAACTAGAAATTCTAGGTGATTTTATTACCTGTTTTTTGCTCAGCCTCTGCACAGAACAGCCACATAAAACTTCAAAATAAGGAAACAGACATATTCGCAGAGAGACAGACGCCCAGAGAGACAGACAGCTACCGGGGCAATGTCATACAAAGGGTACAGAGAGCCGAAGACGGATCCAGACAGCGAGAGAGCGAGCAGCAAGATTCATCCAGGAGCGCAAAACATCAAAGTAGGCCAGAGATGAAAGAGCTTATCAGGTGTGAAAATGAACCTGTCCATCGAGTTCAGCTGCACCTCTGCAGACTGAGACTAACCCGGCTGAACGTGACACACACACATGAAAAGATCTGTCAATATTGGCAAATAGGTTTTTACACCATTATTGTGTACAGTTCGGATAATTGCAAGGCCCGGGATGAACAATAAAAAATAAAAAAAAATCAGTAATAAAGTTAATAATTTAACTTTGACACTGCAGTAAATTGTTGCTTCATTGGTAGCAGTGGGGCATCATGCTTGGGGAGGCTAAAAGTCGGACTGTGTTTGGTAAGTCTAGCAAAGTGCAAATGACCGATACAGCAAACAGTCAAATAAGACAGCAACAGCTCAACTTATGAAGAACTGGCTTCTCTAAAAAATCATCTTGTTATCACACAGTCTGATATTCACTTTTTTAGTCATGTGAATGTTGTAGAGCAGCACAATGTGAAAACACAGGATCAAATGTGTGTAAACATGTAGGTCCAACGGTTACAGACATAAACCACGGAAGGAGTTTCGTGATCCCATCAGTCTCACATTGTAAATGGTGACGCCACATGTACAATGCATTTCCAGTATAAGAAATGAAAAGCTGAGAGTAGCTGAATGAAAGGTGGAAAAGGAGCTCATGACGCACAATATTAACCCTCTGAAACCAAAACCATGATAGGTATCGCCAAAAGTCATCATTCATCAGAGCGAGAAATTGTAAAAACAGAGAAAAATCTCAGATTTTCAACTTTTCTGGTGGTAATCATGTGTTATGTGCCGTTCCAACAGGAAAAACAACCAAATCTAAGCTTAAAATTGTGACATTTAATCCAAAATCCCTTTTCTCTACATGTCTCGTTCATAATTTCAACAAAAATAAACTATTTACTCGAAACAAACTTAGTTAAAAAAAAACAAAAAAAAAAAAACAACTAAAATCTGCAATCTTTGGTGCAACCAGGAAGCCCATAGTGACTTATTTGCATCAAACAGTCACATGAGGTAAACTGAGCTGAACTGCAGGCTGTGTTTGCACAGAACAGAAAGGAGACAAGTATTAATTAAACGTGTCAGTGTGGAGTTACAATTTTCTACAGTATTGGTAACACCTGTAGAAGTGAAAATTTGACATGAGCAAATAAAAAGTGTAGGGGTTCAGAGGTTTAATGAGCTCCAATACTCGTACGTCTGATGGAGGTGTATGGGGTCATTTTGTTGCAGACTGTTACCATTTATCTACTGCAGGTAAACACAGTGAACTGTCATGCATAGTGTCTCTTCTCTCTCTGATGTGTCACTTCTCAAATCAGAGGCTGCACATTTATCAGCATATATGTCCCGCTGCATGGATTCAATGAACTGAAGAAGCTGCACCAGCGGTACAAAGCAGCTCTGCAGAACAGGGACGACAAGTTGCTTGTCACAGCCTCATAGAATATGAATGAACCTCCCACCTGGTTGTTCCTCTCCCTCCACCTGTGTTTTGTGCACCGCAGCACTGCCAAAACACCACACAGATGCCTGCCTAACATCATAATGTGATATCACAACCCTGTCAGACATCCTTTTTGTTGTGGTTATTTTAAAGTGGGTGGATCACTGAACGCTTCCCTGAGAGGTTGCAAAGAGAAAACACGACTATAAATATTAAATGCTCCTATATTCGTAAGAAAAAAAGAAGAAATTTAAGCTTTGATCCAAGAAATGGTTGGAGTTAGGACTGGAGTGCCTCAAAAATATTCACAGATGCCGCTGCGGTAACTAAATTTGGCACTGAAAATGAAACATTACTTTATTAATTTATTAAGTTGCCGAGTGGAAATGTTTAGCAAAAAAAAAAAGTCTACAAAAAACATGTAAAAGTGATATAAAAACAAGCAGCACTGCTCTCAGTAGACCACACATGTAGAAACTGATACATTACATTCTGGTTCAACAGCAACAAAATCAAACCAGTGCATTCTGAATGTTTTTGCATTTTAAAACTCCATTGAATATCTACCTATACAAGAATCTATGCAATATCAGTATTTTCTACTTAAGGAAGAATCAGTGCAATATCATTGTTTTTCTGCATAAAGAAATGTGGTTATTTTCCACATCCAGAGGAATCTGAGCAATATATGAGTTTCAACATATAGAATAATCTGTACAATATCAACAGCACTTTGTGAGTAATTTTTGCTTGTTTTTATTTTCTAATGAATGATTGCACTATCCTCTATTCTGCTGTAACACTGCAAATTTCCCTGCTGGGGGAATAAGAAAGCCTTATCGTATAACTTACAAACTGCGCAAAAACATGCTTTACAGCAAGAAATCCACCAATCAGCCACAACAATAAAACCACCTGCTTAATTTTGTATAGGTGCAGCCAAAATCCAGAACTGTCGGAGTCTAAACTGAGAGACTGTGGTGGTATTTGGCACCTGGATGTTGACAGCGGATCCTTAAGACTTCATGAGGCTTGCTCTGCAAATGTTCCACTGGATTGGGATCTTGGGTGTTCAGAGGCAGAGTCAACAGCTTAGACTCTTTGTCAAGTTCTTCTAGCCTTTCCTTGGTGGTTTTTGAGGCATGACAGGGTATAATGTCCTGCTGGAAGAGGCTGCTGGCGTTGGGGAATGCTATTGCCTGAGAGGGTGGTTTGTGTTCCGAGTAACATCCACATGAATGCCAGAACCCAAGGTTCCTCAGCAAAACATTGCACTGTAACATGATAAATGTCTGTCGGTGGTTTTAACGTTGTGGCTGATTGGTGCAGCTGATTTAAGAAAAGGCACAAGATTCCAAACTTTAGCTTTGGACATTTTTTGCAACTCATCAACGCAGATACTATCCTGCAGTTATCCTGCTATTATTAAATGTGACTCAGTCATGCTTAAAATATATGGATGACATATTTCAAACCAACATATAATCTTATTAGTGACAACAATGCTACTGTCAAATAAAATTCCAAGTGCGTGGACAAACAATATGAGAAAAATGACCAAAATAAAAATACAAGCAGGCACCGTCTATGTGATTTGCTGCACAATAATAATAACATGAATGCGTTAGATTTCATATGTGAGGCTGTGCATCAAAACAAAAGCGGCTTCCTCTCCCTGCCTCCCCTCTCTACGGGCCTCAGGGCTGTGTAGCAGCACCACAATCTAATGCCATTATTCCTAATCCACCCTAAACCCTCCTAATCCATGGCTAATCTGGAGGAGAGCTTTTGGAGTCCACACTCACTCCTTCCTGCTGTTCCCACCCCTCAACACACACACACACACCGTTAACTCCTCAGAGGAAGGATTTATCAGCTAAACACACACACACACCTAAAGATTCCATAATAAACACACTGTGTGAAAACACACTTCTCACACCCACCACTGTATGTGCACACAATTTTAATGTGTTTTTAGCACAAAAGTATTTTTCTCTCTCACACACTCAGCCGCTGGCTCCTGCATATGTTAGTGGGAGACATTTGATAAGTTCAGAGCATATCTGCCTATCCTGAGCAGGGAGGATTAGCCCAGGATAATCTGTGTGTGAGTGTGTGTGTTCATATTTGTCTCCTTTGCCTCACAATCCACCACACACTTCTCCTTCTATGTATTCTGTCCTCTTTTCTCTCCCTCTCTCTGTCTCACGCCCACCTCCTTCTTAACTCACAGTGACAGGCATTTTGGAGTCTTACCTCTTGAGAGAGGAAGGGGATGACTTGGGCGCAGATTGCGTTCAGCCGCTTGACGATCTCCGCCTGCAAGACACAGAAGTGGGTGCAGAGAACACAATCATCTTCACATTCACCGGCAGACAAGAAGGCGTCGTCTTCAACCTTCAACTACTGACATCGGCTCAGTTTGCGTTTAAGCAGTAACCCACATCGTTGTCATGTAAATATCCATGTGTCAACTACATATGAAATAATGCGAATTTGATACAGCTGTTTGAAACATATAACCACCAGGTGAAGTCGTGCATTTCACATTTCAGTTCAGTTGAGCTTTGCAATCAACCAAAGAAGAACCGCGAGGACGGGTGTGAGCAGTGACAGACTTGAAAAGCGTAAACAGAAACTTCATCTGCAGGAAAAATGCGAGACAAAAAAAGACACCAAAGTACCACCCACACTGTTTGGTTTTAAAGATGATCTCTGGGAAACACAGGCAGCACGGCGATGAGCGCCTTTCACCAGTGTCACCAAAACAAACTTCACAGAGAGCGAGTGTGTGTCTCTGAAACTTCATTACAGAGTTATTATTGTGAGCTCCGACTAAAGAAGCAGATATAGATATGACGTTGTGCTTTTTTTCCTCGTTTAGACAAGAAAGGCAAACATTTATATGTGAGTCACTTAAACATATTCACACAACCACTTTGCAATTATCACCACATTCATACTAATCTGCTGTTGTCACTTGCACGAATGCTCATCATTATGTTGTATTTGAAACTGTAAAAAGACTCCAGGAAGCGAATCTGTATGCACTGCTCACAGAAAAACACAGACATCTATACTGTATATAAACACAAGAGCCTCATGAATGCAGACGGATGAAGCTTTCATATGCTGCTTTCCTAAGGAAACTGAAAAAATATTTGCCGCCCTTTACATTTTTGCCCTTTGAATGTCAAGTACTTTCTTTCTCAGGCTGCATGAACATGATTGCAAAGTTATCGCTCTATGTCTTTGGCCTTGAAATCTCGCTGTTGGTTGCTTGCAGTGTCAGTGATCTATATGTATTAACTAGCGCAGCCGCTAGCTTCAAAGGTCCAGTGTGTAGGAGATCTATTGGCAGAAATGGAATATGGCCTTCGTAATTATGTTTTTATGGATGTTTAATCACCTGAAAATACGATTCACTGTGTTTTGTTGCCTTAGAATGAGCCCCTGATAGCCGTAGAAGAAGCTGGTCCTTCTCCACGGCGTCTGCCTGGTTTCTATAGAAGCCCAGAAGGACAAACCAAGCAGTGGCTCCAGACAGGGCTCTCTTGTGGGTTTTGGTGTCCATCATAGGTTGCCCTATGCAATCTGTAACCAACTAAATCTACTAACCACTAAATCCTACATATTAGCCATGTTTCCATGTAACTGTCAAGTGAATTTTAAGTAAACTGTTAAACTTTTGCAAAAAAAAAAAAACACAACTGCCTAATTTAGAGCAAAAACTAAGCTGCATACTCGAAGCAGAAGGGGGCAGTATAGGCTACATGGCTACGTTATACACGATTGTAAAAAAAAACAAAAAAACAACAAGCATAGAAGAAGATGGAAAAATTAACCAGTTGTTTACTAACTGCTAAAAAAAAACATTCAAGAAGAAAATAAAAAGTTTAGTCATCTTTGAGAGAAAAATGAAGAGAAATTCTTCAGGAACAGTTTCAGATGGGAAATCTGCAGTTATTCTTCTACGTCAGCTGGTATTGCTCATATTTCATGCTGTCTTGAGACAAAGACAACAACAGAAGCGGAAACTCCTGTTCAACCAAGCGAGTTAAATGTTCACTACATCAGAACATAGGTGACAAAGGTGGCTGCATCCCGTATTATGTGACTTAACTCTTTTCTGTCAAAAACCAGTCAAGTGAGTGCAAGTTTCACTTTCAAGTGAACATTTTCTAACGAAATACAGTTATTATCATACCCTTCGTGCAAAGCAAAACTATGACTATATCCGGGCTATTCTAATATGCGGGCTTCAAAATGGCGGCGATATCAGAGCAATTATAGCATTTGTGTTGATCTATAGGCTTATGAGACTTGTTTCAGTCAACAATTTGTTAATTTGAATGGGCATAGAACTACATTAAAGTTGCTTGAAAAAAGAAAACAAGTGTTTAATACTATATTTATTACAAAATAATGTGTGATAATTAATCGGTTGCTTGCTATACCGTGACTGGGTATGATATTATCTATTCCTGGGACCAAATTTTGTGCACTTGCCTGACTATACCCGGGCTTATGACATTATCCTATGACTATAAACGGGCATATTTACTATAATTACATAAGAAATGGTTTTGGATTTCAAAATTCTATGACTATATGCGGGCTATTCCAATAAGCGGTATGATATTAAGTGGGCTCTACTGTACTTCAAAATATTCACAACAACATAAACTATGCCGGAAACAAGGTTACTGTACCTTTAAAAATCAAGACTCCTTCCATGTGACAAAATGATGGACTAAAAATAAAAGCCAATTCATCCAATAAAAGCCACAAACTGAAAATATGGTTGTTCAAGCAAAGAAAGCTAATAAACAGCAATTTTATGTAAACAAACTATAAAGGAGTACTGCATCCGTTTAGCAGTGCACTCCAGTAACAATGTCAAACAGTTTTTTGAAAAAAAGATTAAAATCCATGCAGTGTTGCTGGATATTTCTCATTTTCTATTCCACACACTCTATGCTAGTCATTACCCACAATGCAGTTGGACCACTGACTGTTCTAATTGAGGAGTTGGCTGTGTTATGGAAGTAGTGCAAAATGAGGAGCGGGCTACAGAGCTCTGGCAAGGTCACTTCTTGCTAAAGCCATATCGCAACACTTTTTCCATAAAACTGTAATCTACACACACAACCAACACTGTTGACATTTGTGGAAATTTAGCTCAGCTCCTACTTCAGTCAAAAAATCTTAATGCACTCTTGTTCACATTCAGGAGTACATATTAACATACTCATACATATATGTGTAAACTACTTAAGTACTCCTTTAAATACAGCAACAGTGGTCACAGGCTTAAGTTGATGACTTTTATTCATTGCCATGATCTTTTTCATAGACAACTTTGTCAACATGATTTAGCACCAAGTACATGACAGTCTGACTCCTACATCCAACTTCTAATGACCACATCACCACCATGAGGCAGGGATCGAAGCTAGTATCTGCTTATTCAAGATCAGTACTGATGTACTGGCTGACAAATAACAAGAAATTGCAGTGCAGATACCCCGATCAGGCCTAACATTATGGCCACCTGCCTAATATTGTGTTGGTCCCCCTTATGTGCTCTAAAATGCTCTGAACCATTGGACATGGTCAAGAGGACCTCTCAGGGTGTCCTATGGGGTCTGGAACCAGGATGTTGGCACTGGATCCTTTGGGTGCTCTGGCTTGTATAATGGGGCCTCTGCCAATCAGACTTGTTCCACTGCATCCTGTTGATGCTTGATCAGAATGGGGTGTAGGAAGTTTGGAGGTCAAATCAACATGTTGGGCCATTGTCATGTTCCTCAACATGTTCCTGATTGGTTGATGTTTTTTCCATGTGGTGGGGTGCATTTTCCTGCAGGGGTAGTCCAGTGACATTTGGGATTTCCATTTGCATGAGGGAGTGTGCTTGTTGTGGGACAATGTTTATTTGGGTGTCTAAGTCTCATCAACACAGATGTTAAAATCCAAGGTTTTCCATCAGAACACCACATAGTACCAATATGATCAATGTTATTCACTTCACCTGTCAGTGGTCATGATGTTGTGGCTGATCGCTGTATGTCAAAAAAGGTTTGATGTCATTCCAAAACAGTGCCACCATGACATAGTTTGTCCACTATAGAGACAAGATTTGTTATGTTTTTAATCAAATATCTGATTTGAGTCAGACTCTCTCAATTCCCAAATATAAAAGTTTTAAATACAAGCCTGGTCCAGGCCATAGCACTTATCCTTTAGTATCTCTGAAAGGTTATTCTACCACTGCACTCTTTGAACATCAATCAACGTCTGCCTAATGGATGACTTTGTAAATAGAAACCCAGGATTTTGTCCTCTTGAGGATGTGGAGGAGTGCTGGGAGAGAAGTCCACTTGAGCGGACTGCTGAGGGAAAAGATGTGAGAATTTTGTCGGCTTAATCAGCTAAATGAACTACCAAGAAAAGCCCTAACGGATTGAGATATTTCTTCCAAGTCCATGCAGAAGAGGCCACATCTCTTACTTGCCAAGTACTTGTTCCGTGTATTTAACCTTGGCAGAGGTGAACTTTGCTCTGGCACCGGTGGTAACAGAAGCCCTCAGCGGCAATGACAGCAAACCCGCAGACTCGCACTGATATAAACCCTACAGACAGTAACACAAGCAACACTGCGGCAGGATGGTTCACCTGAACACAACACACATCCACACACACACACACACACACACACAGCCTTCTCTGTATTCATCAGATGTTTTTGCTGAACCCAAGGGTTGGCTTTTTAAAGATTATACAGCACTCTCTCACTCTCTCTCCAGATCAGGTAGGATTTTTTTTAACAGGAAATTGCCTGATCCACTGTCCCAAAGGGAGTGCTAGTAGTGCAACTCAAATCCAAACACAAACACAGACAAAAGACACAGACTCGCGCAGAAAACACAAACTAATGGGCACATGGGGATGAACACCACCTTCTTTATTTGTAGCGCTAAGTATGTTCGGCTATAACAGACAGGATTTCCTCTTGCGATTAACTCAGATGAACATTATAGCATCTATCCCTGCAGGAGGTACGTTTATGTGGAAACTGCTGGCAGTAATCTGCACTTTATAGCGTTGTTGCAAGACAAGAATGCTGTTTTCAGGGTAAAAAAGTTGTATTCCTGTTGTGTAGACTGAAAAATGAACTGAATGCAACTAAAATATTGATTCACTCCGTCTTTTTCAGATGAACAAAGTGTTATTTAGTCGATAATTTGTCAGAAAACCCAAAAATCTCACATTTTATTCAATGTGGTGTTTTTGAAAATGTTCTATTTTGTGTAAGCAGCGATATAAAACTCAAAGATTTTCATTTTCTATTTACATAAGACAAATATTAACAATATGCATATGGTGGAACACAAGACTATTCAGAATTTTGGTTTAAAACAGTAACTGATTGCCAAAATTGATCATTCAAGTTTAGCTCTACACTGGAGATCCACAAGATACAAGATTTGTGTCAAAAGTCCAAATTAGATTTAAAGAACAGGCAGAAATGATAGGTTTTTTTTATGAGTTTCCACTAAATGCAATCGCATTTTAATTACTACGCACAGTACTACGTAAATAAAGCATAGTTTATACATTTTGTCAAATTCCTTGCCAGTGCTCAGTGTTATGGACCAGCAGAAAGTGGACTTTTAAATCTCTGACTTTATCCCGACTGAGGCTGAAGATGAGGAAGCACTCTGCCAAAGCAGCAGCAGCAGCTCAGGTGAAGATTTCTGCAAGTCTATAGAAAAATATGTGTAGCAGAAAAAGCAGCTATTTTCTCCAAAATAAAAAAAGTGCTCAGCCAGGCAACTAACAAAGAAAAAAAACACACAAAAGACAGAAGCACTACTTCAGGCTGAGTCTCATTCACTCATCAGACATTAGTAGTCATACATTTCTGAGAGATAATGTACTTAAGAGGACCAATATTGATTCATGTGGTGTTCAGTCTTGATTATGCCCTGAGATGTCTCACAAACGGTGACGCTGTGTTGGAAAATACTCTTAGACATGTCTGACATTGGAGGGCTCTCATTCTTTCTGATGAGGAAGTTTTTTTTTTGTTTTTTTTTTTTTGTCCTGAACTTTTAACACGGCACTTCAGAGGACGTAGACGTGGAGCTCGAAAATATTTTTGCAAGATACAAAATGTCTGAGCTCCAACAATCAGCCGAGTTAGGGAGTCATTTGGGGTCAAGTAGGAAGGGAAGGTTGCACTTCAACTTACTTGCGATTAACGCCGAGCTGCAACTGCGTGCACACACACACACACACACACACACACACTCGCACAGACAAACTAAAACACTGACATTTTCATTTAATATTTAACGTTTATCCAGGGAAGACTTTACTGAGCACACATGCCCTTTCTCTGCCCTGTTCTTGTTCATCACACTCATGCACAACGGAGAGCTGTCCAGCACATATCAGCCTCGGAGATGCTCCACCGAGGCAGCTGGCTGGGGTTTAAGTGCCTTGCTCAAGAGCACCGTAATATTTTACAGCTAAGAGATAAGATCCTCTATAAGGAAAACGTCAGCCCTCGCTGTGGCTTAAAGAAATGCACAAATAAAAGAGCTGCCTCCTCTGGTCTGGAATAAGTGAATGGATGTTCAAGGAGACAGCGGATGGACGGTTGGCACCGACAGTGGTGAAGATCTGCTGACAAATCACCCTGAAAGGAAGAGAGCTGCCAGGTACAAAATCAAGGTCCCACAACTGGCTGAAAATTCACCACAAAGCATGAAAATGATTTCAGCGTTTTAAGCTCTCAAACTACACCAACCAGCCACAACATTATCACCACTGACAGGTGAAGTGTGATCAAGCATCAACAGGATGAAGTGGAACAAGTTTGATTGACAGAGGCCCCACTGCACAAGCCAGAGTACCCAAAGGATCCAGTGCCAACGTCCTGGTTCCAAACCCCATAGGACACCCTGAGAGGTCCTCTTGTCCATGCCCAATGGTTCAGAGCATTTTTGAGCACATAAGGGGACCAACACAATATTAGGCAGGTGGTCGTAATGTTATGCCTGATCGGTGTAATATAATTGATTTTGAAGTAAGTGGTCGGGCATTTTTATTCCTCAATTGGGGGTGAAATATTTGATTTTGATTTGAACATGTGGTTGATCAACTATAAATGTATGTATATAGTACTTAATGATCATCTGCAGTGAAATCCAGGTTATTTAAGTTGTTCTCATGTACACACGGTAGTTTTTTTATATGCCAGATGAAATATCTTGAGCAAAAGAAGCAGCACGGCTGAGCACTTCCACCACGAAACTGCAGTGAATCCATTCTGGGGTTTATGTGTAACAGATTCGAGGCACTAATCCTGTCAATTTACAGGGCGGGACTTTACATATAATTATTCTTCATCAAAATCAGTTGCGAACACTTGTGGCTAAATCACTCCAACATTACAACTCACCATCGTGCAGGAGAAATTAGCTTGCAGTGTTTGAGAGGCAGCGACTGCTTGATCCTGTGCATCCTTGAAGAAGTAATTATGTAGACCTCTAAGTCATTTTAAGGTAGAAAGGTATTTTCATTGAAAAGAGCTGAGTTTTTAGGGCTTGAATAAACAGCCAGAGAAGGATGTTCACCTTTGAATGTCTTCTGTGAGTTTAAACTCTATCGATCACTGGTTTTAATTGACTTTTTACCATATTGCAAAGCAGCGTTAACTCTTCAAATCAATTTGCAGTTAAACTATATGACCACTACACTATGATTTTACATAATTCAATAAGTATCTAACTGAGTAACTAACTGAGTTTGCTTAAGATGCTGCTAATTTTTTTTTGCACCCTCCAGAAATGAATGAAAGCTAATGGCGATCTAGAACACGACTGCATGTTTTGTTTTCTGTTTAATTAATCGTAACCCAAGTCTGCAAATTAAATTTATTTATAAAAAAGCCTCGAACTTCACCAACTGTCTTACTCCTCTGCTGAACTTATGTTTTGGCATTTTATGGACCAAATGATTGATCATTAAACGAAATAAATATTGAAATGAATAATCAATAATGACAACAACGATTAGTTCAATATCATGTGTTTCAGAAAACGGAGTTAAAACATGATGCATGAAAACTGCTTTTTTTCTTTTAAAATAAAACTAAAGATTCAGAAGTTTCTGGATCAGTTGCAAAGACGCTGATCTTAACTACCAACCTGTGCGTCGATCGATTCATTTTGAAGACTTGACCCGGAGACATTTGGCACCGAAATGGAAACAAAAGCAGCGGAGCAGAAGAGGAAACAGAGCTGCTTCTTCCATGAGGCAACACAACCAATTTCAGGTGACATTTTACATCAGAGGCAGACCGTCGTGAACGCTGGCCAGAGTGCAGAGATGTCAGCCGGTTTGGCCAACACGCCTGTTCTCAAACCAAAGCGAAAAAGCGCGCTTTTCCTTTTTTTCCTTCTCGAGAAAGAGTCCCTGCAGTTCGTGCAAAACCTGCAGAATTTGCTTCTTCAACAATCAGGGCTCAGCTTCGACCTGGACCCGTCAGCCTGGCTTGACAGTGAATAAATAATAAGAAAACGACCGGCCAGAGAATCCTCTAAGGTTAGGACTCAAACCTGGTCGATCCGTGCAGCTTAGCGCTAGATTAGAGGACTCTGTGGTCACATAAAGCAGCAGCGACCTCTGAGGTGAGATCACAGGCGCTGAATTTATCTCTGACCCTGAGCCGCTGGAGAAATGTTCCTCCAAAAAAAGAGAGAAAAATCACCTGCACAATATCAACAATATCAACAAAAATGTTGCAATCCGTCTGAGCCACTGAATCTGCTTTTATTATTCACCTGAACTTGTTGTGTATGAACTCGTTGGATTACAATTTCTCCTTGTGATAACAAGGCGGCAAGCCGGTGTAGCACAAAAACAACCCAGCAACAAACACTTATCACTAAAGATATTGTCCGAAAGGATGATAATAATAATAGAAAGCAGAGAAATGGCTCAAATACTCCCACTTTAACTCCTAACAACAAAGAAATTAGATCAGGCAGGAGCCCTGGAGTCAGATTGGGTCAGATAGAAGATCAAATGTCCATCTCCCCTGTGGAGCTTTGTAAGCACCACATCAGCACCACTTTTCACCACCAGCTAATACACCTAATGGACCCCACCATATAAAGGCTATATTCCCCGGTGACTGTATGTGTGTGAGTGGGTGTGTGAAAGACACAGCTAGATTGGTGAGGAGGGACTGAGAGGAAAAACAAAGGGCCTGATAGAGACAGACAGGCTGCAAAGAGCTCATGCTGCACAATAAGGCTTAATGTAAAGATTCAGTTAGTTGTTATTATGATGCAGCTTTTAGTGGAGTTTGAGATAAACTCTGTCTTCATCTGGACAGGAGAAAGTAGTGGAATTTTATTACCAAATTCTCTACAAGAAGAGATTTAAACGTGAGCATTTCACCTCCTGTTAGTTCTGTCACATTTTACCAATTAAAACAAACAATATACAATGCTTGAACAAGATATTATCTGTAGTGTAAAAAATAATTGTGGTGTTTTTAAAGTACACAAAATATCAGTAAAACTCAGAAAAACAGAGTTTGAATTTCACGTCTAACATAAAATAATATTAAAAACCTATCACTGAATAACCATAGAATTTCTATCCTTTAAAGAATATTTACATTTTTTTGACAATTACAATACTTTCGCAAATTTACTATAATTGTACTTTTTTTCATCTTCAGTTTTTATTTAATGCACTTTTGAAATTAGATACAATTAACAGAAAAAATGTTTAGGTTGTGTATTTTGACAGATTTCTTTGGTAAGTCAGAAATATTGTGTATAATTACATAAGTTTTCACAACAAAAAGTTGAATGAATATGTTTTTATTAGCTTCTTCGTGTGTTTTCCGTTATTTTACACTATTTTTGGTGCCCCAGCTACCAGAATATTACTGTGTTCTTTTACAGTGTTTTTAAAAATTTGCAATTGGCATGTTAGCAATAGTCAAGCAATAAAAGCCATTTATTCAAGAGACTTTTGTCCCATAAGTTTTTTCTTTTGAATAGTTTTTAAACTGTTTTACCTTAACATGTCCACATGATGCTTTTTTTAAATGCTGGAAGCCCTTTGAAATGGAAAATAATCAGGCAACATCAATTCCATCTTGAAACTACAGCACGCTGATGACAGTCTCAAAAACAAAGATTCAGACTTCCAGGATTTCGTGTGTAACAAACCTAA
Source organism: Dascyllus trimaculatus (assembly GCA_024666655.1). Lineage (NCBI taxonomy): Eukaryota > Metazoa > Chordata > Actinopteri > Pomacentridae > Dascyllus > Dascyllus trimaculatus. The sequence goes on along the minus strand of CM045449.1, from coordinate 25,407,451 downwards.
GGAAGCAATACTGTTGATTTGCAGGATGGACCGTTTTTATCATTTGTTGCTGGATAAAACTTGTATAGCGTAGTGTAGAGCAGATTTACAGTGCTTGAGCAAGGTGTAAGTGAGCTGGTGTGCTCCAGCTGCAGTGAGCAGGGAAGAGTGGATGTAGAGTTGCATTGAATCCATTTTAAGCTAGGAGTAGATTATCATTTCATTGAGAAAAAAACTTATAGACATGTAACTTTGTTACTCAAAGATGACTTTTTAGGGGTAAAATCAATGACCGGAGAGGGACTTTAATTAATGAGCTATCGAGGTGCCGGTAGGTGGATTTTTATTACCTTTGGAAGGAGCCCAGCCAGCTGTCTACCCCGTTTCCAGCTTTTATGCTAAGCGAGGCTGACTATTTGCTGGCTCCACCACATGGATACAGAAGAGGTATCAATCATCATCTAACTACCAGCAAGAAGTGCATTTTACAGAATGTCCCACTATTCCTTCTGACCACTCAGGTTTATCTTGTGACCCCTTGAGGGTTCTTAACCCCTAGATTGGAAACCACCACAATACACCATTTAAAACTCCTGTTACAAAGCAATGTGATGTTCAAAGTCTCTAAATCATCAGAAAGGATGAAGAAATAATTAGAACTAGTATCATATTATGGTGTTAAATCTCATTTACTCTAATTTGAAGGTTTAATCTCATCGAAATACCGAATAAAAAACCAGAGTACGTGACCGAAATCCTGAAAATGAGACAAATGGCTCCCTATCCGCTGCAGTAAAATGAGCTGTCAGACCTCATTGAAATCACTGCCAGTCTTCAGTATCAAAACGTCTTATTACTTCCTTCTTTCGCCACTTTTCTCCTCCCTTCTCCTTCCCCTTTCTTCCCTCCACATCCCTCGTTCGCTTTATTTCTTCTTTCAGCCTCGCTAATTTGCAATTGATTAGCTGTCCTCTCGCCCCGCTCGGTCCCATGCTCTACACTCCTCCTCCTCCTCCTCCTCCTCCTCCTCACCCCGCCTCCCTCCCGCCTGTCCTCTCCTCCATCTACGAGTCAATTTCTCTTTAACGAGCGCTGGTACATTTCACTCCCCGGGCACCGGAGCCCTTCTGTGTAAATAAAACAGAGAGCAGAGCCAAAAATCAATGGGCCTATTACCCTCAGAAAATGCTAAACAAGCAATATTAGCGACTCACTTGGTAGCGGAGGCCGACTACCGCCTTAATACCCCCCTCCACCCTCGACAACATCACCACCACCACCGCCACCCCCTCCTCCCCCGCCCACCCTCTCTCTCTTCAATCTCGGCATCCACTCAACCGGCCGCCTGCTCCTCGCATCGTCTCATCGAATGCCATGGATAGAAAACACACATTAACGCCTGGGCACGCTGCTGTAAGAGTCAAAATCATTTGCTTCCACAGCTCACACACACACACTCACACACACACACACACACACACACACACACACAGACTGCTGGCAGAAATTAGGGATTCACTCTCCAGACAGAAATCACTGGGCACCACACTGAGCTACAGGCCACATTTTACCGCTTTTTATTTTTGTCTATCTTGCCCATATAAACACACACATACATACACACACAGACACACACACACAGACACACACACACACACAAGCAGCAGCAGGGATTTATAGCAGACACCCCATATTTCATCAGACCAGGCTGATTAGTGTGCCAGTAAAAAGCTGCATGTGTGTGTGCAACAATCACACAAGCAGACAAACACACACCCGGGTAAATCTCAACAATATACGAGCGCACACACACACACACACACACACAAAACTAAATAAACAACCACGGTGTGCCGACAGACAAACACACACAATAACACACACAGAGTAAACATGTACAGTATGTACAGGCTGTTAAACACACACATGCACACACACACACACAGCAAAGTAAACACACTGTATAGATACAGAAAAACACACACACACACGCAGCGAGACAAAGGCCAAGCATTTATCACTTCCTCTCATACTGACATACACACACACACACACTCGCTACACACACCATTTCTCTGGAAATGAATGTGTAGCTGGTTAGCTGTGGTCCATTTATCCTGGCAGCTGATGTGTGGTTAACACAGACATTTATGCTAATGACCTTCCGTGTTCAAAAAAAGGCAGCAGTAATGTAAAGGCTCGTTAAAGGCCAAATCCTCGTTCACTCGACTCATTTTTCAGCCCATTTTCTTGTTCAATTAAACGGACGAAATTATTATTCACATGTGAAATCGCTATTCAACCTCACAAGGCAGCAGACCACTCTAAAATAGAACAGATGAGGAATGATATTGAATTCTTTAGTGTGCTTTTTTTCCCTTTTTTTGGCTATCTGTGTAAAAACAGCAGATTTTCATTCTGCGATACAGGACCTTTAGCATGTATTATGGGCTAGTTTTCTCTCCACAGACTGTGCTTGTTGTGTTTTACTATTACATTCAATTTTCCTATAAATAAACGAGAAAAAGTAAAATGTGCTGCTGCCTTGAACGTCCCATAATACTGTGTTTGATGCACTTGTTACTCAGGTTATGACTGTGTCTGCCCTTTTTTGTAAAACCCACGCAAAATCACTTTATAAGACAATAGAAAACATCAATGTAATACTGATGAAAATAAAGTTTGATTTACAAATGGAGCAATGAGGTGTTTTTTCTCTGCCTACTGTCTTTGAATTAGGAAATAAAGTGGAAATGTGCTTTTAAACCAGGTATATGATGGAGCTATAGGGGCCTGGATGCATTTAAGTTGATGTTTGACAAATGTGAATGCGATCGTTTAAGCACATACGTTAAAACATCAATAATTTAAACTGATTTAAAAGGGATTAAATGCATATTTGCAGTATGTGCAGGCTGATGTGTATGTATAGTTCTTTTTTGACAGTGATGCAGCAAGTTAATAGTTTTATTTCCTGCACTTAAGGCGTAGGAGTATAGTGGGTGTGGCTGCTAGTCAGGCACAGTGAGAGTGGAGCCACACACTTATTATTTTGGAAAGGAAAATTTTGTATGCAAGTATTCGTGGAGCATCGATCTAACAGCTTCATTCAATGCAAAACTACAGAAGTCTTTGAAGATTCTGCAAATAGCGGCAAAAAAGCAGTAGATACTGTATCTTCAGGGAAGTGAGATGCATAGCTCTGTAGCTAATATGGCAACACATAGCTGAAGTGTTGACCACAGAAATCCAAAAGCATCGCTATGAGGAGATACAGCGATAAAAACTGATGTATTCTTGCAGAAAACGGCAATACCTGGTTGTATAAGATGCAAAACCAGGAAAAACAGGGTGAGACATGGTGAGAAAGTCAGCCTAAAAATCCAGAACTGCCCTAAATTTACTGTGGTTCTGCTCCTCTACTGATGACAATGAAGGGATGATGCTGTTAAATAAATAGTCTCCAAGTTCACTGGGATTTGGCTAATCTCTGTGTCAAATCTGTGTATAAATTTAAAACAAAAACTCATGTTCATCGTGTTTCCATCCACTCCAATGTGCTCTGAATCACTTCTTTTCCACATCTGGGTGAAAAAAAAGGTTTCGTACCTGCTTGTGCATCTCGATGTTCAGTCCGTACGACATCTCGTAGTACTGAAAAAAGAAAGAAAGCGATCAAAGCAAGGTCAACGGAACACGTCTTCTCTGTTCCTCTTTTTGCACACGCCAAAAATACTAATGAGTACACATGTAGTGGGTGAGACTCACCATCACATAGTGTCTCTGCATCTCCGTTTTCTCACTGGCCAGTTTCTCACATTCCAACTTCAGACTGTGGGAGGCAAAAAAAGAGTCTAGTTAGATCAAACTTGTCGGTCTACACACATGATCAAACGCACATCTCCCACGTTACATGAACTCACAAATACGACTTTAACACCTTAACAAACCGAAACTGGAGATGCCACCGTGCACCTGTAAGTCACTACATCCTGTCACTTTAAATTTGCATTTCTAAATTCGAGTGCAACAAAGAAAGAAAAAAAAAAGTTGTTTGGATCACAGCAGCTTTTCCCCTGCAGACACAGGCACTTACTCAGCAGGTGCAGTGCAGTAATTAATGGATCAATGGACGACCACACAAACCTCATCATATATTCTTACAGTGAGTGGAAGCCTGAACTGCACCATCGACAAAAAAGCAACCATATAATGAGGATCCATTTTACACTAAAGCTTAACTCTTTCAAATGTCGTCCGGTACCGGAAATCTCCGATACATCACCACATAAGGCTTCTGTGCATCTTTAAACGAGGAGATCATCAGGTGTGTAACGTTGTGCAACTTTTGCAGACACAATCACAACACTGATATATCAAACAGATGTAAAAAAAAAAAAAAAATGCTTATTTATGTGTCTTGCTTTAGTCAGCTGAAAATTTTTGAGACTATCAGATGAAAATCTTCAATTTCATCATAAAAACATCAACTTCCAGGAAATAAGAGGTTCAATTTCCACTTGATAATGACAGTGTAAAGGTTGTTGTATCAACTCAGCTAACAGATCAATAAAAAGATTCGATAGATTACTGTGGCAAACGTTTTTGGCTCAAAGAAAGTTCCATTATACATTTAACTTTCTCTATAAAAAAAAAACAAAAATCTCAAAAGGCAATCATTCTCATCCCTTCAATGTATATCTGACCCACCCTTAATCATTTTTTTTCACCAGATCAGCACCTCCCTCTTCCTCACTGCCATGAAGCAGTTTAAATCCAAGGAGCTGCAGCATTAAGCATGCAGCACGCCGTCCTCCCCTCGGCCTGTTCAGCCCGAGGATTGGCCAACAAAGTGGACCACTGGTTCATCTCACCAGGTGATTGGGTCATAATTACAAGGTGGCCAGGAGTGGGCGATTATTATGCATTGGTATCGTGCTTACGGTTCTGCCCCCGAGCAATGTATTTCACACTTCATCATGTCGGGTAAAGAAGTATTTCACACCACTTGCACTCGCAGAGAGAGACGTGCATACCAAGGTCAATGGGGTTTACCTGTGGTTAGTCACCGGTGATGGATGGACCTGAGACAAACCAGGATTGCTGGCGCCACACAGGCTGTTTTGAGGATTTCATGGCATCTCCAGATGGAGGTATACATACGTCAAACTTCATTTCTCAATCAGATGTTAAGCGTGAATCAATTTTTCTGTCTTCTATTTCATGTCATTGCATCATCCCTAATTTTTTTGGTCATACTGTATGATTCATACGTGACTGGTGCAGATCACAGGAATCAACCCCCTTTCAAACCTAATCTGAGGGTTTCCTTTTATAACGTGAACTAATCCCGCAAACCAGTGAATATCATCATGACTGACTGATCTATTGATTATTTTCTTCACAAGTCATTTGTCATATCAGTATAATGTCACCATTGCGAGCCCAAGGTGACTTTAAAGATGTCTTGTAATGCTTGACCACAACACCAAAACCCTCTTTTCTTAGTACAGAAGAGCTAAGAAAACCAGAAAATACTTCTACATTACTAAAATTAATAAGGCAGTGGGGGTATTTTTATGTAAAATATCAATAAATTCATCAATTAGTTAACTATAGGCTAAATGCTGCAGCTCTAACAATGACCTGGAATACCAAAGAGATCACATTCTAATCATGTATCCAAAGCTTCACCAGGCGTCTTTACGCATCTCCATCCATCCACACTCTCCTCACCTGTGATACTGGGCTTGCAGGAACTGGAACTCCTCCTTGATCCGGTCGCAGGACTCGGTGACAGTGAACTTGAACGGCTGTCCCGGCTGGTGGGGGACCTCGACACAAAACCAAAAAAAAAAAAAAAAAAAAAAAACAGCGTGCGAAGGGGGGAAGAGAGGAAGAACTGAGCCACCAAAGTTCAGTGTCACGACACGCACACACAGGCAGGACTGTATCTGACAATAGGCCTCTGTGATACGGATGGCCTTTTGGGTTTCACTCCTTAACACGTTCACCCACGCACACACACACACACACACACACACACACACACACACAGAGAGAGAGAGAGAGAGAGAAAGAGAGAGAGAGACGCACACATACAGCTGCAGCAGTTTGACAATGAGCGCAATTGTCAGAGCGAGCGCGCAGTGGCACGGAAACTTGATCTAAACTGATTACGCACCAGGCGTGCTGCTGTTAATCTGCGCTGTTTTGACATAGTGCCTTGACTGTTGCTGCTCTCTACTTACCGGATGCCGAGCCGGGGGGTACATCTTGCTCAGATCTCGAATCATTAAAAATGTATTGTAAAGTTCATCCACACAAAGAAGGGGAAAAAAACAAAACGAAGCGATCCTCTCCACCCCGTGCGTAAAAATGAGGGTCAGTCAGTGGCCGCTTTGCAGGCTGCGCACAGGTTCCGTCAAAACTGGACACATCCTCGGACCTCTGGCTGGTCAAAGATGGTAATTCAAAAAGTCCATTCAGTGTGATGATGAAAGTTGGATCAGTCTTCTAACAAAAAAAAACTAAATAATCACCTTATTCTATGCGCACAAATCTCAGTCTTCTCCCTCTGAAACTAACAACGAATCCTTTCTTTTCTCTGATTTTTCCTACACAGCATCAACTTTTCTCCTTTTGCACTCATGACCCTGCTTTGTCCGCCAAACACTGAGCTCCTCCGCCGCGTCCCCCACCTTATTCGTTTATCGCTTCTTTTATTTCCTCTTCGCCTCCGTTCGCATCCTTCGCACGGGCACTAAACCGAGCAAACCAACCTCGCCGACTGGAGCAGCGCTGCCCCTGCGACGCCAAATTTAGAAGCAACCAGTCGTACGGGGCGCAATTACATATTCAACAACAATTACCAGGAGCCCGTAGCGTGACGTCGGGACGTGTAGTTTAATTCATATTAGTCGATAATAAGCTCTACAGATGTGCGTCCGCTGGAAAGAACTACAACTTCCCGGCTGCTCCGCGGAGCCCCCCGGAGCCAATGGTGTGTGGTCTGAGGGAGGAGCGGCCATTAAAGGCAGCCAATGGCGAGAGGAAGACGCGCACGCTGCCCTGCATCTCCCTGCCAATCACCCATGAAGTGTCCAATCGCGTCCAATTTGCGCGGACTCCCCACGTGGGGGCTGAATGTGGTACAAAAGGATGTCACAGGGATTAATCTGGAAACTATCTGTTGACTTATGTGTTTTTCATGGAGACTTCCAGGCACAAGCGAGCATATGGCCCCTAGGTGTCTTCCTGTTTTTTTTTTAATTGAATCGCCTATTAAACAGTCTGCTATTATGTCCACAGATTGCACTTACAACCCTGCAATTAAATTGCCATTCAGCTCTCTCAAAGGCTCTCCAGCCTGTTTGCATAAGGTGTAAATCAGACAGGGAGGGGAGACAAAATAATGTAAACACTTACATTTGATTTATTATTACTGCTCCAAAGGTGAGTTAGATTAGGTTGCATATGTCAACTCTTAATCAAACCCCTTTATTCTGTGTCAGTGACATGCTAGGAAATGGATTTCTAGACTATTTTCATTTAACTAAGTAGCATGATCACAAGTAACAACATCAAATTTAAAAAAAATACAATTACAAACATATTAGCCACAAAATGTAACTAAAGTATCAAGGTAAACATATTCAAAAGGCAGCAGAATGCCATTTATCACTGTTATATTGCAGTGATAATATAATGTATGATAATATAACCATACATTATATTATCAGATTAGTATTATTAATGACAAGTAAGCATCCTTTACACAACATAGATGTTTGAGGCAGCACACTTTTTTAAAAAACTTTTTTATATGCTGTTGGCTTGTTTAATTACCAAAAAAAGTATAATTTAAGAAACTCATAATTTCCTCTTCTGCAAATGTGTCCAATCTTAACCTAAAGACTGACTTTCAACCAAAGCTGCCGACTAAAATCTAGTGGAGTAAAAAACACAAGATTTCCCTCTGAAATGTGAAAAATTTTTAAAGTAATATACTCAAGTAAATTTCAAGTAGGCTACCTCAGAATTGTAAAAGAGTCTTTTTTACTTTGATTACAGATCATTTTGTAACCTCATGTCTACCCTCCTCTCATAACCCTGCTGCTTATATTACAACATAAAGTGCAGTATCTTGTACACAATCTCATTTTTATCAAACTATAAGCTCTGCACCTCAGACTCTAGACTGTACATGTCCTGTAAATGCACATAAATACCTCCCTGTACATAACACGACCCAACTTGCAGGACATTCTTTGCATTATTTGTCTCCCCTCCAAGTGCCACAATCCAATTAGGACACCTATCACTTTCTCAATTGAAATATTACGACCGGGACTCTCTTCCTCCCTCTCCCAGCTGACACCATTCATTCTGAGGGAGTGAGTGTGCGTACGGTGTGTCAGCCTGCGTTTGTAGCAGTGAGTAGACGTTCGGTGTGGATAGATGAAACACGCCGTTGCTGGGTCAGCGGCTCTCTTAACCACTGCTTTCCGTCATTTAGCAGGACTCACTGACCGCTTCCGGAAAAACCTTGATCACCTCGTGCCGCACTTTGGTATTTCTTTTCCTAATTTAGTATCACTTTTTGCAGCTATTTAGGATCAGATTTGTGTTAATCTGTCTTATGTAACATAGCAAAAGAGGACTTCTATATATATATATATATACTTACATGCTACTTCTTTCTATTTTTTTCTTGCTCAAACACACACACACACACACACACACACACAGTCGTCCAAATGGTTATCCACAACATGACACCACATCAATCCTCTTTCCCCGTCAGTCTGTCTGCCTCGGTCTCTCCATCTTTTCTGTTGTCTCTGCCTCTCCTTCATACATACACTGCATTGTGCACACACATATACACACACACCATTCAAATACACACCTCTATCCACCACACATACAAACTAATATCTCAGGTAAGCACAGGGCCTAAAGTGACCTGCTGTCGTGGTGCGTGAATCCACTAAGGCTCCGAAAAGGTAATATCATGCCCTCCCCTACTTCCCCATCATCCGAAGGGTTTGAGCCATGAATGTGGACGAGCAGAGGAGGTGAGGGGATGAGGGAGGGGGGGCAGGTGAGGAGGAATAAACAGATTTATTTGCCTGCGCCCCTCTCTGATTATTTTGCCCCTGCCTTTTGTTCCAGACCTTATGAAACCCAAATGTCAAGTGAGGCGAGGGCCTCATATCGAGTCCTGTCAATCACGGCCCTCTGCGCACCTGAAGCCCTGACGCCGGATTATTGGCTTCAACACAAGGGCTGCCTTTGCCGCCAGGCACGATGCCTCAGACGATTCGACAGCCAAGTTTTTTCCTTTTTTTTTTCTTTTTTTTTCTAAAGAGGAACTTCATTTGGCAGCTGATGCGCAGGAGATTGCACAGGAGCGGATTTGGAAGGGTGGGTGGGCAGTGAGCTGGATGTGTGTTGTAAGGGGAGGAGGGAGGCTGCAGAGTGGCTTACCGGGGGAGGACGAGGTGGGGAGGATAAAGGAGGAGGAGGAGGTACATGAGTTGCGGTGGGGAGTGGGTGGTAAGGAAACCTGACCTTAACATCTTGCTCAGTGCACTGATCCCACCTTATGTATGTCTCTTAATCTCCCTCCCTCCTTTTCACTTTCTCCCTCACACACACTGCCGACTGTATCTGCTTATCTTTAATATTATACTCCCTCACCGGTGCCTTTTGACAGCGTTACACGGACAAACAAACCGCTGGTCACATGTACCCTTTGTTCAGCTTCATCTGCAAAGCATAAAGCCCAGAATGTATTGTTTTTTTTGTTAATGGGCATCACATCAAATTGAAATGTGCAGAATTTGTGACTGAGGTAAGAATGCACAACAAATTACAAAGCAGGTTGAAAATAATGTCCTGTAAACATTTTGCACATATCATGGCACCAGCAGCGTGGCGTTAGCAAATTATGTGCATACTCAAACTGACTGATAGCCACTTCTTTGAGCTCTAACAGGACACTGGGGTTCTGTGGAAATTCTCAGTTAAAATGCTAACAACATTAGCTCCAACTCCGAGGGCTGGATGCAAGGCTCCCAGACTCAGAGACAGATTAGATTAACTTGTATTAGTTTCTAGCTCAAATCTTCACCATATTTAATAAAGTCGAGCTGAAATTCTGCTCATGTATGGGTCTTTTTTAAAGTTGTGATAAAAACATATTTGCAGCAGCTACATAACACCTCTGAAAAAGTGTGTCCAATGACCAGCTGGGTGACACTGAGAATGAATGTTGCTTGGAGATGAGTCGCAAACATCTGGCGCACTACTGACAAAAGAACTTTATGCTGTATAATCTACAAATATTGAGACAAAACAATCTAAAACAGTAGTTTTACCTTGAAGGAAAAGGTTTTTTTCAAAAGAGTCTGGCAGCTTTGACGCATAGAGCGATATAAAAGCTTCAGTTTCCCATCATAACGGCATGTCTACCAGTAAGGTAAAATGGTAAAAACATATCGTAAACACTGAAACTAAAAGTGAGGTTATTACATGGTGACCCCATCCATTGTAGTTCAATACTTGGGTTCTCTGCAGGTTCTGCTACCTAATTCTTCAAAAGGCTGCCATACTAACCGTACCAAGTACCTACCTACATGTTTACAGAAGACTTGAAGTGACACAAGTTTATGTTTGGCTTGAATTAGAACTGAAACTTCCACAACCAACACTTCCTGATGCATACAAAACAGCTCATCTTTTATGCTGCATACATATGTATACGTACCCAACAGCCGCCGCAAGTGTTTTGCATGTATCCATACTGCAGCTTTAATGAAGGAGCACATACACCGTCGCTCTCACAAATATAAATAACTCATTTTACCACCTGAGATGTCGTTATCACTTATAGTAGGTTGATCAAAAACATCTCACATGTTTTAGATGTAATTTACATACCAAGATGCCAATTTAAACAAGACAAGACAAAACAAGACAAAACAAGACAACCCTTCATTAGGCCCACAGTGGGGAAATTTGCAATGTTACAGCAGCAAAGACAGTGTAAGCATTTAAGGAATGAAGTATAAAATAAAAATAGACCAAAACACACAGAAGTTTCCGTGCTTAGAAATACTACTTAAGACTTAAAGCTCAAATCAAATCCGTTAAAAAATAAAAACAAACCCAAGAAATAAATCTCATACGTTCACAATAACAATGATCCCTGAGGTTTCTGCTGTCGTCCTAAAGGTCAGCAGGGTTACGGAGGTATATTTACTATGAGACAAAGTCATTGTCCTTTCGCTACCTCACCATCCTCTGGGTATATATATGAAAATAATATAGCACCTGCCTGTCGCCAGTGTGTGTGTGTGTGTGTGTGTGCTGGGGCGGGGTTCAGTGTCTAACTAATCATACTTCAATGAGCACTAACCACTGGTCCGTGTTCTTAAATCTCCTGTCCTTACAGCAAGCTGCGTCTAAATCCCCCATGGTTGCCCCTTTAACACGTCATTAATCCCCGGCGGCCGCCCCTTTGAACAGGGAGCTTGTGTGAAGGGATAACCAGGCCTCCTCAGACACAGAGACAGAGAGGCGGAGGCAGAGCAGTGCTGGATTTACTCCGCTACCAGCAGGTTAATCCTGCCTCCACACTGAGCGAGCGGAGGGGAGGCAGTGTGTGCGTGAGGAAGTGTGTGCCTGTGTGTCTTTATTGGAGACAGTTAAGGATCGGCTCCATCTCAGTAATGACTCTGGGGGAACATCAGCATCTGGTGCTCAAAGTCATCCAGTCCCCCCGAAAGGAACATACAGATTGCTGCCATTTCTTTATTAGATTACAAATGGATGGATGCAAGTGTTGTGCTGTTAAAAAAAAAAACGAAATAGCATGGAGCGACCAGATGACAAACAGGCCGAGTCGCTGAAAGCAGGAGAAGAAGAAAAAAAAAGAAAGAGACAGACCTAGATGAAGAACAATTAATTACCGCGGAAGTGGTGACATCGAGAACGTCTGAGATTGGAAATCCTGAGGGTCCAAACAACGCAAAGAGAAAATCAGAGCTGCTGTGTCTCAAAACACGCTTGGCAGACACTGTAAAAGGAGGTATCATGGGTAAACGTACCTCTATTTAGCATTTATATGCAGCATTTAAACACCGAATGAACATTTAAACCACACTATGATGCAGTCATAAGCCAATATAGGGATGTTCTGAGTGCTTTTTTTAAGGTACAGTATTTGTCAAGAACTGTAAGTTCTCATCTAAACTGCTGGACTGTGTTTTACTATATAGCCATTCATTTACTTTCATAGTCCAGTCTACACTTATAGGCGGCCACAGAAGGAGCTGCAGCAGTTGATAAATTTAATAACAAATGCAACTTTTAGTAAAACTTTATATACTGCTTATTAATTGATCCATGTTCTGAAAATACAAATAAATGAAATGAAGACTGTATCTGTTCTATCACCCATCAGACCACCTCAGTTCATCCATATTTGCTCCACTGTAACTAATCAGTTCCCTAAATGCATGATAAAAACTACATGTGCAACACTGGTAAATTACTCAGTTCAATGTATCGCATTAATAAGGCAACAGGGTGGCTGCTAACTTTTCTTTTCCATATCAGAAGTCCTTGCCTTTGTCTGCTGTGCAAGAAGAGTCTCAGATAGGCAGTTGGACTTTTAACATTCTGTCTCCTCTTCAGTCTAAAAGACTAATCAGCCACTCGGCAGGGCTCTGGCTGCTAACCAGGACTAATTCTGCCTCCTGCTGGCTGGTGACACACACTGGGACAGCCATGATTGGCTGTTTAGCACCAGGGGGTACACCTCTGATTGTCTGCTTAGCATATTTTCTCCCCTCATTCTGATGGCACATGCTCACTCTTATCCTCATTGCACACTGCAACGCAAACGAAATGGGGAAGTTATGGACGGCGGTGAGCATGTGTGTGTTATACATCGCATGCCACAAGGGTGTGTTTGGGAAAGCAAAAAGCCAAAATCATAACCAAGCCCCCCCCCCCCTTCTATTTCCTCTCTTCATTGTTCCTCATCTTTTTTCCCTCCTTCTTCTTCTTCTCCTCCGCCGCGGCACAGATCAGATAGAATGTCACCTCTACAAACTGCCGCGAGCTAATTAGCTGTTAGCCATGTTTGTGTTCTTGACTGATGACAGGATCATTTACTCTGGTCTCCAGCTGGCTCTGTTTGTCGGAGCCATCTCATTAGCATGGCAAATTAGTCCCACTCAGTCAGGGTTCTGCCTCACCCAATGAGAAGTGATTGGAATGCAAATCAATCAAGAGGGCGGGGAAATGGAAATAGCAAAATTGCGGTGGAGAGCCGGGGGGATGAGGATATTGTGTAAACTTTTATTTTGAAGGAGACTGGGGAAAAAAATCTGGTTGGTTTGTTTGGCTGGAAATTAGAGACAAAAGTGGGGGAAAAGGTCAAGATTGAGCCAATTTGACGAGCTTGTTCCAAGAAAAAGTTGGGGGTGAAGAGCATTTTTGGCCAGTTTTTGTTGCCTTTCCCCCCGAGACAAAAAAACACTCTTGTGTGATGTGCTGCTCTGTGGCATGTGACTGTTATTAGTGGGAGGAAATCAAGTGCAAATTGTCTCTGTATTTCTCTAAATTTGTGTGTTTAATTCCCCTAAAAGCTCAGATCTAATCCATTCATTAAATCAGTGCCTGGACACCCAGTTACTGTATTTCTCTGAATTTAATAAAATCCTGGCATAAAAAAAAAAATCATCAATAAATAAACAAGCCTCAACGTATTAACAAGCAGCACTGCCTGGCAAAGGAACCTTGTTTGTCATCATTGCTTTGTAATTCTGCTAAGTGAGCCGTTAATACATTACCAGCGTAAAACAATCTCTTTAATTTAATATTCTGTCATCAGGTTTTTCTCCTCATCAGCAGGAAGTTATTGATCAGGGCAGCTCTCACAGCAAGGCAGCTGCATTTTCTCTACTTGTCAATCAAATCAGCATCTACATTTGCCTTGCTTGTATAACTAAGATTTTTCTTTTTTTCTGGGGAACCTGGAGAAAGTTATATAGCAAATGTGAGAACCTACACTGTGTTTTTTTTTTCTTCCTTTTTTGCTGGTCCGGCGCAGAACAAAAGATGAGCGAGCCGCTGGGGTTTTCTAGGTACATTTATGTTGTTAGAGGTGCAGGAGGTCTCCGTCTCGCCCTGTCTTTTCTGTGTGTGTTTTATTCCTTCAAGTCAATCTCTGTGAAGCTGCCGCTGTCTCCAGTTTCATTTGTCGACAGGCCTGGCAGCATGGAGGGAGGGAGGGAGGAGAGGAGAGGAGAGGAGAGGAGAGGAGAAGGGGGAGGGTGCTGGAGGAGAGAAGGAGGGGGAGCAGTAATGTAAGAAAATTGGAGGATTAGACGGCGAGCCCTCTTCCTGTCTGCTGCATCACCCCCTCCTTCTCCTCCTCCTCCTCCTCCTCCGCTCTTCCTCCTTCTCATGCCTCCATCCAACCCTCAGACTATAATAACACAACCTGACATACTGACGACCAGCCCCCCTCCTCCTCCTCCCCTCGCCCTTATCCCTAACAGATCTGTCATACCTCTTCATTCTCCCGGGCTTCATTTTCCTCCTCTTTTCTGCACATCTGAGACCTGGACTTCTTCCCCTCTTACTTTTTTTCAGTTAAAAGCGCAGCTACACTCTATTTGTGTCTCTCTCACCCTTCCACTATAAATTACTCGCCATCATCAACTTCCTCTAACCTTTACAAAGGCCCGGTCCGCGTTATAAGGATGAGCACGATCGCTGTTTCTGAGGCAGATTTTCGTTGTCACTGTGTTTTTTTTTGCATGCGAGTAACGGAGCGTAGAGAATCCGGTGCTGACACCAACACAAGGCAAAGAAGTAGTAGCGGCGGCAGTGGAGAGCTGGAGTTGGGAGTGGGGTGGGGGGTGAGCTATGAGCGAGAGTTTCAGAGTGTGCGTGGAGGGGTCTGAAAGGGCCTAAATGGATCTGCGATTGGACTCTCTGAGGTCGTCATCAGCCCAGATTCAAGGCCATTAGGGCCTATTTAAAAGAATTACTTCCAGGATGCAATCAAAAACCCTGATAGGTAATCAATGGCAACTAGATCAGGGCACAAAGGCAGTCCATGTGTCTCAATCAGCCACCATTCAGCAGGACAGGGAGATCAGTCCCGGCCACATACTGCATTCAGCATGTAACGCATGCATGCACACACAAGCTGCACATAATATACAATCAAGAATACTTCACACTCTTGTACACACACATGCATGGAAATGCACAATGCTAGGAAAAGTGTACAGTCTCTGTGACAAAGCTATGCATTGTCAGAATATCCACATGTGCACACACACACACAACAGTAAGTTGATCTGCAGATGGCCATGCTACTCTGCTCCGCTCGCAGACAGTGATTTATCAGGAGGCACGTAATGCCTCCAACACCACCCCCTGAGCTTTAAAAGAAGAATTACAGGACATAAAGGAGAGAGAGATGGAGAGAGCGACGGAGGGAGAAAAGGAGAGGAGTGGGAGAAAAACGATGAGTGGGAGGAGGGAGGAGGGAGGAGTAATAGGGGAATAGGTAAGAGCGAAGGAGGGGTTGAGGCTGTGGACAGACAGGTTGATTTATTAGACCTTCTAGTTAACGGGCCCTCTACACAGACACACATTGTACACACACACACACACACACACACCTGCAGCATTCAGCGAGAGTGGTGAGTCGGGAGAGGTTGCTAATGCTGCTCAATGATGCGTGTGCCGTTTAGTTCAGACTGAGCGCGCCCGTCTCTCCAACCATGCAGCCTCACAATATGCCCCGGCAGGCGGACAAAGAAAGAGACAGAGGCGGAAAAGAGATGAGAGAGAAAGCGCCAAGGCCACAAATTGGGTCAATATGCCTGGTTCATAAACAGAGCAGAACCCTCAAAGCAGCCCTGGCATGCCGAGGGCCAAAATTAGCACCCACATCTGAGCTGGAGGGACTTCGGGGTGCACGCAAACATGCACACATACATATGCAAACAGAGACAGATGCTCAAGAATGTGCAATAACTCGATTTATTAGGTTATATACACCAGCGCATATAAATGGAGAAACACATATACCAATAGGAACAATAATAGTCCTGACATGATAAAACACCATCAAGAAGGGGATATGAAATACACCGCGCTCCCTGCAATAAGATTACAGGCTATCAGCCCTCAGTAGATTTGCCAGCGGGAGTCCCCAGTATAATAAAATCAGATTAAAGGACAATCATATTTATTTCTAGTATATACAATATATCAAGGTTGCTCAGTAGCTCTTATTGTGATAGGCTGTGAGAAGGCGAGTCTCTGTGTACTCTCCTTCTTCCAAGTTGACATTACGCTGTGTTTAATGAGCTTCAGGTGTCAAGGAGTCGAGAATGTAACAGGATATGTTGGCAAGGCTTATTGATTTATTGTTTTTCAAAGAAGTTTTTGTACTTTTGTTATTGCCTGGCTGTCACTGGTAATGTCATTTCAGAATCATTTCAGGTGAATAAAAGTTGAGCGACGGTGTGTAAATGTGAGCGTCTGCAGCTGGATAAAATATTAGAAAAAGAAGACGAGGTTAATATGACTCCTGACATATAAACAAATCTGCTCTGGAAATAGAAAGAGGTATGTTAATACATGCAAGGATTTTAATTTATACGAGTTCAAACTAGTGGAAAAGAACTGATACACTTAACTGTGGAATAATGAGTTTTACTTAGTTTTGCATCCATCATTGCACCACTGTTGCAAACTAACACCAATACACACTGTGCACAAGGTTGGAGAGTAATAAATCATACTATAACACTGCTTTAATAAAGAAATGAATTGTCACATCTGACACACACATGCTGAAAGTAACTGATTTAGTAGCCCACATAATGCATGTACAAATCTCACTGAGTGAAATGATTTAAGGCCCAGATGCTCTCCAGTAGGTGGTCAAACAGCCCATGTGGGTGTTTTTCCTCATTAACTAAAGCCTCACAAGGTTTCCAAACCAAAGCGAGCTGCACTTGCAAGAGATACACACGAGCAGCTTGTTTATCTAAATGTCATCTCACAGCCTTGCAAATCCAAAGGTTCCCCTCATGTAAGTATTACTACTGATCTGTAAAATATTTCTAAAAATGCATTAGCCATTAATAAGATTGATAAAAATTAATGATAACTTAGTGATAATGATCTTGCTAACAAAGCTGTTTGAATACAAGATAAATGTGCATTTGCTTTCCTGCTGCTGTAATCACTCAAATTTACAGTTGTTGCCATAGACTGTTTAAGAAAGATTACATCACATATTTGTGCATTGCCATCTTGGTTTTGATGTGATAAACAAGGTGTGGATCTGACTGAAAGCAGAGGACACTTTACACACCATAGCGAGAACAATTTGTCAATCACACGGGAGTCAAACAATAAAACATACCTCTCTTTATTGTTTATTTTACTCCAATTGGGAGCGTAATTTACAAAATGAGTATCATGTTGTATTGACATAAACCTAAAACTATCAATTAAGACCATAAACTAATTAGGAAAATATTTACTGAGCTGATGAATTTAGCTAGAAGTAGGCCCATTTCCTTATAGACTTTAATAGATTTTTTTTCAGTTGCCCCCTGCTGGCCATTAGAAAGAATACAGGTTCAAGGCACTTCCTCATTGGCTTCAGTTTTGAGACCAAAAGGCCGCATCTGTCTTTTACATACAGTCTGTGGTTTTAGCTCACTCTAACCACTGTTGTTTTGTTTTTGCCACAGCAGCCAGATATTTTGGCTCAGTTTCCACAGTGTGAAACTTCACATGCAGAAAATTAGCCACTTGCCCGTGAACATAGGGAAGCACTAATGCACTAGAAGAGACAGGTATTTCCCTGCAGGAGTTGATGGGAGCTAAAACAAAGCAAAGGAAGCGAGTGAGGAAGATAGCAAATATGGTATTTAACTACATTCCTACATGCTCAGGAGGGCAGACACATGACCTAAACCTAAAGTTGTTCTATGTTTGGCATGGGCAAGCAATATCTCAGATCTCCTACATAGATAAGGATTTGACATTAGCTTGTATGATTATCATGCTTTCCATCTAGCAAAATACTTTACTTTGCACCACAGCATACCTTCCTCTGGTACCTGTCTTTTCACCAGGAAGCCTCTTTCCCACCACTGAATAAAGGAGGACCCCATGCGGCCGGCTTTGTGCTTATGCACCATCTGTTTGTCGGCTTCGCTCACCCTGTCCAGGGTAAGCAACTGTCTAAACAGGACTTGTATCACTGGATCAGAGAGCTTGTTATCGGAGCCTGGTAATACAAAGAAGGTTAAAAGCTCAAATAGATTTGATTGATTCCACCAGAGAGACGGCCACTTCTTGTGCAGCGTTTAATAAGTCACCGCCAATCGATAACTGTCCGATCTAATGGGATCTCGGTGAGTGGGATCTTCGGATTCTTTTTTAAGGCGAGTAGACACAAAGTGATTATTGAGAGGGATCCAGGAACAATATAAGATTGAGCAAAGTCATGGTAGTCCAGGGTTTTGACACTTGATCTCTTCACAATGGACATTTTAAAAAGGGCACGTGGGAAGCAGCGGAACAAGACAAACACATGATTCACATGTTAGCACTACAGTATATAAAGCTAGCGCAACAATTTTCTATTGATTATACATCTGCTATTTACAATCACAAAGAGCCAACTTATTTTCCATCTTAACTTAAGCACCTAATTTCAGCTTTCCACAACAAAGAGGAACTACATCAACCTCAGATCATGCAAGCTCTGTCCGAGTTTGCATTTAGACTCATAATCCACGTTTCTGAGCTTGGGGAAAATTGTAACTGTGCCTAATCATCCTCAAATATCAACCTCAAATGCAGAACTGGGCGGCTCGGACTTTTTCAGTGGTCCACTCGCCCACACGACTAGATGTCCCTTTCCTCTGCCTAAATGCCACACAATTATGAGTGGCTCCAGGTTTGGCAGGCCAAGATAGTTGGAGGGATGGTGGTGGGGGGCTGTCGAGGAGTGAGATTGCATGCGTGAGTGCATAAGCGCATGTGTGTGTTTGTGCGCGTGTACATTGTGTGTGAACAGAGGAAGTCATCTTATTTACCCACCTTGGTGTTAGGGGTGGCCATCGCCCGCCCAGCTAAATGCCATGCAAATGCTGCTGCTGCCGTCAAGCTGCCAATCACGCCGGTGTTGGCATTCACGGCATGCCGCCTGAGCATTTACAGCGTCTGTGATCTTTACTAAATGAGAAATAACCCTAGCCTGTCCAAGCTGGCCGCGACGTTTAAACAACGCTATCCCCCCCCAAATTCCCATTGGAAAAATGCTGTGAAGTGAAGACATCGCATTGTGTCAGAGGAATGATAAAGAAAACAAAGGGGGGTGTGTAGGGGAGGTGGGTGGATGTGTGGGTGGTAAGGGAGGTGTCTTACTCCCATAGTACAGCCTCATTATGATGATGTGATTTGCTGGAATGGCAGCAGTGGCTCTCGTCACTAATACCAGCTCCCCAGGGCCACGAAACAGCGCTTTATTAAACTTTATGAAAGGCTTAGCTGCCCAATTTATGAGCCTGCCTGCTGAGGACACGAGCGTGCAGAGACAGAGGAAACACTGCAGCACGACATCAGATGAGATTACACAGAACAAGAAGTTTTACCCATGACAGTACTTTTTCCTCTCGCTTTATTCAGAAATGCAAACACAAGACGTTGTGTTAGATTGTTCTTGCAAGAAATGAAGGAACTGCACAAGCTCACAACTGAAATGCCTCCCTATAATCACACGTTTGTGAAAACATGGAAACTAATAAAAAGCAATAAGTAGAATAAAACAGTTATTATTAAGGAGAATATTTAATATAAAAAATGATGTGTTAAAGTCAGCATTGTTCACTGGATGATGTGTGTGTTAAAAACTGTTCCAAAAAAGAAACAATGCTATTGCAAAGAAGCAGGCTTGTAGAGGAAATTACAAAAATAAAACAGGTTGTAAACTATACAGCCAGCCATTAGCAGAAAGCAAACTCCAGTTCATCTTTGGTTTTCACACCAGTTCTGCAAACTGAAAACAGGAACTAAGACTGAGAATCAGTATGTAGGGACACAGATGTTTATTGTTGTAGTAAAGATTTTTAAATTAAATGGATGCCTAGTCTGCTTTGTTCTCCTTACAAATCTCATCGCAACACGAAGATGTCAGTCAGCTTCACAGGCACAAAAACATTAAATATGTGAGTAATCAATGTGTGAGGGAAAACATAATCATTAATATTCTCATATGTTAAAAATGCTGAGGAGGAACATATCGTATTATAGAGTTCTCAGACAGAACAAGAAGGTTTGACAAGAAAAATCTAAGGCACATGACTTAAATAAAGGTTAGTTGTAACCCAAATGTTGTGTGTAATATTTAGTTACTGAGTACTCCAATTACAGCTTAAGATGTGTCCCTATTCCAGATTACAGTATGTAAATCAGATTGGATGTTAGATACATATAGTCAGCAGTCATCAGCATAATGATGAAACCAGACCTTATGGATAGGAGTGATATTACAGAGTGTAGAATGCAATACAGTACTGAACTTAGTATTCTAAAATTCCAAGTGAAGACTGAAAAATTCTTTCTGATGAAAATCATGTTTTTTAACCTTGTTAGCATGTCCATACAGGGTTGTTTTCATATGCTAGAAGAGATAACATAGCCAGTACTTCATACGTAAGTAACCTAACCTAAATATGTCCACCTCCATATCGCTCTTTGGTTCAAACATGTAATATAACAACTTGCCATTGTGTAGCACTAGGTAGTTTTAGTGTTTGAGCAGAGTCATAGGTGACACCCAAGCAATTACTGTTACAGAAGCATCCAAGCCATTTTAAGGCAAGATTATTTTAATACAAATTAATAATAAATGTGCAATTTTGAAAAAGTTTTTACTGGCTTAATCAATGACCAGAGAAGAAGTAAAACAAGACTTTACTGTAAATTATCGAATAAAACATGGGCAGTGCTGTCCAAAAAGGCTGTCATATCACTGTTTACAAGTGAAGCAACTTCTGAAGGAGGTTCAGTTTAGTTCAGCAACAGAAGCAGTTTCTTCTGCTGATGAGTGAAAGAATGAAAGATGACGGAAATAAATAAAATTTTTAGTGCTCTCTACAATCACG
The DNA here is from genome assembly GCA_024666655.1 of Dascyllus trimaculatus. NCBI lineage: Eukaryota > Metazoa > Chordata > Actinopteri > Pomacentridae > Dascyllus > Dascyllus trimaculatus. Next base: position 25,386,236 of record CM045449.1, on the reverse strand, counting down.
GGACAGATATTTTATCAGGTGTACACCTCTCAGTTTAATTTCAGTTCACCCTGGATTGGAGCAAGTTCCATCCACTAAACTTGCAGTTTCCTAAAGTCATGTTTACCCCCTTACACAATAACTTGTTTTATGCACTTCAGAAGTCAAGTGCAGTTACACCAAACACTTTATCTACAAGGCTGCAAAGCTTTCTTGTAAGAAAAGGAAATGATAGCACACTTTTATGCTCCATTATACATAAATATAAAATGGTGATGAGCGCTTCATCGTTGATTAAAAAAAGAGGCTAGTACCATTTTTGGGAGGTCTCTATCTAATGAATTATGTATGTTGGGTTGCACAATCATCCAACATCAATATTATTTTTGGCAAGAGGTTTGATAGTTTATCGTACCGACGATGAATCTGAGTATCTGTTTTGATACCCTGCACTATGGCTGCACATATTACTCACTGCAGTCACGATTATACACAGAAATAGTGCCCACATAGCTGTGTGCACCTTGTTCACTCCACTCCCCGTGGCAAAAAAGGCCTCATTAACTCCTCTGTCTTTGCTGACATTTTGTTATCACACACTGACAGGCACACACAGATAAACACGTGCATTAAATATTCACTAAACTGTTTATATTGGCAGAGAAACAGCCGGGGAGATGCAGCGCACACACACACATAACACACACACATGAACACAGATCCCCAAGCAGCAATTAGTCCTGCCCCACAAGAGTTCCCTCCCTCATCTCACTTGGCTGTAGGTGCAAATTAAATTTGTCTTAATGCACCGTCACCGGTCTCTCGTCGTTCCAGAACATGTCAGGGTCACTGGGAGACAAAGGCAGGTGCTCTCATTCACACTCACATGCACAGTGCACACATTTCATTTAAAACGCACAATACAGAGATTTCCTGCTGTAGAAGGTTGAATCTTAAAAATAGAGCTAATTCTGTTTTTTTTTTTTAAGTTTTTTTTAGGGTTAACCAGACATCATCTTGCACCAGCTCCAATGTCTATCAACATGCGTACTCAGTGAGTCCTCACATCACACCCATGTTTGAACTTGGCCATCAGCTACACATCTTTAAAGTGTCATGACTGCACTGTGCAAGGTTGTGACGCTATTGTGTTGACAAAATGTGTCCACAGACAGACATACATACATATAAACACCTGCCAAAGCACTCTAAACCGCCTTTGTGATAGTTACCGCTACAATAGGTGTCTCCGGGACCACATGTTATCATGATGACACACAAACACAGAAAGACAGACTCACAAGGTGAGAACGATGCCAGTTACGCTACCACAGCTGGTGACAACTTAGAGCAATGGAGGTAAATTAGACCTTGAAAGTTGATCCAAACATTTCCTACAGGTGCGTGACATTTGTTGACGACTTTCAAACCTTCTGTCTGCATAAAAGCAGTGTCGGAACAGACAGTGTTACTATTTCTGAAGCATATTGGAGCAGTATTTTACTGCTGGAAGTTGCATCTATTGCTCTCATAATCAGATGAAAAACATGATTAAGAAATTACCTTCTTTAGAGAAACTGCAAAAGAAAGGTGAGTAGAGTTAGACAGTAAGAGGTGCGGCAGATCTAATGTCCTAATAGAATCCGAGGACAGGTTTCGGAGACTACAAAGTTTAACTGTGGTTGATGTAAGCAGACAACAAAGGTTTAAACTCGAAAGAGGAGTGCTCTGTTGGTAGGTTTAACTGGGTCATTTGGCCTCAATTCACCAATTTTTTTTTTTTTAAGTGCATGTCTGACCATCTCATATATGTCATACTGAACTAGCGTGACAACATCTCATCACAGTATGTTCAGGCTGTTAATCATTTAAGGCATCTGGCATGAAGGACACCTAAAAAGTGGTTTGCTTTTCTAGAACGGCACCTAAAAACAGCAGAGAAAAGAACAAATTTTAAAATTTAATAGCAATGAGATGATTGGCTTACAGATATTATGGCAAAAGGTGATTGGTTGAAGGTAAAAATGTGAATTCCATCTGACAGCTGATTGATTTGGAAGCAGGAAAGGAGAAACCTACATAAGTAGAGTCATTTTTTACTAGGAGACAGTGACTAAAAAAAAAAAGAAATGTACTAAGATATTGATTTATCTGACAAACCGAGCAGAAAAGGAAACATTTGGAAAATATCAGGAAGGTAACCCCATTGGGATTTCTATGAGGTCTAATCCATTTGAGTTAAGGATAGAGTTAAAAAAAAAAAGCAGGGAAATATGGTTACTACATGTAAATTTCTGTCAGATAAACACGATTACTTAGCCCTGTAAACCTGTAGCAGGTGCTTTCTGCACATTTGCAGCCAAAACCCAGGACAGGGGTTGTTTCTCTGTCACAGCAATGAAAATGTTGGGTTTTACAGTCAATACAATGCAATAAATGCAAAAGAATCATCATCAGTTCGTAGACTCAGTTACTGACACAGCAAAACCATAAAAACAAAGCCATGGCTTTGCCACATGAATGAGTTAAGCACACTTGTGCCACGGCGGCGCTGAATGAATGAATGGCACAACGTAACACTCAAATGAATGGCACTCTGTTGCTAATGAATGACAAGGCTAATTGCAGGAACGGCTTGTTGCTCTTTGGTTTAGATAAATACTCCGACAAGTGAAGTGCTTTAATTATCCCCAGTGTGTTTGTGCCTGAGCGCCGTCGCCACCGCTTCACTGGAGATGCCTGCCGAATGAGACAAGCTAATTAAGAGTGATTTCCTCGCTCCCCACTCATTAATAACACAACAGCAATTAAGAGGAGCTAGCGGAACATGGTGCATTTGGTGCTAACAAGATTAGCCTCATGGAGCAATGAGTTTACAAGGAGGAGACAGACACACACACACACACACACACAGACACAGACAGGAAAATCTGGGAAGGAGATTCAGACGAGAGAGAAATTTATTAGAAGGTGTTGGAAGGAGAAGAAGAAAGATGGTGCGGACTTAAGGAATTGATAAAAGAGAGGAGAAAAAAATAAGAATGAGACAAGAGAAGGAAGGAAGAGAAATGCTGCAGATGAGGCTAAATGAGGAAAAAAAGAAGGTTCAGGGAAGGAGAAAGAAAAGGACAGAAGACAGAATAAAGAGAAAAATTGTGTCCTTCTCATTCAAGCTTCTTTTTTTTGTCTTTTTTCTGCATTTTCCATTTCATCACCAGAGTGGCCTTTAAATGAACTGTTGCATAAAGGACATTCAGTTTTATGAGCTCACTGAATAATAACAGAGGCAGGGAAGAGACCAAGCAGCTCCGATCGTAACAGTGTTTAATTACCAACACCGCTGAGGCCAGTGTGAGAGAGCTTATAGAGGTAATAAACACATTCAGAATGTAAAAAATACTGTAGTGTGTAGGTTACGCTTACACCGAGGCACGAGTTTATTATATGAATGTAAAACAATCAATACAAGGAATTAAATCATGCAGTGAGTCTGACTGTGCAGGATGACAAGACATTTCTAAAGAATAAGCTTAATTGTAGGGTCCTGAGTGAAGCAGTTTGAAATTGTAAAAATTCTGTTTAGCATTAGCATAATTACTTATGGTACTGGTCCTGCTAGATTAAATGTTAATGGATCACCAAAGTCACCACAATTTGCTCTAACGAATCATCCAACAGTGCCAGGCAAAAATAGAAAATCCTCTCCCCCCAGCAAACTGCTTTAATTTGCTCAAGTTTTGCGATAAATGAAGGTGGGGTCAAATTTGTCTCATAATCACAGCATCAAAAATGCATTTAAGGTAAAATTACATTCCTATCGATCGTATCTGAGGGATGGCAGGAGTCCCATCATCTTTAAAAATACATCTGCAGTCCAAAACCCTGCTGACATCAGTTCTCCGTGAACTTCACTCTTCATAATTAAGGCCTGAATGTGTGCTTTGTGCCGGTATTGACCTTGCAGTGACTCTGAAGTGCAAACTAGCTCATTTGCGGCGTGCAGATGTTCTCAACTGGGCCTCCCGTGTGTTGCTTTATTTTTGTTATAAGCGAAAAAACCAAGCAAGAAAATCTAGTGAGTTCACAAGCACTGCAGAAAATAGTCAAAGAAAAGACCATCCTTGGTTTTGTTTCTCATAATCTCAAATTTTATGGACGTCACACAGCTGGGAAGTTAAAACTACGCTCACAGATATTGTTTATTACCAATGAATCAAACAGTTGCTGTGAAAAGGGGCTGTTTATTGTGGCGAACTCACAAAAAAGATCTCCAAAACTGGCCATTCCACTCAGATGTTTCAGTGTCTTAGAGCTTGTTTTGGTTTAGCGTCATTATTCTGACTCAGGTTTGTGATTACACTTCTCTCAACCATTCGTCAGCAAGGGTCTGCTACGGTCCAGTGATGTAAATTTATCACCAGAGGGTCCACACGAGACTCCGCCTTCATCCCCTCCAATTTTGCGCCAAGGCCACCAATTGTGCATTTGCTAGAAACCCTAAAGGGGCAATTTTGACTTGACTTGCGCAGAATACATTGCTCATCTACTACGCGTGTATAGAACAAGTCCCGGAAGCAGACTTATGTAGATTAAAAAATGTCCTTATTTTTATATATATTTATGTCCAGTCTGGTATTTGTATACAAGGAGAGAAGTCACATGTGATTTCACTGTAGTGTAATGACAATAAAACTGATTCTAATTCTGATTCTGACTCCATTAAGCCCAAGGAAACAGCAGCACTGGTTTATTTCAATTTACAAAACGTACTGGGGAAATTTCCTTCCAATTTATGTAATTTTCAGTCACTTACCAAAAGTCATTAGAACTCTCATTCATCCAAATGGCTGCTCTACAGGGTGCCCAGAGGTTGCTCTGAACTTGGTAGAGCGGCCTTCTTCTCCTATTTTGCTCTTGGTACCTGGAATAACCTTCAGAAAACACTACAGCTTCATGAGTTTGTCTTTCTGGTAGAGTTCAAAGCTCTGATGCTACTCCTGCTACTACTACTCCTAAAATGGGTTTTATTTTGTGAGTCTTAATCCCCTGGTTGTTCTCATGTGTTTTACTTCTTTTCCATGTCACACTTAAAAATGTTTTTACAATATTTGCAACTTTGTAATGGTGTGCCAGATATTTTCCTCAAGACCTGGTGGAGACCTAAACAAGATCTGGTGGAGAGACCAGACTGGACTTACTTTCTCCAAGTAAATGCAAAGTATATGCATATGTTGTTTTACATCAACATTCAAAATAACACCCTTATAATATAGTAAATGTTATTCTTTAAGTATACAAGGTAGTATGTAAAAAAATAAAACAAAAATACATATTGTGGATAAATAACCCATGCAGCTATCATGTCAAAACAGGGGCAGATTTTTTCAACTGAGCTTAAATTTGAAGGAAAAACACAATTTTTCTTTTTTGTTTGGTTCTAAAGCTTCTGTAATGCACAGTGAACACTTAGAGGGAAAAAGACACAAACTAGTTAAATGAAATGTTCCTCTTAAAGCAGGCAGCATATACAATATAGTATCTATAGAAAACAGCTTCTGAGGTTGTGTGTGTGTGTGTGTGTGTGTGTGTGTGTGTGTGTGTGTGTGTGACTGTATAAAGAATGTCAGTCACAGTAACTTTTCATGCTGCAAGCATGGAGCTCTTGACATGAGACTCAATCAGCAGCACTAAAGCCTGCCTCTGCCTCTGCCACCCTACTTTTGTGTCGACTAATCTCCACTGTAGGATGTAGAGGAGCCATTTGATATTGTCTTCCCCGGTGTTTTTCATTATCACCGTCTTACTGCAGCCTGCCGGTGGCATTACCTCGACATTAGTGGGCTTGACAGAACGAGAATCACCACACAGTCCTGTCACAACCTCCCATCTCTGCTGTAACCCCACTCGCATTTCAAAGCCCCTCTGCCTCTTCTTATCTTTCACTTGCTTTTTTTGTTCCTGCTTTGAGGTGGATCTGCAGCAGGGTCATGGACAGTATTTTTAGGAAAATTACAGAGAGGTTAGGTATTTTGTCAGAATATCAAAGGCACAGAGTATAAAATCTTGTCGTCATCATGCACCCGTTGGAGACACAGGAGCAGGATGTTCATGAAAGAGATTAAAAATATATTGTATAAAATCACTATTTTTGCATATTTACTTTTGCAATTAGCCTCTTTCTGTTAAAATTTGCTTCATTTAACGACTGTCTTTACCTCATCTAACAGGGATTTTTCTAAAAACATAGTCCTGTCAAAAACTCAAGCTGCACTGTGCATTTAGAGTCACAACCCAAGCGGCAAGGGGTGTTCAACAAAGCCATGCACTTGCAAACACTTGGCTCATTCCAATTAATGCATGACTGCAATCGATTATTGTGCCCTCCGGTGGCTGTTGTAGCCCACAGCTCCAGATTTTTAAATAGTTTGTTGTTTTAATGGACTGTCCAAGTTCTGCAGCTTCATCATTAACTCTACTAATGAGCAATCTGAGACTGTCAAAGGGGTTTTGTATTTACATCTCTTTCTCTAGTTTTACTTCCATGGCCTTTAAGGGTTTAAAGGTCTCTTGGATTTGCAGTAAGAGACCTGTTCAGTATCTCATTCCTGAAATATAACTCTTGTTGTAAAGACGCAGATATTGAAATGTCTCCCTCTAATCCCTTTGCATCTTTTACTGTAAGTCACTCGCCCCAAGCAACAGTGGATCTTATTGTACTTCAGTCTGAACCGGAGGTCCCCATCCAACTCCATGGGCTTTCAAATTTGTCACCAGAGGCCCTGCATGACAGTATTGATTTCCAGATTTACTTTTCTCAGCTGGATCAGTAACGATGTACCATATTGCTTTTAACCTCACAGTATCGACATGGTTGCTAAAAGCTTGGTTTACCTGAAACATCAGTGTTTCAGTTGTTATTGCTCAAACCCATAGACAGTATATGAAAGATGGACACAGTGAACATGATGTTACCCATTGGTTTGTAGATTAATGTTTAAAGCCTCAAGTTTGGCATCTGAATGTCACTACCTTGGTCAGATGGATGTAACAACTGAGAGGTGTGTCTGACTGAGACCCCGAGGACACTGCGCACAAATACAGTAATGACTTGCCAATCGCAAGGTAGCCCCGCCTTAAAGCATACCCTGCTTTATAATCTATTTTACTCTAAGTGTGACCATAAATCACAAAATAAATATCATGTGGTATTGAAGGAGACATGGAACTAGTAATTGAGGCCATGAAGCCATGAGGAAACTGTTTGCTGAGGCAACAAATCAAGGGAGAAGTCAGATATTTTTTTCATCGACTTGAATGCAATCTGACTTATTTTTGTCACTAGCCCCCTGCTGGCTGTTAGAAAGAATGCAGGTTGAAGGCATATTTGTGTCCATCTATTACATAAAGTCTATGCTCAGACCCTACGAAGAATGAATCAACCTTTAGATTGATCGGCTGATGGCACAACCTCTCGCAATAAAAAAGTTGATGTAATGTACGGTTTGCACCTGACCATGTCAATGTCGCAACTTGATGTTGGTTCAGGTTTCAATATTGGCCATATTTTTTTAGCAAACTGACCACATCCAGCTTCTGGTCCCTGGAGGATGAATCGTAAAAACTTTGGTTATCCTCTGACCTTTCCTCTAGGACCACCATGAAGTTGACAGTTTTGACATTTGTAATTTAAATGTATTGACAGCTGTTGGACGGATTTCCATTAAATTTGGTGCTCATGCCAGCCACTAACTAGCCAGTAACTCAGCAGTGGGTGAATGCAGTGTGAGAGTGAGTGGTTGGTGATGGTCGGAGGGGCCGATGGTGCAGACCGGCAGCCTCGTCTCCGTCAGTCTACCCCAGGGCAGCTGTGGCTACATACCTAGCTTACCACTATCGAGTATGGAGTGAATGAATAATGCAATGTAAAGAGTCTTTGAGTGCCTAGAAAAGCGCTATATAAACAATGCATTATTATTATTATTAACTAACTAGCCAAAAACTTCTGTCATCCCTTCCCCCATTAGGTCAAAATCACAATTTTTCTAAGTTAAGATGGTGAACATAGTAAACATTATACCTACCAAACATTAGCACGTTAGTATTGACATTGCTAGTATGTTAGCATGCTGATGTTAGCGTTGACCCCAAATCACCACTGTGCCAAAGTTCAGATTTACTGATCCTCTAATAAAGCCGTAGCCTTTTAATTTAGTTTCAGTATCAAAAACTGCTTTATACCTTCATCCAAACACATGATCACAGATTTTCAAGTTGCGTTGAGCTGCGTCTGACAATGCAAGTAAAATTAAAGGTGAGCTAAAAACATATAATAGACTACAGTAGTGGAGAAATCTGTTGTGGTAAAGTTGCTGAATATGCAAAATCTCTGCGCACTGAAGATCAGCCATCAAATGAAGCCGCAACAAAGGTAAAAGTAAAGGAATTTACATGTGCACTGATAGCATGATACCAAAAGTTCCTGTAGCTCATTGGGGCACAGAGGCTTTCAGAGTCAGAGTTAAAGATGTCCGTAAACTAAGAAACTGAAAGACTTACTGCAGGTATGAATGCAAAGAACAATATGTGACAGCATCTTATCAAACTGACAAATCTGCCTTAAAGCAATACTTCACGGCGGCGGAACATTTTTTACCTTTCAGCACACAAACCTTTGCAGCAGGTCCAACATCTCCCACCCTTGAGATCCAAAGTCAACAGCAGCATTCCGACTTTCTCCCCTGCTTTTGGTATTGATATTTGCTAACAGCCAAAATTACTTTTTGGGAAGAATCATCTGGGATGTTATATAAAATAATAACTCCTGGATCAACTTTGCCTTGTGTTTCATTACATTTCAAAATGAAAGTAAGAAAATGGCGAGGTGCTTTTTGTGTGTGTGTGTGTGTGTGTATGTGTGTGTGGTAACCAGCTAGAATCAGGAACACACACATGCCTTTTAAGGATACAATAATGTGCAAAAGCTTCAGGCTAATATTAAATTATCGAATGAATACAGTTTATTTATAAATTAACTTTGTATAGACTGCAGTAAACAGAAAAAAACAAATAATAATAATAAATCAATAGGTAAAATCTTTGGATATACGATATCTTGAATTAATTCAAAACCATTCCAGTTTTGCAGGCCAAAATCCTCTGCACAATGCTGTATATTTCATCTATGATAGGAAAAAAAATAAAAAGGAAATATCATTTAAATGATGTGTCTTCTACAAAAGCAGGCTGCAACATTTTAAGCCTAAATACGTATCGAGAGGCTGCCAGGTTAGTCGTTCAATTGCCATTTATTCCACCCATACAGCCATTCATGCGCTGACAGAGTTGTGAAGCCTGAAAGATAAAAGCACTGACAGAAAGGTGCATCACGTGCTCTATTAACATCATGCCCACCGCGCACTAATAACCTCATCGCATCATCTGGAGAGGAATCACTTCACTTTATCCCCTAAAAGGTCCAGCAAAGTGAATAATATCATGCACATTACAACAATAACTGTGAACAGCATGCTTTTCCGTGTCTGATAGAGATGTACTTTCAGTGCTGGAAGGATTTTTTTTTATCCCCAAAACATTATAAAGCAGAGATGTGTATTTTCTGAGAAGATACTGATTTATTTCTTCAGCTGAGGATGCTTTGCCTGCGGTGGTGAGTTGACCTTATCAGAGAAAGCACACCAATGTCTGAGAAAAAAAAAATCACAAATAGTTCTTTTGAAGTGAGAAAACAGCAGTAATTCCTTGTTTGGCTTGTCTCTAGTTGTTTCTTAATATATTATTTACCATGTTCTGTCAGTCTTGATGGGCTTCTGGCAATGTGATTTCATCCAAATATATGGCCACTAAAGCCTAATTAAATGGTGTGAACAACACTCAGCATCAATATAGAAGGACACTGACTCCCATTTGTTCACTGCCAAGGTTTGCAGAAATATGTTTCTTGACGAACACTTCCACCTAGAGGTTATTTGGTACAAAAGCAACTAAATTCGTTTGAGCATTCAACTTAAGGCTTTTCTCTCTGTCCTTTTTATCTTGATTTTACTAAACTGTGCCTTCCTTTCTTTTACCTCATGTTAATGAGATTTGTTTGACCTTTGAGTACTCAGGGCCCACGTTGTGTTATTAATGGCAATTCCATTTGATTTAATGTTACATTGTATATTCCAGTTGTTGATTTTTCATTTTTAAAAAACTGTGTGACAAACTTTGGGCTTTGTGAGGTGATCTATAAATAAAAATGATTTACTGTTTTTACATGTTTCTCAATAAATGTCTGCTACATCTGGACTACATCTGTTTAGACCACTTTAATTTTTGTAACACCTCTTTGTACGGTCTTAATCCTCTTATTTTCTGTATAAACTGTCTAAAGTACTAGAGAAAAGAAAGAACAAATGTCTTGCTACCATGTTGTGATAAATGATGCATGCTCGTAATGCTAAATCTGTTAGGCTTAACCTTATTTTTAATCTTCTATTCTGATTTTTCTAACGTGTGCAGTGTTTTCAAAGGGCTTTACAAGACACAGGGGGCCTAACAGAATTGGTTAGCAATAAACTGGAGCTGATTGCACATTTGTGGCTGTCAAGTCATTAGAAAGACATTAAAAGACACAAAACTACAGCAAACACAAACTCACCAAAGCTCACATCATCTCCTCAAAGTAGACATTTCTATTAAAAAACTGCCTCAGTCTCCGTGAACCAAACCTACATGAAAATCTTGTATTTTTAGTGCCACCTCAGGATATGCATTGAAATTCTCTGTTTGCCACCTCCTGCCTCTTTTGTTTCTCCTCCAGAGAGGTCAAAGGTCGTGCTCAAACACACTGCTGAGCCTCGGCGGGTCGAATGCAGCAGGGACTGGCCTCTGGACATCCAGACAGAAACCATCCCGCTGCCCTGCTGGCGTTATGTTTCCTGCTCACTCCTACATAATGAGCCGTTTCTCCTGTCAGCAGGCGGTGAAGAAGTAGGAGGTGATTGTTTAACCTCACAGGCAAAAGGAGTAAGGCTGCTTATAGTCACGCTGAATATTATTATTGAAGATTTACTTGACAGCAGGCTAGGGAAAAAAAAACACTTTTACTGCACTCTGAGGTTTAAAATTTCATGTCTATTGCACCAGAAGTGATGCAACGGCACACTGGTGCACCCTGAAGTTCACCTAACATCATCGCAGCCACATGAGACTTACTTAAAGCACTGGAGGTCAAGAAAAGAGAAATATTTTTCACTGTTTCCTGATGCAGACAGCCGATGATGGTCCCTGATGTAGACCTCCAGCAAAAACTAGAAGGAAGCTGGAACTCATGCTGAATTTTTTGAGAATTTCTGCCCTCTCCCCACTTCGGTGAAGGCGAAAGTTTTTATCTGGTGTGATAATCATATTTGTTGTAATGCTGCAAGCTTCCTAGAACAGTCTTAATAATTACTGTTTGTTATATGGCTGTTTCTTCAAGGCAGCATCAGTGTACTTCATTAAGTCATTAATATCTTTGTAGAACAAAGTGATTCACTGCCTAATACCAAAGCTATCTGCTTAACTACATTCTTGTCATTTCTCCCAACAAAAGCAGTAATTAAACCCCTAATAATTCATTTCTGTGTGTCAAAATTACATGTTTAGATTTTTTGTCCATGGAAACAATCTCTTCTTGCCTCTATGAAGTCCTCATTGCTCCTGTCCCCTGAGCAAACCAGCTCACCTGCAACTCTGCAACAAGTAAAACTACTCTACTGCACAGTGACAAGTTGTTCAAATTCAGCCGTACATGTTGAACTGGAAACCAGATATGTAGAAGAATGATACACAAAGTCCCACCATGCAAGTTGTGAGGTTTTGTCCCTTTTTGTTTGTGATAAAATCTGTGTTTTTGAGACCGTCATTGATACTATGCAGTTTCAGGGAGGACCTGCTCAGCTATGACTGCTTATTTTACACATAATGTGTCTTCAAACACATAAAAAACACCATTTGGACATGTGAACAAGGTTAAAAGAACTTTTTTTTCACTGCAAAGTATCTTTAAGGGTATGTAAAACCCATGTAACCACCACAGCAAAGCATTTTCTCAAATTATCCATATTGTGACCCTTCGTTATTAAACAGAAACCAAGCCAGGATTGCACGGCTCAGCTTGGTTGTTCAGTAGCACTTCTCTGCTCTTTGAAGAAGTTTTAAACTACAAAAATGATCCACTGCAAAACAGACCTCAAGTCAAGAAAGTACACTGCAAAAGGGACCCATGGCTCAGCAAGTAAGTAAGATTTACTGGAATGTAAACACATTTTGAACAAGAATTACCTACAGCATTATGTACATCAAAGCACTGTTAGTCAACAAGTTCATTTAAATACTAATTCAATGATACATTTATATCATTACACCTTTACTTGAAACAGTAGTTTAGGCTTTTAAGGAACTAAGGGTTGGTGTTACAAAACAGGTGTCTAAAAGGGCACCTTCCTCATCCAACATGGATCTCCACGAGAAGTAAACAAGAGGGTTTTTAAAAACAATACTAAAGTAGTGAAATGCCACCGTGTGACCATCGGGCGACTTGTAGCAGCAGGAGTCGGCTTTATTGGTGCTCTTTGAGGAATTCTTTCATGTAGCCAGCCAGGGCAGCAGTGTCCTCCAGCGTTACAGCGTTGTACAGAGAGGCACGGATTCCCCCGACTGACCTGCAGGGGGAGACAAAGTCACGTTTAAGGACTGGAGATGGAGAAGACAAGCTCATTGTTCAACTATATTTACATTACCTTACATGTAAACAGAATTAGGATCCTGTATTACCTTTAGCACCCATGAAACAGCAATAAAGTAGCTACACTGGGACAACATGAGGCTTAAGTTTGGGACAACTGACCTGTGTCCTTTCAGTGATATCATTCCACGTTTGGATGCTCCTTCCAGAAACTCCTTTTCCAAAGCGTCGTCTCCTTCTTTCTTCCCCACACGAAATGGTACGTTCATGCGGCTTCGACAACCCGTCTCTACGGGACACCTGAGCAGGTGAACACGGCAGCACTTTGTTACTGAACTCTCTGAATCCTAGGCAGTTTTTGGGGTGTTTTTTTTTTTGCTCCCGTCACATATTTGCTCACTGAGGGCTCATTTTTTAACTGCAAAATAAAGTCCTGTACCTCTATGGAAACTTCACAACCATGGTTAGAAGTACAGAGAACTCAAAAATGCTTGGTGTGCAGTATGACATGAATGGAGGCTGAATGGTGGTCATGCACGGTGTTTGTGTGCTATTGTGAGCAACTATGGATCCTGTGATAATAGGAGCGTGAAGCTCCTACGATTGCCATGACCTGGATGACTGAGAATCTACACAAACATATGGATTTAGTGCCTTGCCCAAGGACACTTCAGTATGCGGCAGGGCCAGAGATCAAACCTTGCATTTAGAGGACAACAAACTCTACTACCTGAGCCACAGTCTCTGAAAATACTTGCGGTTGGTTAGTCTTCAGTCAAAGGATAGATTTTCTTGCTTGAAAACAGATCCAATGTATTCTCCTTTACCACTTACCTTTCCCATTTGCATTACAATATGCTGAGAGCTTATTGTGGGTTTTTATTTGCTCAACAAAACCCTAAAATGACTGCCTAACCCAGCTTTAAATGTTTTCATTGCCAATAGGGAGTGAAATAGACTGTGCACCTGGACTTGCACTGATAATTCACAGTGTATAACTTTCAGAGGCGAGTTTTGACCCTCACTGAATTTCCCATTTGTAACCCTGACATTTTAATACTTACGCATAGAAACCGTTAGAAGCGTTGATGATGTCATAAATCATGGCGGACTTCTGCTTGTTGTGCGTCTCCATGGCAGCGCTGCCGCCGTTATTCTTTATCCACTCCAGAACCAGACCCATGATGTAGATGCTGAACCCAAAGAGAAAGAATAAAGCAGTCATATACACTCAAAGTAGTAAAACACACTAATACTACATTTTGTGTTTCTCTTTATTACACCATGATTAAGTTATAAATACATTTTAGATAATTAAATTAAATATTGTTAAAGGAGTGGTTCAGCATTTTGGGAAATAGACTTATTTGCGTTCTTAGGTGACTTAAGTGATAAATGTAAATACCACCCCCATGTCTGTATATTACACCAAAGGCTATAGCAAGCAGCTGGTTAGCTTGGTAAATTAAAAGATTTAAACAAGGTGAAGCAGCTGTAGTTTATAGATACAGTGGTGGTTTTACAAAAGTACTGTAATCTTGCAAGCAGTGGAGACTCCAGAAAGTAACTCCCAACAAAGAAATAGTTCAGCATATGAACCTCCGGAAAGCCACATGTGGTTTCACACTTCTGTTTTTGTAGTAATTAACTATGTAGACCCCAAACAGTTTTTGGGCACATTTTTAATCACTGTGAGCTCATTTTTAATAAAGATTCCATTATTTAATAATAACATAAAGTCTTTTGCCTCTATGGAAACAGCACAACCATGGCCTGACGTAGAGAGAACTCAAAAATATATATATGTTTTTTGGTCAAAAAAAAACTCCTGTAATCAACATGTACAATATTTCTCTATGGACCCACAGATGTAATCACACCTGTATTGACAAAAATGGTGGCTCTACATACCATAGATATTTTCCTACTTTTGCTACATTTCCAGTTTGCTTCCATATTTTTCTCCTGTCTGCTCTGTGTAAACACAGCCTGCAGTTCAACCCAGTTAAGTCAAATAGTCCCAGAATTTTCAAAGCTGTTGAAAGTCTCAACCCACCAGCATGTTTTGTGGTTCAGACGGTTAAATGGACAACCTATAAATGTTAACTTGTGAGTTGTAGAGGATTTTTTTATGTTCTATTTCGAGTCTTATTGCTAAGCTAATCAGCTGCAGGCTTAACTACCTCTGGGCAAGAAAGCAAATGAGCGTTCTTTTCAAAATGCTCAGTTGCACCATCTTGTTAAAAAATGCTGTTGACATTTCCAGGAGACAAACAGGAACAATTTAATTTAACATGTAATTTAACATGTACTTTTCACAAATGTTGCACAAATCGTGATCATCTTCAGCCCGTTATAAATCAGAGAAGCTGTGTACCTGAAGCACGGCGGCGTGTTGTAGAGGGAGTTCATCTCAGCCTGCACCTTGTAGTCCAGGATGATGGGACACTCCTTCAGAGCGTGGCCCAACAAGTCCTCCCTCACGATGACCACAGTGACCCCGGCGCAACCCACGTTCTTCTGAGCCCCCGCGAAGATGAGACCAAACTACACAATGCAAGAGGAGACGATGAAATGCAACTTCAACACCGACGACAGGCCAAACATGTGGGAGAACAACAGTTTTTTCTTTAACTAAGTCAAATGGGTTTTTGCTCTGTACTCTGGTCAGTTTAGGACATTCAAACTTGCAAGGCTCAGTTATGTTATTGTCAGACTTGATAAAACATAATCTCTATGTGCTACTATGCTAATGGGGCATTAAAAGGCGTATTTGATGTGAAAATGCTGATGTTTTAGCATGTAACATTCTGCATGGTAACAACTCTGCTGTCATTTTCTATTCTGTTCTGTTCCTACAATCTTACTTATTTTGACTGAAATCATTTTTTTGTATTTTTGCACCAATCAGTGTTTCTTGTGTCGTGTTTTCACTTTTCTGCGGCTGCTGTTGTTTCCCATTTAATGGATAATAAATGTTTTCCCAACTGTCGATAAAAAATTGGGAGAAAATATTGTTTTTTTCAGTATCTTTCCTTCTTCTCACCTTCGACACATCCACGGGTCGGGACAGGAAGTTGGAGGACATGTCGCTGACAAGGACCACGCCATTCGTTTCAGGTGTAAAGTTGTATTCAACGCCGTGCACGGTCTCATTGCAGCAGTAGTACACGTAGGAGGCCGAGGGGTTCAGGGTCCAGCTGCTGGGGTCGGGGATTTCTGGAGGGAGCAGCAACACCATATATTTAAGACTAACAAAGGTTAAACTTAAAGATTAAAGAGTCTACAGCCCTGCTAGCGGCTCTGTGAGAGTGAAGTGTCTAAGTATGAATACTCACAGTAACTATGCTAATATTAGCAGCATGGATATGTTTCCACTGAAATACAAATATGTCGGCCTGCTTGTAGAGCTAGGAGGATCCCTAAAGTTCATTGCCAACCCCAAGGCCTTGTGGCAAAAAGAGCACACGTGGTCTCTGTAATAATTTGGTTACATAAAGGCCTGTGTAATTAGACCACACACACCCTTCTTCAAACCAGTTTTCCTGCACCAGACCACTCACTTGTAAAAACATGCCTAAAGCGACAACTGAGGATCAGAGAGACTTGCTCTCCCCTCTTTCTAGATCTTTTTATTGGGAGGATTTTTGTCTCCACTGGCCAGAGATGTGGAACAAAGACAGACACATCAGCGGACTTTCTGTCTGAAAGGGCAGATTTTGCACGTAAGAATGAAAAACTCCTCTTTGTGGACGGTTTTTAGGTCCAAGAAAAACTAGACGGCAGACAAAGGGAGCAACATACTTCAGATTTTGTGTTCAATAGTGTTTATTAAGCTGCCTCTGAATATCGGGATAAAGAGCAGCCTCCAGTGTAAAGCCCCGATCAGACACAACCATGTGGAAACGACTGTTTGCATACCAGTCTTTCACTACGAGTCGCTTCCATTGTTTATTACGCAACAGTCTGGACACATGGCCAGATTGTGCAGAAGGACTGTTCACATGTGGCCTGAATGACAATGACCAACTTGTAAGAGCTAAGATGATATTTTTGTGTGATGACAACAATTAAAATGAACCTTAAAGGCAAAGAAAATGAAAAAAGTAATTTTTCATTTAAAAAACATGGCGTTGGCCATATCTCTGTTCAGTATTCACCCAAATAGAACAGAGATATTTCCCCATTCACACACTCACTTGTGTAACTGTCCAGCTTTGGATGGACAACGTTGACTTTGCCATATTTCTCTGCTTCTTTCGCCGCTTTCGATGACCACGTTCCGGTCACTATGTAATCAGCACACCGGTCCTCTTTAAGGCCAATCAGGTTGAGAGGAACAGCGCTGAACTGTCCAGACCCACCGCCCTGCAGGAACATGACTTTGTAGTTGTCTGGGATGTTCCTGTGAGGACAAACGTCGCTGTGTTAAACACTGTATGCAGAGAAAACATCATTTTTTGCAGCAGTAAACTCAAAGAAAGTCAAACAATGCAAAGACAAAGGCTGCACAACAGACAAACCATCACACTGGTGCAGGTAAAATGTCACAATTAAAGCATGCAGCTGTATTTTGTTTATCCATAGGTAATCTATCTGGTGTATTTAATGCAAACAGTAAAATAAATCTTTGTTACTGACACCACTTAAAAGGCAGATTAGAATGACTACATAGTGTCTGTTCCTTTAAAATGACTTGAAAACAGCTAAAAATCTATACCACATTTCAATATAACATGAACATAAAACTAGTTTTCACATTTTGTTTTTAGCATTGTGTTTTCGTTGTGATTATTTATGCTATTTTCTTATATGTTTGGGTTTGAGTTTACTGTAGACTCTATTTTGTGTGTTTTGATATGGTTTATTTATAATGATGATGATTTAGATGCTTTATTTTAAGAGCATGCTGAGCTATGAATGCACTCCTATGGCTCCTACAATATGCAGCTGTAGGAGAACTCAGTCCCATAGGTACACATTTTTACAATAGCCTGGATTCAGTTAGGATAGCATTAAATCGAAATGTATGAATTCACTGGCAATAAAAAGAACTGATTCTTAGTACCTCCATGGAGAAACACACCTAACTGACAGACAAACACTAGCAAAGACTAACCCCAAACCTTTTCAGGCAGGTACAGGTCACATATTCTTGTGGCCCTATTGTTCCTTTACTCATCATCCTGTACTTGTAAGTTAGTCAGATTGCACTAAGTGTCTATTTCAGAAAAAGCAGAAATAAATATGAATTCAGTCAGCCAAGAAATCCTGTTTATGATGGTGCTGTTTTCAGACATAAAGTAAGAAAATACTGTGTGTACTGTGAGCTGAAACTGCAACAAAAAAATATAGTTGCCATCGCAGTTTAGCTAATGACAGATAAGATAAAATAAGATAAGTTGGTGTCTCTCAATTTTGCAACAGCATGTAAAACAAAATAGACAAAAAAGTAACAAGGCACACGTGTGCATATATTAAACAGCACAAAATAACAACTTGCAAAACAGATATAGGAAGCAAGTAGAAATAAAGAAGATGATGCAGAACTAAAAGTCACTTACAACAGCTCTCGCAAGAGATTCTCTGTGTTGTTGATGATTTTGCTGAAGTCTGATGATCGGTGGCTCATCTCTGGTTTGGACAGAATCAAACATATTGTAATTTAATGTCACTGTCAATGACAAATTGTCCATCCATCCATCCATCTATTATCTATAATCCTCTGTAGGGTTGCAAGGGGCTGGAGTCTATCCCAGTCGATTCAGACAAAGGCAGGGGACACCCTGGACAGGTCACCAATCTATCACAGGGCTACACATAGAGACAGACAACCAAGTACACTCTCATTCACACCTACGGACAATTTAGAATAATCAATTAACTTCAGCATGTTTTTGTATCCGCAAACTCCAGCTTTGCATGGAGAACATGAAAACTCCATACAGAAAGATTCCAGGCGTCCTAACCGGGACATGAACCAGGGATCTTCTAGCTTTGACAGTGCTAACAACTGGGCCACCATACAGCCCTTCAGCAAACTGTGATTCAGTTTTTGCTATTTAACACAGAAACATCATTATATAACAGGTACTATAGTGTGAAAGGCTGAGATCATCTATGAGAGCAGAATGAATGAATGAGCCTGGTCTTTAAGTCACAGTAAACACAAACTGTGTATGAAATATGTCAGCTATGGACTACAAATACCAGCAACTAGTTGTTTCTGTGCATCTAAAGCAGTGTCACAATTTTAATGGATGTCTTAAAACATCACACATGTGTCCATATGGAGACTTAAACCAGTTTACTTGCTGTAATTCTTCCTCCTGTTCACACTCGCTGTTAAAACATTCTTTCTTAATGCACTTCCAGTGTAACTGAGCAGAGACACGAGCCTCCTTTTTACTCACCCAGAACACTGATACCAGAGCCGCTGTAGTTGAGGAGTTCCTTCTGTGCTTGAAACAGCACCTGCAACACATCACATAGAAAATATCTAATTAAAACACCACCAGAGACGATGCTGGTTACACATGTTTCTTAAGAGATCTGAACAAGAATGTTTGAAACAAGAAGTCAGATATAAAATCAAACCTCAGAGGAAACCAAAAAGTAGAAGCAGGTGTCAGTTTCAGATGCCAAAGATCATTCCTGCAAAGTTTCTGAAAGGGTCAAGCAACCACCTTTGCTGAGCTGACACAGAATGACCCATTAATGAGATTAGCTGACAGTGTCTAATGAAGATATAAGTTTACCAGTTTTCACCTTTTCCCCCCTTTAAACATTTCCATCAATAAATAATCAACATTTCTGAGTTCATCTGGTTTATTACGATCTACAAAGGCCTGGGCAAAGCAGCACAAACTGTTGTCAGAGAACATTTTGTGCTCGGGGCTGCAAACATATATTTCCTTCTAAAATATCTTTAAATGTGTTTAATGCAAAGGACCGAAACACAAAGAGCTCATTCATTGCAGACACTGCCTTGCATACATTGTAGACTTAGCAGAAGGAGGCAGTTTCACCATAAAACCTGCATAAAATGTGATAAACTGAGATTTGCTCCTGTGATGAGCTGTTTTTCTGCCATCTAGAGGCTGGACCTGCTGCTGCCACCAATGAAGCACAAAAGAAGCAGGTTTCCACATGACTGACTGAGGCTGATGCAACTCAACACACTGTTTTCATCCTGCTGGAGCTGCTCACTAGTGCCAAGCCTCAAAGCAGCAGTCATGTTCCCACATAGCTGCATGCCAGCCTCGGCCATTCAAAGCTCAGCCAGCAGACTCACAGTGAAGCTGAGTTCTAATAACGACCACGTTAAACACTAGAAAGTCGAAATAAAGGATAATCTGCAGCGCACAAGCCTCCTGCATCAGAAACCCTGATTCTCTTAGTACAAGTGGCATTTAGCTTTAAGGTAGTTTGCAGGTGGCTCGTATTTCCCTGCTTTTTCATCAGATTTTAAACGCCGCACCGGCAGAGAAAGATCCAGACTCACTGTTTGTGGGAGTTTAGCAGGTCCTGCTCCAAAGTTGATGGTTTGCTTCTGATCCATGATGTGAACTGGGTCTGTGGATGCGTTCTCGGGGTGGTTCAGAGGCGCTGTAGACTGTTTCCTCTCTGCTCCAATCTGCTGCTGCTCCTCGTCGGCGTGGATGACATCTGCCTGCGAAACGATGCGTTCAGGGACTCCTCCGGAAACTAGTAACATTAAAAAAAAGACGTCAGGTCACCAAGTGCTTTCTAATGAAGAAAAAACATGTATGTATGTAACATAAATGTAGTATAGAATAGAAATTATATGTATACACTGGTTTTCACTTGGGGCTGTGAAAAATGAGGATGCATTTTATTATTTGTACATGTATGTATGTGTGCATAATGCTATTATCTATTAAACTCCATATCATACTAGGCAGTTTGAAGAGAGGTTTAAGACATAAGCTGCAGTAAGTTTAAAAGCATTAGGCTTATTTTGCATATTATATTTTTCTTATTGTTTATTTTTCATATTTTTGCTTATTTATCTGTATGTATAGTGGTGGTAACTTTACTCTTTCTGCTGTAACAACTGAATTTCTCATCAGGGACTAATAAAGTATTTCTACTCTATTGTTATCCAGAAGTTTCTACACATTTTACAGGTAACAAGATTAACATTTTCAAAATAATTGAGTGTTTGTCTTTTGAAAACTGTAATCGAACGGCAGCTGGCTTCAGCAAAGTTCAGCACTGTTTCCAAAGGTATAACAATATAACACTGCTTTGAGGTTTAAAAAATGAAAATGCCTCTTATGTAATGTGAACCTGCTTCATCAGATTTGATCTAATGAATTTCTTCTTAAATATCAACTCAAGTATTGCAGTGACTATATATACATACACCTATCAGCCCATCATTGTGACCACTGACAGGTGAAGTGAATAACATTAATCATATTGGTACTATGTGGTGTTCTGATGGAAAACCTTGGATTTTAACATCCGTGTTGATGAGACTTAGACACCCAAATAAACATTGTCCTCATGCAAATGGAAATCACAAATGTCGCTGGCCTATCTCCGCAGGAAAATGCACCCCACCACGTGGAAAAAACATCAAACAATCAGGAACAT
Source organism: Dascyllus trimaculatus (assembly GCA_024666655.1). Classification (NCBI taxonomy): domain Eukaryota; kingdom Metazoa; phylum Chordata; class Actinopteri; family Pomacentridae; genus Dascyllus; species Dascyllus trimaculatus. Next base: position 25,364,905 of record CM045449.1, on the reverse strand, counting down.
GTTGAGGAACATGACAGTCGCCCAACATGTTGATTTGACCTCCAAACTTCCTACACCCCATTGTGATCAAGCATCAACAGGATGCAGTGGAACAAGTTTGATTGACAGAGGCCCCACTGCACAAGCCAGAGTACCCAAAGGATCCAGTGCCAACGTCCTGGTTCCAGACCCCATAGGACACCCTGAGAGGTCCTCTTGTCCATGTCCAATGGTTCAGGACATTTTCAAGCACATAAGGGGACCAACACAATATAAGGCAGGTGGTCATAATTGATTTGATTGCAGTTTTTCTATTTTGTGGTATTTTGACACATTACTTCAGGAACAATGACACAAGGCCCTCCTGTAAGACAGAATCTCCTAATGGTTTACATAATGCAGGAGTTATATTGGTTAAAGTGTCTTATTTCTCTTTTAAATAATTTTTATATGGTGTTTTTTATTACTGTAAAGGTGCCACATGTAGTTTAAAGCAGTTGGACATTTTGGATCTCTGTGTGGCATTTTGCTATTTTTATTTATCCGTGAGAAAAACGGATATTTTTGGTGTCACTTGAAGGCAGCACCAGGATACGAACTCTCAGCCAGTCATCTCATTGGCTGCTGTCACGTGTCTGTTAAATAAACGACTGTGATTGGTTAGTATTGATCTAGGGCTCCGTTGATTGGTTCCTCTGTCACGCCACTGAAATGAGAGCGCGTAAAACAGCAGGAAGTTTCACACAGCTTCTAATTCTCAGCTGATAGAATCACACGATGCAGAATATTAAACCTGTTTATAATACATGCCACTGTATTATAACCTTACATGCAAACCAAACATTAGTAACACTGGACATTGCAAAATAAGTGCTGACCAATATTTAAAGCTATTTCTGTGAAGATACAGGATTTGTCTTCAAGTCCAAAGGACAGGAAGGATGTTTTTTAGTGTGTAGAGCCTTTAGGGGAGCAGAAATACCAATTTTATTATAATTACTTATTTTCCACCCCTCTTCTTATGTATATCATTCATGTAAATGCAAAACCTGCCTCCTACTACACACATTAAAACCATGCAGGATCAACACACCTGAAAAGTACAGATTACCTACAACGGCGTGTAAACAAAGCATGTTTTAGGCTTTGGCTAATAAATGCAGTGTCCTACTGTTGTGCATGTTTTCACCACCATGCACAAGTTTGCAGACCAACACAGTATGAGTCTACTTAGGAAATAAATTTCATGACATAGCAAAAGGTGTGCGTGGACATGATGCTGTACTATTTGAAGATGGTCAATGTTTTTTTCACGTAATTCAGACATAACCAGTAAGAAGAGCTTTGCTCATTTATGAGACTGAAAGAAAGAGAAGATAAAAATGAACAAACATTTAAAAATGTTAGTGAAGCAGTCACAGAATTTGCTCCCCTTAAGGATTTATCCCTCGATCCTTACTTTCATATTTCGTGTCATTGATTATCTTTAAACTCATCTCTGCATCAGAGACACATATCTAGACCTTTTAAAATTGTAAATACCAGCACAATAATGCACCTCATTTCTTCTACCGGCACGAGTTGTACTTTACTTCGCATGTTTTTTACACATTAGTTTTCTTATTTTTCTTATATGTAACATATGTGAGCTACTGGATACCTTGAATTTCCCAAAGGGGATGAAAAAAGTATCTATCTATCTATCTATCTATCTATCTATCTATCTATCTATCTATCTATCTATCTATCTATCTATCTATCTATCTATCTATCTATCTACCTGTCTATGTTCTGTTTTTGACACTGTCATGGTGTTGACTGCTTATGTTTCTCATGATGTGTGTTTTAGCATATAAAAAAATTACCATATGAACATTGTACCAAGGTAAAACAACTTGATTTTTGCAGGAGGGAGTCTTAAAATGATTAGAGTTAGTGATGCTGCTGTCTGGTGCAGTTGTACCGTACAGTTTCCTTTTTTCCTTCCTTTTGTCACCTGTAAAGAAGCTAAAACCCAAAGTTCAAGTTGACAAAATGATTGCATCAGTCCACAAAATCTAGAAAAATGTGACAAACATAATTGTGTTCAGCAGCTCGTGAAGGTCACGAGAGGCACCTGACTGGTTTTAAGAGATCACATGGCAGGAATCACTACACAGTGTGTGTTTGTCTGTGTGTGGGTGATGACCTATATCTATTCACTCAGTCACTTTATACAGCTACAATATGGGAACAAAAACAAGCCCCCTATAATGCAAATCATTCCATTTCAAGTTAAGCATAAGATTAGGTATAGATGAAGGTTAAAGTTATGATTCAACAAGTACTAGTCATGGTTAAGGTTAGAGTAAGTCTCCAGAAAAGTAATGTAGGTTAATGTAATTCCCTCTGAAGTCATGCGAATACAACTGTGTGTGTGTCTGACTTTGTACATTCAGTATATGTCACGGCGAGCAGACTCCTCTCATCTCCACAATGAACCATAAATAAACAATGAGTGCACAGTGTCCGAACGCCCCGCGTGGCCTTTAGGAGCCAGATGAAAGAAAGTGCATCTCTTCTTCTCCTTTGGGCGCCTGCTGATCCATCTCTCCGCCTTCCTCTGCATCCAGGTTTCCCACCCTGACTCTCTCCCTCGAACGCCACAGAAACATGGCGGGGAAGGCGCTCTTGAAGGCCTTCCTGAAGTTGTTGCCCATGAAAGCGTAAACCAGTGGGTTGACGGAGGAGTTGGAGTAGGACATGCAGTGACCCCAGATCTTCAGCTGTGGAGGCAAATTAAAGCAGTTTTAGAGTAAAGGCATCAAGCTCGAGAGTTTCTGTCACCACAGTCGTCCTGTTTACTGTCACTGCCTGAACAAGATACACTGAGGCTTTAGTCTTTTTTTTTCTATTGCCATTTCTTCTACTCCAATGATCAGATGTAAGTTTAGCTGCCAACAGAATCATGTAAGATTTGAACTATTTATCTGAAATTATCTAATAATAAAATATATGTGAACTTCTCATTCAAAAAACAGTCAAAACTGAGTCCTGTGAGGCCATGATTTATAATGTTTTTAAACTTAATTGTGTTTATATAATGGCAGTAGAGCACAAAGTTTTAACATTATTGTCTGTAATTTTAAAAATGGGAAAGACACGAACAAAAAATGTCCATAGTAGTTCATGGGGAAAGGAGATGGAGCACACAGAGGTCTAGGTAAAAATAATGTTTGTCTTTTTAATGTCAATTTTTAAAAAATATTCAAAAGCTTTGGCAAAAAATGGTCCTTAACATGAAATTCCATTTTTTTTCAATCCTCACAGTTAGTCTTCACTGATTATTCAAGAGGTAAAGTAACAGCTTTATTCTGCGAAGTGCAATAATTAATCTGGTGAAGACTTAAGGATGTTCCTGAGGATGACTGCTTTAGCTTGTAGTGGCATATCTGCATCATATGAAGTCATGCTGCACTGTAGAACCTAGAAACGGACAATATAATGGCCAGAATTGCATTGACGCTGAAGAAAATGTCTAAATCTGATCATTATAAAAAGACAAAATCAGATGTTCATAAGGAATTTTGTCTTTATGTAATTAATTAATGGATATATGAGGATTTATTTGTGCTTGATGGACTAAAAACAGTCAATTGTGGTTGCACCAAGGTATTTATGATGTTAGTGGGTTTAGTTATGATTCTGAGAAGTGAGTATTACTTAAAAAATTCAGATTATCTTTGCATTGTCAAACAGTGTCTTTGTATTCAGTTAAACCTCTAATACCTACCAACACACACATGCAAAAGAAGGATGATTTAAAGTGACTCACCTTGTACAGAATGTAACTGCGGAGGCCGAAGGCTTGCAGCAGGATGCAGACCTGGATGGGCCCCCAGCAGATGAGGAACAGGGCCACCATCACCACCACCATCCGGGAGACCCTTGCCCTCACTGCTGCTGCTCGCTCTGCCTGAGCCTGGAGCTGTAAAACCAGAGAGGCTGTATCATGTCTCTGTAATGATCAGAAGTGTGACGTGGATTTGAAACAAGAACTCTCTCTTTACTTGGTAGCTGCTGTCGATGGGATTCACGCTGGACTGGCCCATGCGCTTGAGCATGAAGCCATAGCAGGCGGTGATGGTGAGCAGAGGCAGCAGGTAGACAGCCAGGAAGCTGTAGATGATGAAGGCTCTCTGGAGGCGAGCTGAGGGGAAAACCTCGCTGCAGTAGGTCTGAGGACCAAACCAGTATCCAGCCTCCAGACGCTGGTACACGGCTACAGGGATGGACAGGAGCAAGGAGCCTGGAGAGGACAGAGGACACAAAGAAATAACACATTTTAGGGTTTCACTACCTAGCTTCACTTCCACTGTGATTTGGAGGTCATTAAAAAGGCTTAAATATCAAGTATAAAGAATAACACATATCTCAGTCTGTCACACTGAGTTATAATGGCTGCTACATTCAGAGGTACATCTATGCTCTGTCTTTCCACCAAAATCTACTGCTTCAAGTTTTCTGACGTCAGTTTAGTGAGGAAAACAATCAAAAGGATTGCATTTGTCACCGCTGACTCCTTGCAAGTGTGTAAACGTCTGTCAAATGTGTGCGTTGTGTATTTGTGTGATACCTATCCAGATGGACACAGAAACAGCCAGAGCTATGCGGGGAGTTCGGTGTCGCAGCGACTGCAGAGGATAGACGGTTACGTAGCAGCGATCCACACTCATTGCCGACAGAGTGATGCAGGTGGCCTGTGCAGTCACCTGAAACACACACAAGTTCTGTTTGCCACTTAAACACCTCTACAGCATTGAGAACATTTCATTGTCTGCCATATATTTTGAAGTTTGCCTTGTAGAGACTGAAAGCACAATAAATTGATACAAGTTTGGAGCATTTTGTGCAGAATGTAACACAAACACATTTTTTGGTTGGTTCTTATGTTGATTTTGGTGGCGAACCTTTCAGTAAAAGCATATTCAGAATAATAATAATGTCATATATCATGTGAATAACTGCATTTGAAGGTCCTCAAGACATGTTTTGCACTTCAACAGCAATAAGGACACACAAACACACAAAGCCTTCTTAGTGAAGAATCTTCACAATGTAGAGCACTCAATATTTTATTTTTGATTGTAATCCTATTACAGCATGATGACATTGAATTTATTGCATTTTTCAGAACACTATGCATTATTTTACTTTATGCAGTTGTTAAATTACATGCACACACATGCAGCATCTAGTTTTTCTTCAGCTGTAAAATAATTGGAAATATGTAACGGAATATTGGTGGAAAAACTATAATGTATTAAGTCAGATTTACTTTTGGGCAGCAATGCATCTAACATTAGTTTTTCTACCTTTTGTCTACTGATGCAGTCTCATGAGATGTTTCAGTATTATTATTTTTATTATCGCAGTACCATGAAATATTATTTTGGTCACCACACAATGACATTATTAATACTGTGGTACTGCACCATCTTAGCTGTGATAGTTACAAAACTGTTTTCTGCTGTAATTTTTCCAGCAATTCTTGGCTTGATTGTTTTTTTTATATGTGTGTGTCTATCTTACTTGCTGAAGGTAGTTCACCAGACGGCACATAAACTCTCCAAAGATCCAGCTTGGCAGTGGGTACAGTGTGGCAGTGAAGGGCACACAGCTGACCAGAAACAAGATATCGGTCGTAGCCAGGTTTACTGGAACAGAACAACAATAGTGATTCCTAAACTGAGAAATTCAGTTTAACACTCAGTTCAACTCAATTCAAAAAAACTTTATTTGTCCCCTGGGAGCGATTCAAGGCACAGTAGTACAGTAGTAGTAGCAGCCATGTGGTAGTTAAAATGTGTTGATGTGAGATGCACTCGAAACTGGCAAGTGCTGAAGTTTCCGCCTTTCAGAGTTTGACTTTTATGTCCATACTACATGCACCCAGGACTTCTTGGAAAGAAAAATTGATGCTGAGTGAATTATCTTGGTGAATTAATGCAAATGAAATGGCAAAACCAGCAGCGCAACAGAACAAAAGTGGTATTTGCTGTGATTCATCATAGTAAGAGTCAAATACAACTTAATGCAACTTTTTAACTACTGCAACAGGAATTTTAAGGAGCACAGGTGAACCAAAGAATGAATAAGAGCAAAAGCTTGTTTCTTTCACCACACACACCACAGGGACTCCCACAAGCAGCTGATCCTACTACCCTCCACAGGTGTTACCTATGTAGAAGTTGGTGACAGTCTTCATCTGCTGGTGCTTGGTGACCACATGGATGACCAGCGAGTTCCCGACCAGACCGACCAGCATGATGAGCCCGAAGAAAGTGGGGACCAGCCAGGCATCGACCAGCACCGGTGGTCCCTGACCCTCCAGGCCTGAAGACTCGTTGCACATAGAGCCGCAGTCTGGACTGTGACTGGTCGCGGAGTCTGCTATCATCTTCACAAACCAAAGCCAAGAATGTTTCTATGGCACATGATGAACATAGTCGATGTCTGTTATATACATTCAGTGCACTTAAATTCAGTGTATGTATGATTTATTATTTTCTTGAAGTTATTTAAATGATACCACACAAAACCAAAAGCGTATTAGGCTTCACTTACCTTTGCTGTATTTCTCTGCTCAAAGGTTTTGTCCTGTGTTGTTCGGCGATGGGCTGCTGTTCATCTGTCTGCGCAGGTCTGAGATGAAAGCACTGTTATAGACTACCAGAGCTGGTGGGGTGGGGGCGCTGGGGGTGTCTGGAGGTCGGAGTCATTTTGCTTTTTACATGAGAGCTTTATGCAAAATCTCCATCATTAACTGTAATTACCTGGGACTGGTTGCCCCTGTGGAATGATTGCAACTGGATTGTATTTCATCATCATGTTAATTTTCAGAAGTTGTAGTAAGTCTCTGCTGCAGTTAAAATTGCAGCTCTATAAAGCCGAGCCAAGTCAGAAAGTGTAGAGAGCAGCTTGATAAACTGACCAAACAAATACACCAATCAGGCATAACATTATGACCATCTGCCTAATATTGTGTTGGTCCCCCTCATGTGGTATAAAATGCTCTGAACCATTTGACATGGACAAGAGGACCTCTCAGGGTGTCCTATGGGGTCTGGAACCAGGACACTGGCAGTGGATCCTTTGGGTACTCTGGCTTGTGCAGTGGGGCCTCTGTCAATCAAACTTGTTCCACTGCATCCTGTTGATGCTTGATCACAATGGGGTGTAGGAAGTTTGGAGGTCAAATCAACATGTTGGACCATTGTCATGTTCCTCAACATGTTCCTGATTGTTTGATGTTTTTTCCATGTGGTGGGGTGCATTTTCCTGTGGGGGTAGGCCAGTGACATTTGGGATTTCCATTTATATGAGGGAGTGTGTTTGTTGTGGGACAATGTTTATTTGGGTGTCTAAGTCTCATCAACACGGATGTCAAAATCCAAGGTTTTCCATCAGAACAGCACATAGTACCAATATGATCAATGTTATTCACTTCATCTGTCAGTGGTCAGAATGTTGTGGCTGATCAGTGTATACGATAAATATATTATTAGTCTTGGATTTGACAAAAGCTGAACAGTAACTTTAGTCTGTGAAATCACAGTGACTTTTACTACAACCCAGAGTGTCTTGTGGAGGTGGTTCGGGGTCATGGTGACAGTACAAATTGATTTCTCCCCACTTACAGCAACAACAAACAGCTTTTAAAGCCGTCATTTCATCCTTCGTTGAACCGGCTGCCAAGCAACAAGCAGCAAACCTGCTAATTTCACAATGTGTTACATGAGTGAAGAGTGAAGTGTTTGAGTGCAAAGGTAATGCTTGTTGTTTGTGCAGATGCGGTTTGACATATTATCCCAACCATCAAACACATAGAAATGCTGTGGTATATTTTTTTCAATTTTAAATTAAAATAAATTAAAACTGTTGTTGTCTTCAGTTTAGGTAGCTCCTATTTATTCTCTCTCTGTGTGTAAAAAAAAATGCATAAAACATAAATAATTTCTTTAAAGATCACATATTACTCCTCTAAACAGAATTTGGAAGCATAATGCTTCATATTTATATAGATCTCTCATAAAAATGTTTGCTGTTTCTCAAAACATTTCTCTGAAAGAAAAATAACATTTGCTTCATGTAGTTAGAGTGTGGATTTTACTTTTTCTTTTTTGCTGAAGATGATCTTACATTGGATATGTGTTAAAAAGAAAATAGTTATACTTTTTTTTTTGCTATTTTCTGCATACTGAGTTTCTGATTAGTTTTCAAATCTTTAAATAATTATATGTTATCAGTTGTCAGTTAAGATAAGATAAATCTTTGTTGTCACTGGACAGTTATACTTGTGTACAATAGTACAACAAAATGTTTTCTGCAACAATGATCAGTCTGACACAAACTATTTCTGCTGTTTCGGTTGGATGTTATTTTTTCTGCCTCCTTAACTTTCTTCAACTTGGCAGTACAGAAGTTGACTCTGACGAGTGGTGTTGTGCAGTTTCCCCCGCTGTCTGAGAGTTCCTCTGGACTCCAGATTTCTTTGATGCACCTAAAAACAGCTTCCTCTGGAGGTCCGTCAAGTCCTCAAAGAACCACTTGTTGGTTGGCCCTGGAACAACAGTCAGTCAGAATACAATATTAATCTATAAAATGGTCTGACTATGTGTAAATGGCATTTTGTCTTTTCCCCCACAGTGAGTAAAAACACAAGGCTTTTACTCACATTGACCACAAAATAGTTTTTGTGCTCAACTTAAGTAGCTTTACTTTTGTGGCAATGAATACGTCACAACTTACTCAGCTTTGTTTGCCCTGATTGATTATGAAATTATAATTCACAAAAATCATAATATTATAACATTTTACATTTCACTCATTTGTATTTATTTATTAGGATCTTTAAAAAAGACTGCATTATCAAAAAGAAACAGATGGAAGTTAAGATCTTAACAAAAAACAAAAAAAGCTACTATTCAGATCAGAAATTAGTTTTCTTATCAATCATAAAGAAAGTGATCACCTTTATCCCTTGCCTTTGGTATATCACGTTAAAATGCAGAACCTGCTGTAAAGCAAGTCCCCTACGGAAATCTAAAAATCCAAAAGCTAACCTTGTCAGTGCCTCATTATTGATTAATAAAGTATTATTCATTAGTTATTTACATAAAAGAGCCTTAAATTCTGATTTGTTTAAGGTTTAAGAATAATACATATCTTGATCTCTAACTAATTATTCGTTATTCATCTGATTTTCATTATAAAACACCACAGACTAACTGTAAAATAACTACAGACTCTCCACTGTCCAGTAGTTAAGGGCAGTGAGTTTGCAGTAAAGGACCTGTACAGTATCTATTAGTGAATGTTACAACCAACTGACCGGTTTGGAGGAACTGTTCAGGCAGCCTCCACTGTGGCTCATAGAGCTGCTGTTTGGTCCAAGCCTGTGCTCCCAGGAAGGGCAGATGCATCTCTTGCTTTGTGAGCCGTTCTCCAACAGAGAATACTGAGTCAGAGGGAAGCATCTTAGATTTCTCCACCAGATGTGCAACAGGGTTTGAATGTTTTAAACTGGGTTGCAGTTGTTGCTCCTTAGACGAGGCCAACGCAGTGATGGAAGCAGGACCAGGTAGTGAAGCAGATAAACTTTCCCTCAGATGATCTCGCCTCTTAAACTGACACTTGGACAGCTGGTTGATGTTTTCAGGGAGGATGGCTCTGGATCTAAAGCTTCTATGGCTGTAAGGAGAGCCTGTTCCTGTGTTCTTCAGGAAGGAGAGGGTGGTGCAGATGTTTCGGAAGCTGGTATGTGTGGTGGCACAAGGAGGTGATCTCCACTCAGCCAAAGCCTTTAATAGGTCTGAAATCTGAGAAACATAGCATAGACAGGTAGAGGAGGAGCTTCAAATAAGACTGACACAGCAATCAAATATGATCCAGAAAACTTCTGTTTTTGCTTATTTGTCATACATAAATGTTTTAGATCATCAAACTAATTTTAATGTAAGATAACCCAAGTAAACACAAAACGAAGGAAAAATGCTGTTTATGTGAAAAAGTAATTGCCCCCTCAGCTCCTAATCTTCCTCAGTTGCATTCAGTTTCACCAGACACACCCACATATGATTGCTGCCACTCTTGTTGAATCTATACATCACTAAATAGAAGCCGTCTGGCATTGTGTCGTAGCTAAGGGGTCTCACATGATGGGCAGCACATGATGCCACATTCTCAAGACAGAGCAGATGCGAAAACGACATCACTGACATTTATTAGTGTGGAAAGGGTTACAAAGCCATTTCTAAGGCTCTGGGACTACAGAGAACCACAGTGAGAGACATTATCCACAATGAGAAAACATGGAACCTCTGAAGCAAATGCACTTTAAAACATTTTTCAGATAGTATACTGATACCTTTTATTTCATGACATCAAAAAGCAAACAAAAAACATTTAAATGCCAGTTTGACATGTCCAAAAACGAAGAACTGTTATTAGCAGCCGTCAGATGATGACAGTTTTGGATCTGAATAATTTCTCAGGCTCTTCTGACCTCTAGATATCACTAAACAGCTAATAAGTAACTGACTTAAGATCTTAAAAACTGTCTAAGATGTCAGAAGGTAAAGGCCCTTTAGAGAAAATGTGGAAGACAACACAGCTCAGGTTAAACTTCATGTCTGATGGACAAAAAGGCAAAGCAAAACCCCCCATATGGCTAGTTTCTGCATGCGTGGTGTTATTTAATGTGCCGTTATTGCAACATTTGATATTGATGTTACTGCAGATCCTTCAAGTTGAGGCAATTTTCTGCGACGGAGCGAGGGGACAATCAAGGTAATCTTGTTTCCGACTGGTGCAGTGAGGTCTAGCTGACAGGTCAAAGCCCTCGTCTGAAGTATGGTTTGAAACTGTAACACACTAATGCTAATCCACATCTTACATCAGGAATGGATCAATTAATGTACAATTCAAGTATGTTAATCAGCTCAACAAAAGTCTTTTGGTGCCCATCCTAAAATGTTTGCCTCATTCTCTCATTTTCTGAGAAAAATATATGTTGGCTGATATCAATATTGGATGTACAGTTTTGTTTTGTTGCTTCACAGTGGCCCAAACAATAAATTAAAGCAGTGTTGAAGGGCATTTTAACATTTAACTATTGGCTAAATTGTAATTTTCCTAATGACAGTCACCATAAAATGTCACAGTTTATAGGATTTCCTGAATGCAACACATTTCCAAACACAAACAGTAAAACTAAAACTGGAAGATATGTGCAACACTTCATCTTTGGATGAGCTCAACCCTTACAGAACCAAATCAAAAATAGCCACACATTAATTCTGTTCACTTCATCTCTCACTACCTTCAGCCCACAAAACTCTCTGCTGGCAGAATCTCCATCCTTGCTTGTATTGTCCATGATCCCAAAGAAACCTAAAACACCGTCCAACAGTAACACATGTAAATTCAATAATGCTGAAATCCTTGAACAGGAATGAATCTTTCAGAACGACTGTACCTCCTTCTCCTTCTGCCCGAGGTCAACAGTCAAGAGGCAGTTGATCATCCTCCTGGAGAAAACTGGACATCATGAAGCATTGCTGACACAGAATCTGACAACTGCTGTCTCCATGACAACCATGTTAAAGATTCTACTTACAACTGAGCCGTCTCCATGACAGCAGTCCTACAGGTACCAAAGTTAGACAGAAAACAGAAAACAGAGGCCACATCGCTGGGTTTAGTTATTTATTATTTAATAAGTACACAGACGTATTGCACAGGTTACATCTCAAGAGCACGCCATTTATACAAACACAAAGTCCTGGCTTTAATCAAGCAAGACCAAACCACCAGCAACTTCATGTGATCTTATGTGAAGGATATATGTTTTTGTGCGTTGTGTTGTTTTTTTGTGCGTATTTGTTGTTCAAAGGATTTACATTCTTTATATTTACACACAGAGAGATAAATATATACTTTAATAAAGACTTTATAAACTGATAAAACAGTTTCAAGACACTCTTCCACTTTTGCGTACTAGTGGTACTGGACACTGGAGGACAGCACACCATCTTACAGTGTGATTATCAAAGAGCTGATGTTGGCTTAGCGTCTATGGGTTCTGGTGGATGGATTCAAACCTGGAAACAGGATACAAAGTGATACCGTGCTTTGTCCTCGACTTAAACCTCATCAACTCTCAGCTTCTGCGAGCACGGTCTCGGGCCATGCTGTACCATTTTCTCCTGCATACCAGTCATGGTGAAGTTTGGCTAAATTTCTGAAAATAATGTGCGCATGTGTGAAATGGCAGCTAAAATAAAAATAACACCTTACTTCTGAGGTCCTAAGATTTTTCTAGATGCAGAGCTGAGAATTAAAAAAAAAAAAGTTGTAATCAGAGGTATCTGAACCTAAAATCATTTTTGTCAAGATGGTTTTGATGACATGGATCGAGTTAAAATTTCTCTCTAAGCGTGACGATTCATACTTAGATTTCTGGTGTGGGTTTATATGAGCAGTCAGCAGGAAGAGTAGTGGTAGGAACTTGGTGATGTCCACATCTCATGTTACTTCATGTTGGACTTCCTCTTCAACAGTCTCTCAGTCTTTATAGAGAAGACGAGGTTCAGAGCAGGGAGCAGGAGGACGGAGGCTCCATGGTGCTCATATGTTGAAGCTCTCTCCACAACCACACGTGCCCTTGATGTTAGGATTGTTGAAGACAAATTCACTGGCCAGCTTAGACTCCACAAAGTCCATCTCAGTTCCCAGAAGGGTCAGCTGAGCCTTCTTCTCTATAAACACCCTCACACCTGAAAATGGGACACAGTACAGTTATCACTATGAGCTGGTTTTAACCTCAAGCATTGGCTGTACTGAACACATAACATGTGGTGGAGCAGATGAGTAACAGAATATAACATTTTTACTGACTATACCTGAAAAACCCTGAGCTTTAATTTTGGAATTGTTACTCTTTACAAAGCAGTCTAAACAGTGTCTAAAAAACACTATGACCCATTTCTGTGTAAAAGGTCTGTGCACACCTCACAATAAAAATATCAATAGAAGACTGGCCTATTTTTACGTTTGCAGCTGATCTTCACGCTCCTGTCATGCCTCGTGTAGTCAGTTTAATTGATTATGTGTACGTGCTGTGCTCAAGCAGCCACTCAGCAAATGGTGCGCATTTGTTACGTGTTCAGTGTAGCTGCCTTTTCAGAGTATGTGGCATGAAACACCTCTAAATACTGTTAAACCCCACAAAAACTAATGAAATGTTTCAACTTTAGCACCCTCCAGTGGTAGTGTTCCACTCAGAAAAGCACATCATGAATCAATCTAAAAAAGGTCTTTAATATTTGTATATTCATACACAAATTTATAGTAGGACATATCTTACCATCCTGTACCACTTCCTCATCAGATTTGGCTTTGTCCTTGGTGTAGTCCAGTGTATAAGTCAGTCCATTACAGCCACGTGTTTTAACTCCAACCTTCAAACCGATCTGATAAACAACCAGATGCATGTTAAGAAAGTATGCAGATGTGTTAACCAAAGCCAACAAGAAAACCTCATAACTGCATTCAAAGAACACCTGAACAGACAAAATATTACTGCTACAATATTTCTCTAGGATTATTAGTACACATATTAAGTATATCAGTATATCAACATTAAAAAAAACTATTTCAGATCAAATAGAATAATTGATAAATCAAACAACTCTGATGCACAAGCTTGTCTCGGTCTACCACCACTGTGATCTTAAGCAGTCTCCTGCCAAGAGCAACTGGTTACATGGGACAAGTAACAAAATATCTTTATCTGACTCCTTGATTACTAAAAATCCATGTCGCCCTGTGAAAACCAACTGACCCCTCAATTTTTCTTTATTGCTAAAGCTTCTGTGACTCAGAGTAAATGAACAAATCGGTAACAGTGCTTTAAAATTACTGCTGCGTTGTTGTGAATTCAATGGCTTTCTAAATGGACAAGACTCTAGGTAAAGGCTCCTTTGTCCTAGTCTTACTAAACAGATTGACATCTTGAGCTACAATCCCATGCAAGATTTCATGATGTTGCTGTGGTTTCCTTTCACCACACATGACTTCAATTCTCCTTATATGATCTTTCAATTTCACAATCTGACGGATAAAAAAGAAGTATGTTTATCAAAGGAAGAAACCCAGTGACTTACATTTAAATAAGTTAAGACAAAATGTCCCTAAATATTCAATCAACCTAACTTTTTCGCAACCCAGTTTACTGAAAATGCAAAACAAGATAGCACTCTGTACTATTAGAAAAGATGTAGAGAAGCAGTAGAACCCGAGGATATGATGTTTCAGTGAATGATGGCCATATCAGTTACTCACATATTCTGGTTTGTCCTGCAACAAATATCTGATCTTGCTCACAGCTGCTGGAGTCTACAGGAAAAAACAACAGAGAGTACAATGTTACCATTCAGAGCTAGCATACACACTGGATTCAGGTTGAAGCAATTTATTTTGGTAAACCTGTGACTGTTCCGAACCCAGTAAGAGGAAGAATAACAACGCAGAAACAGACTGAGCTCGCTTTAGTTCCCATGCATGTTCTGACACCTTTCTCCTTCACTGTGAAAACACTGCTGCAGGGCCCAACACTTCAGTCCGTCTAAAATGACCAGCACTTCCATGGCTTCTGCTGTAACTGAGCATTTGTGGGTGCAAAACAGAGAGATCCTAATGCTTGGGCTCTAATGTGGAGTCATATGGAAGACTGAGGTGAACTACATTAGCCACAAGGTGCTAATCTCTTAAAACCCTTAAAGTGTGACCATCTGTATGTGCTGCTGATTCCAAATGTAAAGTACATCCCAACTGTGTCACAGCTTGGAGTTGTTTCATAACTACACTCCAAACCAAGTGTAAAGGTAAAGTCTAAAATTTAACTTGAATGTCCTCGCAGAATGTGTAGCTATTAGCATTAATTGCAACACAAGTATCTTGCATTATATCTTAAATTCCTGTTTCCTTTCATATTATTTTAAGAAGGGGAGAATGGATAAGCACATTGATATAATAAATAAATGGTTGCATCATGTTTGAGGCATCATTTGGTAACATTTATGGCTATTATTGTCCCAAACAAACTACCGCAGAATCCTTACATGACATATCATCTGTAGTTGCGTCAGTACTGAAGCATATTCTAATACATTAGGTTTACTTCCGTGCACTACATTTATCAACACAAACCACCGACACATTATCTTACAGCAGTACTGCTGGCAGAGCTCATCAGCTGATATATTTTTAACACGCCCATAACAACAAGCCACGGCTTTCAGCATCCTACATTGAATTTTTATTCAATTTACAGGGTAATTGTCAAAAGAGTTCACAATGTATGTTAAATGCTGAAAATTATATACAGTAATACTGTCGTAATGCTACTAGTAGTTCAGGTACAATACCAGCTAGTTTCCTACTCAGGACCGTGCAGCTACTGCAACAACTGAACTAGTTAAAGAGTCCATCCTACAGTTTTAAGCAAACAGTCAGTTTATCACTTTGTGGGGAAACTAGACTCGACTAGAAACTCTGCAGTTCTCTACAGGAAGTGTCAGAGTCGGCCCTTCTTCCTGTGGAGGCTCCAGGCTATTAATGTATGAGGCACTAAGCTAGGGATGTTTTTTTCAAGTCTGTGGGGGCCGGTGCCATTTTTTAACACTGTGGTTTGCTGGGGCAAAAACTTGTGGTTGGATAGCACCAAAAGATTCAACAAACATATTTTGAAGGATAAATCAGTCGTGAGGATGGATCTAGGCAATCTACAAGTCATAGCAGAGAGGATGATGTTGTCAAAACATTTCTTCATCATGGATATCGTCTCCCGCCCTCTACACAGTGTTTTGGCTAGCCAGAAGAGAACATTCAGCTGAAGACTAATGACTAACGGCCGTGCAGTTATACAAGTCCTCTTTCTAATTATTACCATTTTTGAAATTTATTAAAAGTTCTTCTCAATTTCATTCATTGGTCACAAAGTGTAAAACTTGTGAAAACAGATATAAACCCTGCTGTACCAAAAAGTGATTGTCTGCCAAAAACCTGGCACTGCTTGTTAAAGTTGTATTACTCTGTTTATATAGATCTGCAGCTTCCTTTATATGGGTCAAACAGTCAAAAAGGAAACTACCTGTTTTGTAACTATCTACAACTTTACATTATTTTACCTGGTCTCCATGCTTGATTATAACAACCCAGTTGGTCCTACAAGTTGAAATAGCTTTAAAGGATCTATTCAACTCACATAATGCAGTTTTCCACTTGCCAAAAAGTGACTGCAGCCCCTACGTTAACTAAAATGTTATTAATGCATAAAATGACTTGCTTTCATTCAAAAGGGTTACATTTTAAAGATTACAGCCCAAAGGATATATATAAAACCCATCCGTAAGTCATGTTAATTACAGTCTGGTTTCCAAATATAAACGAGGATAACAGACATACCAACATCAGAACCAATACTATAACACTGACGGTAATGTCAGTGTTGTGCCTGATAACACTACAACTACAACCATTTCTTTGGTCACAGTTACTCTGCCACAACAAAGGTTTCACCAATGCATATCTTTCTATTACCTCATACATAAGGTTATGTGTATTTGCACGTTATGACTGTTTGACCAAGATAAAAAGCAGCTGTAGATGTATACAAACTGAGAGATAATGACTTCTTGGCACGTCGTCGGTGTTCTAGTTAAACTGGGGGTCAGATTGCAAAGTGATTTTTGTTTACAGTTTAGTCAATTGGAACAAACTTCAGATAACTATATAAGGTAATCACAGTTAAATGTGCATTAGAAATGATAGAAAGCAAAAGTACTCAAATGAAGTTCATTTTTAAACAACATAAACCGTTAGCAAGGGCTCAATCTGCAAGCGACAGCAAGTGGAGCACAGAAATAATAAGTAAACAAACATTCCCAGACAGGATGATCACCAGTTAAACGGGAACAGCAGAACAAACAAAACATTTTTGTTTGTACTACAGGGAAAATGTGATCAATTGTACATGAAACTTGCTAGGGACTAAAAATTGAGGATATTTCTCTGCTGCGTCAGTGCAGACCACTCGCTTGCCATACTTCAAACTCAAGGAAAACGCAAAATTGAATCTCTGGAGGTTGCATTTACAATTGTGACAGTTAAAATTCTTCGAAAATGTGTATTTTGTTAAGGTCAAGTACTCATTTCAAGCTTTTCGTGGAAGCTTTATTTACCGATTACGTATCGGCACCTTCTGTACGTGTTTAACTGCTAATGTGCAGTTAGCTGTCAAGGAACAAAACAGCCGATGGCACATTACCAAACAGAAGCTTAGTTAGCAACCTGCGAGGAATATTAGCATCTGCCTAACGTCATGCTTGTAGAGCCGCTCAAGACGATACAACAGTTAATTCAACATGAAGAAAACCGAACTGTTACGATAAATTTCACTAAAAGCCGAAACCGAGTTGTTTTGGGTGAAACGGTTAACTCGCGGATGCCGAGCTAGCTTAGCTAACATACAGAACTAACACATCATAACGGTCGCTGCTGTAAACGCAACAGTTTCTGACGACACATCCCGAATGGACGTAAAAGTGCCTTACATGAGTTCATAGCATAAATTCATAACTCACCAGGGTCAGTGCGGCTCTTGTAGGTAGTATCTTTCTTTTGCTGACCGCTCGGACGGTCGCTCGCACCATGGAGGCAGACATGTTGCTACAGTTAAAATCACAACATACAATTGCGCAGTCGTGTAAAAAAATGGCAAACGCCCCTAAGAACCACCGCGCTCAGTGATTGGCTAATATTATGACAGACAGGCGCCACAGCCAGTGGTCTGGCAGATGAAAGTATGCCAAGTTTTCATAAGCCTCCGTTGTATAACCTTCTTATAATATTGAATTGTTGTAAAAGCACTGCCACCTCTTTTACTAATTGTCGTGTCAGTGATTACACTTTACTGTTTATTGTTTCAACTCTATTACTCATATTTATTACAGTGAAAAAAAAACTTAAATGAACATCCACTGACTTGCAACCATGACTCACATGATCAATGGTGAACATTTACCGTTTACTGTTGTACATTTTCTGTATTTTCATAAATGTTTAAATAAATATCATAACATCCAAGGAACAGTGTGGACTTAATTTACTAAACTTTTGCTGAATAAACTAACAATTACTTGTATGATCCCACACAGTGTGTCCAGTTTCTTGTAAACTATATGAACAGCGCGGTTGAGGTGTTCTTTAGTATTGGCAAAATATGCATCACAGAAAGAGTTATTACTACAACTATAATTCAAGCTTTATCAGTAATGGGCTCTTATGTTTCTACTGTCTGATCACATTTGTGGCCTTTGCTCTATGTAGATCGCCGATTTTATTGTTTCATAAATGCACAAACTCTTTGTCCTTAAAGCTATCAAAAAAAGAACTCCACACTGGTATCTGATTTCAGTTTAATGAATTATTTGACACACAAAATGGATTGCAAGCCAACCTTTCCAGGCCTGATCACGGTTCCTTAATTCCAAATTAAACCTTCCGTTTGAGTCCAATGAAAATACAATGAGGCTGATGTTAAAACAAACCTACTTTTAAAATGAGAAGTTTGATTACAATAATCACAACAAATTCTTTTAATAAAATTCAGCAATATTAGGATAACAATAAAGCCAGACAGTCCATATTCAAAGCTGAATGATAAGCAGGTCTTTGAGACGTAACTAGCAGCAACATAATTCAAGGGCGTGGACCCTCACAGTGCAGCTACCAATCCGTGGCACCATTACAATGAAAGGAAGCCTTTGTGGCAAATAAATAAATTTATCTTTCCAATGAACTAACTGAGATTACCTCTAGTTAAGGAGTGAGTGCAGTGTATGGAGCAGTGTATGCCATCAGCTGGACCAGCCAATAGTTTAAAAAAAAACATATTACTACCAAATGTAAGCATGAAACCTTTTACACGACGTTGTCAGCTAATATGTGTGTTCTTGCGTTATTACCAGCCTTCCCAGCCCATGTAGAGACACAAACAGGCCAGGACTAGCAGAGCAGCACAGTTACTGTCCTTCTGTTTGCACTTGCAGGCAGTTGCAGGGCAGTATGTACCGATGAATAGGCGTGGACCAGCAGTCTCGGAGGATAAAACTATGATCCTGAAAAATATATCTACGGTACTTTCTCTAACAAAGAAGACACAGAGACACACTGCAGGTAGAGCTGATTTCAAGGCTTAAGGGGAGAGACGTCAGCACAGAAGAAAAATTAAATCAAAATTAAAATAAATTCAATAAAAAAGATCCCGGCCAAAATTAAATGTACAATGCCTTTCAAACCTGTACTGTGTTTGTTAATTCTCAAGAAACATCTCAACAACCATCTCAACAACCCTTGTAGCTGGAAAATGAGGAATAAATGAAATATTTTTTTGCTTAATTCAAAATAGCCTCGATCTTGATGATTCTAACTGAGTTTAAGCCACATTACGTAGCAGACAACATCGCATACCATTGCCATGTCCATTTGTCTTACAGCTGTAGCATAATTTACAAACACCAGGGCTTACCAGACTGTGCGGACAGTTTAACCTATACAGTGTCATAAAGTGTTAGCATCAAATATAAGACAAATACATAGTATGCTGTCTTCAAAAAATACCTTATTATGGAGATCTAAGCTATGAGTCATCTAACAGACACTTCTGAATTATTTACATTTTCAAATTTAAGTGATTTCACACTGAATCTGTAATGACATTGGCTGAAATGTGATGAGTTAAAAAAAAAACTTAACCAGCAAAGTAGGTAAAGAAAGACATGAGGAGCATGCATAATGGCTTGTCTTGTTAAAATGAAAGCTTTAAAAAGCTCCTCTGAGGAGGAGAGCTTCAGGGGGAAAAAGAAACACACATAAAAAGGCCCTATTTGGCTTCAAGTCAAGGTGTCCTAGCTTTGGCTTTTAACGGGCTCACACTGGCCCAACAGTACCATTCAGATTTAAGGGTTTCTGGACTTTTGAGTTGTTGTCTGCCTGGACAAGAGTAGAATCTCAGGGTTTGTGTATCCACAGCTGCTGCTCATTCCACTGGGCTCTTCCTGTGACCCGAGCGACCCAGATTTCTGCAGGCTAAACTACCTGAAACACAAAAAGCAAGTGTCAACATTTTTGCCAAACGTATTTTTAAACTCACTGGCCACTTGTACATGTAATCAGGCTAAACGGCAAATCAGGGCATTTGGATAAACTGACAGCAACATTAGCTTTATTTTTCTGTTTTATTTGAAAAAAAAATCATTTAATCTTACAAGTATGACCACTTACATACTACGTTCTTGGAATATATAGGAAACAATAGATAACAGCAGGAACAAAATGCTACACTTTAGACAAAATATCAGCAGGTTTTCACTCCAGGGTCCAGAGAAAGATGGATGAACTTGAGTCTGCTGCAAAAAAGTCATGCTCTCATTCTGTCTCCTCACCAGGCCTAAACAAGAGACTTGACTCAGAATACAAAAAGACACTGTTTTTTTCCTGAGACTAATTTATTTGTACTAAGTAAACAAAGCGCATGGTCTCCATACATTCAAAGCCATTTTTGGTTTAAACAAGTTGATGGAAAAATAATTCAAATATGGACTGACAACGCGGGCTGAAGAGAAAGCTGTGTCATTAATGGAAAAATAATTTGGCCATTGTAGAGCATCATTTTCTGATAAATCAGATAGAATTTTTTTAAATTACTTCCTATACATTTTTTGAAATAAGTGAGCTAGTGAATCAACCAAATGTTAAATTACCTATATAAAAATAAAGTGATAAATCTTTCAGGGTGACAGTACCTTTCCAATGGAAGAAAACAAAACAGCGTAAATTTGAATACCTGCTTGTGGACTTAATATCACGTTTTGTTGCTTTCTCTTATTCTTTTCTTCTTGAATAGGCAAACCCTGCAAAAAATGGGAAGTTCAACAGGCGAACAGGTGTAGCAGTGTACATACCAGGCTACCACAGTGTCAACAAGGAGCCATTTTAAAAATATTTAGAATACCTGTTTCTCCTTTTCCCTCAAATTCCTCAAGTGAGCTGAAGAGGGAGAAGAAAAGTTTTCCATCTTCACATTACCTGCCAAATTACAATGCAAGATTAAGGGGGGAAAAGTGACCTCTGACTCCCATTACTGAAGTTTTTTCGTCAATGTAAAACAACACTGTTTTTATATTTCAAGTAAGCTTATCTAAAAAAAACAACCTCTAAATGAAATTAACTAGAATTTCTTTTGAAAGAACTTAATAATTTCACATGAAACAATAAGATAAGTGTGTGAACCTGCAGGGCTTCTGTAAAGCTGGCAGTCCTTCTTGATGTGGGCAGTTGATCCACACAGGTAGCAGCAGCGCATCTCCAGTGCATCTCTTTTCCTCCAGTGTTCACTCTTGTGTCTGACCTGGTCTTTGGCATCCTCTGCTGTGTCCATTTTGTCTCGCAGGTGCTCTGGCCTTTTTTCTGAATCCCTTCTGTGCCTCGACCTTGGCCAAAATCATTTACAACATAAGTCTAACTTCTGACATTTACACAAGTAAACACTGACTAATTCAGACATGTTTTCTACCTATACCTACTTCTTACGCATCGGGCAGTCCTTCATGAAGTGGCCGATCTTGCCACAGATGCGGCAACAGCGATCATTGGGAGCCACCTCTCCTTCAGTAAGTACTTCAGGGTCAAAGAAATACTCCTGGGACAGACGAAGACAAATCACAATGTCAGTGCTTGGATAATTTCACTACAATAAGAAAACGTAATGTCTAGACAGTACAATACTCACCATCTGACTAGGGTACACAGGAGGAAAGACTTTGATCGGTGTGCCAAACACTGTTCTGCCATTGATGAACGCCTTCATGATGAAGTTAGTCACTGTTTTGATGAGAGATGACAAAAATATAACATGAAGAGAAAAAAACTTGGAAAAATAAAGAGAAAATATAGTCAGACAAAAAAAAAATGAGACAGAAATTGGGAAATATTTATACTTTTTCTGGACAGACCGGCACCCAAGTTATGATTCAAGTCGAATGGATCTGTAATATGAACAGAGAAAACAAAGCAAGACAATTTACCAAAGAAACTACAACTACTGCCTCACAGATAATACGCTTATGCCAGTCACGCAAGTTGCAGTTTATATTCAGTTCTATTCAGACTCATATATAGTGAAGACTCTGAAGTGCGTCAGTTCATTAAAAGAAACAAAAATGAAATGTTTTAGCCACGACAGCAGACAATGTTCAAATAAGGATGCAGCTGCAAAGAAGCTACAACTTCTACACTGTAAACTTTGCACACGCCTTGAGCCCAGCAGCACAGAAGATCTATCCAATCATCACACACTTCTCTCATCAATTTAGTGTAAAACCAAATGTCAAATATGGTCACAGTCTCAGTGATTGTGTAGCCCTTCTGTTTCTAAGTTTTAGAGTTGAATAATAGCCAGATAAGTGTTTTTGACAGCCAAGTTGACTTTTGACCTTTGGTTGAAAATTTGTCATAATCGGTCAATGAATTCTTGAGTTATGGTCAAAAACTGTGAATTTTGACATCAAAAACAAATGCATTCATCCTTGAGTCAAAATGGATGTTTGTGCCACAAGATTGAGACGGATAGATCGTCAAGACGGAGTCCTTCCTGCCGTAGCTGTCCCTAGTGTAGAGGCATACAAATACATCCAAGCAGCCTTACAGCCATTTAGATTCAGCAAACTTCCTAAAAATACTTCTCAAATAGTGTGACAAGCATTCAGTGTTGGATATGACTGGCTATTTTTTTTTTCATTTTGCCTTTGTCATGGTGTTGTACAACTTTGTGCCCCGACTGTCACACAAACTAACCTTCAATCACGATGTATTTGGACGTCCACTGTTTGTTGAAGGTGGTGAGGCGGGCATGCTGTCGGACACAGACAACATGCTCCCTGAAATCAAAATCTTCAGTGTAAAAGCGGAGCAGGCCAAGCCACAGCTCCCCCACACTCTCAGTGTTCTTCCCACATTGTGGCCAGCGACTGGGCTGCAGGTGTGGGCGACAATATTCATGTGTTATTAATAGACAGCGTTACATACATGTTTGCTGTAATGCTTTGAAAGTGCACACACAATTGTGCACAAAACGTAACATACTCACTAGCATTTTTAAGTCATCAAAGAAATACACATTCCAGCCATCAACTAGCACTTCTGGTTTCTTCTTTCCATCATAGATCTGCAACACACAAATTAGTAAAACTGTTTGTAAGATTCCAAGATAACACTGTAACTTAACATCCAAAATGAAATAACTGTGTCACAGACAAGCAGCAGGGCGGTGTTGGGAATGTATCAAAAATCATAAGAAGAAAAAAATGGGAAATCTGTGTTTTAGGAAAGGTTACTTTTGTCTGACAAATTTGACTTAGTTAAAAGAAACATAAAAGCCTTTTTGAACATTGCTGAAGACATAAAATCTGTACCTCTTGCAGCACAGGGATAATTGGTGGGTTTCTCTGCTGAAGGAAGAACAGCACCATTAGAGTGTAAGCGTAGGATGAAAGGCTGCCACGTGACGCATCCCCAATGTCACACATCTGGAATAGAACAAAATAAATAAATAAAAAGCACAAAATGGCATATTTTATAAATACTTTACAAAAATGCCTCGGCTGCATATTCACCTTGGCAAAAACCTTCATGACGTAACAGAGGATCTTCACTCTTCTGTCAATGGCAGCATATGAAGCCAGCAGGTGTGTGTTATGCAAGGCCTGAAATGAGAAGATGATTACTTTGAACCTTAAAACATGTCAATACAAAGGCAGATTTGAAAGATTTGTCTTTCCACTTTTATCAATCATATTTTAAGGGGTCACACGGGCCAAGATAAATGACAGGAGAATGAGCCCTACTAGTGTGTTGTAGAGGCTGATGTCTCCTTCCAAGCCAGTGCGAACATGGTAGAACTTCACAATGGGTACTTTTGCTGTGGTGATGGGTAGGATGTTCTTCAGACCTGGTATCAGGGTATAAATATACAGGAAGGTGAAAAGGGAAACACTGGCATGTTCATTTTTGTCAGTTTTGCTCTATTTCCTCTCTTACTTTATCAGGGATTATGGGAAACACATACAGGAACTTTATATGATCATTAACTTTACTAAGGATAATTCTGGTTTATGTATTTACTATTAATGTGGCGTTTGTAGCAGAGTAAGTCATGCTAACTTTGCCCATTTTGCCTCCACAGAGATGCGGGTAAATGAGCAGTCTAACAAAGCGGAATACGAAGAGTGTACAACGAGGCAATAAATTCATTGCAGATTTTCAAAAGAATATTTGTTGTTGTTTTCTTTTTAAATTAATCATTTGAAAAGTTTGTCTTTCAGACTGATGAAAGTAAACACAGATATTAGCCGCCAGGAACAGCCATTTTTCTGGTGGAGGTGGAGAGTTTCATAGTTAACATGACCAACAGAGATACAATAGTCACATTAATGGGAAAAAACTGGAATTGCATCATTTATCTAAACTAAAAAAACAGTGGCTGCAAGCTAACAAACGAAAGCACACAATGATGAACTAGAAGTACATGAATGTATTTTTTCAACTACATCTGCTATGCCTTACCTGGATGTTTCTTTAGTAGTCTCGCCAAGCTTTCAATGATACTGATGCAGTCAATGTCCTGTGAGGGAATGAAAACATAAATTAAGGATTCTAACTCAGAATGAATAAAATAATTCACCACATTAATTACATACAAATGCCTCAAAATTGCATTTCATTCCAACAAATGTAGAAGAGAGACAAAATATCAGCACAGCTATTTAGTTACTCTCGAACAAGAAGCTAAACTTTTGTTAAAGTGACCAATTTCGTCTTGTAACCACATTTAAAGAGCTTACAAAAATCTGAACACAGGACAAATAAAGGCTGATCCTCAACAGAAAATAAACTTGAACAATAGTAGATTGCTAAACAGTGATGTGTTCATGTGCAATAAACAGTGGGATTAAAAAAACAACAACGACTTACATCTATGGTTTCCTGCCCCTCCAACACCATACAGATGTCAAGGTCACTCTGTCTGAACCCAAAACCATTTTTGGATGATCCAAACAGCTGCAGTCGGGCTCCTGTGCATCAAAAAAAAACACAACACACACACAATTTGTCTTTTAGATTCAGGCTAGGTCTAGTTGGAACATCTAAAAGCTAAAACACTGTGAAGGAGGAGGTTAACTTCACCAGCAAACTGTCGTCTGACAAAGGCCTCCAGATCTTGGAGGATGTGTTCTCTTACACCCACTTCCAGTTCATCTGGGGCAAAGTCACCTATAAAAGGAGTAAAAAAGGACCTCAGAACTTTGTGATTAACAGGACAAAACCTACTGATAGTTCAGGCACAAGAAACACTTGAGATCATTAGCTCAAGCGTTTCACACACATCATGGCTTCATGCAGGAACTACTTCGTAGAAGAACAAAGGATTTAAATAATTTAGGAACTTTCCCCGTTTGAATCTGGATTTCCACTGTTTTACTGAATCTAATTTATAAAATCGGTTTAAATGGAACACTTGTCATCTAAAATCATGTCAAAACATTTTTTAACATACCCAATAATTGACACTGCCACATCTGCCAGATTGATTTGAAACTCCCTCTGTTTTTTAACACTTTAGAAGCATTACACAAAAATTTGTAGGCATTGCGTAAGCTAATGATTACATTTTACAAGCGCAGACCTACTCATGAACAGGTATGATTGAGTGTAAACGAGCAATTTACAATAAGGTAAGGCAATTAAGAATTTGTTGAATTTTACTCGAAAGAACAAACCTATCGGATGTAGGATAGGAATATGAAAATATTCTTGCATGAGGCTAAGTGTTTATGCCACATAAAAATAAAATAAAATTAATTAATTAAAATAAAATAATTAATGCCTATTTTAATTTAAATCGCTTATTTGTATAAAAAGGAAAACACAACAAGTACAATGGCTTTTAACTTGCATAATGGATTTTGCAATACCTCTTAACTTTCTTTCTAAAGCACGTTTGGCAAATTCTTGAAATTTCTTACAGGTAGAATTTCACTGCAATGGGCGTTATGGATTCTGACTCAAACTACTTGTGCGGTCACATAACACTCACTGTAGCACTGCTCACAGACTTTGTTGAGGACGCCGTGAAACTCCTGTGTTATTGGAGGTAAAGGATCCAGCTGCACTTTCTTGAAATCTTCCGGACAGTCTTTCTTCAGGTGTCCATCACGTTTGCACAAGCTGCAGACGACCATGTGTGACTAAGAGATTTTGAAAAAAAGAGTTGAGTTTAGATGACTCCCACAAGTTTACTTGTTAATTAGATGAACAACCATGAAGCTAAACTTGCCTTCCCTTTGGTGAAAGCTTGCTTGGTGAACTCATAAGACAGTTTGCTCTGCTTTTGGTTTTTATTTTCTGGGCTCTCATCTTTAACTGTTTCTCCTGCAGGTGGAGATGAAGTACTGTCAGCTGCCAGCTCCACCTCTTCCTCCTCTTCCTCATCCATTGAACCAGGTGTGTCCAAATCTGGACCTTCCTCGTCAGACAGAAGCTCCTCCCCTGAGATCTCATCCACTGGGAAAATCTCTTCATCCTCTGTGGTGAAGCTGTCCAAGTGGTGACGGGTATGCGTGTCCACATCAATGTCCACATCTTCCTCGTCCTCCTCGTCCTCAGAGAGACTGCTTTTGCCCGGGTCCACTTTTTCCTTCTCTCTCTCTTCATCTGAGTCACTGTATTCTTCAACTTCCTCCTCTTCCTCAATAATGCAGTCAGAGTCTTCAGGACCATTCTGTACAGCTTTAGGATGACTTGAATATTGGGACTGAACGCTGAGCTGACTGAAACTCGACAAGCCCTCAGTCTCTTCACTCAGACCCTTAGCATTGGCCCCTTTCATGGGTCCTCGCTTTGAATCTCTTTTGTGATTAGCAGCTGGCGTATTGAGAGGCAGTGCAAAGTACTTGTACGTGGTTTTGAGGCAGTGGAGGATGTACTCGTACATTTGCTGACTGTTTACTGTGCGAGCCACATTTCTCTTCACGGCAAATGGGTCTAAAAACAGAGGCATTTGTTAGATTTCAACCATGTACGAGTGCTCATTCACTTTACTGTGTGTATTCAACAGAAATATAAACTATGTGCACCATTTAGAAAGATAACAGACTTATAGGAACAAATCTAGGGGTTGCTTATCAACAAAATCCAACAATATTAACATGTCCATTAAGGCTGTTGTTTCAACATGGGCACTAACATAGTGTCAATTAACCCTGGTTATTGTTCAACCCAAGTCAAAACCAACCAATAAAACAGATTTCCCATGTGATCCTTTGCATTCCATACAGCATCAAGACATGAAAGTACTAATTTGATTTTAACAAATAAGAAAAATTAATTTGAGAAAGCTTCTGACCCTCCACAGCGATGCGTTTTTTTGGCCAGTCTTTCATCTCTCGGGAGAGGACAATACTGGTCCGCACACTGATCACATTGTCAGCCATGTTGAACTCCAATGAGTAGAAGCGAAGCATTTCTACCCAGAGAAGCCCAACTTCCACTGGCGGGCGAGGACTCTGAAAAGCCAGAGGAATCTGCAAGAAAACAGACAACACACACACACGCATTACTACCCATTTTAAAAGTATACCAGGCTGCCTCTGGAACATTCATCTGATTTGCCCCAATAATAATTCTCTGATTAAACATCAATACAATCAATGTTGTCGTCAAACAAAACTTTCTATATTTTTTGTATAGGTTTCCACAAGTTTGTTTTTCACTGTGGTAAAAAAAGAAGAGAAAAGAAGATGATTGAGTAAAAGTTAAGAAGCTGGTAAAGGACACTTGGATCTTCCTGATTACCTTCCCCTTTACAGTGGAGCGCTCTGCTGGCTGCGATGATTCCTTTGAGGAAGGGGTGTAGGCCCAGTGCAAATACCCGTCCTCCATATGTGTGAGATTGAAGTCTGACAGCCGGCTGAGGGAGAACACCTTAATCTAAAGACAATCAAATATTTAGATTAGTTTCCACTGAGTACAACGAGCAATGCTGAAAGCCAAACTACTACTTGGTGTTTATTATATTTCAGGCTTGAAATGAGAAGAAGCACACACCTCTTGGTTCAGGTACGTAGGCAAGAGGGACTCTTTGCGCTTCTGTAAGAAGTAGATGACCATGAGGGCGAAGACATATGGTGGCAGCCCTCCTTCCTCTGCACGGTCAATCTGACAGATCTAAACCAGAAGCAAGAACATCACATGCTAAAAACAAAATGTGACATTTGGCAAAAATTATAAGCATACTGAGGCTTCTTTTAGTAGTTGCCTGGTTAATGTGAGAAAGGTTATGGTCTAAGGTAGAAGCAAACCTGGGCCCAGCGTCTGAAGCTCAACACCAGTGGAAGGAGGACAGGCTCCCTACTGGCTATAGCAGAAAGATAGGAGGTGGTTTGGAAGGCGTTTTCATTCCCTGCACTGACTTTGCAGATCAGGCCACTGTTAAGAGAAATAACAGTTTCAGTTTCCATTAGCGGTTTTAATGCTGCTGTGCATGTGGTAACATAACGTTGATATGAGTGATTGTCTTTTTTCTCTATTTGCATGCAAGAAAACCCATCTCAGTAGTACGCAATGTCTTGAAAAATGGTAAATCTGACTATGTAGCAATTTCAAAGTTCTCGAAATCACAAAAAAATTAATGGCATGAAAACAATCAAGCGGCCGTAAACAACTGTGGGAGATACAAACCTCTTTTTCTCTTTGCAGATGACCACAGGCACCCTGGCATGAAAATCAGCTTCCAGTTCAACAAAGAGAGCTGGGAAAGGAACAATGAGGCATTTTAAAGTTTAAACCTTCCACGATAGTTTAGCACATGATTGATTTTCCTATGGAGGGGGATTTCTTAATACAGAAAAAAAGCAATTCAATGAACATAAGGTGACTCACGGCTCACAGAGAGGGTCTCCTTAACCAGCAACAAGACGTCTGGCTGATGCATCTGTGAATACATTCCATTTCAAAGCCTTTATACAACATACAATATAAGAAGGACATATGAATGTGTTATGTCTTACAAGCACCACATTCACAAATCAATTACTTTAGAAACCTAGAATAAATAATAAAACAATGTCTCTGCCACATACAATCATATTACATGCCCATTCTATTGTTTTACATGTCTTCCTAATGCCAACCTAAAACTCTGTAACTATTAATTCATAACATCATACAGATTTCTCAATTCTGCAGGGAGTTATGGGGAGTTTCCTTATTTTACCACAGTTATGTAATTCTTAAAATTGATAGAAACACTGTATTACATCAGTATTCACACTATCAAACTCCAAACTCACACTGGGCTACTCACGTGAGGTGGATACTGAATGTCAATGTTGACATCAGAATCCTTAAATCCAAATTTAGTACAAGACGATCCATACAGCCTGAGCCTGATCTCTACAAATGAGAGAAAGAGAGACAATAATGTTATTAGCATTAAAATACAATTACCAGAATAATGAACCAAGAGCCAGCTGCCCGTTTGCTATATAGCAGTCAGGTCTCATTTACATCATGCTTCTGTTACCAAATAAATATTTTACTCATAGACGTCTTACCAGGCAGGACGCACAGAAGGAGGTCTTGCATGACGGAGACAACACATTGTCTTTTCTCCACATCCTGGTCATTCATTCCATGTTCCTGTACAACAGCCTGAAGAGCAGCACTCACTGCACTGATCTGCTCTGGACCAGGAGGCAGAATCTCAGTCAGCATTACCTGCTCTTGTCTCTCCTATAAACACAAACACACACAAGTAAAAAGATTGTCACCCAGTTTTGAATGCATGAAGACAAATACTGCACAACGACAGTATAGTTTATAAAGAAATGCTTGTCATTATAAAAATGACAATTTGCACAATAGGACTCACTCTGGCTCTTTTCTTGTGCCGTTTGTCTCTGATATGCCTGTAAGCATCAGACACAGATTCCAGGAGAACATCACACAGTGCGCAGGTGTAAAGTGCACCAGGGTTGCTGTGGGACTTCTAAACCAATTTAAAAATAGGAAAGCACAGACATCAGATGCAAAAATGTTATGAGACTGTCACAGATGCTCTTAACCTGCAAGCAACTTGTAAACAATTCAAATGTTGTATCACTGAAGCAAGTCTAATTACAAAAAAACCTGCCTTTTCAGGCAACTGCAATTGAAAAAAACATATGATAATAAGAGTCTTTACCTTTTTCAGGGAGAAGATTTCCTCCCTGTTAAGACGCCTCTCAGTTTGCCGCAGGATGCGCAGCTCTTTGACTGAGAGCGCAGACTCTTCAATCAAAGGGCTCCTGTTCTCCTCAGAAAAAGGTTTCTTTTTGTTTCTGTTTCTCCGTCTTCTTCCTTTAAAAGTAGAAATAAAACCGTCAAAAATTTGTACAACAATGTTTTTGGGTAGGTTGTGTTAATCAGTACTGTTTTAGTCATAGATAATGCAGCAGAGCCAGTGCTTATAGTCAGACTTATGCTATGTCACCATAATCAAGAGCATCACCCCATTTAAAAGTTGTCCATGTATACTCCCACCTTAGACAGTTTTCTTTAGATTTTAATCTGGTGGGGATAATCCTAAGGGTTCCACAGTTTCCAAATCCTTACCTGAATTATTTGCACCGTCATCCGTGGTGTCTCTCCTTCCCTGCTCCCTGTCTTCCCTTGGACCTTCTCCCTGGGTACCTCTCATCCAGTGCTGCTGCTGCTGCGAGCGCTCTCTCCAGTTATCTTCTCGAAGTCCACCACTGTTCTCAGGACCTGAGAACCACCGCAGGTCATCCCTCTGAGAGGGGCTGTGACCACCTCTGAATCCACCAGGAGAGTAGCTCATGGGACCGAGGCCTCCCTTCTTTGGGCTCGCCCAGTAGGGTCCACCCTGGTTCTTCTTGCCCTGCTGCTGACCTCCCTCTGACCTGAAGTTCTGTCCTCGAACGTGGTCCTGCATCCTCCAGCTTTCTGCCTTGTCTGTTGGGGCTGCTGCTCCCCTCTCCCAGCTGCCTTGCTTAGCCCGGTATGACCTGCCGGGTTTATCCATGGTTCACCTGTGCTAAAACTGGAAGACAAAATGCCCAAGTCATGTTGATATGGGCCTTATGTAATCATAACATCACTAACATAAACTGTATCTGCCAAACTTTAAGAAACTTTCAGTGGCTGCAGGTTTAACAACTTTACATGTAATTCACATCAAACTGTTGCAGCTGAGGTGCAGCCAACACGTAGATGGAGATACGTTTAGTCATTTTCTAACACAGTCTGACTTCTTTAGATTCAGGTTCACTGTTATTCGACTTTACCTGGCTCTAAACGTTGACAGGTGTAAGCTGAAATTATGACTCCAGTACTAACATTGATACTTCTCGGGATACCAAACCTATCACCAATATAACATCAGTAAGTGAATCCGTCACTGTTTACGTACAAATGCATCGATCTCCCAACGACTTAAGTTGCTTGGCTAACGGTAACGTTAGCCCTCTAACCCAACTACCTGACTTTGTTTATGGCATGGTGTTAGCTTAAGCTAGCGCACTAGCTTCTGCAGTGTGATTTGGCTCTAATGTCTTCCGCTTCCTCTAGTTAACGGTGTATCATGTTATCACGTATAAGCCTCACACGCCGTCAACAAACGAGTGCTAGTCACCACATTTAACAGTAGTTACTGCTGCCATACAGCTACAGCCAGGCTAATGATAGCTGCTCATATTTAGCTTGCTAGCTAGGACAGCAGCTTGCTACACAGCTAGCAACAGCTACCGTTGCTGTTTATTTTATAGTTTTGTTTGAGCTGTCTGACCTGCAGCTGCAGTCAAGGAAGCTGCAGGGTAGACAGCAATAATAATTGTCCATAAATGCTACTGAACTCCTTAAATTACCTTTTGTACGCGTACAGAGGACATACTTGGAGCCCTGTTCAGGTCTGACTTGGCATGATCCCTTGTCTTGCACTGGAGTTTGAAAGGTGACGTACAGGCTGTGTGTTTCTAATCGTCAGCGTTAAAGTTCCGCCCACCGCTAATATATATATTTTTTATATTACATAAAATCACACCACGTAAAATTATATTTTAAACTGCACCCAAGGAGCCTCCACTAATAGAAACAAAAACAGAAGTGGATAAACATAATAGTTTCCACCAATCTCTGCTGTTGTTAATGCTACTAAGACGTCAGCAACGATAATAATAATAATAATAACACCCTTATATAACCTGGTAAACAATGCAATTGAATTAATTTCATGTGGCATCACCATTACACCATTCCACATGTAAACAATTATTTCAGTCATAAGTTCACATTGCCTACAGTATTACAAGAAAAAGAGCAATTTATAAGAATTCACACATGTGAATGAACCTTAACATCAATTCTGTATTTAACAGGTAGGTGGTGCAGGGATGCCAGTGCAAAGTATTACATATGGTTCAAAGTTTAGGACAAAAGATTTCAGAACTTTCACAACTTGCTAATTATGAGGTTTTATTGGCCATAACAGCTGAGCATGCAAAATTGCTATTAATATCTGATTTGGAAAATAACAACTTATCTGCATCTGCTTTAATTTCCAGTATTATGCCACCTTGGGTCAACCTAACCAACAGTACAACAAGCCAGAAAACTGAGAACACTTCAAAGACCAGATTTCATTCTTAGGCCATGACTGTTTGATTTTGATTGTGTGATTTCCAAATCGAAATGTTTCACAGCCGAAATTTCAGCTCAGTTTTTTTCTTAACAAGTCATCCACCCTTATCACCACTCCCAGCACAGGCAGATAAAATTCCCAGTAAGTAGAGGCAATTGAAAATGAGCTGATAATATCTCTTTGGACTAATTGGTCTAAAATGGAGCCACTGGACAACACCTTGATTATCAATAACTTTAAGCCTTAATACAATTTAAACTGATTAGGATTATATAAATTAATACCACATACAGTTGTGATGAATGGAGAAATTAACTCTAAAGATCACAGTCATTTTTGCACCATGGCTGAAAGCATTTTTTTTTAATTTCTGCTGTTAAGTTAAACACTTTAATATGGTAATCTATGGGAATTAAGTTGTGTTTGGATCATGCCTCAAGTGGTCATTTGAGGAACTGCAATTTTAGGCACATGTTGGCTTCAGTGAACCTCTTAGATGGGAATGAAAGGAAGGGATTATGACTACTCCTGCTACTGGAACTATTATAAGCCATTTTGGGGTATTTTTTTAGGTCTGGAATTTTACTCTTACTCAAGTGGGTAATACACCATTTATTTTGATTCTTGTAAAGTTATAATTTGTCACTGAGTGGGCTTACAAATTGAATTAGTATCCAAATTTTCATCTCCATTTTTGTATCCAATAAGACTACTGATTGCAAATTAGCAGAATTACATTTTTTACAGTTCTATTTGAATTGGAAATAAAGAGAAGGGACAAAAAAAGCTAAACATTTTTTAATTGTTAACAGTATTTCAGTTAGGTTGTTATATATTTTGATTATATGTAAATGTTGACATTACTTTTCTTTGTAAATTTCTTTGTTTGTTTTTTTCAATATCAAAATATAGAGTGTCCCATTTTGACAATGAAAGTGTCTAATGTGTTTAGTGGATGCAAAAGTGGTCTCAGGACATGTTGTGTTTGGGAAGGGGACATGGATCATTTCTTCTTCCTCATATTGTAGTAAGGGGATCAAGTTGAGAGTTGGGTTTTGGAAAATTTTCTTCAAAAATACAAATTTTCAATTGTTATCAGGTGAATTTTCAGTGTCCAATTTTAACAACATTCAACTTAAATGCAGGATTACCTGATTTTCCTATTACAACTATATTTCCATGGGTTTTCAGTCACTTCTAGGTCAACTACAAATCAGCTATAATCAATCAATTACAATCAGAACAACTAGCCTCTAAATTCTCCTTTAATTAGTACTAAGCATTCAGTCTCTATCATAATGGTGGCTGAGATGAAAAGTCAACATTAAAATGTGTTCCTGCTGTTTGGGGGTTGTTTAGCTTTGGTTGCCAGGGGCGACAGAGACTGTGAGCTGCACGAGCGGGGAAGACCCCGGGAAAAGTGACGTCAGCAGACGGAGCTCCCCTCTCCATCCCAAAACCAGCATCCATCCAGGAGAGAACAGCCGAGCCAGAGCCGGCCTCGGTGACACTCAGCCGGTGGAGCAGCTGAACCTGAGAGATGGTGTCGTTAGTGAACGGCGAAGGTGAATCTGTGCACAAAAAGAGACGCACAAACTGCGCATCTCCTTCTCCGGACGCGCTCACACCGGCTCAGCAGCGAAGGACGGAGCGGCACAGAAAGCAGAAACTCATGTCCAGACTGAGTGACTCCGGTTTCGAGGAGGATTTGATAACGTCTCCAGCTCGGACAGACGTTTCAGAGGAACCGGAGCCGGCAGCAGGACAACCGTCCACCTGGTACCTTCAGTATGGAGACGTTGGTTTCAGGATCCAGATGGAGAAGGAGGCGCAGTTTCACCTCTGCAGAAGCCTGGCACGACAGCCACAAGTAGGATATAAGACACCTGATAGCAGAATTTACATTCAACAGCATAGAAATGTTGCCAAAATGTAAAACAGAAAACAGAAATGTGGAAATGTGTATGACATTTTTACTTTTGTATAAATTGGGCCTTTTTTCTGCTTTTAAAAAAAATTTAACCTATTGTAAGACTACACACAAACTAATAATAATAATCTATAAATAAATCAATAAATAAATTCTAGATACACTGCAAATAACTTACATGCTTAACTGTCATTTTTAAAACAACTTACTGTTCTTTTACAGATAATGAATAGTAAAATAACTAGAAAAGCACTCAGAAAGCACAAACCTCCGCCAAGCAGCTTCAGTCCACCCCAACACAATCTCCCAATGACAAAGTATCGTTAAGTTTAAAAAAAAATCCTGGATCCAGAAGGTGATCCGGATCACTCCCAAAATTTTATTTCTTCCTTGTCCCATTTCACACATTTCCTGAAAATTTTATCCAAATCCGTTCATAACTTTTCGAGTTATTTTGAACACAGACAAACAAACTAACAAACCAATGCAAAAACATAACCTCCTTGGAGGAGGTAATAATATAGTGTTCATTTACATACTTACAGTGAAAAATGGGTCCAAACTGTAAATAATCACATCGAAAATCCTTATTTTTACACATGGTAACCCACTCCTTTA
The DNA here is from genome assembly GCA_024666655.1 of Dascyllus trimaculatus. Lineage (NCBI taxonomy): Eukaryota > Metazoa > Chordata > Actinopteri > Pomacentridae > Dascyllus > Dascyllus trimaculatus. The sequence goes on along the minus strand of CM045449.1, from coordinate 25,329,521 downwards.
TGTTTGATCATAAAGTTAAACTATTTTTGCAGAATTTTAATTAGCAACAATATCATGACTTTAAAGATATCTGTCTCTGCTTGAAAGAAAAAATATGTGTATTAAGGACTGAAAACTTTACATATTTTTCTAACTATTATTTTTTATTTCCCTTGTTTTGTTAAATTAAAAATGATAACTAGTAAAATTTCAGAAAAAAACATTAATTTTCTTGTTGGCTGTTAAAAAGACGTGCAAAATGTTTGTGTCTGTATGTTTTTATGGAACTATTTTACAGGTTTTTCACATGCTGCACTAATATAGGCCGACAATTTATACAGGAATATTATTTTATCATCTAACTGAAATGTACAATGCATTGATGAGTCTTTAGCTCCATTGTGCAACTGAAAAAAATCACAGAGGTGGCAGAGTACATAAAGATTTCGGTGTAGTGACATCAAAATATATATCGATAAAACAGTGATATAAAATAGAAAATGGCAGCGCAAAGACATCACACATTATTAAACACCATCTTTAAGTAACTGTCTAAAGTTGTTTTTCTGAGCCCGTTTTTAAATACGGTGTGTTTATTTCTATTTACTGCTTATGCTGACGATTCTGTGTTTTACCTGCAGTTGACAGCAGAAGCTCGCTGTAAGCTGGTCAGCTGGCTCATCCCTGTACACAAACATTTCCGTCTGTCCTTTGAGTGCTGCTGTCTGGCGGTGAACATCATGGACAGGTTCCTGGCCTCCACAGCGGTCGCTGCTGATTGCTTCCAGCTCCTGGGTGTCACTGCCCTTCTCCTGGCCAGTAAACAAGTGCGTCTTAGAGTGTGTAAAAAGTAGATTGCTTGTGTTTTTGGATGTCATTCGCTATAACCAGCTATCTCCTTGTCTCTACTCTCTGCAGGTGGAGGTGTGCTCACCACAGGTCAGCCATCTCTTGTCGCTGTGCTGCGATGCTTTCACCAAGGAGCAGCTCTTCAACCTGGAGTGTCTCATCCTCCTCCGTCTTAACTTTCGCCTCGCTGCACCCACCCTGGCCTTTTTTCTAGACTATTACACTAACTGCATCGAGGCTGGCCAGCTTGTCACCGAGAACACAAGTGGTGGCAGGTTTTCGAAAAAGAATCCAGACACCAAAAGGCCCAGGCAGTGCAGCAACCTCGCACGAAAGGTGTGTGAGTTGAGTCTGGCTGACTACGCCTTCAACAAATACCCACCATCTCTGACTGCCAGCTGTGCACTGACACTAGCCAATGAGTTACTGAAAACTGAACAAGGTCCTAGCATCTTCTGGTCTTTGGAAGACCAGTGGGAAAGTCTAGTGGGTGAATCATCAGTACAATCAGGTTCCGGCCAACATCCTGAAAACCCTCAGCCTTCTGAGGGAGACTCTCTGGCCATGAAGGAACAACTCTTGCCTGTAGGTCAGAAGAGTTTCAACCACAATCTGGCACAGGAATGCAAAGACAACCTGAAGCTGCTGGTGTCACTGAACCAGGAGATTCTGGAAGTGATGTCCACCATGTGATTACAAGAGTGCCGCTAACACTCACACGATAAAATGCCAAATCCCCTCTTCTTTTTTGTTATATTTTAGAGGCTATTTAACCTTTAAAACTGAGGGCAAAGTGTCTTATTAAGGGTTGAGATGAAGGTGATGACCAGAAATCAGTTTTTTATGCAAATCTATTTACTAAACCTCATTATACCTCATATACCGTCGCTGGATGTTTTACAACTTAGTATTATTGTTTCTGTTATTTATTTATAGAATGTTACTGCGTATCAATAAAGTATATTAATATATTATTTTTATCTTTAATTATTGACAAGTCTTTTATCTGTAAATTAACTGATTTGCTACAAGTTTACAAGTTCTGTCACTTTTTCCAATATCTGTAATGAAGGATTTGAACACAATGTGCTGTAATGAATTGATTGTTTTTATGAAATAAATGATCAGAAAATGAGTTTGTGCTGGTGTCTGAACTATGAAACTACAATTACATGTTATTTGAGGTGTGATGATTGCACAATCTTTAAAATGAGTCTGTCAGGATGTCTTAATGGCATAAATAAGGAATCACAACAATGCAGTTATAAACGTTGTCTGTGTTGGTAGCTTTACTTGAGTTTGATGAGCGGAGCAGTGATGTAAGTCTCTACTGAATGACAGCTCTATTTGATTGCTGAAACGTAGACTAGATAAACCCACTCAAGCAGCACTTCGTTTCTGACAGACATAAATCTAATAAACCCCTCCACTGTGGTGTAAGTGTGAGGCTGGATAGCAGCAGAAATAAATACTCCTCTCAAAGTCCTGATTCTTGCAGCCTTTAGGCTATTGTGCTTGTTTGCTTGAAGGTCAGTATACCGACGTTTGCTGTTTACCGTTGGCTGTATTATTTGTAACCGACCTGTGCCAACACAGTCTGGCCCGTTGAGGGGCTTTATCTGATAATCCATTACGCGTGGCAGCTCGACCTGCTGACACAGTGTCGACCACACAGGTGCATTCAGCGTTAAGTAGAGTTGCTCGTGTTTGTTTACTAATTGAGGCATTTGTCACGAGTGTTTACTGAGCTGTCTGCTGTAATTGCCCTTTTCCTTTTCCACTTGGCTTGAAATGTTGCAACAAGCCTTGGCCTCGTTTAAGTTGATATTTTACGCACCGTTGGATAGAAATTACGCACGGACTGCTCTGGCCATTAATCACTATCTAAAATAAACTAATGAAGTTCTATTGATGATAACAAATACTAATAATAAATAAACAGCTACAAAAGTCATGTGTCCTTTAGAAAGAATTTAGGCTATATCAGTGAGTGTAAGCCTACACAACCTCTATTGCTCAGCCTCTAGAGCAGGGAATATTTGGCAGCAGGTTGGAGGGAGGGCAGCTGCTCCAGTGGCGCCGTTGTGCGCGGTACCACTTTTACACTTCAGACCAAAACCGTTAGCCTGCACCAATTTAATCTCCGAGGACGCTGTCACTCCCTGGAGACCGAATCAGTGCATCTGATTGGGTCAAAAGTATGAAACCGCGGCAGTGAGAGACACAGACCGGGAGAATGTCGACTATATCAGCCCTAAATCAAATCATGTCCCGTCACTTCTGCAAACAGAACCGAACGGATGGAGATGCAAAGAGACAGAAAGGCGTTAGGGGCTATTTGTCCCAACCAGAGGGGTCAACGGGGGAGGAGAGCTGCAGGAAACAATAAGGTATGGAATCTTTCTTCTTCTTCTTTTTTTTTTTCTTTTTTTTTTTTTTTTACAAAGATGCACAATCAAAAATGCTCTGTGCAGCTGATAAAACAATGACAATCCTTTCTACTTGCAGGGTGCGATGCTGGTGCCAAGAAGCAGCAGTCCAGTCACTGTGTACGTTGAGCTGCCCTGCATCATTGAACAAGGTATCTCTGACGTCAGGGTTGAGCTTCACGCACAACCTCAGTGCATGTAAGCAAGAAGAAAGCATGTGTGAATAAATATGCTCGGGGGATGAATCGCCACGTCACACTGATTTGTGTTACAGCTTTTTCAACAATTGCATGGGATGATTTGGAGGACTGTGCGTCTGTGGTGAGGCAGGAGAGAAACTCCCTCGGCTCTCAGGTGAGGGGAAAAAAAACATCGAAACAGAAGTTAATGTTCTTATTTTGACCTCTAATGCATAGCGTCACCTGATTTTTTCAAGTCTTTCTAATAGTGCAGAAAGATCGAGCATACTGGCAGATCTGCATCCCTCTGTTAATGTTTGACACGGTGTGCTGGAATCCTGCACGAATGGCATTTTAGTTTACTCATGACACACAGCCTACTAATTGGTCGGACCTCACAAGTTTTTCCACAAACTGCCTCCTTGGCACAGATCACCGTGCGCTCATTACGCACTGAACTTCCACAGAAATGACCACCAAGACGTATTCTGCCTTTACGCCATATTATCCTGCTTGGTCCTGGTGGCAGATTCAGGTAGAACTGTGATGATTCTTTGTCGATGGACTATTTAAAATGCGTCTCTCTCTATATATATATATATGAGTTAACCGTCAGTTTCATTCATACACAGGTGAATGAATCTGATGCAGATGACCAGGACTTTGGAGATTATGCGTTGGATTTCGTGGCAGGTGAGGAAGCTTGTAACTCTGCGCAGTGTGGAGATGCTGTTACTGTTACTGCTGTATCATCATCCTCATCATCCTCATCATCACCATTATCATTATTATAATCATCTACTTCAAACTCATGCATCTCCGGCTGATTTGTCTCCTTTTGCAGATTCTCCTGCCACACTGGAGAGCAGTCTGTCTCCAGCTGAACTGGTGCCATTTCAGGGCTGTGTCATACCTCCGCTCACCCCTCAGCGGGACTTCTCTCCAGAGGACAGTCTGGTAGACCCATCCACAGAAACAGGAAACCAACCTGGCCAGGATGGAGCATCCTGGAAGGACATGGCACAGTGTCACGGCAGGGCATTGGGACATTCCATAGCAGTCAATGAACAGGTAAGGCCTCACTGTACAAAAAGTGACCATTTTATCTTGTCTTGATGACTTTTGTGTAAACAATAGAGCAATATTCATGTGATTTGTACTATATTTGATTTAAATTATGTAAAAGTAATATTTTTGATATGTTTGAGTTATGCAAGAAAACCCCAACTGACACTTGTCAGTCGCTCACTTAGTCATACTCACACTCAGAAGCATGACTGAACAAACTTTGCGTTACCTGCAGCTCCATGAGACTCTGCACAGACAACAGGAGGAGACTGACTCCCTTGAAGAGAGGAACATTCACCTCAGGCAGCTAGCCAGTAGAGCAAAACACCTGGCATCAGTTCTTGAGGTAAGAATACGACTAAGACAAGCTAAATATGACGACAATGCAATCTCTTACACTTGCATTGTTAAAAATCATGTCTAATGTTTATTTCTGGTCTTCTTCCAGAAACTGATGACAGTCAGAGAGCCCAGTGTCAGAGAACCAGTGATGCCTTGCGGGGATAAAACCTCACTGAGCCCCTGTAAGAGGCAGAGAATGGACGAAGGTTATGAAACAGAGTCGTCTGACTCAGTGGAGGACATGCTGAGAGACGTCAGCACCCGCTGCAACGCCGTCCTGCACAGCACCGCTGCAGGAACAAGACTGCAGCAGGAATCAGAGACTGTGCGCATGTTTGGTGCATTCTCAGGCCTGCAGACGACCATATCCAAAGACAGCAGTGTGACTGTTGATAGAAAAGATGCTGAGAGTGTGACATCTTTCAGAACCTCTATTAGGGAACACTGCACCATAAGGACTCAGGTGTTTCCTCATGGACATGCTTTTACCTCCAGGACTCAACAAGGTGGATATCGCTTCCGCTGGGTTCCCCACCAAAGCTGAATTCAAAGATTAGCATGTAAAGCTGGAGCCGTTATGTGGTTCTGATTAAGGATCCGTCAGTTTGTAAAAGACTGGAAGGAAGTGTGGGTGGGCATCAGCTGTTAATGCTCAACTGATAATCTATAGTGATATCTGTAAATGATTAAATAATGTCTTCCTCAGGTAGCTCGTAAGCTAATCAGTCACAAGTGGTGCTTGACAAAGGAAGTAACACTGCCCAAGCTGTTGTTTACACTGTGTTTCTGTTTACATGCCTCAATATTTTTGCATCTCTCTACACATCTTTGTATTGGAAGATATCAATGTTTTTTGCAAATTTGGAAATAAAAGTGTTTTTAGAAAATGTAAGAAAGTGGGTTTTTTTCAGATAACTTAGAAAATTCTTATTATGAACAGAGGTCTCAGGTGATATTTAAGCAAATTAAAAGAAACCGTGAACTTTGGTTGTTTGAGCAGTGAAACAAATGTAACCCCATGACCTGCTTTAAGGAGCAGAGACCTCATTCCCTTTTGTTTGTGTCTGTGTGATTGTGTGGTCTGAAAGAAGGGCACTGAGTCATGAACGCTGCCGCCAACATCCTTGTTTATATCCTTTTTGGAAATTTAAACAGATTTTCTTTTTGTCCAGACTGCATGATTTATCGGTCTTCTTAACCAGTCTGCTGGCACTCTGGCTTTATAAACAACATTCACATCCCAAAAATGTTTGATTTTTGAAAAATAGATAAAGAAAACCCAAAAGAGGAAATCAAGCTTATCTTAAGAGGATAACCTTCTGACCTCTGGGTATCTGTAATGCATCTGTAGCTGTAAAGAGCAGATGAGGTGAGCAGGTCTGCAGGACAATGTCAAACCTCAGGTCAGGCACCTGTTTAAACTCCCCAAAACCTGGGTCTGTTTACTTTGGGACAGTGAAGACAACACTGCAGCCCCTCAGCTGAGGACATTTTACAGTTCTGCTGCTGCTGTCATGAGCACAAGATGTATAAACGCAGATAAGAAGAGCCTGATAGTGAGACAGACATCCAAGTTACATCCAATAGGAAGTTAGATGCTTTTGTGGAAGCTAATAAATACAATAAGTGAGACATCTGAAGGATGGATCAAGACTCAACAGGCAACTCTAGAGTCAGATTTGCATAGCCTTTGTCATGTTATTTAAAGTTAATATTTGCAAAAAATGCTAAATGTATGTAAGTTTCATTGTTCATGATGGCACTGATATAAGTTATTTACACTGTTTTATCCTCTGAAAGTGAAATACCACAAACAAGGTCCCACTAACACAGAAAAGTGTAGTTAATAGATTGTATTTGAGTGTAATATAAATTTAAGGACATTTAGCCATCATCATAGCATAATGTTAAAATGTGTGCATGCATCTTGCAAAACCTACTGCTATACAGTGCATCAAAAAAGTAGAAAAACACACACTATAGCAGCAGAATTCAGACAAACTTAACATCTGAAAATGCATATAGTCTTAAAAAACCCAAAATAATATAGGACAAGGAAAATTACTTTTTATAGTGTGGGAGCATTTATCCAAGGGTAGCAATGTATGACAAATTGTAATCTATTAAATATATACACAGATCAGCCACATTATGATCACTGACAGGTGAAGTGAATAACATTGATCATATTGGTACTATGTGGTGTTTTGCTGGAAACCTTGGATTTTAACATCCATGTTGATGAGACTTAGACACCCAAATAAACATTGTCCCACAACAAACACACTCCCTCATGTAAATGGAAATCCTAAATGTCACTGGTCTACCCCTGCAGGAAAATACACCCCACCACATGGAAAAAACATCAAACAATCAGGAACATGTTGAGGAACATGACAATCACCCAACATGTTGATTTGACCTCCAAACTTCCTACACCCCATTGTGATCAAGCATCAACAGGATGCAGTGGAACAAGTTGGATTGACAGAGGCCCCACTGCACAAGTCAGAGTACCCAAAGGATCCAGTGCCAACGTCCTGGTTCCAGACCCCATAGGACACCCTGAGAGGTCCTCTTGTCCATGTCCAATGGTTCAGAACATTTTTGAGCAAATCAAGGGGACCAACACAATATAAGGCAGGTGATCATAATGTTATGCCTGATTGGTGTATATATTTAGAAATTAAGTAAAAATAATTTAACTCTAAAAATGGCCTATCTCCAGACTTCAATGTAAGGGCAGAAATTCTTATTTTGACTCCAAAAAAAAGGGATTAGATTGTGAAGGCATCTTGCAAAATCTACTGCAATGGTGCATCAATAAGCAGAGCTGTGCAATAAAAAGGAACAAAACGCCCAGTAGCAGGCAACATATCAAAAGTGCATTTTCTTCCAGAATATAAATCAGTGTATTTGCAGTCTGGCCTTTTATTGATAACTTATAAATGAAAAATAAAAATAAAAACAGGCCTTTCTGATATTTTTTTTTCACTTTTGGAGCAAGTAAACTAAATGCACACTGTAAACCTGTTTAAGTTGACTCTACTTAAAAAATCTGATGAAACCGGTTGCCTTAAAAAAGAAAGTATAATGGACTTAAAGCTTGAGTGCATTTAACTTAAAAGCTTGAGTTCAATACATTGAATGCCAGGTTGATTAAACTTAAAATCATCTGGAGTATCAATTGCTTTGCAAAGTGATTACACTTAGTTTTTTAAGTTCAATACACTGAATGCTAAGTTGATTTAACTTAAAATCATTTGTAATATCAATGGTTTTGCACAGTGATTACACTTACTTTTTTTAGTTCAATATACTAAATTCCAAGTTGATTAAACTTTAATGTATTATTTCAATTGCTTTGTCCAGTTACTCCACTTAAGACCTTAAAGTACATTTTTTTAATGTTTGTTTAATTAACCCAGAAAACTACATAAAGAAAACATCAAAACACTAAATACAAAAGTACATTATTTTTATTTCCATTCTTTAAACAGTGGAAAAAAATGTAATTTGCAACAGGAGAATGTTTTTCACAAACCTGAACACTGAAACCCTGTTTTAACAAGAGCACTTCAGCATGTGAGCAGTAATAGTCAGTACTAAATAAAACTTTGGGTTTTACTTCACATAAAAAACTTAAAAAGGTAAAACAAGTTACGTCACATCATGTTTTAAATGGGTTAATCACTACCAACCTGTCTGGGGCTGTAATTTTTCAGTGGATTTGTGAAGACATTTGTTAAGACATAGTATTGTGTGTAACGGCTTTCCATTCAAGCAGAAACTAGACATTTTGAACAAGTATAAATGATGGGACCTGCCCTTCTGATACAACTGTGACAAAACTTTAAAACTTACAATGCAAACAGTGCACAACAGCAAACAGAAAAATGTAACAAAATGCCCACCTGGAACTGAGAAGGTAAGCAGATTTTTCAGTGTTTGAATTTTCGATGCCAGCTCACTTTTACCCAGGTTGAGTAGCGCTTGCTGGACAAAGTGGAAAGTATACCTCATGGACTTTGGGTAGTCCAGGTGAAGGGCATAAATCAGTCCAAAAAAGATGCAGAGGGCCTGAGGCAGGTTGGACAGTTCATTCATGACAACATTTCCTTCCAAGATTATGCCCACTCTGGATGGGTTCAGCTGATGATTTTCCTCATCTATGCTCAGGATTCCCACTGCAGTTTGACTGAATGATTCCTTGTCAGCGACGGCATAGCAAAGAGAGAGATGGACAAGGAGTGGATATAATCATTAAGCATCATACTACATAAACTGCACTTTAAGTAATTATCCCCCCTCCCAATCTTTTCAAAATAACTGGGACTGTCCCTATAGCTACCCAAACAAGCAAACCATATTGTATACAATTTAAAAATTAAAATTAAGTTACTTACTGTGTTGGTCCTGAAGAAGTCTGAGGGATCATCCCCCAAGATAACTGGCAGGCCCCGAACACAGATACATCTGGTCTCAGTGGGCTCAGTAATCTAAAACGTAGTCGAAAGAACACAAGTTAGCTGAAAATATTCACATTTGTTTGTCAGAACTTTCATCACAATTTTGAAGACATCATCTGAAATTTCCTGGCTAGGCAGAAGACGAGAGGACACAACATGAAAGGAAATGGGGGAGGGAGAGGACAGACAGATGAGAGGGACAGAAGCAAAGAGATGAAGCAAAAAAAGGAAAAGCAAAGTACAGGTTAAGATACAGGGGATTCAAGAAAAAGGAGGATGCTTAAGAATGCACAGAAAAAAGTACAGGAAAGGAGAAGAAGTAAGATGAGAAGAAAGGAGCCAGGGAAAAGATAAAGAAAAGCTACCCCCACCCAATAACATTTATGTTCTTCAAACTGTGCTTGGAAAAACAAATTGCCCTCGATGTCCACAAGCTTCTCAATGCATTAAAACACAAGTGACAAACTGAGAGAAAGTGAATAATTGTAAATGCAATCTTAATCCATTTAACAGAGGTTTGCCATTTAGGGTTGTAAAGTTACAACTGACAGGTACAGTGAGATGAGACTGATTATTTTTATTTGATTAACTAAGCAGTACCATAAAATCCAAATACTAAAGCAGGCTTCATCTTTTACAGTCAAACAGAAAATAACAAATACAGTGGCACATTACATTAAGTGGTCTAAGCATAACTGTTTGTGTGCATTTGATAAATCCTTTATGATTCTGTACTTGTTCTTATGGTCCTGCAGTGTAAAGTAAAACAAGAACTTTAACCAGACCTTTTCACATCTGGATGCTTGCAGGCCACAGTATTTGAGCGAACAAAAATGAAAAGGAAAAGAAGAAAAAGAAAGCAAGGAGGATACTGTGTGCAGCAGAGAAAATTTGTGAGAGCAGGAGAAGGCCACAGGAGGAACCGATGAAAAAGAAGCGAATGGGAGGGAAGGATGTGAGGAGAATAAGACCCTGTGTGTGTAATGTCTCATTGCCATTACCTGTATAAATAAAAGTTAATTTAAAAAAATGGATGAAATAAAATGAGGAAATAATAATGGCAGGGGGACAGAAGATCAACCTGTAATTCCAGCTAAACCACTGTATGTTATATAATTCTTCTATGTAAATACCAGTGCAGTAATATAACATGTTTTCACTTAATATCCATTTTCTGTTGTTTATGTTATAGGGTTAGATATGTAAAGAATTGCATATGCAACTTATATTTTGAGGAATTTGAAAGATAATCTTTGTTTGACGTAAAAGCTCAGCCAAAAGCTTGCCGGTGAGGCCTCTTGTCAGGATCCTGACTTCCTCATCATCAAGCTCTGCAGAAGCCTGATAACCATCCTGATCATTTGAATCAGGTGTGTCGGAAGAGGGAAACATCTAAAACATGCTGGATAGCGGCCCTCGAGGACCGGAGTTTGAGACCCCTGCCTTAAATGAACACAGTACCATGCTGTCATTCTGTGGCAGACAAACAGAATTTCTGTGTTAGCAGCAACAATCTTCTCAATCTGGGCAAAGTCAGGAAGACCTGAAGATGAGCCAGTAGAGAGCATCATGCCTGGATGATACTTGACTCCATCCACACAAACAGATGACACATCAAGAACTGACCCTGACGGTGCAGTGTTTTGAGTGATAACTCTCTGAACATTCAAAGAGAAAGAGGCAAGCAATACTGGGGTCACCTTTGTAAGCTCAACCCGTGGTCTGAAAAATGAGCTACAGTCAAGATAATAGCTGACAGCTCACTGGTGTTTGTTAGCCAGTGTCATGGCTACATTCTTGAAATTTTGAGCGTTGCAGATTGCCCTTTTAAGGAACTTATGTTTTCCCTCAAAGCGCATTGTCCAAACTTCAGACCAAATTTTCTCATAAGCTGAAGGTAATGTTCCACATAGTGATGCTTGGGTCTTAAACGAAAAGCAGGAAATGTTGACTGCAGTAGCCGTCTGTGCTCTGCTATCTTGCAGTCTACGAAATCCAGTGTTTCCTCAGAATGTTGTGGGGCCACAGCCAGCTCAACAATATCTTTTAGAAGCATGAGGATTTCCCAAGTGTTGTCACCCTCAGGGACACAATGACCAATGAGAAATGGAAGGAGCCTTATGAGGCACCAATTCTCATCAGCATTCCCCCCAATGGTCCCTTTTCTGGAAAATCCTTTTCCAATCATCTGGGGATAATCTGTTTTGTCAGTAAAAGTGTAATTAAAGTACCTGATAGCCTGATTTAGCATATCTAGCGTGAAATATCTCCTACTTATCATGTCTGTAAGACACAGGGCCAACTCGATTGGAACAATGCCTTCCAAGAGATCATGCATGATGTCAGGTGGGTAACCAGTGACTGCATGAAAGTGTTCGAGATTCTCAGTTAAAGGACATGCTCCTTTCACACCATATGTCCGACTCAGTCCTGGATTATCTCACACCTCCTGCACATGCCTATCATGGGAGTCTTTCTCTCTCATTTCAAAGAAACCAGAACATACCTCCTGTTGTTGAGTGTCACTGGAGTTTGCCAGACAGAATCTGCAGAACTTGTCAACACTGAAGCTCTCCAGGAAACCTGCAAGGGAGTGGGCACCAAGGTTATCAGCTGCAACATACAAGACTGTGCCTTTCACACTTGCACCTAGTTGCTCAAGGTAAAAGCCATTTTGCTCGAGTAATTTGAGATCATAGAGAAGAGGCTGCAGAACTTTTGCATAACCACACTCTTTCACTGTTGAGGTATTGCACAGTAGAGCAAGCTGGACTGAGTTGAGTACTGACCTATACTTTGCAAGTATGTTGGCAATGACCCAGTATACTGCACACATTTCATGTTTCTGTTTTGATGTTCCTAGAGGATTGGCAACTTCAAAGTCATCAATGTAAAGACCAAGAGCAAATTGTGAACTCATCACTTGTAAGAAGAGATTTTTCATTGAAGTACTGCCCATCCACATACGATCTGTATTCCTGAAGCACATGGACTTTTTCTGACATAGCTTTGTCTAGCACATCAGTTTTATTAAGCAATGTCTGAAGCATGGGAACAATGGGGACATAGGCTAGTGGTTTTTTACCTCTTTCCACAACATATTCTATAGGGTTTACAAGTGGAAACTCTCTGCGTATGTAAGCTGCTCTCCTTTTAGCAGTTCCTAGTGGTCCATCTTTGGCCAAAGATGCCATCATGTTGCTCTCTGACACAGCACTGGTAACTTCTTCTACAGTTGTTTCATCCATGTCAGTTTGTTAGTACAGCCCTTACTCTGTTATGCAAAAGCGGCTGAGACAGGTCACTGATTTGCCAAAGCTGCTGTATTTACTTCTTGCACAGCACTCTCTTGAATGTGCAGAACACTATGCATCTTTAACAGAAGCGATGATAAATTGTGTTCAAGCTGTTTTTGTAAATCAGTAATTTTAGTTTTTATTTTAGTTCGTAATTCAGTTGATAAAGCATAAATTAACAAGCAACAACAGAACACAGGTTTAAAGTTTCAGTAAATTTCATGAGGCCTTTAAGTTGTGGTTAAGGCTAAAACTTAACTATTTGAATGCATTAAGCTTAAAGTTATTCACACAATCAACTATGTCTGCAGATCAGTAGAACATACTTACATTTTTTTAGTAATGACACAAAACTTACAAATTTAAGTATATTGTACTTAATTTTTTTCTTTTTTTTAGATATGACATCCGGGCTTACAGTGTAACGCCTCTGCAGCTTCCAGACACCTTTAGCAGTGACTGACCAAACACTGTTGAACTCCAGCGTCCATCGATCAGGACGCCTCTTGTCAGACCTCCAGCCCCCCACAGGGCCGCAGACCTTCGCTCCTTGAGCCTCCCTGACCGCAAACAAACGCGTTCGTCAGCCGCCAGCAGCGAACTCTGAGAGCGGCACCAGAGAGAGAGAGAGAAGCCTTGTTTGAGCAGCTTGTGACACATTTGACCGGTTAATCTGCCGCCAAACTGCAGGAGGGGAAAGAAAAACTACGGACACAATGAGTTTCTAAGGCGACTGAAGCCAAACCTGGAGGAAAGGCTGCAAACCAGACGGAGACCCGCGGGAAAAGGGAAAAAAAATCAGTTATTCTTCCTGTTCAGGGCAGAATTACTGAGGTGCAAAGACTTCTGGGAAAATATGATATAGATATTAACTTAAGCCGTTTTATTGGCTTGTTGATTTATTTTAAATAAAGCTGCAATAAATGAAGAAAACAGCCCAATTAAAATTTCCTCATTCGTTTTATTTTTTAATATGTAGCATTTTATTTAGACACTTTAAGGTGCATTTTTCACTGCAGTACATCTTTATTCATGGTATATTTGACACTTTATCGTGCATTTTGTAATTCAGTATATTTATTTCTTATTTATCTGTATTGTGGTGGTTGTCCCTTCACTCTTTCTGCTTGCCACTGTAACTACAGAATTAATAAAGTGTTTCAATTCTATTACATTAGAATTTATTTATATTTAAATGTACATGAAGAAAAAAACGGTTTAACAATTATTATTTTTGTGATTGTTAAGAAGATAATCATGGATTTATAGTACGTCTAAATCTCAGACGTACAGCCTTTTTGAAATGTATTTTTGGTTCTGTGTTTGGATAAACAGCAGGTTCAAGTCTTCAGAGGGGTTTTTTAGTGGTTCTATGTGGCAGCCTGCTGGTCCTCTCCGGCTCAGCACCTGTTCAGGCTCCAGTTGGAGGTGTGAGCGCATCTGTTGGTGGCAGGTGGCCAGAACACGCCTTTCTGCGCACTTAGCGCCACACAGCTCCTCATTAAGCGGTGAGACGCGCGGATGTTGCGCCTGAACCCGCAAAAAAGTCACAGTGATTGTTACCTGAAGATCTGTTACAGGCGCAGAAGAACAATATTGACCGAACCAAACTGATGCTGGTGGATTTGTGGAGCTTCTTCTATTCATATACTTACCCTGTTCATGCTGCTTATTGTGTTAAAAGAAATTCAAAGTAGCACCTGCTCCTAACATTTATTTAAATGCACGGTTGGAAGAAAAAAAAAACAGATTTATTGATTTAAAATAAATCTTGGCTTGACATGACAGTTCTGGTGATTGCATTAACTGAAAGAAGTCAAATTTCTGTTTTAATTGATTTTAAACTAAATTTAAGTTGAGGTAAAATGAAGTCTTTAGCAGATTCTGTCATTTTAAAGCAATTTCCTGTTGTTTTACAGATTTTCAGCTTAACAAGTAAAACTGTGTTCATGTAAAAAAAAAAAATAAATAAAACAAAACAAAACAAAAAAAAACTGGCCAAAGCTATAATTAACATCCACAATAAAAAAGGTATTTTTTACAAGTGGCAATTCATTCATTCATTCATTTATAGCATTTGACTATTAAAAAATAAATGCTATTTTTTACTGTGTTTAAATGTGTCAAAAATAACATTATTTTTAAAGACAAAGCAAAAAATGATGCATTATTTAGGATTGAAAAATGAATGGTAATAAATAAATACATAAATAAGTAAAACTATAATATTTTATGGTATTTAAAGCCCCTGAAATATCATTCATTTACAGATATTTGTCGTAACTTTTTTTCAGGATTTTTTCACAGTGTTACTTGCTTCATATTTATTCAAACAGTTCATGTATATTGGACTGTATAATTGTTTTAGAATATGATATTTACTGGGTGGTACTGTGACTAGACTATATCACACTGAATTTACATGGTCTTACCACTGCAATCTGCATTAACTGTTGTTGCCTGATGTAAAGACACTACTGTGAATTCCACACCACAAATAAGACTATGTCATTAAAGTTTACGATCCAGAACTGGGATCTACCAGCTCTCTTTAGACCCTTAAACACCTAAAACAATGAAGGATAAAGTATAAGGAAAATGTATATGGAGTGGGAGCATTTATTCAAGGGCAGCACTTTGTGACAAATTGTAATCTTTTACATTTATATTTAGAAACTAAAGAAAAGTAATGTCATTTCTCAGGCCATCAGTGGAAAGTAAGAAATCATTATTTTTGACTCCAAAGAAGGCACCAATTTTTTAAATTTTTAGTGTATGCTTTTGCAAAAGAAGCAAACTACTGTTCGAATTTGGCTGTATTTTTTAAGCAATTTATTACAGTGCAGAAATATTGACAGGTATGTGACACACAGCGATTCACAAAAATACGACATAATTTTCATTTTCTCATGCCACGTAATATTACTGTTATTGAATCAGCTTATTTAAAAATCTATAGCATTTAATATTAAATCATTTCCACATAATATGAATCTATTATTCGTGCTGTGAACCAAAAAGTCGTTCACACCAGCACTCATTTTAAATAACTGCGTATTGCTCGGCTCCTGATCGCGTTACTCCTTCGAGAAAAGTGATTTTCTTCAGCCAGACTCCAGGATTAATGTGTAATCCCTCTAATAAACTGTGCAAACTGTGAGCATCCTGAAGAAATAAAGGTTTGTCCTTCAGCTCTTTGACTGATCAGCTCTGCCGCCGCCTCCTTTAAAACATCACCGCGTTGCTCTTTTCCTTCTTTACTATGTCAAGCTTGTTTGTTTCCAGTAGAAACCAGGACGCAGAGAGAATCCCTGAGCAGAAGAATAGCCTCCTTAATTAAATACAGAAAAAAATGCACCTAACCGCCAATAGCAGGCCGGAGGACGGAGCTTCCCGCTTCACTGTCCGCCTGGAGACCGTATTTAGGTGGAGGAGCCCCGACAGAAGAGGAGACAACAGGTGCAGCAGGCATGGAGCGACCAAGTCTTCAAACGGGCTGGGAGGAGAGAAAAATGAGGGTTTACTGAAATAACTGGAGGTGGAGATAAATCTAAAGACTGGAAGTCCACAGGAATTGGTGAGTAGATGATGAAAATGATGTTAAAACAGAGTAAAACAGTCAATAGATGGTGTTTAGTTGACCTGCTGCTGCTGTTGTTGCTGCTGCTTCCAGGCAACCACTTCCAACACCAAACACAGGATTAGTCCTGTTTGGGTTAACACCAACTCTAACCACAACATACAGCACATATTTTAACTTGTATTAGTGGTACAGGCTAATAAAACAACAATTTTTGATTATAATTCAGATAAAAATATTCCTTAATTTGCTGACGGTTGGTTCAGGTGATGTTGTATGTTTGTTTCCATGATCAGGAGGATGCTGACGGATTGTTTAGGAAAGAGGAGGCACCATCCCACAGAGGTAAGACAGCAAATCTGCATTAAAGCACTCAAAAGGTTACCAGTGCATCCTGTGTCTGAGCTGGTGGTGACGGTGTGGCAGTGTCCCGCTGCAGGCTGTGTTATCTGATCGACAGCTGTCAGCTGCACTCCTCACTGCTGCGACCAACTGACCTCAGACGCTGCCACATATCCTCTTTTATTCACCTGGAAATGTAAAGTCCCTGAGAGAACAAGCTGTGAATGAAAAAGAAAACATGGAATTCCACATTTTGCATAGTGATATACATTCAGCTAATCAGATTAACACAGTCAAATCAGTGCATTTGCATTTATAGAAGGCCTGACTCACAGCATTTGCTTGTTCCAGCGTCAGATATGCAATACTTTTAGTTGAGCGTCTGTTGGTGAGCTTATTGTTGCACAGAGCAACTCGTGCTTTAGTGCTTTCTGGCAGACAGCTGCTCAAGTGTATCCATAAATACATCAGAAACTACCTCATTATCATCACTTCAGCACAGTCAGATCCATGCATTTGCATTTCCAGAAGGCCTCTGAGATGTGACTCAGAAACAGCAAAGCATTTGCTTGTTGCTGCTTCAGAAACGCGACAACCTGTTTGCTTTTCTCTTTTCATATCATTAATAGTTGGATGTTTGTTGGTGAGTTTACTGTTGCACAGAGCAACTTGAGCTTTAGTGAAAGCCAAGGCTACTTTCTGGAAGACAGCTGCTCAGATGTATCCTTAAATACACCAGAAACTTCCTCATTATCATCACGTCAGCACAGTCAGATTCATGCCTTTGCATTTCCTGAAGACCTGAATGTGACTTTGATAAATAGAAAAACATTTGCTTATTTCGACATCAGAAATGCATCAATCTGCTTGTTTTTCTCATTTCATGGTTTTTAGCTGAACAGCTGTAGGTCCGTTTATTGTTGCACAGAATCCTTTGAGGTTTGGTGAAAGCTATGGCTCCTCTCTGGTAGACAGCTGCTCAAATGTATCCAGAAATACACCAGAAACTTCCTCATGACCACTTCAGCAGAGTCAGATCCATGCATTTGCATTTCCAGAGGGCCTCTGAGTTGTGGCTGGTTGGGAGGCAGTGTAATGTTAGCTGACGTTTCTGCTGCCAGCTCACACTGCTCTGCTACCTTAACAGCTACGTTTGATCTTACTCACTCATTCTCACACTCAGATTAAGAGAGGCAAGCACCCTGATGCTGAAATAAACATCATTTTGAACTATTTAGTAACTTCACAGAGGTGAGAATGGGGTTTATTTAGAAGTAGGGAGAGTCCAGCTTTCAGCATTTGAGCCTATACCACAAAAAAACCCTAAAATAGAACATTTAGAGGGCCAGTATTTCAAGATATTACCAAAGTGACATTGTCTTCTCAGTTTTCTCACTGTGGGTGGTTGGAAGGCAGTGTCTCGTTAGCTGGTTGGTTGTTCATGTGCCAGCTTACCTGCTGCTGCCCTCCGACTGTCCATTTAATCCACATCAGCAGTGACGTCCAGAGTCACTGTTATCACTGAACAGTAGAGTTAGACTTCATGCTGTACATCTGATAATTTAAGTTATTTTTTGTGCAGCCCTTCACCAGTGTTGAAAATATTCAGACATGAAGCGTCCAATGGCAAAGATACATAACTGTTATCAATGATGTTGGATAGAAAAATCAGCTACAACATGCAGAATATCAGCACTAATGTGATGAGTCTGCACCTAAAATGTAGATTAAACATCGATTAACCGAGTGGTTCTGCATCTAAAACATAAGAAAACTGCAGCAAAAGATCCTGAAATCAAATGATAAGGAAATCATTTTATTGTTGCATGAATTTGCTGGGCTCAAAATGGGCTAAAATGCTTCATCTTAAGAAACAGATGTTAATGTAAACACTAGAAAGAGATGGTATGAAGTACAAAACAAGGCAAAACTGAACATGTAAAAATCCAACAGGTCAAAGGCTAAACAATCCTTAAAGCTGCAGCAGTGGTCATAATAAGGAATGTTCATCTCGACTCATCATATCCCACAGGATGGTCCCATCACACACACAAATACACAAACACTCCGACCTGCCTTGAGTGACTGTCATTGCCTTTGCGGCTGACACTGGTGGATCTTTTCACCCTGCATGTTTCTGCAGTGAGACGTCTCCCAAGCTGCACTCACTGGAAACAGTTCAGTCACTGACACGGACAAAGCATGTCCTGCATCCATCTATAAGCGCCATCATAGCTCCACCCGTTTCTTTAGGATGATTTCTCGCACCAGCGCTGTGGCCTCCTGTCGGACGCTCTCCATGGGCTCGTCCGTTCGCCAGAACCGGATCACCTTCCCCTCTGGATTCACCAGAAACTTCCAGAAGTTCCATTTTGGGATTTTCTGCACAGAATCTAAAAAAAATAATAACACATTACAGTACAGTTATTAATTTCATGTTTAATTTTTACTTAGCTAATCTTTACTATTTCACTAGGACAACTTTAAAAATCTGTTTTTCAGGAGTGTCTTGGTGAAGACAGGCAGATAAAAAGAGTGAAATCAAACAACATAAACACAGCAATGCAGATAATAAAATGTCCATCCTCCCATACAAAATACTGCTTCCTGAAGACAATACAAGATTCCTTAATTCATCCCAGTAGACATTGTTGATAAAATATGTGAATTAAAACGACTAAGACTGATCTAAAACAAGGACTCTAAAACACCACCACATTATACTGCATGGATTTCAATTCCCAAAGGTTACAGCTTCAATTTTGCATGTTTACATTTCCATTACTCATCATAAATAAACTTCTGTAACCTTCCAGCACTAAATGCTTATGTCTCTCAGTCTGAGTTGTATTTTAAGGTGTTGTAAAATAGCATCAAATCTAAATCTTATACCAAATAAATGAGACAACAACAGCAACAATTTGCAAAGACCCTTTTTGCTGGTCTTTAGTGGGACTTAATATAGATACAATCCTGCTGCATAAAGTATAAAATAACTAAATATTCATGTCTGCTTTAGTCTAAAACAGAAACAGTCTTGGCGATGTACTCTCATAGTGTCAACATAACCGGTAAAATTCTCATACTGTAAAATATTATAGTTTCTCATGACTCCTGGGTTGAAGTCTATTAAGTTTTATCAAAGATTTACTTGGAGAAGCAGATGCTAAAGTTATTTCAAGATATGGACTGTGATGTAAATTCTGCAGCTCTATAAATATAAAATAAGCTGTTACTTATAGGAGCCATGAGACTAAAGTGAGATTTTTACTTTGACAACTCCAGCAGGGCTTAAATGAAAGAATTGTGTAGAAATTAGAACTAGATTTCATATCTTAGTTAGCTTAAAAGCTTGTTCTGCAGATGTTCTTTTAGGTGTATGTTTTTTAAAAAACATGCTAAATTACCTCAGAGTGCCTGAAAATGCTTTAAAACTTTATGTTTAGCTCCACTTTATGCAACAGAAACAGTTTTTTATTAATATTATTTTGCTCTTTAGGGGATTCGAAACTTTTGTTTGTTTGGTTTAAGTCATGACAGTTATAGATGGGAGTGACTAAAACAGATTTTTATGTTGCTCATCTGTCGAATAAAAATACCCAAAATTTGCAGGTTCTGCTAGCTTTTCTCATTTCATATCTTTATTATTTGAATATTTATGGCTGAGGTGAGGAAAAGTTTATTATTACACAGAATCATCTGAAGTTTGGTGAAAATTAGGTCCAAACTGGAGCCTACTTCCTGGCAGACAGCTGCTCAGGAGTATCCATAAATACAGCAGAGACTTGCACTTTATGTTTGTGCCAACCTGTGAGGAACTTGAAGGCAGGCTCAGCCTCTGATCCCATTATTTTGATCCTGCTGAAGAAGGGGAAGGTGACGCTGTAGGTGGACTTGGCGAAGGCCTCGATGTCCCGGCTGGTTCCGGTCTCCGTCTCCCCGAACTGTCCGCAAGGGAAGGCCAGGACGTTGAAGTGAGAGGTGCCCAACTCCCGATGGAGCTCCTGCAGGAACCCGTAGTTCGCCTCCGTCTGCTCGCAGTAACTCGCCACGTTTACAACCAAGGAAGCCTGAACAGGAGAGAAATCAGTGCATTTACTCAGAAAGACTCTCAGAAATGCGCATCAAGCGATAAACCCCGTTATCCTACTAACTGGATAGAAGTTACAGAAAGTTTTAACAGATTTCTTGCCAAACTGAAAAGACAGCTGATGATGTGGACATACTTTTCCTCGGTACTTCTCCAGGGAAACCGTCCTCCCCTTCGCGTCTTTCACCTCGAAAGAGTAAAAATCCTTCGGTTTTCTGGGTTTCACCAGCTGCGTCTGCAGGAGGAACAAACAGCCAACACCGACCGTCATGCTCAGCAGCACCGTCAGTTTCTTTGCTTTGGGGTTGGAGGACTTGGCAGGGTAGCCCCCTAAGGCCTCCATCTTGGAGGGGGAAGAACGAACCGTGGTCGGAGCGGGGACTCCTGCCCAGAGTCCCGGGGAGGACCAGAGGAGGAGCTGCGTAAAGGCGCACACCGTCTGTGCGTAAAGTGAGCTGCAGAAAGACCCGACAGGCTCAACGTCAGGGTTTTCAAAATAAAAACAACAAAATAAAAGCTGCACACAATTTAATCACATTTGTCATTTAAGTAACTCGATGAAAAATACTGTTTGAGCTAAATTTAAGAATACTCTTAAAGCAAGCTACATCTAAAATAGCATTTTTCAAATAAATGTTACAAAAAGGAAATCCACCGTGACAATGACATTTTCAATGAAACAAATGTTGCAGAGTTGCAGCAACAATTTACACAGATCACAAAACACAGAACTTGAGGCAAGGAAGGACAACACCACAAAAACATATACACATGTATAAAAACCACTGTACTCATAAAAAACACAATAAAATAAAAGTTTAGAATAAGAAAGGATAAAACTCCCACACTGCAAAAATAAAGTTAAATCTGCAAAGTGACTCAGACAAATAAAACAAAGAATAAAAATATAAGAATAAAATAAAGAATTATCAAGTGTAAAAAGCTACATGTATGACCAACCAGTGATAGTTACTTTAAAAATCATATAACTCATATTAAGCTTTTGAATTTGTTGAATGTAAATTACAACTTTTATAGCATTTTTAATTGCAAGACTGTATGATTCCTAATCTCATACAACCATTCTGAAACTTGTTATATTTAAACTAAAAATTACATATAAAACTAAGCAGACAACCGGTGGCAATAAAGTCCTCATATGCAAATCTATTCACTCGTCAGCCATCTTGATAATGCCCTTGGCAGTTCAAGTTCCTTTGTAAAGGATTGGAGGAAGATCCATAACCACAATTCCAGTGGCCAAAGGAATATAAACAGAGCATTTATAGATTAAGGTCAAATCTGATAAAAACTTTGATTCCAAGTAAGGCTTAAGAAGCATTTTTTTTCTCACAGTGCATGCATACAGTTTCAAGACACTCTGCTTGTATCAGTGCTACAACATGACTGGTTTCCTGGTTTCATCTGTTAAAAAGCAGCCTATGGCTTTTTTAAGGCTCGACTAGTTAATGTACTATTTTTCTAGTCTGCAGGAGTCTACTTGAACAACCCTATTCCATTAAAGCTCAGTAAGTCGTGTCTATGTGTTCTGCATGTACACCACTGCTAAGTATGAGGGCTATTGTTTATGTAGTATAGCAGCTGTGCAGGAGGTGAGAACTCTCATTTCTCATCACCACTTGTTCCTTGACACTTTCATGCTACACATTATACAATACACAACATCCTTCTGTGCATTTTTGCTTTAATTTAACTATGCTAGTGTAACATTGAGCACATACTTTCCCGGGCTTGTTTGTGTTAATATGTTGCAGTTTACACCCACCATATGGAGGATTAAAGGAAACACACAGCCATGAATTAGTTTCAGTTATTCTTTATTAAGTTACAGGTCAAATGTGCTCTAATTGTTTGTTGCTTTATTCATACTCACCATGCAGGCCTAGTGTTTGGCAGGAGGCCCGCCCAGCACTTCCTGGATTAATAGTGTTTGTGACGTCACTGGGCCTGCATGGGTGGAGGGTTTCTTCCTTTTTTTGATGGATGTTTCTTTTGCACTAAAAGGCATCAGTCGGTATTTATTTTACAGGTTTAGCTTTCAGGGAGACATTTAGAAACATCTACAGGTTTGTGGTGTGTGCAGTGATGTTATTTACAGGCTGGTTCGCATCCAGGTTATAGAATAGGCCACCATGCTGTATGATGGCAGAGCTGAAGTGAGGAGGTGGGAATTGAGCGCCCTATATAAGGGGTGGAGATTTTGCTCCCAATCTATGACATCTTTTTAAGTGGCGTTAAATCTTACATAAACAGAGAAGCACTGTAAAATAAAATCTTCACCTCAGACTACTCTACATTCGCAGACATACTTTCTGGGCTGAATGTGGACGTGTGTGGAGGCGTCTGACTTTTAAAGACTTGAAAAGATGATGAACTTTACATTATTTGGACCCTAGTGAACCTCTGTGTACCTGTGGATGTGGACGGTATAACACTGAATTTAAGTCTCTCCTGTTTAACATCTGTGGTCACAACCAGCCTGAATGTCATAGCAACAACTTAGCAACCAGATAGTGACATTTTAGTGACCATGCAAAACAGCTTGGCAACCACCTAGCAACAACCTTAGCAACCATTAAATAAACACAAATGACCCAGTGAACTTCATAATCACCACCATCAGCATCTTAGTAACTGCAGCAACATCTTATCTGCTGCTTTATTAAATAGTCACTTAGCAAGTTATCACCAAAGGTGTAGTTACCTTTGCTTATTGAGAATGCATGTTCAAATACACAAATACGTCACAATAGATATTTGTATTGTGTAGTTATTCAGTAAAGCACAGGAGCAGCAGATAAACCATCAGCCCTTTGGACTGGTTCCTTAGAATTTCTTAACTGAAATTTGTGTCATTTCTCAGCATTTTAAGAAGATTATTGTCATTATTAATATCTTTATTCTCATTATTTTGTCTTCTCAGAAACAGCTCGATGCCCATCAAGTAACCTACAAGCGCTTCAGGAGCCGGATCATCCGGAGGAGCAGCAGAGTAAATCCAGCTGCGAGTACACCGATGGCCCCTTGGAGGCAGCAAAGCTTTGAGTTTGATCAAGTCTGTCAGAGGCTGGAGCTGGATTCTCCACCAAGGAACCATGAATCAGCACAGAGAATGGTTCAGGGAAACCCTGAAGGTATAAAACAACACACCTCATCACAGAGGAATGTAGAACATCCTGATAACGACCTCAAGCTTAACTGCAATGGTTACCCCGCCTGAACTGGGATGAGTAAACAAAGAAATGACTGAAACTCAGCTTTTAAATGACTTGTTTTAGCAGTAAAGAGTAGAAATCTTGTAATTTAGGATTTTTTTTGTCCTTTGCTTCAGTTTTACTTAATAATCACACAAATTGCTTGCAGCAGCTGGTTTTCCTGTTTTTACCACCTCTGGAAATATTAAGGCCTCTTTAAATTCTGCATATTATCTTTTTAAGGGGCATAAAGGAAAACTTAACTTGTGTTTCAATGGCATACAGCGAACAGTCACAACGTCATGACCACTGACAGTTGAAGTGAATGACAGTGATCATATTGGTACTATGTGCTGTTCTGCTGGAAAACCTTGGATTTTAACATCTGTGTTGATGAGACTTAGACACCCAAATAAATATTGTCCCACAACAAACACACTCCCTCATGCAAATGGAAATCCTAAATGTCACTGGACTACCCCTGCAGGAAAATGCATCAATCAATCAGGAACATGTTTAGGAACATGACAATGGCCCAACATGTTGATTTGACCTCCAAACTTCCTACACCCCATTGTGATCAAGCATCAACAGGATGCAGTGGAACAAGTTTGATTGACAGAGATCCCACTGCACAAGCCAGAGCACCCAAAGGATCCAGTGGCAACGTCCTGGTTCCAGACCCCATAGGACACCCTGAGAGGTCCTCTTGTCCATGTCCAATGGTTCAGAGCATTTTTGAGCACATAAGGGGACCAACACAATATTAGGCAGGTGGTCATAATGTTACGCCTGATCGGCATATAAGGCCCAATAATGGCATATTACACAGTACATATTCTATTGCATTGCATGGTTATTTATGCTTGTTCAACTTAGTTAAATGTTTAGGTATTTTATGTGTCAGTACATTGCGTGTCCTGCAGCATGTTTCACTTCAACCACTGTGGATAACACCTAAGCAGTCAGTTTCACAGAAGAGCAGGTGGTGTTCATGGTTTAACTATGAAATATGTGGCCTCCAGTTTCCAGGTTTAGTCACACCTCTTAGACTGCTTTATTTCAGGGCTTCTTGTTAAAAACATATAATAATAGATAAACTTAGACTGATCACCAGAATTATTTTAATCTCCTGTTGCATCAGCATTTCACCCCAATCCAATGTCAGTCATGATGTAAGAGTTCTTTATTTTTGTTTCCTTCTGCCTCACTTTTGTTACAGTCTTCACCATTACATCCACATGTTTCACCATACAGACACAGTACATTTACACTGATCAGCCATAACATTATGACCACCTGCCTAGTATTATATTGGCCCCCCTTATGTGCTTAAAAATGCTCTGAACCATTGGGCATGGAGAAGAGGACCTCTCAGGGTGTCCTATGGGGTCTGGAACCAGGATGTTGGCACTGGATCCTTTGGGTACCCAAAGGGTAGTACCAATATGATCAATGTTATTCACTTCAACTGTCAGTGCTCATAATGTTATGACTGTTTGCTGTATATGCCATTGAAACACAAGTTAAGTTTTCCTTTATGCCCCTTAAAAAGATAATATGCAGAATTTAAAGAGGCCTTAATATTTCCAGAGGTGGTAAAAACAGGAAAACCAGCCCCCTTATGTGCTTAAAAATGCTCTGAACCATTGGGCATGGACAAGAGGACCTCTCAGGGTGTCCTATGGGGTCTGGAACCAGGATGTTGCCACTGGATCCTTTGGGTACTCTGGCTTGTCCAGTGGGGCCTCTGTCAGTCAAACTTGTTCCACTGCATCCTGTTGATGCTTGATCAGAATGGGGTGTAGGAAGTTTGGAGGTCAAATCAACATGTTGGAACATTGTCATGTTCCTCAACATGTTCCTGATTGGTTGATATTTTTTCCATGTGGTGGGGTGCATTTTCCTGCAGGGGTAGGACAGTGATATTTGGGATTTCCATTTACATGAGGGAGTGTGTTTGTTGTGGGACAATGTCTATTTGGGTGTCTAAGTCTCATCAACATGGATGTTAAAATCCAAGGTTTTCTAGCAGAACACCACGTAGTACCAGTATGATCAATGTTATTCACTTCACCTGTCAGTGGTCATAATGTTGTGGCTGATCGGGGTATTCTAGGACTGTTTTGTGATGGAAGTTTCCTGTGATATTATTTTGCTTCATCAGAGGCAGCACTGGTTCAAGGTGTGTCCCGCTTTGAGGCTTTTAAACCATCGAAAACCCCATGCTGTGTTACTGCCAGCAGACGGCCTCCTACAAAAAATGCCACTGAACAGGTTTGTTTAAGGTACTTGTGATTGTGTCACTGTAGTTTCATGCGTTTTTGAATTTACCGCCAGCTCACAAGAAAAATATAAATTAAAACTATGCAGAGAAACGGGCAAAATTAGTGTCAGATAGACAATGAGAAAATATATCAGTGAGGTTTTTTTAAACACTTTGGTGAAAATGTCTTTTAGCCAAGATTATTTCAAATTTAATTAGAAAGCTATAAAATTATTTCCAATCATAAACATTAACCAGTTTGCACTAACACAGAATTAAAATAAAGTGGAATAAAACCCATAAAGGTAGTAATCTATTCCCAAAGAAGGTTAGAAAAGCTGCTAACTTTTGATTTAGTCTCATTATTAGACGAAAAATAAATATCAAACCTGTGCAACACTACATCTAAACAGTATAATTTATGTTTTTGTAGGAATGGGTGTGGACAACTGTGATAACAGATCGGGGAACATCACAACAGGCTGGTACAGCACGAATGATTCGATTATCTGAATGTTAATCAGTGGATGAGTGAATGCTGCATGATGTCATACTATTCTTAAAGTGTGTGTTCATGTTCATAGTTGCTGATATGTTTCTATTTTTACATGATCTCTTACAAAATAATCACACATCTGCCTTGTCTTGTGAAGTTTATGGAAGAATGGATGTATTTAGAACCAAAACATGACATTTTGTAAGGGTGTGGTAGTTCGACAAAAATCCTTAATCCAATCTTCGAAGGACAGCTCGTTTTCTAAGACACTTTAAGGCACACAGCTTTGACATATTGACAAAACACACCTTTTCAGCTTTATTCGGCCTTTCAATGAACACTTTAGCTTGCGTGTGTCTTGTCTTCAGTGCAGCAGACCGTAAATATGATCTACAAAAAGTGTTTAATGTGACGTGATGTGGATGTTTGCTGAAATTCTAGATTAATGTTTGGTTTCACTTTTGAGAAAATTGCTGCAACGACAACAGCAGATCCAAGATGCATATGTGTTTTGCATAACTGTGCTTTTGTGTTTATTTTATACATATGCAGGTCCTGACGAGAGAAGATGCGATTTGAAGCCATTTGACGTCTTGAACGAAGCCTCTGAGAGTCTGCAGGAAAAGCCGGTGATGAAGTTGGGGGCGCCATCGCTCTTGAATGACTACTGTGAGGAAAGATACAAATAGTGAATTATATTTACAAATAGATGTGGGAAAAACTGGGCCTGCATTCTGTTTCTTTCTCTGAGTTCAGAGGACAAGGCTAGTATTTTTTATATTCTTAACAGATTCCATGAAAAGGTAACACTGATGACTTATCAGTACTTCCTACTCTGTGTGTGGCACTTAACACCAAGCCTATTTGTTTAGACTGAAGATATTATTCTTGCATAATGCATCATAAATAAACAATTCCATTGTTAAAAGAGTCTAAATCATTTCCTGTAACAATTGGGCACTGTAGTTTTTAAACAAATGTTACTCAAACAGCACAAATATTGTGTAATAGTAGAGGGACTATTTTTTAATCAGTGGATGAATACACATTTGGTGCTCTAGTGAGTTTCTATAACAGCAGAGTTAAGCATGAGTGACTTCTGAGTGATTTATGGCAATGATGACTCATACCAGCCCTGATAGTAGTGTTTTGGACATGATAGATCCAACTTTGGGTTGAGATGAATATGGGATTGTTTGACTTTTTCACTGCAGTATAAAAACAGACACATGATTTTATATCCAGTGTTCGGCCAAGTGTTTATAGCTTCATTCCAACCATCAGTCCTTTAAAAATCTTTGCACTGACTCATCAGCGCAAACCAAAACAAACAAACAAAAAAAAACCCAGGAAGATATCCAGTTATCAATGAGGACACTGATTTTGTTAATTTGTTGGTATTAGGAAGTGGAATCTTACATTAGAGTATGCACGTTAAGTAGTTTATGAGCCTATTCCAGTACTTCTAAACTCAGTTTTCCCAAAATGACTACCTTCAGATAACAACAGCATTTAAAAAAAATAGGAATTTATACCTAGAATTTCATTTTTTACACTATGGCAGAGGTTTTTAAGTGTCATTTATAGAGCGAAGTGCATACACACCTGACCCAAAAGCACAAAATATAAAAACTAGAAGAGACTTTTCTGTGTCTTGGGATAGAAAATACTGATGATGGGGTGTGTGTTGGTGGGACCTCGGGTTTCAAAATCATGTCTACAGCCATACAAGCTATAAAGAAACAAGTTGAACCTCCTGCAATCTGTCTTTCTGACCATCATAGGGTGAAATGTCTCCACGATTTAAAAAAATAGAATCCACTAAGGACACAACAAAATATAGCTTCTGACTTGCAAATACATACATATTCAAATTTAGCTAATAAAATGCTATCAGTTAAGATTCATTCTGTTTACAGTTTTCCATCTTTTCCTTTCAGACACTAATCTCCTCGACTGCAGTTGTGAGGGTTTGATTGCATTAGCACTGGGCCCTTCTGTTTACATTTGGAATTCAGTAACTCATACCCTGGTGGGACACTTGGACCCACAGTCAGGACGACCCACCCGTCAGTCCATCTCCTCTCTGTGCTGGAGCAGAGACGGCAGAACTCTCTGCATCGGGACCAGACGAGGGGAGATACAGGTAACCTCTCCGGATCTTCACGTAAATGAGCGCATAGCGGCTGGAAACTGATTCACATCAAACTGTGGTCTGGGGGTCTGTGAAGAGGGGAAGTGTAGCGCTCAGTTGAATCAGCAGGATGACGGTTTGTGGTGTCTCTCTTTGACTCTTTAGTTGTGGGATGTTGAACAGAAGCAGAGCACGAGATGTCTGCTGTCAAACCTGTCTGTGGTCAGAGGGCTTTCCTGGAAGCAGCAGTTACTCAGCAGGTACTGGTTTTTCACTGGTATGTAGAAAATGTGTTATTTGAAAAAGGCTCAGTATCATTTTGAGCTTTATAAAACTCTATTAAAGTTGGAATAACACAAAACAACCCAAGCTTTTTATTAATACGCCAAAGCAGGGCTAGTTAAAAGAGTATACTTGAGGAAATACTGCTATTAATTAAAATTCTATACATAAAGTACAAAAACAAGCATGAAGATGTAATGAAAA
Source organism: Dascyllus trimaculatus (assembly GCA_024666655.1). Classification (NCBI taxonomy): domain Eukaryota; kingdom Metazoa; phylum Chordata; class Actinopteri; family Pomacentridae; genus Dascyllus; species Dascyllus trimaculatus. The sequence goes on along the minus strand of CM045449.1, from coordinate 25,300,301 downwards.
CCTTCATTCAGCCTTTCATAGGTTCTGACTGTAGTTAAAGCCACACTGACAGGCACTGATGGAAAGTCTTATAGTAAGACATCTACAAGTCCCCCCCATTAAGTGACAACGTACTTTGAGTCATGGCTGTAAAGCTAAATAGTTTCCCATTAGAATATTTAAAGAGTGTTTACTTTGTCTTAATTAATAAAATTGCTGTATGTATATTTTTGACCCAGCAAATGTAATCATTTTTCCATTGGACCTATAAATCTATGAAAGAATCAAAACTCATGATTGTTTTTTTTGTGTGTGACAAAGACGCATGTGCTTCAGTAATACAGAACATTAAGCGTTATAGGAATCATTGGAAACTCCAGACTGCACTGATAATCATGGTCTTTGCAAGTGTATGTTGTTTAGCCTTAAATGAATGTAGGTGAATTTGACCTGACAGCTGTTACAATCAATATAAACTGTCTATTAAATCAAGTATTTTTGCTGGAAGAACAGCGGCTCTGTTCTCGGACACATCCATCACCTCGACCCTCGGGCCTCTACACCGCTGGTGGGTACAGCCGTCCAGAAGGAGGCGGTCTGCAGTCTGCAGTGGTCTCCAGGGGGCGACTGGTTGGCCAGTGGCTCCACGGAGGGTCACCTGCACATCTGGGATGGTGACATCACTGGGGTCAAGAGGTCACGTCAACCAATCACAACATTGAAACAGCCCAGCGCTGTTAAGGTCAGTGTACTTGAGTTGAAATTTAAAAAATCAAAAAATGCTTTGTATTTATAATTAATGTCACATTCTAGGGGTCTGTTTCACTTACTGTCTTCCAGTTTGAAAAAAGCCACATTAAATGTATTTCAATTTAATGTTGTAAAGCTGCTCTACTTTTAGCAAAATGCTAACATGCTTACGACGACAATGTTAAATTACTCCAATTTAACATAAAGGCACTATCTTTGCCACGGTCTCTTTCATAATTAAACATGTTGTCATGCTAACGTTTGCTAATGTCATTAGTTATGCTCGTATTTGATCAAATTATTTCACCCAAACTTCTCACAGTTCCTTCTGATGGGGACATGGACATCTGCACCACATTTCACTACAATCTGAATAATATTCATTGAGATATTTCAACTGTAAATGACAGATGCACCAACCATCGATACTACCACCTGTGCAGCCCCACTTCTAAAATCATGACCTGGTGGTGCATCTTTTGACTGATCTGTGTCATTTTCTTGACTGGCAAAAGCATCATTTCACATGGATGGCAGTTTTGGTGGCACAACCACAAACACATATTGCAAACAACTGCGCCCTCAGTTGAAGGACGTGATGATGACTAATCTCAACTTGTGCAGACTCCACTAGAATGCTGCTGATTGCTACGCTTAAGGGATTAGCTGTTATTTTACAAAGGCTTAAAAATTACCGTTAGCTGATTGTGCATTGTGTGTGTTTGTTGTGTTCAGGCAATGGGATGGTGTCCATGGCAGAGACATGTGATCGCTACAGGAGGAGGATGGAAAGATGGAGAGTTGAGAATCTGGGACACAGTTTCAGGCTCTTGTGTGACGTCTGTCAGCACAAATTCACAGGTTCTTAAGACTTAAAGTAAAGATACTTTCACTGTGTATGAAGGCTCCAAAGTTTACTCCTGATGACTCCGTTTGCAGATCTGTTCCCTCCGATGGGCTGAAAAGAAGCAATTTCTGATCACAAGTCATGGCCTTCCTCGTCACCAAGTCTCCTGCTGGACGTGGGAGTTTCCCTCCCTCAGCCCGATATACCAGCTCACAGGTTAGAAACTCAAAATAATGTGCTATCACTACAGCCCTCAACAACTTCTGCTTAACACGTTCCCAACACCCTCATAGGAATAAATGTAGTGCATCATTATACATGCTGAGTCATACTGACATCGCAGCATCTGTCATCAGTCTATCATTTTGTCTCATCCAAGTCCTGAGCTTCAACTGAATGTGAAACTAACTGAATACATTCAGACCAGCTACATTTGAAACATTTCTAGCAGTATTATGACTTCTCAACGACAAAAGAAAGACTCAAGACCCACAAGTTAAAAACAAAAGAAACTAGAAGGCTTTTCAAATGTTCAGCAGTCAACTGTGGTGTTCATTGACTCCGACTGCACTTATCTGATTGATTTTTATCCTGATTTTAGCTACTGATTGGAGGGCTGCTTTAGTTGTCTGACTCTCTGACCTCAACTTCCTGTGAAATACTTAAACAGAATTTCCCCTTGCCAGAGCAATAGAACATTTACACTGATCAGGCACAACATTATGACCACCTGCCTAATATTGTGTTGGTCCCCCTTATGTGATCAAAAATTCTCTGAACCATTGGACATAGACAAGAGGACCTCTCAGGGTGTCCTATGGGGTCTGGAACCAGGATGTTGGCAGTGGATCCTTTGGGTGCTCTGGCTTGTGCAGTGGAGCCTCTGTCAATCAAAGCTGTTCCATTGATTGATCACAATGGGGTGTAGGAAGTTTGGAGGTCAAATCAACATGTTGGGTCATTGTCATGTTCCTCAACATGTTCCTGATTGTTTGATGTTTTTTCCATGTGGTGGGGTGTATTTTCCTGTGGGGGTAGGTCAGTGACATTTGGGATTTCCATTTGCATGAGGGAGTGTGTTTGTTCTGGGACAATGTTTATTTGGGTGTCTAAGTCTCATCAACATGGATGTTAAAATCCAAAGTTTTCCATCAGAACACCACATAGTAGCAATATGATCAGTGTTATTCACTTCACCTGTCAGTGGTCAGAATGTTGTGTCTGATTAGTGTGAATAAATAAATGAAAAGACATTGTGTGGATCTTTGCAGTTTACTGTGAGGTTTTTTCTTCCTTTTGCAAGAGGTAGAGGGGGTTATCTCACCCTGAATTGTAACCGCTGATGATTTTTTCCATCTTTGCTGCGGTTGTGGTTGTTTTCAGACGCTATCTTCAAGTTGTCTGCAATGTTTAAAGAAGTAGGTCACTTTGAGACTTTGTTATTTCTCTGAATTTTCTCACTACGACTTCTACAGCTCCATCGCGTCCACTCGTGTCGCAATTTTCTTGGCAGTTTTTCTTTCACCATTTTTCTAGTTCTGCCACAGAATCTTCTTATTATTATTCTTGCCAACAGAACTTGAACTCAACTGACTGACTCAGCCTTAATTTTTCCAACCAGGGAAACCAGTGTTATTGAGCATTTGAAATACATGAAAATATGTGAGCAGCAAGATCTGGAATGTGAGTTCATGCACTGAAGTTGACACAGTCCATCAAACAGCAAACAGTTTTAAAAATACTAATAAATCTTGGTAAAAAATCTTTATTACCTCTTTTTATGTATTATCTTTATTTAAATCAGGTGCTTGTGTGAAGTGTGTTTGATAGTTGGGGCCTATTTCATGATTTTAATGTATGATCCCACTGCTAGCACTAACTGTTAGCCCTTCCTTATTACTGTTACTATGGGAGTGGTGAAAATAAAAGTCAAAGGTCAATAATATTGCATTTTTTTATTCAGGTCATTCTCATCGAGTCCTGCACTTGGCCATAAACCCTGACAACACTCAGATCTTCTCTGCTGGAGCAGACCAACGCTTTCACATCTGGGATCTATCATAACTAACATCATTCAACATGGCTGATAAATGCTGCCGGCATCTGGTCAGACCTGTGTGAAATTTGTGTCCACATACACATTGCTCACTTCTGTCTTTCTATCTTTCTTTCTTTTTTTCTTTGTGAAAAACTGCACATTTCCTGCACCCTAATCTTAACAAAACCACAATGTCAAGCTGTCTTACCGTCACTTCACACCAGCTGCTATCCTTCACGTCTCATGAGATATTCCTATTTTTTAAAGCTGCAACAGGCACAATGCATTATGTAACAATAACACATACTGTCGTTTTACTGAATACATTGAAAGGTAATAAAAATGGGAAATTGTGCAGATTTCAATAGTGAGACAGTGTCTTCTTCAGCCAAATCGGCATCAATCATTTATAAATCTGCGCACTCGAACATCATCACAAATTATTTATTATATACAAGTGATTCAAGTAACATGGGAAAAATATTGATGTTGCACATTATGTTAATATTTTAAAATGCAAGGTCACCCAATGGAAAACAGCATTTCAACACCAACCAGACTTTTACCTGCTAAATTAAAATCTGGGAATCAAATTTTATCCTTGTTTGATTGTGTGCTTTTTCCTTTTTTATTTTGCTTTTCACTTGACTGACATTTGGCGATGAGTCAATCTGTTGTGGACTTACGTAAAAGCTACACATTAATACAAAGCAGAGTAAAGACTAAAAGCAAACTTTTACTTATCATTTGTTGATAGTGTGTGTCACTTCTCAGTGTGCTCAGACTACCCCTACTCCATTTTTTCTAACATAAATAGAGTGAATTTGTTGTGTTTTATTTTGGAAGTTACAGCACCTTCGACTGCAGTTACACATCAATAGAAGGCAGAGTGAAGTCCACTTGGCAACGAGTTCTGTGCAGAAAAACATTTTTCACTTGCAAATATGTGACCAGACCAGACTTGAGAGAACACTTTGTGCAAAAGTACTGTGGTGAAGGCTTCCTCTGAAGACAAAGCAAGACCTTTCTAATGTGGTATCTCTCATGGGTAACATGTTCACAGATGCAGAGGTGGGGAGATGCTGGTGCAGTCCGACTGCCTCACCACAGATGTCTGCAAAAGAACTCAGCAACACTTTAGACAAAGATGATACATGTTGCAAACATTATAAATGCATGTCGTCATTTGCACGTTTCACTCAAAGCACCACCATGCCTCAAGTTTAGGCTCACTCCACGAGAACACAGAGCTTGAACCTCGGCTACATGTTTACCTCATCTGCAAGTGCAAATAAATAAATAAATAAATAAAGCAAAATACATCATTGTCACAACTGTGAATACACAAGGACAATTCAAGCAACAAAACATAAAAACAAATCTAAAGGCCTGCATCAGCTGTGTGTCTTTGAGTGTTTAGTGCAGCCCAGAATCAGCTATTTAGATCAGCAACAAGACAGAAAGTAAAACTCATCACAAGCATCACATAAACAGGATAGCACAGCCAGTGGAAAACTGGCTCTACAAGAAATCTTCATTAAGTGCCAAGATCAAGAGCTACTTCATTTCTTGGTGAAAAGTCTCATCTACTGCCACACAAAGTCAGAATTGCAGGACAAGTAATAGCAGCATTAGAAAGGTTCCGAGCCTAGATATCACTTGCAGGATGTGTTTGCAAAGCCAGTGTTTACTTTTCTGACCCGAAACCACTGTTCTCCCTGCAATGAAACACACATTTTTCCTTTAGACGTGAATCCAATCCAGGTAGCACACTCACACACACACACACACACACACACAGAAAAGCTGACGTCTTTACAAGTCGTTGCCTTTAAATGTATTCATTCTTCGTGCATTTCTAAAAGCTGTGTTTGTTCTAATAGTACACTAAAACTAACATTAACCAGAGTACTTAAAATAGACGGCAGGGTAGAGCTGCACTATTTTTAGCAGCTCCAATAAAATCCCAGCTCCTTCCTCTCCTGTATTCAGTTACAGCCTGCTGAACAATCAGTTCTTTGGTTCTCCGCTATTACTCAGAAAAGTTTAGCGACACCCATGCAGATTGAAAATGTAACAAAAAAATTAGAAATGAGAAAATCATTAAAAGGCAATGAGATGGAGGTTTTCAGTAAAAGGCATGACTTTGACACACTTATAACATGACGTGAAAGTTTAGTTTGCAAACTATTCATGAAAACTTCCTTATGCAGCTAATCAATGTTGGACACTCCCATTAGTTCTTCCAGCTCTTGCGTCACCCTACAGAGTGAGTCGATGTTATAAACTTCCCCGAGCAGAAGGAGTTTTTAGGCAGATGGGAGGGAGAAGAGGAATGGGTAGTTTAACATAATGCATAACCAGCACAATTGTGGAACTTTTCAAGGCAGCAAATGTTCACCTGTTTGGTGAGAAGAAAGGAAAAAACACAAATCGCCTTCCAGGAATATACACGGATTCTACTGTATGTTTGCCAATGAGGCACAGGTTCTGCAGTGGCTGGCTGTTCTGGGTAACCAAAACTTCTTTACCTTGATTCATGATTGTTGTAAATTGTCATTACATTTTTAAAATTTAATGAAATGTAACACCAAGTACAACAGCTGACATGTGATGTCACTTTTATCGGTTATGTTATTTCAAGTTGGGACTATCTGTTATACACCAATCAGGCATAACATTATGACCACCTGCCTAATATTGTGTTGGTCCCCCTTATGTGCTCAAAAATGCTCTGAACCACTGGGCATGGACAAGAGGACCTCTCAGGGTGTCCTATGGGGTCTGGAACCAGGATGTTGCCACTGGATCCTTTGGGTACTCTGGCTTGTGCAGTGGGGCCTCTGTCAATCAAACTTGTTCCACTGCATCCTGTTGATTCTTGATCACAATGAGGTGTAGGAAGTTTGGAGGTCAAATCAACATGTTGGGCCATTGTCATGTTCCTCATCATGTTCCTGATTGTTTGATGTTTTTTCCATGTGGTTGGGTGCATTTTCCTGCGGGGGTAGGCCAGTGACATTTGGGATTTCCATTTGCATGAGGGAGTGTGTTTGTTGTGGGACAATGTTTATTTGGTTGTCTAAGCCTCATCAACGTGGACGTCAATATCCAAAGTTTTCCAGAAGAACACCACATAGTAGAAATATGATCAATGTTATTGACTTCACCTGTCAGTGCTCATAATGTTGTGGCTGATTGATGTAAGACAGCTCTCCTGGAAGATCCTTAAATGTGAAGAAAAGCACAGAACTACCTGCTATACATTACTAAAGTCTTAATATTGTTGCTTAAGCATCACATGTCTGCAGCTACTAGAGGAAAGACTTAGACGAGAGAGGAGCACACCATAATCCACAGACTAAGTACTAAAATACCAACTGTTAATGGTAGTTAAAGTCAGAATAAGACAGTTTATAGAGATGTCAGCCCCTCAGTCACAAAAACCCTTCTAAATATGAGCAAAACTGAGTGTCTTCTGTCTTTTTGCAGATGATTCACCTCTCTTTGTGGCTGTCACGTGTCTCTTTGCAGTTGCTTCACTACTGTCCATGGTCTTTGTGTGTCTCTTTTCTGTCATTGCACCTCTTTTCGTGGTCATTTTGTGTCTCTTTGCGGTCATCTTGCATCTTTGTTTTTATATCTGTTTTTACTTGCATATAGTCACAGTCTTTTTGCATCTCTCTGGACATGTGTCTCTTTGTGGCCACCTTGTATGTCTTAATAGAAGTTGTGCACCTCTGTAATCATTTTTCTCCTCTTTTCAGATTTGATCTTTGCTTCTGTTTGCAGTCCTTCTGCATGTCTTTGCCGTTGTCTCACATCCTTTCATGGTGGTCTTGTGTCTCTGTAGCTGTTTCATCTCTGTTTATGGTCCTTTTATGTTTCTTTGCAGATTTTTCACCTCTGTATGTACTTGTCTTGTGTCTGTCTGCAGTTGTTTTATCTCAATTTACATCTTTTTACAACTTTGTACCTCTGTGGTCTTTTTGTGTCTCGTTGTTTTGTCTTAGTAGAGGTTTTGCATCAATTTTCTTCCTCTTTTCAGTTGTTTTATGTAAATTAATGACAGACTGGCATCACTCTAACAGACTGATGAAGCCAGAAATGTTACGAATCTTGTTTCTGAAAAGGGCAAATGTACAAAAAAACCCCACTAAATATAAAATTAAAAGACTCAGTAGGCCCAATAACTCTACACAGCTGGTATTAACACATCTATTTTCCTCTCTGTTATGTCCTTTGATATAGTATTGTGCCATGGCTTAGCATTAGGTCAGATCCCTTCACACTACTTCCTGATCCAACAACCAATGCCCTGGATCAAAGCCCGGGAGTTCTGTCAGATGCACTATGTGGACCTCGCTGTCCCGAGCACTGAGGAGCAATACTTCACTCTCCTCAATGCCACAGCTGCAAACAAAGTCAGCTTCTGGCTCGGTCTGCAGCGCCAGAGCATCTTCAGTGACTGGAAGTGGGTGAATGGGGAAGAGCTGCGCTACGAACACTGGTTCAGGACAAACTACGAAGGCCACTGCGCAAGTTTAGAGGCCATGTTGAAGACAGAAAAGAAGCTGCTTGCTCGCTACTGTAAGGAGTCACACATGGGGATCTGTCAGGGTAAGTAATGCTTCTCTGTTGTTGTTTCAGGGTTAGAAACTGATAAACATGGTACCTATGATACAGAGATATGGCAAACAATTGAAAGTGTTTTGACAATGATGGAATGAGTAAAATCTGGTCTTTCCTGTTCTACCTGAGCTTCCTGCACAACATCCCATCCCCCATTCCTTTCAATATGGTTTGAGTTGTTTATACCCTGTTTCTTTTTTTGAAATTAATGGCATCTGAATTCAATTTAGCTGCTTCATCTTTATGGTTCTTGTATTTTTGCTGGGTCATTCAGACTTTCCTACTGAACAAAATGCAGCCAGCACTAGTGTGTTATCAGTTACAGCTGTGCTGTTCCTAATATGACAAGTCAAAATCTGAGATGTGAAGAAGGCTGTTGTTGGGTCTTTTTGCAACCAGGGCAGGTAATAGGGTTAAGTAAAGTACACAGTGTCTTGTTGCTTTCTTTAAAACGAGTTTTGGATGGTGCCCATCGCGCAGCATGAAAATTCAACAAATAAGTGGCTTTTAACAACATTGGATTTGATACATCCCCGTCTTGGTTTGGTTATAATAACTTAGTGTGAACATGATACGAATCAGAAGTTGACCACAACTCCTTCCAGGGTCATTTTTCAGTATTCTATGTATTTTAAGATCTTAAACTGATATATTTTTTAAGTCAAGCTCTGTTTTCTCCATCAGGTCATGTGGAACCAGCCCCAGTTCTCACCCCAGTCGTTCATTTTTGTGATATTGAATGTAAAAGGCACAACCTCACCCTAACTCCCACCAGTTATCTCCTGCCTGACCCAAACCTAAAACCTCAACCCTCATACCTAAAACAATTCTCTGACTTGTTTGTTCTCACAGGTCCAGTTTCCCCACAATCAGTCACAGTGGACTCGGTGGGATCCAGTCATGTGAATCTCAGCTGGAATGTCTCTGCCTTTATGCAGATGACACCACACACTTACAATGTGACCATATGCAGCAGCACATGTCAGATGCTCCTTCAACAAAACACCAACGGCTCTGCGTTCATGAGCATCAACATCTCCAACCTCACATCAGCCACTGAGCACTTTATAGCGGTTTCTGCTTTTGTTGCTCGGCCTGACAGTTCTGGTGGAAATGTGATCCTTCAAAATAAACCCACGACTGTACAATTCAAAACTGGTAGGAAAGACTTCAGTGTAGTTTATGTGTGGTGGATGTCAATCCGTTTCAAGTTTCCGACATACCTAGTAATCAGCAACAGCTTGATGATATTTGTTAAAATGAATCTAATGTCCTTGTTTTTTCATTACCGTTACCATGTGAAGTAGTCATGCATTTTAGTTTTTTATTTGTATTTTGGACCTCTTGTTCAACCACACAGTATGTTCATTTTTTAAATCTATTGATATAGCAACCTTTATCTAATTGTTAACAAAAATAAATTGTTCTTGTTACAAATTATTATTGTAGATTATTTTTCTAAGCAGGTCTACACACAACTGACTGGTAAACAATGAAGCAGATTTTTTGTGTATCTATCAATCCATCAATATATATATATGTCTTTTTCCTCCACAGCTGACTTTTGTAAGCAGCACAAAATCATGGTGATCTTGTTGAACTTGCTCAAGCTCATGTCTCTGGCTCCTCCGCTGTGGATACTTTATCGTGTCATGAAAAAAGGTAAGTCTCCTTCCTTATGTCAGAGAATGAAAATACCCCCAAAATACTCCTCATCCTAACATTGTTCTTCATCTCCAAATGATTCCACAGGACCAGATCGTGAAGACCCACCAGTGGAGCTCTCAGCTGTGGACACAGTGCAAAACATTCAGAAAACCAGGGGAGTCGGTTAACAAGGAGGAAAAGAGATATTCTAGACCTCAGAGACAGAGAAAACTATATAATCTATTAGTCACCTTGTTCAGGATGTCATGATTTGTTTACAGTCAACATTAAATATCCTGAACAAAGTGAATATATATCAAAAGTAAACAGATGAGTTCCATAGCCTTGCAAAATGTCCAGAAATAGACATAGCTGGCCAGTTTAAGGAAAACTAGTGTTTGAGAATCTGACCAGATTTAGAAATGAACCCAGTGTCATTGTAGCTTCACTGCTCCTTCTTCCTCTATTTCCTGCTACTGCATCACAATATTTACTTGCGAGCGGGAATGAAACAACGACTATGACCTGAGATGTGTTAATGTCCCACGCAGATGATGGTAAAGTTGTTGCTTGCATTTTTATCAGACGTCAAACGTCCTCTGTAGTCATCGTCAGGTCGGAGCTGATTTCTGAACTGTTTTCTTTCATATACGTCTTATGAGTTAACACTTATGTAACACTTAGTGCAGCTGCTGCACAGACAGAAACTTTTAGCACCAACTTTGTTGTTCAGTGTTCCTGCTGAAAGCTCTGCCTGCTGCACCATGACGCTAGTGTCAGTCTAAATTTGAATAGTTCAGTCTGTTTTTTTAGTTGTTTTGTCTGTTCATGTTGAAACCTTTAAATGAGGAAATGAAGTTAAAACGTGAAAACCTTAGGCTATGATATAATGAAAACAAACAAGTATTTGTTCTCATTATGAGCTTCCCATAAGCTAAACTAATAATATTCTAGATACCAAGACTGATGAAAATACGGCCTACATACACTGATTTTTTTTGACTCACTGTATCCAAAACAGGAGAGATAGAAGGAAGAATAATCTCTTTATTTTTAGGGTATCTTTGTGTCATATTGATTTTTATCGTCTTTTCCATTTCTTCTCTAAAGCTGCCCGACCTTCTTTGTTTTCTTATATTGTTATTATTTAATAATGTGTCATTCCTGAAGTGTCAGCATGGAGCAGCAAAGCAAAGCATCACATGGATGATTGTAGTGAAGTGTCTATTCTACAGCAGGTCTTCAAGATGACAGCGTCACGTGATCTCGATTTTGAGGCCCTGCTTAATATTGCAGCCCCCTACAAACATGGCTAGAAACATGCTAACTTAATGTAGTTTGACTGTTAAACTGAAAGAGTTGGTATGTTTGCAACTTCCTATGACTGCCGCTGAGAATGAATGAATCTTTTATGTGGATTCTGAATCTGCAGCAAGGAAAAAAGCAAAATATTAGCTGCTGTATTAATTTTATTAGTAGTAGTTTTATTTTTTTATGCACATAACATAGGGGTTATCCTGTTTGTTTCTTTCAAAAAAGCACAAGGTTTGTGCAGTGTCGTCTACTGCTGCTGGTCAGAAGTTAAAATGTGGGAAAAAAACATCAGTTCTGTTAAAGTAAAAATGTGAAAAATATTTCCATGTGGTTGCAAATTCCAAAAGTATTAGTCTTATCTTGAAGACGTAGCTAAACAAAGTATTTGATGTTATTCTTACGCTGCACTTTTATTTAGTTTTTGTTGCTTCTTTGTATTTCATTTGATACTGTATTTTATTTTTTCACCTACTGATGCACACTCACTGCATTACTTAGAAGTTTCTACAGTTTCTTTTAGAATGACTGCAACTAAAAAAAGAGTTGTTATGAAACTGTATTGATCAGACTTATCTAAAATGTTAAATGTAGTCAGGCTTTTGGTGGTAACATAGACGGTATATAAAAGATGGACACAGCCTCCAGTTTAAACCTGCATTCTCTCTAATGTCCATCAGGGGGCGACTTGCATACTTAGAACTTCAATAGAAGTCTATGAGAAAATAACAATACTTTTTACTTGATCTGTTACCTTTATAAACATTTTTGTCAAATAGTTTATGGTCTCAGTTGGTATTTTCAACATTTTTTGAATATGTCATTGTGTTCATTTTGTGAATTACTGTCCAAATTATGGTAAATAGATGATAAAACAAAGTATGTTTCAACACAGTAGTCCACAAACCAATAGGTAGCATCATATTTCTATCTTTTATATACAGTCTATAGGTGGTAATTGTATTGTATGAATGTTTCGGACCAAAACTAAACATTAGCATTTCAGAACAAGCAAAATATAATTTATAGTATTCTTATTGACAATGAGACATATCTCATCTATTAAAAACTAAGTATAAAACAGATATGAAGGCAATTAATGTGATTAACACAAAGAAAGTGACCAAATGTCTTGCTGTACTCATGTTTCGCAAACCTTCATCTTTGGTTTTTCATCTCCGTGGTGATTTTAGGACATTATAAAACAGTCATATTTCTTGTTAAACATCACTTTGGTCAACAATAGAAATTCACTGTAAGCAATTTCTTTGTTGTTTGGTGGCTGCCAATGTAAGAGTCATATGAATAAAAATTGATTGTAAAATCTTTGGTTTAATGACTATTTTATGCTCTTTAAAGGAAAATTGAAGGTCTGTTATGTAAGATTTAGGAGGATCTATTGGCAGTAGTAGAATGTAGTATTCATAATTATCATTTCATTGGTGTAAAATCACCTGAAAATAAGAATCGCTGTGTTTTTGTTCATTTAGAATGAGCCCTTTATATCGACAGGGGGAACAAGCCCTCTTCTACTGGATCCACTATGTTGGACCACCATCTTTCTACAGAGGCCCAGAATAGACAAACCTAGCAGCAGTAGAGAGATCTCATTATATTACTTGTGCTTTTAACGTCAGCCATATTTTCTCCTTTAGGGTAGGATGAAGAGAGGGATATTCAGTTGGTTGCAATCTCCAACTGAACTGCTAGATTCCACTAAATCCTACACACCAGACCTTTAAAGCAAAACATCCATATTCCGAGAGTCATCTCCTGTCGCTAAGTTATATTAGAAGGCCAAGGCCACTCTTACATCTGTCCATTACCTGTGAGGCTACAGCCACAAGAAAGCTAGCCTAGCTTTGTATAAATACTGGAAGCAAAGGAACCGCTATTCTACACTGTAAAAAAATTGTTTTTAACAGCTTTTGTTGATGATTTTTTTAAACAATTTACTGTAACTTTACTGATTTCTACCTGTTTTGTTAAATTTCTTAAATTAATTAAATCACAAAAAATTATTAATTTTCATATTAACCAAAAAAAAAAAAAAAAACACAGGTCAAAACTTTAAATAATGTCCACATCAAACGTCAACATTTGACTGAAAAAAATGATAATATTTTTGTTGTATCTGAATCAGCAAAAAACCTTTAAAGATATTATCTTATATTATAATAATTTTTAATTTTTATTATACTATGAATTAAGTAAAATGTCAATAATAGTAATAATAATAATAATATGAAGAAGAAGAAGAAGAAAGTTAAGGACACTTTGTTAAGTTAGGGACAATAACCAGTAAAATCACAAAAAAGTAATTATCATGTTGAGGATAAACTAAATGCTCCAAATTATATGTAATGTCCACATCAAACACTGGTATTTTTGCAAATATTAATTTATTCTTTTACAATGTGTGACCATAAAATTACATGGTTTTACAGTTTTTAAATTAGCTCAGAATAGAATTTTTAAACTGATATTTTCTGTCATTTTCACTTTTAAAAAAATTTAAAGTAGTCCACTCTTTTTAAAATATTTTTAAGTTTTTTTTAAAGGGAGTTTTTTACAGTGTAGTTTTGTTAAGACTTACATTTAACACTCAGAGACAATAGTGGTCTCCATCTGCTCCTGTAAAGTTTGACATGAAACAATGAACTTTAGACTGTGTTGCTTTCTTAGTTATTACTTAGTTATTTATTAGATTTCTTGGTCATTCTTCCCTGCCTGGTTTCACAGAAGCTGGTATGTTTCATTTTCTCACAGTTTCCTCTGAATCAGTGTATGACGCTATTCGTCTCACCAGTGTGGCTCAGAGGGTCTCTGGCTGTTTCTCACCACAGCTTTCTAAATGTTCAGTTCAACGCTTCTCACTTCATGCTCGCGTCCATTCTGCTGACTCATGCATTTCCATGATCAGTCACATCCTTTTAAGCTTAAAGACGAGCCCTGAGGTGGATTTCAGAGCATTCAGCCTGAGATCAAAGAGTAAGAAGAAGAAATGTTGTGCCTGACGGGTCTCAGTGTTTTTATCTCATGTGTGCTTCTCCTCAGTGTCCAGTCTAGTGAGTATTATTTCTATACTGCATCAGTTCACTGAGCAATATTCTGCTTACTCATGTAAACAATGAGCAGAATGCAAAGTCAGATTTTCTTACATTAGTGCCATGTATCTGGTTGACCAGTTTCATTTATCTGCTGATCTGGATTTTTTTTCCTCAGGTCTTGGTTCTGAGATTATTGGAGGGAAAGAAGTGGACCCGCACTCGATGCCCTTCATGGCTCTGCTGGAGACCAAAATACCAGCCTGTGGAGGGATTCTAATCGACCCGAAATGGGTCCTGACTGCTGCCCACTGTGTCAAGTAGGAACCTAAACACTTATTTTGGAAATATGTTCCACAGTGGTTATTTCAAACCTAATTACTAGCATTTCTCATTCACTGTAATAGTATAAGTGATCCAGTCACCATCATGTTTCCTTTAAAAATGAAATTTTCTCTCACATATTGTTTTTTATTTGACCTTTTGTCAGTGCTTCCATAAGTTCTCTCTGCCTTAATCAGGATCACGGGCATATAAGACATAGATTAAGCTCATTTATTTCAACTGGGGTCTGTGTATGTCAGTAAATCTCTTGAAGATCTGTTGTGGAGATTTTATAAAGAAACAACAACCAAACAAGCCTTTTTTGCAAGCATTATTCTAAAATTCACATTAGCAAAGTTTATTCAGATGTAAAATTCAAGGTGGACAGATCTCTGTAAAGGAAGAAAAACTCGTGACTGCATTAAGCATAAATGTCACCCAATTCAAGAAACCACAAAAGCCACAGGCAGGGCTTGAGTTAAAAAGAGCTCTTGAAACTTGTGTGTTTGAACTTTACTTCTCAGTTCCTATTTGCACAACAGAATCTAAAGAGCAGCACAAGGCAGACACTGAAAACAAATACTACAGGGCAGAGACAGAAACCACTGCTACAGGATCGTGGTAGCACATCAAAAAAAAAGCAGAATTTTGCCGGTATAAATTTAAATCTGGGAGAGTGAAGATACAATTTCAGTTTCAGATCAGCCCATCACACAGTCATCCCAGCTGTGTTACAATTCAAAACCTCCACCCAGCCTGTATCAGCTTGTTGACACTGCAAGTTTCAATAAAACATGCCACATCCTGACTTATTATACACACCCTATGAGATAAACCCATCATTTTACATTCTCCCGACCTGTTCACTTTTGCCATAAGTGGACCTTAATCTAACATTTCACTGTGATTTGGCCTTTGCAGGATTGAGAAAGTGCTGCTGGGGGTGCACTCCATTAAAGAGAAGGAAAAGGACTCCAGGCAGGTCCGGAAGGTGAAGAAACATTTTCCTCATCCCTGCTTTGATGAGAAAGAGATAGTCAACGACCTCATGTTGCTGAAGGTAAGGACATAAGTGGCCGTCTGAGTTGGAAAGGGGTTCAAGGTGGTTGAGAAGCATATTTAAAGCAGTTTGTTTGAAATTAATATTTGCTATGTTGTTTAGATGGGGGAGAAAAATGTCATTCACTCTAAATTTGGTCCAAATCCAGTGATGCTGATGCAAAGTCAGGTTGTTGCTTGTTGTAACAGTTGATCCTCAGTTTCCTCCAAACTGGACAAAGTTTAAAATCAACTCTGTCTTCTGAGTTCATCATTGAGAGAACATGAACTGCATCTTTATTTCTTGTTGCCTAGACTGATGTAGTCTCCTACGTATTTGATTTAGTGATTTAGTCCTTCTTGTCTCTGCTTTAATTTCAAATCAAATCAAATCAATCAAATTCTTTTATCGCCTCTATCACACACACATAATAAATAAAGTAAATATGATAAAAGTGCTGTTAAAAGGACAGAATCGAGTGCTTGTGCAATTATTTGTTCAAAAAGCAGCAGCTCAAATTCTATGTAAAACCAGACAGAGAGGCCACATTTTCTCTGTGCTGGTCTGTCTTCAGTGGTTTCCTGTACGACATAGACCTGGTCTTTCAAGACACTATGTGGCTTCTCTCCCTTTAGAGTGTGTCTTCTGCGTCTTTGTTCACTGTTCTCACAATGTTGCCTTAAAAAATGTTCACAATCACATTGGTCAGTCCATTAAATTAGAATTTAATTGCCTGGAAACATATAGGAAAAAATATTTGGAATGAAATAGTACTCAAGGAGAGACTACAGAAAAATATAATGCATTCCACAGATTCTATAAAGACATTCTCTAGACATCCAGCATCTTTAAGTGACTTCTTTTTCACTTTCAGCTTGACAAACCTGTGAAGCAAACCAAGACGGTGAAATGTCTCAAGCTGGGCAAAACGGTGAAAGAGCCAACAGCAGGTAGCAGCTGTCTGGTGGCCGGATGGGGGAAAACAAAGAACAATGCCAAGAATATGTCGGACATCCTGATGTCTGTCAACGTGACCGTGATCGACAGAGTGAAGTGCAACTCTCCTGAATATTACAACCTCAAGCCTGTGATCACCAGCAGCATGATATGTGCCGGTTCAAACGGTAGAAACAATGCAGACACCTGTCAGGTAAGCAACAGATTCTCAGCTCCACATTAGCAGCTAAAATAAAGGTAATGCCTTAAAGTGACGGTCATGTGTTTGTTCTCTCTGCAGGGGGATTCAGGAGGACCGCTGCTGTGCAATGGAGCCCTAGTTGGAATCACTTCTTTTGGACGGAGGTGTGGTGTGAAAAGAAACCCTGGAGTGTACTCTTTCCTCACAGAAAAACAACTTAAGTGGATCAGAAACACAATGAAGTCGTCTGAAATATAATGAACCCAAACTTCAAATGCTTGTTTTCTTGTTAAGCACACACCTTTTATATGCAACAATCTTTTTTATCAGACGTGATCTGCACGTACTGCAAAACAGTAACCTTTTTGTAGCTGCAAATGTTACCACACCCAGCTCCAAAATTTAAGAACAAAGGAGTGGAAGAATGTTTTGCCTTTAACCACTCTAATGTAATCTTCACTTGTTTCAGTGTATAGTTGGACCACTTACAGTATTAATGAAGTATTGTTTCCAGAAGTGTTTCTTTAAATGATGTAGCTGGTTGATTAAGGGTTAATGTAGGGTTACAGGTGATATAAAGCAGCATTGTTTACTACTATCACATCCAAAATGCAGTATTTCTAGATGTATGCTGTAAAAAAACTTTTTTTTTTTTTAAATCTTTTGGCTATTTAATGTTTAATGAAGGATATTTACTTGTGTAAAAACTATTAAATTGCCTATAGAATATAATATTAGTATAATACAATGATAGATAGATAGATAGATAGATAGATAGATAGATAGATAGATAGATAGATAGATAGATAGATAGATAGATAGATAGATAGATAGTATTTGTGCAGTTATACAAACTGTCTCTCTTTTAACAAATAAATCAGTGTAAAATTACAAGTTCAATAGTTCTTTTTCTGATAATTGTCACTAATCATTTCCAATTTTAGAAACATATTTTCAGTATTAAACTTGAATTTAACCGTTTTCTCTGTTCAATAAAAAGAAAATATTTGCAAAATCACGATAAAATTGATGTAAAAAAAGTTTTGTGGCAATTCATTGTTACAGGCTTTTAATGCTATTTTATGGGACATGTATTTTGTAATTTTATTTATATTTTTGTGTATTTAAAAAACACAGAGGAAAAAGGTAAAAGAAAAGTGTATATATTACAGAGTATGTGTCTTTATTGTGGAAGTGAATAGAGTGTTAAGTTAATGTTAGCTGGCCTTTATTGGATTTTAAGAAGTTGACTCTCCAGTGACTTTATTAATAATATGAAAAAGCAATTTGCAAAACATACCAGCAAGTCCTCAGCCTAAACACCTTTTCCCTTCTGACAGTAACAGTGAAAATATAAATGAACAAGTATTGAAATTCGGCAGCCAGATAGGACTGGTACATGTTAGAATAAAATGAAAATGTGATCCTGCATCTTTAAGGACCTTGTAGAGTTTTATTGGTTAATAAGCTGGAAACTTTAGAATCAACAGCCACCCAACCAGCCACTGGTCATTCTGCCATCTAAGAATGAAAGGCTGCTATTGTTTACCTCCTTCTGAAATCAGTGGCCTGTTGTTTCAAAGTTAAAAAACAACTTTTGTGGAAAATCTTCCATCGTTGTAACTGTACATCATGTAAGAGCAGAAAGTTTGACTTCACCTGTCATGAGAGTGGACAGGTAAATAAAGAAAACCTAACCATGTGAATGTAGTGTTTGGTGTTAAAGACAAGCAAAACAATTTTACAACAAGAAAAGGTAGAGAAATTAATTTTACTGTAGTGTTCTCATTAAATAATACACTTTTCTCAGCTATGGAAGCTAAGGCACTTGTTGCAACGTTTAGTTAACATCTAGGGGAACATAACAAGTATCATGACAAGTTTACGCCCAAAAAACAAATCTTTGCAAAAAATGGAAGTGAAACAACAACATAGGGACATTTACAGTTATGTTCCCCTAGATCATCATACCGTTTGCATATAGAACGGTACTTGCCTGACTGCACTGTGCCAAATGTAAAGTTTGGTGGAGGAGGAATTATGGTGTGGGGTTTTTTTTCAGGGGTTGGGCTTGGCTCTTTAGTTCAAGTGAAAGGAACTTTGAATGCTTCAGCAGACCAAGATATGTTGGACAATTTCTTGCTCCTAACTTTGTGGGAACAGTTTAGGGATGGCCCCTTTATGTTCCAACATGACTGCACACCAGTGCACAAAGCAAGTCCATTAAAGACATGGATGAGCCAGTGTGGTATGGAGGAACTCGACTGGCCTGCACAAAGTTCTGACCTCAACCCGATAGAGCACCTTCGGGATGAATTAGAGCAGAGACTGAAAGCCAGGCCTTCTAGTCCAACATCGGTGCCTGACTTCGCAAATGCGCTTCTGGATGAATGGTCTAAAATTCCCATAAAGATACTCCTAAACTTTGCGGAAAGCCTTCCTAGAAGAGTTGAGGCTGTTATAGCTGCAAAGGGTGAAACAACTCCATATTAAACCCTACAGATTAAGATTGGGATGTCATTAAAGTTCATGTGCATGTAAAGGCAGGCGTCCCAATACTTTTGACAATACAGTGTAAGTGATGGTGGAGTAGAAGGCCACTAATGATTTAAGGTGGATTATTCCATGTGACAGCTTCTTAAAATGCATGTTTGGGACTACTGCTGCCATTGGAGGGTAAATCCAAGAATTCACTTATTTTCTTTCCACCAGAACTTGAAATGTTTATTAAAAGTGCTTAATAAAGACACAAATGATTATGGTTGTTTGCTATTCCGTTAAAGACACTGTGTTTTTCCCTTTTAACTACAAAGTGTTAATTTTCCACCGTATAATAGTATCTGTATGTCGCAGAGTCAATGACACCTGCACTCTAAATTCGCTGGTTGACGCGGTGACAATATGGACTTAGATTCCTATTAGAGAACCGGGCTCTTGAGGAGGGAGCAAAGATACTTAACGACAATGATAGCTTTAATTAGCTGCTACATGCTAAGGCAACAGAAAACATAAAGATGAACATATGACGTGCAGCACTTATAATAGCTGTTGAGCCTAACAAGTGGATTTATTCATTACTCACTGTTTGTTGATGAACGCACAACAGAACATACAGGGTTCATGTTAATTGTCCGGCGTAGCACTGCTGTGGTTGAGCACACCGACACCCACCATATATGTGCAATGCACTTCTCCACCACAAGGCGGCACTGCGAGGCTTTCTAACAGTATCTATCTTATCAAGCAATAATGATTTTATCTGAACCAGACTGGTTTCACAGAGAGACTTCACTTTTCTCTAGCATGACATTATTAGAACCACCCTATTAGAAACACTCTGTAGCTGCCTGTGTCTCCACCTGCTCCTTTCACACCTCGTTGTCTGCACCTACAGATAACGTGAGCTGCATCACGTATTAAAAGTCTCCACCACACAACCACTGAATAAAACAGTTCCAATTACTGTTAAATGTTACCACAAATTGTAAATTCTCAGCAGTTCTCATTGTTGTGTGTGTGTGTGTGTGTGTGTGCGTGTGCGTGTGCGTGTGTGCGTGTGTGTGTGTGTGTGTGTCCATTCTGCTGACTCATGCTTTTCCATGGTCAGACCACATCCTTTGAACTTAACACATAAAGACGAGCATCGCGGTGGGTTTCAGAGCATTCGCCTTCACATCAAAGACAGCGATAAGAAGTAATGTTGCGCCTGAAGGATCTTTTCATCTCATGTGGGCTTCTCCTCATTGTCCAGTCAAGTGAGTCATTTTCTTCTGGTGCATTTATTTATGTTCATGTCATGTTACCTCAGTGCAACTCGTGCAAACTTGCTGTGCATGCAGTTAACCAACTCCTGACTCATTTATTTGCCCCTTTTGTTGAATGAATTGTCTGGATATTTTTTGTCTCAGGTCATGGTTCAGAGATTATTGGAGGGAAAGAAGTGGAGCCACACTCGATGCCTTACATGGCTCTGCTGAAGGCAAAGAAACTGGAGTGTGGAGGGACGCTAATCGACCCAAAATGGGTTCTGACTGCTGCCCACTGTGCCAAGTAGGAACCTGAGACACACGTTTCTTAAAATGTCAATGCTCAGAATATTGCAATGTTCATTTTTAACTGATTACATCAACATCCATGTAGTGTAGCTACATTTTAAACAGTAAACGCACAGGTGATCCTTTTAACTGCACTTGTTCCCACATTGGAACAAAAAAGAAGTTTGCAAAGTCGTTGTCACATTTTCTGTGGATCTACAACCTATCTTTTTGCACATCAAAACTTAACAGGCATTTCAGCAACTCCTTAATGCAACAGTTAGACAGATGAAGAGGTGGAAGGACTATGCAGCATCTACAAACATTTCACTATCATTAGGCAAAAATTTACTCACTTTTAAAAGAAGACAAAAAAAAAAACACAGAAAAGAACAACATGGATCACGATTTGGAAGATTTCATTTCAGTGCACTTAAATTATGTGCACCTTGTTACTTTTTTCCTCAATGATATCCAGAATAAAACAAGAGAAAGCATGAGAACCACTGGTGTCTTGCAAGAGACTTTTTAAAAGCCTGTCTCCACTGTGGTCCTGTTGCCATTTTTTGCAAATCTTTTGAATTATTTGACTCTTTTTTTTTTTTTTTTCTAAAGATTACTAAAAGGAGGTAAAAGAAAAAAATGTTCATCAGGACTGCAACAGCATCCCCTACTGTAGGATATGAAAGCAGGTGTGTAAAAGAAATTCAGTGAATTCTGCCTGTATAATTTAATTTTTGGAACACTCTATATTATCGTATTAAACCACACATAAGAGTCAATTTAACATCAAAGCCTCACAGGAAGGGAAGAAATGTAAGCATGAACCATGGCCTTCATCATATGTGGTAATTCACATACAAGTCAACTATGATAATAACTATTATTATTTCATCTTGCACTTACTGAACTGTAATCTAACACTACACTGTGTTTTAGCTATGTCAAGATTAAGGAAGTGTCACTTGGGGTACACGCCATCAAAAAGAAGGAGAAATGCTCCAGGCAGGTCCGAAAGGTGAAGCGAAGTGTTCCTCATCCAGGCTACAACAAGGACACGAAGGTCAATGACCTCATGTTACTGGAGGTAAGGCGACATTACAATAACTGACAATAAGTTAAGGAAAGATGCAGAAATCTGAATTGGAGTTGTTTACTTCTTTTCAAATTTCAGCTCCAGACACCAGTGAAGACAACCGACTCGGTGAAATGTCTCAAGGTGGGTCAAACCGTCAAAGATCCGGCAGCCGGCAGTCGCTGTCTGGTGGCTGGATGGGGAGAAACAAGAGAGAATATCAAAAAACCGAAGATGTCAGCCGTCCTGATGGCTGTCAACGTGACTGTGATTGACAGAGCGGCCTGCAACTCTCCTAAACACTGGAACCGCCGCCCTGTTATCACCAGTGACATGGTATGTGCTGGTTCAACTGGTAACACAAAGGCTGATACCTGTCAGGTGAGCTTTCACTGATTTCATTTGTGAAGTAAACACATCAGCTGCTGTGAGGGTGCCAAAAAATTCTGATAATGTGTTTTTCTTTCTCTGTAGGGGGATTCAGGAGGCCCGTTTTTGTGCAACGGACAGCTAGTTGGAGTCACTTCTTTTGGAGGCAAATGTGGCGACACAAAACTAACTGGAGTGTACTCTTTTCTGTCCAACAAACAACTCAAGTGGATCAAAGAAACAATGGGGATGTCTGAAATGTAGTGACTCAACAGGCACCAACCCACTCATGAGCTGACGTCAGCTTAGTTAGCCAGACCGGCTTGAATTTATTTTGCAACTGCTATCATTATAAACTGCACATTTAATGGTAAATCTGCCACTGCTACCACTGCAAACTGCACATTTCAACCATTTATCCATTTGCGTTATAAGTTTGTTTTTCCCACAAGCTTATTCAACCTTTAACCAAACTGATTCACCACTTCCTGCATCAAAAGCGTAAATTGAAATTGAGGCTTCAGCTCAGATTTTGAGGAAAACCTTTTTGATCTAAGCACGACCTATTATTTTTTTCAGTATTTGCCTCAATTATTTCTGCATGAAACCTTCAAAATAAAGGCATTTTCTGCTTTTATAAAGCCTGAACTAAAAAAAAAAACAGGTGTCCTGTCTTTCTTCTTCTTTTGTCATTTGATATTTCAAATCAAATAAAATCAGCCGTTATTGTTATTTAGCTGTGCATACAACCGTAGTGCAGACAGAATGAGAGGGCGTTTCTAGGAATCCAATAAAAGTAGAAACACACATTTAAACACCCCTCCTCCCTCTCCCCCTCCCCCCGCCCCTCTCTCACTTATACATACACACATCCCCGAGATGTCTGCAGCTACACTGAGAATGAAATGAACATTGAAACTGTCTCTATTTAAGTGACCAAGGTAGCAACCTGTGGCTAAAGTGCCAGTAAAGTGACTAGTGATTTATAAAAAATTAAATACTAAAACGATGACTAAAACGAAGGTGCAGTAATGTGCAAATTCCCGGTCAACCATTCAGCATTCTAACAGCTTGTGGAGGGAAGCTGTTGATCAGTTGGGTGGTTCCAGCTTTATGCTACAGAACCATTTTCCCAATGGTAGCAGTTCAAAGTGACTGTGAAGAGGGTGTGAAAGGTCTCTGACAATGGTCAGTGCCCTGCTCCTGCAGCAACTCTGGAAGAGTTCCTGGACAGAGTTCCTCTCTCAGCTCCCCTAACTATCCTCTGCAGGGCTTTTTTGTCTGACATACTGCAGCTCGAGTACCGTGTTGAGATACAGTATGTCAGAACACTCTCAACCACACCTCTGTAGAAGGTCCTGAGGATGCTGGTGGGAAGAGTGGCTTGT
This sequence comes from Dascyllus trimaculatus, assembly GCA_024666655.1. NCBI lineage: Eukaryota > Metazoa > Chordata > Actinopteri > Pomacentridae > Dascyllus > Dascyllus trimaculatus. The sequence goes on along the minus strand of CM045449.1, from coordinate 25,276,683 downwards.
TTCAGCTTCCTCAGAAAGTGTAGTCTCTGCTGGGCCCGTTTCCTGATCCCTGAGGTGTTCTTGTTCCAGCTCAGGTCCTGCCAGATCTGCACTCTGAGGAACTTGATGTTCTCCACTCTCTCCACTGAGTGACTGTTGATGCTCAGGCCGTGACCTCAGGAAGTCAACGACCATCTCCTTCATTTGTACTATATCTCTTTCGAAGCACCTTCTACATGACAGTAGCTTCTAATTATTTCACATATTTTGGATATAAATGTTTGAGTTTCACTTCTCTAGTTTCAGTATTCAAATTAAAAGCCTTTGATGTCTCAGGAAACAGAACATTTTGTGTGTGTGTCTGCTTTCCTTCTATTCTTTTGATATACTTTGTATTATTGTAAAAAGGCTCCCGGTGTGAGACAGTTAGAGTAAGTCAAAACAAAGAACACAGAGCTGTGAAATGAATTTTAAAAAAAATGATGCACTTAGTCAGAGCAGACCACGAAAGACCCCATACAGGAAACGTGCAAACAGTGTTGCATAACAGACTTTATTCAAATACTGCATGAGACAACAACAGTGAATCCGCATCAAACATGTCAGAAAATAAGAATAAAAGCAAATGTTTGCCCTTGTCATTAAAGTTGGCATGGAGCATTTCTGGAAGGATTAATCACAAGTGTCTCTTATCTTAAATACTGTTGTTCTTTCATTCCTGTGAGCTGACAGCAGCCCATTAGTCTCTCCGCAATATTTGCTCCCCACTTGAAATTCCTTTGGTTTTGTTACATCACACAGTAGTCACGTTAGCCTACTAATTACATCTATACACTCGATTTGTATGACCCGGACTTTAATGTGACACTGCTGCTCAGTTTTCATAGTGCATCACTAGGTGGTGCTCTCTGCTATAGTTAGTGCTGCAGGTGGATTCCACACAGCGTACTGCACTAGAAACAAAAAATACTTTAATACAATCTAGCTCTCATAGAGGTAGATAAACTGAAAAATAGTATGCTTCTGATTTTGATACCCATTTTGACTCTCATTTTGACCCCTAATATAACAGCCTGGACACCTACTGTTCCTGTGATCCAGCTTTATACACATAACATTAAGCATCAAACTTAAAGTGAGACCGACAACCTCTGAGACACAAATGATGCATTAAAATAAAGCATTTCTACTACAAAAGCATACCTCTACACCCATGGCTTCCAATGTTTTAAATTACCCTGTAATTAAATTGAAATAGAGCTAGAATTATTGTGTCATCGTTGTAAACTTCCAACAACCAGTCAAGGTTTGGTTTCCACACATGGATGTTGCTGCAAAGAAGCTACAAATCCAAAAATGTAAAGGCTTCACACAAAAATTCAATCAAATCAAATCAAATCAAATCAAATTTTATTTGTAGAGCACTTTTCATACAATATATGTAACACAAAGTGCTTTACATGCAAAAAATAAAAACACCTTTATATTAAAATACAAAAAAACAAATCCCTTCCCCGACACACACACACGCACACACGCACACGCACACACACACACCCACACCCCACCCACCCACCAACTGCCCATTTCCCACCCAACCCTCATTCCCTAGTGATCAGATAGTTAAAAGCAGCTCTGATAATGGTGTGGCACTGATGGACCAGGAGAGGAAACACCATCCTAGGGGGCCGTCCACATCGAAAGGTGACACAGCCCACAGCTAAAGGGGCCCCGCCACAGGGACCACCCCAGCCCAGCCCGATAGGAGCCCACACCACGGTCAGGGGACCATAGTGCAGAGCCCCCACCACCCAGGCCAGAACAGTCCCCAGGACGACGCCCCCAGCAGATGGGCCAGAACCACCTCCCGATGCGGAGGGCCCCATGAGGAGGAACACTGGAGTAAAATAAGTAAACTGTAAAATGAATTGATAAATAAATAAAGGATTGAACTAAAACACTAGTTACAAATAAAACAAATAAATGTTAAAATTGGGCTAAAATAAATAAATACCTAAAATAAAGAGTAAGAATAAGAATAATAATAGAACCATAGTAAATAACTAGATAAATAGATACATACATAAATAAATAAGTAATTAATTAATTAAAAGCTAAATTAAAAAGGTGAGTTTTAAGCCTGCTCTTAAAAACACCAACAGTCTCTGCGGCCCTGAGGTCCTCCGGCAGGCTGTTCCACAAACGTGGGCCATAGTGACAGAACGAGGCCTCACCATAAGTCCTCGTTCTGACACCAGGAACCCTTAAAAGGCCGGTGCCAGAGGACCTCAGGGACCGCGAGGGCTCATAGCGTAAAAGCAGGTCAGATAAATATGAAGGCCCAAGACCATTAAGACACAATCTTGAAGATCTATACACTCGCCCCAGTTTCAGGGTGTGCAGCCAAGATTAGCGTCATCATTTCAGTACTTGATCAAGTGTAAAATATGGACACAATCCCCCCTTCTGTTCCTGAGTTATTTTGTTTAATATCATGATGCCTCAGTGACGCTGACCTTTGACCTTTTGGATACAAAATCTCATCAATTCATCATCTTGTCCTGATGAATGTTTGTGTGAAACTTCATCATAATCAGGGCATGAATTCTTATGTTATGTCCAGAAACATGTTTGGTCAAGAGGTCCCACTAACCTTAAATGAGCAAGATCTTATCAGTTTATGATTGAGTCCAAAAAATGGTCTATACTTTAAAAAGCGCTTTCCTGTCTTAGTAGTGGTTGGATTTGTTGTCTTGCTCGAGGACGCTTCAGCATATGGAGGTAATGTGGATCAATCTGCCAACCCTATATCATATTCACAAGAATGGTGACAAATGTGAGCCTACAATGTCCTTGACCACCAAACTCTAATCAGTTTTAGCCAGTTTAAGTGAATATTTGTGCCAAATTGTAAGAAATTCCCAGAAAGCCTCCTTGAGATATTCATGAGAATGGAACCGATGGACGGGTGGTTGGATGGACAAGGGACAACATATTGGGGTTGCATAAAAACAGAACTAAATGTGTACATTAATGCTCAGTGGGGTTGTATTTAGGTACAGTGGTGTATTTGCTAAAAAGCACTGAGCAAAATCTACAGCTAAGGATGATGTGAATGTCATAGGTTTTGCAAATATTTGGTTCTAAACTAACTTTTTGGATGGTTCAAACTTTTAAACTAATGGAAAGTTGTTGCAATTCATCCCGACTGTCAAGAAATTTCTCCCAGTAGGAGAGTCCAAAAGTCAGGATCGATAGGCTTAATCATTTGGGGAGTGTATGTCAAAGAATTAACAGCAATCTATCCAAAAGCCATTCAAATATTTCAATCTGGGGCTGCCGCATAGCTCGATGAGTGAAGGCGTTACCACATGGGCGCAGGTCGCCAGAAGCGGCTGTGTTCGAGTCCGGCTCACGACCCTTTGCTGCATGTCTCTCTTCTCTCTCACCCCTTTCACAAATCCCCCCCTCCAAAAAAAAGTCAATCTGGACCAAAGTGGTTAACCAGCAGACTTTACCTGCCACTATAGCATGGCTAAATACGAGCTGCTTGACAACTGGTGCTATTTTGATTAACTAGGAGTCTGTGTTGGAAATCAAAATCACAAACAAAGGAAAGTAAATAATACTTACCTTGGCAACTACCCTGCTCCCTTGTGAAGGTAAAGGGAAAAAAACGTTACCACACCCATGAAATTCCAGCATGTCCTTAAGTGAGTTATCACTGACCAGCCATCTGCCTGTGTGTTTACTCTGTTTCCATGGTCACCCACAAAAGCGCACAGGCCCACCTAGTGCCACCGAAACTATCAAAGCTCACCACACCCATATTAACTTATTTTGTCAAATGGATGAATGCATGAGCGTTGGTGAATGTTTTTGCCATGTTTAAAAAGCAATTTCTACCTCAGAGATTGCTGTAACAGACGCACAAGGCACGCAAACATGCACAACATTAGAGTAAATGTTTACCTTGACTTGCATCACCTGTGTATGTTGGATGAGCTGCCCACCTTGCCTCACCTTTCTGTCACTAGTGACACAACGGCACACAAACACTGAGTGAAACTTTGTTTACTGAAGGTAAACTGGAAACTGTTGTATCCCATCAGGTGTGTCAGAGACTTTATATGCAAAGTAAAATACAAGTACATATCATGTGTCAAAAGCATTCACCCGCCCTGGAAGTTTTCCGCTTTTATTGGTTTTCAACAATGAATCATGGACAATTTAATTTGGCTTTGTTGAAAAGAATTCACCTAGAAAGATTCACACATTAAACAAAGTAATGTCAATATATTAAAAGTATAAAATGTAAAATAAGTGATAAATATTCACCCCATTTTGGTTGCAATTACAACTTTTAGCCTGTGTGAATGGATCTAAATCAGTCTTGCACATACACTGCAATTTTACCCCATTCTCCTTTGAAAAACTGATCAAGTCAGACTACATCAGTTTGTCCTCCAGTATCTCCCTATACTTTGGTGCATTATTTTACCCTCTACCTTTATAAACCCTTCAGAACCTGCTGCTGAGACGCATCCATACATCATGATGCTGCCACCACCATGCTTCATGCTTCCTACCCACTCTTAAGCATGATGCTGACACCACCGTGCTTCATGGTAGGTATGGTATGTTTGTTATTGGTGTTGGTCAAACATAGCATCTAGTCTAATGGCCAGAATGCTCAATTGTGGTCTCAATCAGACCAAAGAACCTTCTTCCAGTTAACACAGAGTCTTACACATGCCTTCTGGCAAACTCTAGTTGGGATTTAATATGAGCTTTTTCACCGGTGGCTTTGTCTTTGTCACTCTCCTATAAAGCTTTGACTACTAAGAACAAGCAACAGTTGCTGTATGAACAGTCTCTCCTATCTCAGCTGCTAAAACTCCTTCAGGGGAGTCATGGGTGTCTTGGTGGCCACCTTCGCTAGTCTCTGTCTTTCACTGTAACTCAGTTATTTAGGACAAGCTGCTCTAGGCAGATTTGCACATGTGTAATCTTTTTATCTAAATCCCAGCAAGAAAAGCAAATAAGTGTAACACCCAAATGTCAAAAGCGCCTTTAAAGTCTTACGATACAACATTCATTTGTATGCCGAAAGAGTGTTGGTCACTGTAATCTTTTATCCTTCATATACTGACCATGGAGTGATCCCTTCCTGGTGCTACTGTAAAAAGAATATGGTATAGCTGACGCTAATATGACACTTTAAGCCAAATTAAGACTTCTGAGATTAGTAATTTATGCAGTTCTGTCAATGTGTACAACATGTGCATTTTGTTGTCAGAAGAAAACTACAGCAATAAGACAACTGAACTTATGAATGCATATTTGCTCTACACAGGAAGTATCAAGTACTCTTTAGCCAAGTTTGCTTCCCAAAACGTCAGTTCCTGCACAACTATGTCTTGAAAAAATGATAAGGTGGCAGTATGATGTAGGAGGCATTGTTTTCACTTTCAAAGAGCCACAAAGTCCACCTTAAGAGGTTTGATAAGTCCAGCCTAGGACTTTAGCCCAGGAGACTGAAGTTAATCAATTATTTATAGACTCAAGTTTCATTTTTGTTGCATCAGATCTGAAAATCAGTTCTGTGTGATTCTGAAATTCTAAGCTGACTTGTGATTTTTTTCAAGGGAACAAATAAAATCCAAGCTTTATATTGCTACTGTGTATATTTCAGTACTTTTTCTGTAGTCAAATGTAAAAATCTGTTGGACTCACTGCAAACTTAGATGTCCTAATCAAAACACTATTTTCAGGCTGAGGTGCTGACTACAGGTGCTAGATCATCTAAAAACAACTTCAAGTCCAACACTTTTGAGAGTCGTGAAAATATATTCAGATTTCTGAGAGTAAAATTTGAACTGTGAGTTCAGAAAACTGAAAAAAAGATTCACTCCAGTCTTCATTCTGACTCTATTGCCAGACATGTGACTTAAATTTGCTATTGCTGATATTTTTTATACTTAATACAGTCGTGTTAACCTCCTACTGTAAATCCCACTGACATGTTTATGCCAAATCAAGCTTTGTTCAGTACTAAACTTGAGGTGTTTTGCATATAAGTTGTTGAAGAATCTTGGAGAACTTGCTACAATCTGTCTGTGGCTTCAGGCTGTGTCGGTGTCTTCTGTCTTTGCAATCTCAGAGTGAGTCCATGATGTTGAGATCAGAGGTCATTGGTTTTTCAGGACTCTGGCTGAGCATTTGGGCTCATCTGGAGAGTCAGATTGGGGCCATTCAGATGCTGATGGTATTGTGTGCTGGATAAGAATCTAACCATCCAAAGAACCTGTGTTTAGTGTCACCTATCAGCTGTCATTGAAACATATTTCTTTGCAACCCCCCCCCCTACAGCTCCAGGACCTGATACATTCAGACTAGAAATTAGTTTGGTTACTGGCACTCTTCTTGTGATATGTGATGATAGTCTTTATTCGGTTACAAACACATAAGTTGCATACATATTTGCATACAAAAATATAGACAAAAAAGGTAACCGAAAAGGTGTAGGCTGAAGCCACGGCTTATTACGCCTACCCTACTTCTAACATAAGAATATATCTACCGCTCCATAATACAACAAATAATTCTTTAGAACATTTGCTTATTTTTACATACATAAGCATACTTAAATTCCGTTTATTTCTCTGACTAATAACTAAATAACTAGGAATAAGCTTCCTCCTCATATTTTTTAAAAATTAAAGTTTTAAACTGTTTTTTGAAATAATTAACAGAATTGCTTCTCTTAAGATCATCAGTGAGACCATTCCACAAATTAACTCCTTTAATAGCAATAGTGTTCATCCTGATATTTGTTCTGACCAATTGTTTTTTAAATATTTTCTCTCCTCTCAAATTGTATTTACATTCCCTGTCTTCAAACAAGCACAATATGTGTATTGGCAACATTTTCCTATTGACTTTATACATAAGCACAGCTGTGTTAAGATTGACTAAGTCATAAAATTTCAGCGCTTTAAATTTACTGAATATTGCGTTTGTTGGCTCATTATATGGTGAATGATTAACTATCCTAATGGCCTTTTTTTGTAAAATAAGGATAGGTTTTGTATTTGAAGTGTAAGCATGCCCCCAAATTTCAATACAGTATGTAATATATGGTACAATGAGAGAACAATATAAAGTATATAGACTGTTTTTGTTTAGAAAGTACTTGGTTTTATGTAAAATAGCTAAGGTTTTTGACAGTTTTGCTTGAACATGGGCAATATGTGGTTTCCAGGATAACTTATGGTGTAATATAATTCCAAGAAATGTATTTTCATTTACTCTTTCCAGTACCACATCATCAATCTTTAGTTCAATATTGGCTTTGATTTGTTGAGTACTAAATATTATATATTTTGTTTTGCTTACATTAAAAGACAATTTATTTTGATCAAACCACTGCTTAATTCTTGATAATTCTATTGTTACATCTGTAATAAGTTGGTGAAGATTATCGCCAGATACATACAAAGTGGTGTCATCAGCAAATAAAACACAGTTTAACAGATCAGAAACTTTACAAATATCATTTACGTATAGGATAAATAACTTGGGACCTAGCAGAGAACCTTGGGGAACCCCCCATGTTACTCTGCGCATTTCTGATTGTTGATAATTAAATTGAACATACTGATACCTATTCTCAAGATAGCTTTCTAACCATGAATAAGCAAGTCCTCGAAAGCCATATTTCTCTAATTTATTTAATAATATTTTATGATTTATGGTATCAAAAGCTTTCTTGAGGTCGACGAAAACGCCTAATGTAAATATCTTATTATCTAATGCAGATGCAATGTAATCAACTAATTTTATAACTGCCATTGAAGTTGATCGGCCACTCCTAAAACCATATTGTTCTTCGTTTAATATCATGTGTTTTTCTAAAAAGCTATTGAGTCTATTAAGAAATAATTTCTCTAGAATTTTTGAAAATTGTGATAATAATGAAATGGGTCTGTAGTTTGAGAATAAATGACGATCACCGCTCTTGTGGATTGGAATAACTTTAGCAATTTTCATTTGGTTTGGAAACAAACCGGATTTAAAGGATAGATTAAAAATATAAGTCAGTGGTTCTACTATTAAATTGATAATGTTTTTTGTTAAGTTCATGTCAATGTCAGTCCAATCAGTTGACCTTTTATTTTTGAAACCCTTCACTATCTCAAGTACTTCATTTTGATTAATATCAGATACAAACATGGATGGTACATTTCTACTGATGTTGTCAAAATTGTCCCTATTAGTGCTTTTGATGTCACTTGCGATCTTGTGACCTACATTAGCAAAATAGTCATTAAATCCATTTGCTATATCCGTAGGATTTTGAATCAGAACTTCATTATCATTTCTGAAATAACTAGGACACTCCTGCTTGTTATTTGTTTTTTTAATTATTTTGTTGAGTACTTTCCAAGTTCCTTGCATGTTTTGTCTTTGTTGTTCTAAGAGATTATAATAATATTCTTTTTTACTTTTTCTAATAATACTTACTAGTTTGTTTTTATATTTTTTGTAAGCATCTTCGGACTCTTTTGTCCTGTATTTAAGAAATCTCCCATATAATAAGTTTTTCTTTTTGCATGCATTTTCAATGCCTCTGGTTATCCATGGCTTTTTTCTTGACTTGCTGTCATTTATTTTTATTTTGGTCACTGGACAATTAATGTTGTACAGTTTAGTAAATGTGTTCAGAAAAGCATCATAAGCCTCATTTGCATCAGTGTTTTCATACACTTCACACCAGTTTTGGCTATGGAGGTCCCTCTTGAGTAATTCAATATTTTTTGCAGTGCAAAGTCTTATAGGTTTGTAAATAGCCTGCGGTTCCTTCCTTCTTTCAAAAAATTTTGGAAAGACAGCAAATACAGGCAAATGATCGCTTATATCGCTGATTAATAAACCCCCAACAATTTTTTTCTCTAATCCGTTTGTGAAAATATTGTCTATCAATGTTGCAGTTTCTGTTGTAATTCTGCTTGGCTTGTCAATCACTGGACATAAATTATAGCTGTACATTGTATTGATGAACTCTGAAGTACTTTTAAGGGCCAGTGGGTTTGCAATGTCAATATTAAAATCTCCACAAACAATTTTTACTTTGTCAGAGCTTATCATGTTTAGCTGTTCTGCAATTTTTTCATTGAATGTAAATACATTTGTTCCTGGTGGTCTATATACACAGGAAACAATTACATTTTTGGAATTTTCTATTTCAATTTCCACGGTTACACATTCTAAAACATTTTCTATGTTGTATGACACATTTTGTAAAATTTTGCTTCTTAATGATTGGTCTATATACAGAGCAACTCCTCCGCCCTTTTTATTATTTCTATTTGTTGTGTACAACTCATAGCCTTCAAGTCCTACTTCTCCCAATTTACCATCATCAAGCCATGTCTCAGATATTGCAATCACAGAAAATTTTTTAAAGGATTTCAGAATTTTTTTAATTGCTGTATAGTTTTTGAATAAACTTCTACTATTAAAATGTATGACTGAAAGAGCCTCTTGCATTTCTACACCCTTACTAAATTCATCATCTGAATAATAATTACAAGTTATGTCAAGATTACTATAGTAGTGGATGTCTGGATCAATGTCATTTTCAAAGTCATACATCTTTGGTTCAATGTGATCAGAAGTTTTGGTAGTGACTATATTTCTCAACTGCTGTACCTGTTCACCCAAATAACTAATTAGTCCATTATTCTCTGTGCAAGTTTCTTCAGTGTTCATCTCCAATGCTCCTGCTGCCATGTTAAGTCAGTGTTCAGTGTTCTTTTGTTCCCAGTGACATGATTTGACATGATTTGGATTTTAGTTGGATTGAAGAGGGCCTTTGAGCAGTGACTCACACCATTTTCTTTAAAGCACAACATTAGGCCTGATATCTAGTGACCTTCTTAGCTTAGCATTTTCCCTTTAATGTTTTTTTTTGACACCAGCGTCTCCTGATAGCTGTGCTGCACTTTGAGACAAACCTGTCTGTGCGTTGCCCTCTTTGTACACAGTCTATTCTGGGCTCCTTTGTCCTCAACCATATAATTACGTTCAAGGCTTTGTTTGAATTTGTGTTAGGAGAGTTACCCGAGCATTCCCAAAATAGCTTAGACCAGACATGCCTCCACTGCTTTTCCAAGTCTACCTGTGCAAGAGTGAATCTTTTACCCATTCAGAAGCTCTGGACATTACTCCAGTGCTGGATACTGCACAGCCACTGGTGCACAATGTGTTTTTAGGTTTTCTTCAAAATACAGTACATTGGTTTATTTTCAAAGACTCAAACACTGAAGTAGTATTTATTTATCCGAATTTGGTCCAGCTTGTGTCACACTCACAAACACACCTAAAACAACTTTCCGCTCTCATGATTCTCTGAATTCCTCAGTGATGTCAGATAGTTTTCTAAGAGCCTCTCTCATGATTATTCTTGTCTGCCGAATCTGTGTTTGGCTGTGTTTGTGTGAGCTTGCTGCTGAGGTATGAGACGCATCCAGAGATGGGAATGTAAACACAGAAACTCAGGCAGAGATGCATGAACAAACAACACGTTCACATAACACTGAGAGACTTTATTGGTGATCAAATTCCAAGAGCGTTTCTCTGACCTATAACAATAGCAGTGCAATAAATAAAACCAAACCTAGAGAACATCAAGAGGCTGAATGCTCAGCATTCGCACGTAAAAGACATCATAATAGTAGTCCGACATACAAATATAGTTGTTAGCAATAAATAATTACACTAAATAAATTACATTCTAACAGGTTCTGGACAGTGTTTTTCACATAGCATCTACTGTAGTGAAGCCGTCCGTTCACTCTAAAGCTTTTCTCAGGTGCTCGGACTCCTCCGCTCTGCTTTGTCTGTCAATCGTGCTGCAGGCTGAGGAAAGACAGAAATCAAAGGTCAATAAATGTGTAAAAATACAAACTAGCTTTGATAGAAAACCAAGAAAACAGCTCAAAATAACTGAGCAGAAAATACTTCCAGCCACTGAAAGTAAAAATGCACACTTTTGGTTGGTTTTGTAGCAACGATCTGCATAAGGTCTGATTTAAGTTGTCTTATCAAGAAAACTCCCTTGTAGTTTGTATTTTGCCTTTAATGGAAACATGTGCAAGAAAGCCCTTCAGTAAGCAAAATGAAAAAATATAAAGTAAAATATTAAAAATCAACAACAACAACAAATTAAAAATTACTTAAAACTTTACTTTATAAAGGCTAAGTCCAAATAAACTAAATAGTAGCAGTGAAGAAGAGGTCCCATGTTTCAGCAGTTCATTTGTGAGTACAGCTGGGTAGAAATATCGGCCACATAAAAAGCAAAAATGTAATAAAACATATTCATAATATGTCATTTAACAAGCTAATGTGACTGTAGATTCGGATGGCAGCAAACAAGTCGCACTAAAAGATGAATTTCTTATTAAATTAAGTTTTAAGTGTTAAAAAGCATTTGAACTGACACTTTTTCAGTCTTTCTCTGGGTTTATTTTCCAGGGTGGACAGTAAGTGACGTCAGACTTTAAAGAGAAGCTGCGTGGCCTCATTGTTTGTCTCGAGGCCAAAATGTCATCTTCCAAACACGTGACGTCCGCATGCAAGTGTGCGTGCGTTTGCCTAAGTGAGATCTGACCGCAAGTAAGTGCGGGGATTAAGTTCTTACGTTACGGTCATCACGTGTGCAGTCAGTGTGTCAGTACTGCTATTGTTTGGATGCACAGGTGAATGTGTGCGACCGAGCATGTGGTTTACTCTTTACGCTGGTATGCGGTTCAGAGATGGGACAGGCCGAGACACCCGTCTGCTAATCCACGCTAAAGCCTCTAGTGGGGATTCCTCTTTTGCGTGATGCAACTCGCCATGTTCAATAACAACAACAGGGCTCTTCCATCACCTTTGGGAGCCCACTCCTTCCTGTTTGGCTTAAGGCTCACGTGAGCAGGCACTAGAGGACTTAAGCAAAACGTACATCACTGCCGGAAATAAACGATTACATGTAATTCTTACAGCATCAAAATATTGCTTGAGCAAATAGCATTAACGCGGCATCTGCTCGGTGAAGGTTTGGGTTTCATTTTGGGACCTCGAGCTTTCCCTTTAACCTTAGTTACTGTTGCTACGTCAAGAACATGCACAGCTCACTATTAAGTCATAAAAGTCAGCAATTCTCAAAGAAATGGTTTTAGTGTCAAGCATAAGCAGGCCTCTCATTTCTAGCTGGTAAATGTTGGTTTTCCTCAAACACAAGGGCTGTAGCAAGCGAATTTTAACAAATATAGTTAACAGAAAGTCAAGTTAAATTGGGTTTTAACTCCCAGACCTAATATCAAATGATTCAGATTGGCCCATTTTCAAACAAGAACTCTGTACAGGGTCTTTAATTCATACTTTAATTCTACATGCGTCAAGGAAGTAGGGAAATATTCTATAATTATTCCTTGGTTGGATTTATGCTGTATTGCACATATTTTGTGTTTGATGTTTGTTTAACTATAAAATGACTAGTTTAGATGAGAGTGTTGGAGTGTAAAGTTGCCTAAATCCAATAGAGCAGGATGGAGCTGCTAATTCAAGCGCAAAGGGGGGTAAATGGGGATTTTTCTTTGTTCAAACGTAAAATAGTGAAGTAAATAATGAAAATAGTGCAGTATAAAATGCCCCTGACCTCAGAGGCAACACTCTAGAGGTAACTGTTTTGATGCAGCAAATGCTGAGCGGTGTAAAGTACAGTGGCTTCGTATTTGTGTTCCTACAAGTAGGTCAAAACCTCAGCAACACCCACCTCATTGTAAATCGACGCCTTCACACCACAACGTCACCAGCGGGCTTCTGTAGCTTCTCCTGCTCCGACCCAGTTCCAAGGTAGGATGCCATGAAGTTTTTATGAGACCTGTAACTATAAAAAGACACTCAAGGTGAGCATAATAGCTCTCATGATTCCCACATGATCAGTTGTTTTGCACAACAGGAGTGCAGCTACATGGGAAAAAATGCAGTTCTAAGTATGTTTTTATTGTGTTTTGACTGTCATTTCTATGAATTACAACCCATAAAGTACACTAATTTGTTATCATTAACCCTGCTTGCGTGAAATAAAGTTCCCACTCACAGTAATAAGTTCTACTTTCTCTTCACCTCCTGACTCCAGTGGTTCTGACTAACCCTGGCTGTAAAGTTTTAATTGCCCTGCTGACTCCCATATTTGCACCATCTTGGACTATTGACTTTGTCCACCACCCAAACAATAGCTGTGATTCGGTTACATATTGATAAGGAACTGTGTCTGTGCAGGAAATGACCTGTGATCACCATTAAGTAAGCTAAGTAATGTAGGATTGTAGTTTAATATAAAGTATGAGTAATATGAAGCTGGTGAAATTGTGGATTTCCCTTCAGGTCTATAAGTAAGAATTTAGCATGTAAGGTGTAGAAGTTCCTAAATCCATGTTGCGAGGGTGGTGAACAACACCTTTATAGTGTGGGTGTGTCTGGGTGTGTTAATGTGCCTTTTTGATGTGTCAGTGGGTTCATTTGCCAAGAAGTGTTTCTGGGCAGGATGTGTGTGGATTGTACTGTGTGTTATGTCGGGATCCATGGGGTGTGGATGGTTTCTCCATTAATCTTACTTATAATGGTTTTAAAGAATAAAGATGAATGAGAGGACTTTCGTTCGAAACCACCGGCATCAGGTCTCAACTTAATGTTTGTTTAGAAGCACTGAACACCGGTATATTGTGATCTGGTGTGTAAAGTGTTGGATTTTGATTTCTCACCTAAATCCAGTGAAATCAGAGATGAGTTTTGACTTAATAGTTTGGAAATTGTTAGGTTCAGTATCTAGAGATGCTGACCAACCAGTCAACTCAATGGATTTATGCTGTTCTATACAAAAGGCCAACAAGACCCAAATCCAGTGCAGGTAATTCCATTTTTAAGCTTACTTTAGATTGGGGCAGACCTTGCATTTTTCCTTGAAATTTATGATCATTTCTCTTTCTGACAAACAAATACCATTTTGGAGGAAGTCTTTCCTTTTTCATGAGCATTCTGGTTTCTGCACAAAATATTAAATGCATGGAAAATGGGAAATGTCGATCAGGGAAATTATTTGAATAATTAAAAAAAAAATCTAAAATAAGAAAAATAGTGTGTTAATAAGCAAGGCAATAAAAGACAAACAGAACATTAAAATATGTAAGATTAAATAAATAAGTAAAACATTATTATATCAACTGATCTTAAGTAATTTAGGGTTCGTTTTTAAACAACTGATTGGAAGTTAAAAGAAAAGTAAAGAGTTTTATTTTTCTTTTTAAGTTCTGTTTTGATAATTTCTGTAAGAATCTTATTAATTGATGCATTACGTTTGGTTTTTGTGCAATGACTTTTCACAAATTTTTCCTTTTTGAAAATCTTTTTTGGAACTAAAGTGCATATCACTGTCCACATGTGTTGGAAACTGTACCGTTTTACTCTAAGATCCCTCACTGGCTTCCCACTCACAAAAACCACTGCTGGAACAAACGCAGCTAGGAACTGAAGCCTGGTTTCCGCAGCTTTAAAATTTAGAAATGTGTGTCTGTGTGTGATTGTGTTCGTAGCTGTGTCCTTTCAAACTCACTGAGCACAGGTCATGAGCAGGATGGCGATGCAGCTGATGACCGACAGAACCACAGCGATGATCACTAAGACCGTCTGAACCAGCTCGGCGTTGGTCTGATTGGACTGGGTCTTACCCGTCTCCAGAGTCTGGATCCCACAGCGCTGTCCGTCGTAACCCTTCATGCATCTGCAGAGGGACGAGTTAACAGAACAAACCAATCAGCCACCGAAGAGAAGCAATGTCAGATATACCAAGGCAACTGGGGCTGTACTCACATACAAACTGGCTCCCTCAGGGTCTCTATGTACTTGCAGTAGCCGTGGATGCAGTAGCCCAGATGGGTGGAGGTGCAGGGATCCTCGGTGGTGCTCAGAGTGGCCGTGGATGTGGATCTGCTGATGTGGAGGGTGTGCTCGGGGTTGAAGGCAGTCGTGCTTTTGCCCTTGTGTCTGTTCCTCCTCTTGCCTTTGCCCTTCCTCTTCTTCTTCTCATCTTTGGTGGGATGTGAGTCTGTTGAAAGGACAGATTGTGAGTGAAGGGTTAGGTTGTGATTTTAGGTTTTTAATCCTTAAATTGTTTTCTAGCTGGGGTTTCGGGAAAATTACAAAAAGGAGCCAAATTATGATTTTTTTATTATTTTTTTTTTATAGTTAAATGGAATTTGAAGAGTAATGAGCCTAGAAAATGAACTATTATTTAACTGTCAGTATGTTTTAAAAATAATGCTCTGTATCTCAATTCAGGATGTTCAAGTCAAGACACCACCACGTTTAAACAATATCTTTCATTTTCCGCTTTTCTAAAGGAACATCCTAACCTTCACTTCTCTGTTTCATCTGAAAATTAGATTTACTGATCACAAATGTAATTATTCGGAAGAAAGCAGTTTTGGTTTTCGTACCGTGGAGGCTTAAATGCTCGTTGTCTCCTCCTGAAAGCTCCTCTTCTAGTTCCAGCTCATCATCGTCGCTCAGCGAACTAGGGAGGCCCTCGCCGGAGGCCGGACCCCCAGTAACTCCGGCTAGTTCGGTGGAGTTTGTGGCCTTGGATGCCTGAGCACCTAGAGCACTGCACACTGCTGTAAAAATCAACGGGACACATAAAAATAAAAAGTGAGATGACGTAAAGTTTACACAGTGATATAAAAACGCAACAGGGAGCAATTTAGGCCAGAGTTCATGTCATCTGATGCAATAAATCTCAGGTTTTTATCTCGACGTCAGCATCTGGGAATATAAAGAACATTCTTTCGAAGCTGAAAAGATTAAATTAGTTGTAATTTTCCAGGAAGACGAATCAAAGTGAATCAGTTTTTTGAATTCATCCATTTATTAGAGTGAGTTACACTCTAATAAAACTGTCCTCAGAAATCTCAGCCCATTTGCTTCTGAGTCATCATTTCACATTCAAATATTGGGAACAACCTGAAACCAGTACAACCAGTCCACATCCACAACTGCACCGTACCAGTGATGAATAGTATTCAATCAAAAGACAATCAAGTATCTGAAATATGTTGACCTTTTGCAGCGTCTAGTGCTGCCTCACTGACTTGACCTGCACAAGATCCAGTCTACTGAGAAGCAAAAAGCTGCTTCTGTCACAGATTCTTTCCAAAAATCTCACAAGCCCTCACATGCAGATACATGTTTCTCTCTCGCCCCCTCCTCTGTCCCTCACAGCATTTCTCTTCCTACCATTTCATTGATTTGAACTATCTGCATGAACACACAGAGAATGTTAGGCACAAGTCCAGACTTACCGAAGCACAGGAGACAGGTGAGGACGAGAGGGTTCATATCCCAGGAAGAGAAGAGTTGTGTGTATGACAGTCCTGCGCTGATCTGTGTCTGAGTGTGTGTTGAGGTGTGTGTGTGTGTTTGTCGTCTGCTGATAGAGTTTTGCGCTTTGCTCTCTTTACCTCCGCTGGGTGCAGCTTTTATAGACCAACGCCTGCCTCTCGACTCCCAGCAGAAGGGGGTGTGTGTGTGGGAGAACGCAACAAAACGCATTGTGTGTCTAATGATTAATCTGCCTCGGGCGACACATTTTCAACTCATGCTCTCACATACGATGAGGCTTCTGTCTGGGAATAATAAGTGTGAACAAGGCAGAGACACAAAAGAGTTGGATGTATTCTGACTTGTTCCTCATCACCATTAGAGGCTCAGAAACAGCTGTTTTCTGCTTCTGTAGCTGCTGTTACTTCCTCTTTGGTCATAGATGTGGCCTTAATTACACCTTCAGTCCAGCAGTGAATCATAAACACAGACACACTCACAGCACAATGGGAACTTTAACTTAAAAAGACATTTTAAGCCCAAATTTAGTTTTGATGAAGTGTTTTGAGCTGGTTAACGGCAGATGAAAACATGAAAAACAATCACAAAAATGGAGACATAATGTTCTCACTTGGCAGCACTGAAACTCTTGTTTTTGTAATGAACAGTAACTCACACTGTAAATAATTTATAAGCTATATATTTTTAGAAAGATAAGTTATTATGCTGCCTTAAAAACGTGATTTAACTGCACTGTGGTTGATGAATTACTTGAGTTGAATTAGCTGAACTTCAGAAAACAACTCCAATAAACTTAAGATATTAAGTTGAATCAATTACTCACGTAGACAATGGTCACACACAGATTTCCCTTTAATGTTTAGTTTAAAGAGTCATTTATGGTTTCGAATCTATCAGCTGTCAAATCTTTTTTTAAATGGAGTCAGTACAAAGACAAGATGTGAGGATGCTTCTGGTTACACAGAGATATATTATGTATCTGCAGATATAGGCACTGAATTCTGCATTAATCTTTATCATAGTTTGATTGATTGTGGTTATTATGAAAAGAAACAACCATAACTTAATGTAACATGTATTAAAGACACACAGCAAGTTTCCATGTCCGTGCCTGTTTTCCCAAACTGCAAACAAACAAGTGCCTTTGAAGTCTCTATCAATGCAAGTTTTTTGTTTGTTTTTATGTCTTAAAAACTCAATTTAATGAGTTGACACAGAGATGTTCATTCAATTAAAGGAACTCATGTTCTCAAGTGGTTTGAAAATTTAAAAAAAAAAGATAATTTAAAGTAGTTTTAACTAGAAATTAACAAAATTCACATCTTTACATTAGATAAACTAAATAAGGACGAGTTGATTCCCGACTTTACAGTTCAGCGTCACGGCTACACTTTACTCAAGGTACAAAGATGGTCAACAGGAAGAAATGACATGTCAATGAGGGCAATAATGAGGATCATAAATATGTGCGTTGGTGTCATGTGCAGATAAGGGAAATGCAAACAAGCAGGTCTACGAATAATGACATGACATCATTTTTAAAGTGATAGCAAATCAAGTCTAAAATTGTCTCTTTTTTAAAGCTAAACCATGTGTTTATTGTGCGTAGCTGTTAAATATTGCTTGATATCTCTGCTTTATTTAGCCGGTGGTCCAAATATGCCCGTTCTGCTTCCTTGTTTTCATATTTCTTGTATGTTTTTTGTGTTGTGTTTGGTTCACCAGGGTGTCTTCCTGTGTAAGAATTGACATATGTGTCTGTGCGTTTGATTAAGTGATGCCAAGTGTTACTATTTCAGTCGGCTGTAACCAAGAAGAGACCTTAAGGCTTGGGTGGGGAAGCTGCACAGCAGGGTGTGTTGGTTATGTTGTTGTGTCTGCGCAGGGAGGCCACCCCATCCTTCGTGCTCAGTGGAATCCAATAGAAACCTGCCTGGAATGCTGTAAACTTCCAAATCTCATTCCTGGGCTTCCACAGCAACCAGGAACTCCTGACACGCTTTGTTTACGGCCATTGAATTATTTGGATTATGTGTAATGGCATTGGGGAATACATGATGTGAACGTGTGGAAAGACTGACACACGTCTGGAGGGAAGCACCTCATAACAGCCGCCCACAGTAAACACACGGCTGCCTGGATGACAGTACGACGGATTTTTATGCACGAATGCAGCCACATGTTCAGGTTCAAAATAAACCACTTAAAACAGTCCACATGGAGCAAAACCTAAACCTTAGATTCAAGCTGTTAGTGTGTACACTGAAAATCAAACAGGTCTACTGATGCACCAGCAGCTCTGTGAGGTTTTACTTAAGCTGAACTAGTGTTTTTAAAATGGGTACTTTTTTGCCATCCGTGTACTTCGGATACACGGATGGCAAATTCCAAGTTTTCCAGCAGAACATCACATAATACTAATATGATCAATGTTATTCACTTCACCTGTCAGTGGTCATAGTGCTGTGACTGATCGGTGTAAATGAATTTCCATATTGTGATATTCCAGTTTGCACCAAAATGACGGACATTTCCATCCTTATAGTCATAAAGCTGGCATAAATGACTACAAAAAATAAAAATACCAGTGAAAATATAGGCTAACGCGGGCCTGCACTGAGCAGCGAAAACAAATGTGCGCATGGTACACGTGGAAATTTTTGTTTTGTTAAAGGACACGCAAGGATGCAGCTTAATGGGGCTTCCACCATTACTCATTGCATGAGCAACCTACTGTTACTTATGCAATAATTAGGTAAGAACAGTTACATAGAATGAGAACAGTGCCCAGATTAGAGCAGCAGGTCCTGAATTTCGGATATGTTTATCTGCCGGTGTTATATTTAGAACATGACAGACACCGCTGTGCGTGTGTAGGTGTGTTTGTGGGTCTTTGTGAGTGTGTAAGTGCACGCTTATGTGTTTTTAAGTATGTCTTAACACAGCAATGTCTCCTGGTTAGTTAATGTTTATGTGTCATCATCGCTGGTCATTAGCATGCAGAACCTATGCAGAGGAGTCAGTCAGGTATTAAGAATGGTTCATTGACTCTGGTTGAAGCACTAATCGGAGTGCAGAGAGTCAAATGGTGCTACTGATTAACTAGACACCGGACGCTGCACTCAGTAGGTCAGATGCCAACAGCCGTACTACAAGCCTAGATGTTCATTTGTTTTTAATACGTATTAGTCATGTTTCTGTTCAGCCTTTCTTTTCACAAATCAGATAACATACGAAGAGTAAAAGTAAAACTGTTTGTATAAATCTCAAACTAATTTTGTTGTTGCAGTTGTTGTTTTTTGCTATAAATGTCTGTACAGCTCATTTATATGGATGTAAAAGCGCAGCAGCACCAACAAAAGCACAGCCATGAATGAATTACCGATGCTTGGAACTTAACTTGAATCTGAGGGTCAGCTGAGGTGACTCTATCTTAGAATGCAAACAATGCAGAGTCATGATTTGTTTGACTGCTTGTTCCATCCATCCATCATGAGGCCAGGAAGTGTGTGGGTGTTGTGCGGAGTGTGTACATGAGGCGTTGTGTGGATTTAGTTGAAGTTGTCGCATTTGTCAAAAAATATTACTGTAATTTTACAAAATTTAAAGATTTCTGGATGTGAAATGGTCCGATCCAAACCTGCGATTTCAAAATAGAGGCTCAAAAAGTACAAATATGCTCTTGATTGAAGTTTTCTTTCATAACATACAAAATATAGACTGTGCGGTGTGATTGGCTCTACACCTTCCCACTAATAGCACTACATGCCAGTCTGCCAGGTAACAGGTTAGGTGGTTAATCAAAAGCAACACACACAGACTTGTACAGTGCCTATAAAAAGTATTCATCCCTTTTGGAAGTTTTGCCTTTTTATTGCTGTTTAACGGTGAATTATAGTCAATGTAATTTGGCTTTTTTGATTACAGTTTTCAACAAAGTACTAATAATAATGACATCTCCTTTGGGGAAGTCATAGGTGTCTTGGTGGCCTACCTCACTAGCCTCTTTCATCACTCACTTTTTGAGGATGTCCTGCTGTAGACAGATTACCATGTGTCCTTTCATTTCTAAATGATAAATGAATTATACTCAAAGGGATATTTAGTGACTTGGAAGTTCTTGAATCCATGCTTTTCAATAACCTTTTCACAGAGTTGCTTGTAGTGTTGCTTTTGTCTTCATGGTGTAGTTATAACCAGAAGTTCTGACTCGACAGTGACTGGACCTTCCAGATACAGGTGTCTTCATACTACAGACACTTACAACACATTAACTTCACTCAGACAATCTCTATTTCATGAGTTGTATCACTTCTCGCACCAATCGGCTGCACCTGTGTTGAATTAGATGAGTCACTTTCAAGGAAGTGAGTACTTACGCAATCACCGATTTTACCTTTTATATTTTTAATAAACTAACATGACTCTGTAGAAATGTGTTTTAATTTTGACATGAGAGTCTTTGTAATTTCTTGTCAAAGAAGGCAAATCAAAATGAGCATGATTTAATGTTCAACAAGGGAGAGATGTCCAAAGGGGGATGAATACATTTTACAGGCACCGTAATAGCAGGAAAGGGACTGGCCAGTTGCATTACGTCATAGTAAGCCGGAATGTACAATAATAATAAATGATAACACGCAGCTGTTAATGATCTAACACACATTATGCCTACAAATACAGCAACATAATACTTGCTTCTTACCTGTGTGATCATTTACCACCAACTCTAATGATTTTTACTCATCTAAATACTCTACAAGGTTTAGATTTGCTCAGAACCTTCTACTATTTTGTGCCCTAGTCATGGAATAAACCTTCAGAATGACCTGCAGCTTAATGATTTTGAAGGGTCTAATCAAAAAATGCACAACTGAAGATTGCACTTGATATAGCTCACCTGGATTGTGTTTTATGTATCTTTAGTCCCGTGGTTGGTTCAGTGTGCTGTACTTTTGTCTGATATGTCTGTTGTTGTTGTTTTTGTAACTTTAAAGTGGTGCCCTTCGTGACTTGCTGGTTAAATAAAGGCTAAAAAAGCAGGTAAATAGTAAATGTTTCTGACAAATGGGATGATTCACTTTTATTTACTCTGTACTGAAACTCAGGACATCTACATTTCTGTGGTAGTGTGGTAAAACACCTGTAAATACACCCAGTATCACTACAATTTCAAACTAATATTCATACCGGTGTCTTAATTCTGGCATACAGGGAAAAAATGGTACAGTAAAGGAAGTGAGTCCATGCTACAAATCTGAAATGTATATATTATTTTATATTTTATTAGACATATTTTCCTGGTACATGCACAGCCAATACTGCCATTGCAAGAATGCATTGTAAAAAAAAAAAAGAGTCCTTAAGCAGCATTTAATGAGGGTTATTTTTACACATGTAATGCTAAAGACAAATATTTTCCTTTGAAGAGAACACAGAAGAAAAATGTAAGAACTGCATGCACTGCGTGAAGGCAATGAAACATACAAAAGTAAAAAAAAACTAAAATAAATTATTAAAGTGAAAGAACTTTCTGACTTAACAAACAATAAAACACCCAGTGAGCAGATTAATGGATAGATTTAATAATGCTGAAAACGACCAGTTTTGATATTTAAAGTTACAAATGTCAAGAGACAATAAT
Organism: Dascyllus trimaculatus; assembly: GCA_024666655.1. Classification (NCBI taxonomy): domain Eukaryota; kingdom Metazoa; phylum Chordata; class Actinopteri; family Pomacentridae; genus Dascyllus; species Dascyllus trimaculatus. The sequence goes on along the minus strand of CM045449.1, from coordinate 25,254,611 downwards.
AGATAAAAGGTAAAGCAGGCAGAAGTCCTAAAGTTAAATTAAAAACAGAATTTAGGGAACAATAAACAGTGTGAAGGTTTTTTTACTGAGTAAGTTTGAATTCTGATTAGTTTTATTTTTAGATCTTGGAGGCTGATTAAAGCCTCACTGAATCTCAAAAACTAACCTGAAATCAGACCTCATAGACAAATTCTGGCAAAAAACAATGGAGCTTAAATCAAAGACTGAATGATAATGATCCTGATAAACATTCAGACACTTCCTCCAAGCTGTGGCCTTTATTCCTGTCAACACTTGATGAGGTTTACAGCTTGTTTTGCAAACAGAGGCCTAAAAAAAGTTTCTACAGTTGCATTTGCCCATCCTTTGACCTCACATTCATTATTTTTTCAATGATTTTTCCAGCATCATGTGGGAGGCTTAAATCACAGAAACTGTTTTTGTGTGTCTCCCTATTCATCTTTTCAAACTGAGTGTAACAGGAGCTGAAACCTTAGAACGGGTGCAGCAGGTAAACAATCGCGGCTCACACAAAGCTGCTGCTTTTTGCCCATTTTAATCTCTTTGTGATGAGCTCCCTGCCTGATAAAGCCATGTGACGCACTGTACTCTAAGCAGGAGCGCTCCAGTAAGCCGGCCGCTGAGCGTAAGCTTGTCAGGAAACGTCATGTTGACCTTTTCATTCAGGGAAAAAACAAGGGGAACCCTGGTTTGCGTTTTCTCCAGCAGCACATGCAGCGAGCGTGAGGGTGACACTTTAAGCAGTCTGGACTCCTTTGTAACCCTGAAGCTGACGTGGCAAACTGTTTTTCTTATACCTGCAAAAATGACAAGGCACATTAGTTATTGCAGATCAAAAGGCACACATGACATCACTAACTCTGTGCTCCACCATTCTTTAAAAAGTCCTTTGAAAAGTCTTTAATGAAATGGAAACTGTAGGTTGATGGGACTTCAGTGTCTAAATAAATGGCTTAGAGATAATAATCATCCTTTGGGGTTTGACTTGTCTCTGCATGAAAGAAGATGCTGAGGACAGATTCCATGTCATGAACTGCTCAGTTTGAAATGAAAGGTAAACGTGCAGGTTCAACATGATGAAATCTGGTGGCAGGATCACCTTCAGAATCTATGATCACATTCACCTTAAAAACAAGCTATTTTCAGGACACACAAAAAAATAATAATTCAGAGAATAACATAAAGTTAAAGTAAAGTCACATAAAAGGTATTTATGTGTTGACTGTCAAACAATAACTGTAAATAACGTCGACATCAAAAATTATAAAAGGTAATTCATTCCTTTACAGTATTTGATCATAAAAATTATACTTCTTCTAACAGATAATTGCTACTATTTGAAAAAATAAAAGTATATTACAGATTTAATGAGAAATCTTTTTAAAACTATAATTTTACAGATTTTCTGGATAATATTTTGTAAAATGATAATAATTTTTTTGCTTGTTGACTGTACGAAACAACAACTCTCTCTCTCTTTCTATATATATATATATATATCAGATATTATTATTATTATTATTATTGTTGTTGTTATTTGAAAGAAAAACTATGCATATTAAGGTGAAATAAAAGTAAATAATTTGGCAAATAATTTTCGTAGATTTTTTTGTTAAATTACAGATAATATCTAATAAAACTACAGAAGAAGTATTAATTTACATGTTGACACCAAACATTCCAAAACTGCACATAATTTTAAAAATTAGTATCTTTACAAATGATCATTTGTTTGTTTACAAAGCGTGACGATAAAATGTCACTGTTTTACTGTACATCACTTTTTTTTTTACAGATATTTGCCATTATTTTTTACCAGTTTTTGAAAGTCACAGTAACCGACTGTTCATTGTTTTTCATTCATTGTTCTATTTTTTTTTTTTTTTTTACAGTGAAAAGAGACATTTTGAAGAAACAGCAGATTCGGCCTAATTTTACTTCAGTTTCTTCTTAGCCTTGAGGTTGTCATACAGTAAGATGTCCCATGTGAAGCTACATCCTTTGAATGCATCTAATGATCATTGTTATCATTATCTACTTCACCAGTAACACTGCTGACACATCTCAGAACATCAAAAGTTCTCACCATTTACAGCAGAAGTACAGAGCTCCGGCCAGACCTATAATCAGCAAACTCACGCAGAAAACAATTAGGACTACTTGCTCTTCGACCAGCTTCTGAACGACAAAGCGCGTGGTGCCACACCTGGGGCCGTAGTATCCGTCCACACACCTGCAACACAACCAGGGGAATCATTACAGGTGATGATGAAGCTGCGGACAGACACACACTCAGCCTCCCACACTCAGGACCCTACTTGCAGTGGTGCTCATTGAAGTCCACCAGCAGCATGCACTGGCCATCGTTCAGGCAGTAATTATCAAAGGTGCTGTCGCAGTTCTTTATCGTCCTCTTCACCACATGATGGCGCTCTTCTCCCTGCCCTGAAACACCATTTACAAAATGCTGTTGGCAACTTAGTACACCCCCTCTCAGACGACACTGTTAAATATACCCCGATCAGCCACAACATCATGACCACTGACAGGTGAAGAGAATAACATTGATCATATTGGTACTGTGTGCTGGAAAACTTGGATTTTGACGATGAGACTTAGACACCCAAATAAACATTGTCCCACAACAAGAACACTCCCTCATGCTAATGGAAATCCCAAATGTCACTGGATGAAAATGCACCCCACCACATGGAAAAAACATCAAACAATCAGGAACATGTTGAGGAACAATGACAATGGTCCAACATGTTGATTTGACCCCCAAACTTCCTACACCCCATTGTGATCAAGCATCAACAGGATGCAGTGGAACAAGTTTGATTGACAGAGGCCCCACTGCACAAGCCAGAGTACCCAAAGGATCCAGTGCCAACGTCCTGGTTCCAGACCCCATAGGACACCCTGAGAGGTCCTCTTGTCCATGTCCAATGGTTCAGAGCATTTTTGAGCACATAAGGGGGACCAACACAATATTATGCAGGTGTTCATAATGTTATGCCTGATCAGTGTACATTAGTCACAGTAGCCCATATTTATTAAATATGACAAGAACTGTGGTTTATTATCCTACAAAAATGACAAATATAATTTCATCACAGCAGCTGGTGAGTGAATACCTGCAGATAGAGAGCTGCTGTCTGCCTGCAGTCTGGGTGAGACACTCTTGGTGAGGACATACGGCCAGATCAGCACGACACCTGGTGAACAGGAAACAAATAGTATTAATCATACTGGATGTTGGCAGGTCAGTTGGAGTTCTATCAGCCTTGTGGAGGTGGCTGTAAAGGTGTAAATATGAAAATGTGACTCCACAGGTTATGTAGCTGTAAGTTGTAATCAGTTTAAAGAAGTCTCTCTCCATTTTCATGAGCTTTAATTGCTTTTATTTAAATTTACATTGGTAATCTGTCAATAACCTTGTCATACAAAAAAATAGTATTCAAAGGAAGTTTGTTTCTTTTCAGTCAGACAGTCAAATTTATAGCTTTTTACATATGAACTTTAACCTAATGATGGCTGTATATGTGGTTTTTAAAACTTACATTGAACATGAAAAAAACAGACCTTAACAAGCAAATGACGTTTTTTACTTTTTACAGCATGTTTGATGTTCTCCAAATTTGCATTTGTAACAAGCTACTGCATGTAAGAAAGAGGATCATTATCCTGATTAGTCCACAGCAATCTGTTCATGATTTATGTCTGTTGGTTTTGTTTAGATAAACAAAAGCAGCACTGAGGAAAATTTTAGAACTCATAAAGATTAAAGGAAAAAAACATTATCTGGAGAGAATTGTCAGTTTCGCTGCCAGTTTTAGGTTGTGACGTGCTGCTTGTGCTGCCTGCCTGACCCACATGCCTGTACCAACCTGCATGACTTCATAATGTGCTGCATTTTGTAGACGCCCACATTCCAGAGGACAGAACAGAAAAACACATGAATCTGGATGGAAGATGTGTCTGGTTATGAAGCTGGTAGTAGCCATTGTAATAATATATATTATAAGTCCTTAAGCTTTGTATAGATAACTGTCATTACTTAATAGGAAAATTATGTACATTTGAGATTTCAAAAAATGGTAAATTATTTTCAAACTGCAATTTTGCCAATTTTTGCAGTTTTATCAAATTACAGATAATACCTGACAAAATCACCCCCAAAAAAGTATTCATGTGCACTTTAACAGTTAGAGTGATGGCCTCACATAACAGTGTTTGACCAAAAAATTACATTACACCGTTTTACAGTATATCACTTTCTTTTATAGATATTGGCCGTTATGCTTGATGCTTTTCCGCCCACATTCCTCTGTGTCTGGTTGTGACCGGTTATGAATCTGGTTGTAGCCATTATAATTTCCATCCACCCTTTCTGTCTGTTGTTATGGCTGCATAGGTATTTTTCTTTGTTTTCAGGGAGAGCACTCCGGCTGGTTGTTGGGTGGTTCTAACGTGAAGAACACAAAATACTGGAAATGGTGCCAAAGCAAATTTTCTATATTACTAATTAATCAGCTCATTCATATCATTTGCCCGTGACTCACTAACACTGTGCACTTCATGTTCTCAACACCCATTTGCAGTGTTAGCACAAGTACATGTAGTGAAATATTGCTAAGAAATGCATCCTTTTACAGCTAACATACGACGCAATAGCTTGATATACCCAGCAAGGTAAAGTTAATTCTATATTTCACAAAAGAAAGAGAAAAGATTAGAGAAAAGTCAGAAGCATCAATCAGTTTATAACCCCTAGAGTTCATCTTGTGACCTTTTAAAGGGACTCAACCCCTAAGCTGAGACTCAAATATTTACCTGCATGGAAGGTGGTTAAAACTACATTTTTACCACTTACATTGTGGCAATCTAAAAAAAAAAAATCTGCTACTGCAAGAGCTTTATTCAACTGATCTCACAAACGATATTATTTGACTCCTAGGTTTAACTGTATGACTTCTTGCACAGAAGAATGAACCTGATCAAGCAAACGACAGATTGAATCCGACTGCACATGATCTCAGAACAACAAAGCTTCATTTATGGTTTAATTGCTCCCCTCAGGCTCTTGGTCCTGTGTCGGTGTCACAGCTACCTGCCCTACATCTGCTTCCAAAATTTCCACTCGAGCTGGTTTCTGAAATTACTCGTAGCTGCAGAAATTGGTTTTATATTTCATGATAACAACTTTTGTCTGATTGAACAAATGCAAAATGCTCTTTAAGTTAAAGCAAACATTAGAAAAGCTACTTTAGTAAAAGTATCAAGGTACTAGCTGCACAGTGTACCAAGGGATCTTTAAATTTGACCTTGCAGAGTCTGTAATAAATGCACCTGCAACACCTTTAGAGCCTAAATTTAGTCTTCATTCATGTTTTCAGTCCAGATTTATGACATATGGGAGGTATTATTTCTGGCATTAGCTGAATTTTAACTTACAAAACTCCAACAAAAAAGTATTCTGAGAGAAATAAAAGTAGTGTATTGATGATTTATTTGTTATTTGAGCCACAGCAGAAAATATCTTTGCTTTGAACTGAAATTATTTCAGTAAAAATAGTCATTACACAGGAATGACTAGCATTTTTAAGTATTGCACAACTGGTTAAAGTCATTTCACTTTCTGTGGTGTTAAATCATCTCATCGCCAACATTTGCATGACCTAATCTTGAAACTGCTGTCAGCATGATGCAAAAACTCAAAGAAACTAATTACACAGACTTTCAGTTTCTTTCCCATTAGTTTTATAACTTCATCACATGCTTTAAGATGCACATAACAAGTAATTATAGTTATATCAGCATAGTGGAGTATATCAGGATCTCTCTCTAAAATATAGCAGCTAAGTTCATTTACTCAATATCATTGCTATTTTTGGAAAATTGCATTTTACCCAAGTGTTTCTATCGCATTCAACTTTCTATTATTTCAACTTCTAGTGCGTTACATAGGGATACACTGCACTTCTTACTTTACTCCATTCATCTGGCAGCTGTAGTTATTGGGGTTTGCATTGCAGATAAGTATTTTACACACAAAGACCACCTCAAAAAAATAGCATTTTAATTTAAAGTATATAAAATAGCTGAAATTACAGTAGCTTCATCTCTATCCAGCAGCATTAACATATTGCATATAGCAGTTAAATGAAAGAAGCAGGACAATAAATGAGACATTAAGTCTTCTATTTAAAATAGGCTAAATGAAAATAGAGAAATGACAAGAGTAAAATGAAGAAAAGTAATTCAAAATCCTGATCTGGAAAGTAAAGAGCCTGTAAAACCTTTAAGATAATGCAGAGTGAAGCATCTTCAGTGTTGTAAAAGGTGAATATTTGCTTATATGTCAGTTTTTAGTCCAATGGTGCCTTTAATCTGTTTTAACTGTGAATCAGGCCTGATCTGCTGTCTGGGCTCACATCGACAACTTTACCTATCAACTCTAGGAAAACATTTACTCAAACATTACAAAAACACACTTTACCGATGAGTGAGAGGGTTGCTGAGGGTCTGCGGTTCCACATGGTTGCGGTCAGGAGGCACGCTGAGAGAATACGATGAGTCGCTGAGGGGGGAAAAAAACTCTTCCTACTTTTTCCAAACAGACTCTCAGGTAGGAGCAGAAGCGTCTCCAGGTAGAGCTGAGTCCTGCGGTCTGGGTGTGGTGACACACTCCTGTAATTTAGACTATTTCACACTTGAAAGGTCCAAATAAAAAGACAGATCCTGCCTTTTATCAATTATAGATTTCTGGGAATTCAGGTGGAAATGGAACCTCCACCCGTAATTTGCAATATAAGATAAACTGTGGTGGCAGAAGCTTCCAGAGGGTGATTTGTTGAAGTGAAAAGTTATATAACAATGTAAAACTCCATATTTCTAAATCCCACTCAAGTTAAAGTACAAATTATTATCAGCAAAAGTGTAAAAAAAAAAACATGCATTTGTATTATTATTTAATATATTTAAGGATTAATAAAAAAAAAAAAAGCAAAATCATCAAGCAAAAGGTAGATTACAATGTATAAAATTAAATGTAGTCAAGCAAAAATATAAAGTGAAAAATACCCCATTTTTATTATTTTTTTTTATTTTTAGATGCAATCTCAACATGAACTTTAATAGGCTGAAAATACATGCCTGATTTTTTATGCATCATCCCCTCGGTTTAAGAGTAGAACCACAATGTACCATCGTTTTTGCGGCTTGAAATCTATTGTTGCACCACGTCTGACCCTTTTGCATATGACTTGTTGTTTAATTAGATTTTTGGGGGCTTTTATGCTTAACAGGTGGCTCTTTAGCAGTTTGTCTGCGGATGAAAGCGCTTTATCCTTTCAAAGGAATTAATAAGCGGAAATCAAACAGGCATTTGTGAGTTTTTAAATAACACTCTGTTACATGCCATGTTATATTAAGACACCTTAAGAATCTCCTGTCAACAAAACTGCTTGTTGAGCCTCCAAATGAGCCAGTTAATTACTAATAACAACAATATGTGTGTACAGAAAGCCAAGCAACACAGATGTTATTTTCACAAATTTATTACAAAACTTTAAATAAATTAAAAACTTAATTAATTTAATAGTCACAATAAATATTCATATTTATCCCCTCTTGTTCAGGTGTGATACAGCTTTCAGCTCAACTTTCACAGTGTTTAATTTATGAGGATGTATAATAATCTTACTTGCTTAGTAGGCCATTTATCTGTACTGTAAGTTACACAATATAATGAAATGTTAGGATTTTCCAGCAGGTGATAATATTAAAAAAAACTGAGGACGAACAGTGAGTTGCAGGAGTCACACGGAAGTCTCAGACGGTGCAGATTTTATTAGTGGTGCTGATTTTCTACACCTGAAAACAAAGAAATGAAAAATATCAGGATTATTCACTCATTCTTGGGAATACCTCAGTACATTTTTTAGCAAAACACTGTTTCAGGCTCACAAATGTCTCTTATGTATCTCTTTTATCTCATGAGACATGATCTCATGTTTGGTGACTCTAATTATGTAACAGTCAAGTACATTTCCCATCATTTAATAGATGCCCACATGGTTTCAGACAGTATTGAACTGGGAAAACCTGAAGATACTCACCTCTTACGGGCGAGGCAGTAAATCAAAATGACTAGGAAAATGATGAGCATGACCACTCCAGCGCCAATGCCAATCAGCTGCTCCATCTCAGGGAGAGTGTAAGCTAGTTCATTGAGTAGCATGCAGCGTTCCCCGCTGTAGGAGGATGTGCAGCTGCAGACCAGAGGAAAAATACATGAGTGCATTCCACACGAACACGAACCAACACGTAGCATTTGGAGAACCATAACTAACATGATCAGGGCACACAGGGTTTGTGGTACCATTTCAGTGCTTACATGCAGGAGGGTTTGTCGCTGTCTTGGGGGAACACACACTTGCCGCCGTTGCTGCAGAAATTGTCGTGATCACTGCCACATGGTGTGTGTACGTACAGGACTCGAGGTTCCTCCATGCTGCCTGCAGAGAGAGAGGAGAGCAACATTTAACACAAACATATGGAGGCCCTTTAGTGCCACAATCAAGTGAGTCAATAATGTGATGAAACAATCAATGAATACGTTAAAAAACAAAGGATAAAACTACAATTTTACATATTTTCCTTGTGGCAGGAAGTGGGACCCCCACTGATGCCAATTATTAAATCTCATTATTTATTACTTGATGGAATAAATCAGTTGACTAGCCCATAGAGAATATTTCAGTCTTAAATCTTTTGCACACAAGTTAGGAAATGCATTAGGGTATTTTGGGGCGTTATGTGATGCTGTATGTCTTCAAGCTGAAGCAGAACTCAGGGTGAAGACACTTACTGTTGCTGAGCTGCGTGGTCAGAGGTGAATCTGATGGAGGAAGAGGAGCTGCTGTGGTCTGGAGGTTGTCAGTCAGCACCACAGATTGTCCTGCTGAGGTCAGAAGAAGCAGCACAGCAGAGACGAGAGCTGGAAGGAAATAACAGGTAATATTGTTATTAATTACTTGTTTTGCTTCTTTTGGGGTCTTTGTGCTGCAAAGCTTTAAAAATTACTTGCAACTCTGCATAATCTCAGTCATTTTACCTCCATACACAGAAAAAAAAGTCACAGCACTAAAATCAAGCTTGAACAACTTTAAAAATGTTCTCTCCTTAATTATCTTATTTCAAAGTTGACCAACCACAGAGTAAACTTACCCTTCTCCAGGTACATCTGTCTTTGTGCAAACATCTTGTCTTGTGCCGATGTGATGTTTCAGTTTCTTCTACCTTGGCAGTGTGACCAACAACACGCTTTTCTCGTTCTTATATACTCTGCTGCCAACCACTGAGAAGATTTTTAGAGCCAATCAATGAACTGAAGATTTGTTGTTTTTTTTTTTTTTTAGAAAAATGACAAGCATTTCCTTCCAAAAATCCACCTGCATCATTTCCTCTATTTGGACCGACTCTGCATGCAGAGACAAAGTCTAGCGTGGGATGACGGAGGAGGTGGGGGTGGGGGTGGTTCAGAGGCTACCCAGAGGCTCTTTGAATGTGGCTTTTTCCTTGTAAGAAACCTGGCTTGGTGCTCTGCAGTTTTACGAGGTTGCTTCACCTGATTACAAGTTGTGAAACCCACAGATTCTTCTGAGAGGTGATTACAAAAGGACAGCTTGCATTACGTAGAATAACGTACAACAGGTGAAGAGAAGACATGCATGTAAGAAAGACACAGGTGACCGATGCCGTCATCAGATGACACTACTGGTCAGCATTGTTTGGAGTTTTATTACAATCTCCACTTCCAAGGTTATGAGCTGCAACCAAGAGTTGTAATAAATATTTTTTAATGCTTAATAGATCAGATGTGCACAGTCCTCCACCAGCATGACATTTGCTTTGTTCGTTTCCTCTCAAATTCATTGCTGTCTTCGGTAAATCGATTGCTTAAAGCCGAGTTCAGACTTTCTGACTTCTGCTGCAGTGCAACATCCTTTGCTGCCTTGCCCAATAAAATGCATGCAAGCACACGCTCCCGGTTGATTATGTTGAAAACCGAATGTCGTATTTCTGCCGTTGACCTCATGATCACAGTAATAAAAGATAAAGCGTTCACCCAATGTGAACTCCGGAGTTGTAAAAGCATGTCATTCAAACTACGCTTCCTACAGTCGTATTTCTCCATCTCACTGCGACCTGAAGTAACTCGTCCTCACCACTGCAGCCTGCCGTCATGCTTGACAAATGGCTGTTTTTGATCTCAATTCTCACTTACTCTAGAAAAGTGTGCATGCTTATTTGATGTCCTTTTTAAGTGACTCATGTGATGAGCTAGAGCAAATCTGTGCAAGTTAGATTCGCATATAATCTGATACACAAGCGTGAATATGATTTATACTTTGTACAAACTAATAAACTAATGACTAAACGATGGCTGCTATGGACATTTAGCCAATAATAGAGGCTTACTGAGTGGCCAGTTTGTCGTTGGCTGGTTGTCTCCTTGTAGTACGTTAGCATGCTGACATTCTCATTAGCACTGAACACAAAGCAGATTAGTTATGCAGGTACCGAAGCACTGGACCAAATGAAATTTAGACTAGATGGTGTGGATCTAAAAAAAAAAGTCACTAAAGTCATCAGACTCATGGATTTCTGTTGCACATTTCATGGCAACTGTTTGGATATTTCTGGACCAAAGAGTGGCTATAATTTCCATCCATCCAGCCATAATTTATTTTTTAAGAGAAGCTTTTATCTTTATTTTATTTCATTTTTGATTTTTATTTTAAGAGAAGTTTTATCTAGTAAAACTATCTTGATTTAAAGTAGACAAGTTATTCACATTTTTTCACATTATGATGATGGCTGAAGTTTGCTGCCAAAAGATGACAATCTCAGGGGAAATTATCTTAGTTTATGTTTTGTTTTATGTTATGTTTGCTTTTGCTCTCCTTCTAAATTTTTCAGGTCAGATGCGTTCAGTGAGACGGTAGAAGCAGCGTGCTCCGTTGTCCATGACGATGTTGACTTCAATACCTGAAGTCAGCAACCTAATGGTTCAGTTTTCACAGGTGACCTTTATTGCATGTTTATATTCTTCTCGATAGTGTTCATACTACAAAATAAAAATCTATCCAGAGATCAGAAGGAAAATGCAGAAATAGACTATAGTATTGACCCAGAAGCATTTTTTTTTATTTCATTTCGTCATTATTGTATATTTTCCAGTGAATCTGGAATGCTCAAAATGAACCAAACTGACTTCAGTAGAAAAAATAGTAATCTAAAATCTTAAAAAGTGAAATCTGAAATAAATAACTTAAATAAATAAACAATATAAACACAGTACATATCAAGTAGGTTTTTCCAGCAGGTATGGAGTCTTGAGCTCATGGACGTTTAAATAAAAGTGTGTTAGATGTTTGGCAAAAGGTCTGTGTTTGTGATGTGTACCGAAATAAATGTATGCGTTCATGTGTGTTTCAATGCTGTGTGTACTGTATAGCATTCATGTAAACGAATGGCTTTATACTTTTACTGTGTTTAATGCATCAGTGCATTTCTGGCAGCAGTCACAGTGTTCTTCATCAGCATAGCGACTGTCATTGGACCCACACCTCCGGGGACGGGTGTGATAAAACCTGCTTTCTCCTTCACTCCTAAAACAAGTCAAACAATTGACAGGGAGATGAGCGATATTCTTCTTGTTCCCAAAGACTCATAGCTAGTTTTGACACGTAATCCTGTGTGAACAGCTCTTTATTTCTATGGAATAACATTACATGCAGTGTGCCCAGAATCCTATTGTATCCATCAGCAGTCAATTAAAAACACAAACTTTAAAGCATTGATTTCCTTTTCAGATTAGATTTTAGTTAAGGTTTTGAGTATTTACCCTCAAAGTCCACGTCACCGATGAGCCGGAGTTTCCCCGTGTTTGGGTCCTGGATCCGATTTATGCCCACGTCGATGACTGCTGCGCCCTCTTTGATCATATCTGCTGTGATCAGTTTGGGAACACCTACGCACAGAAACCAAAGATATGGTGACAAAAGATGACAAAACTACAAGAAAACTTTTATTTTTTACACAACCTGAAACTCTGTTGCATACATTCTTGTGCCCATTGTTTTGCAGTAATTTGATTAAACCTATCCATCCATCTATCCATCATCTATACAAGCTTAATCCTCTGTAGGGTCATGGGGGGGCTGGAGCCTATCCCAGCCGATATGGCGAAGGCAGGGGACACCCTGGACAGGTCGCCAGGCTATTGCAGGGCTACACATAGAGAGACAGACAACCCTCAGACAACACTCTCACTCACACCTACGGACAATTTAGAATCATCCATTAACCTCGGCATGTTTTTGGACTGTGGGAGGACCTGGTGAGAACCGACGCTGCACAGGAAGAACATGCTAACTCCAGACAGAAAAATCCCAGGTCAAGGCCGGGACGTGAACCGGGGATTTTCTAGCTGTGAAGCAACGGTGCTAGAAACCGAGCTGATTAAACACATCTTAATTTTACTTCATTTTATAGTCATCTTGTGCACAAATTATTAGATGTAATAATTTAGCTTAAGCTAGCGTAAATACCTCGTTATTAGGTAATAAAGCAGACCACAGCCAGATACCTGAATAGGAGGATTTTGGAGGCATCACAAAGACAGGGAGCCGCTTTACTTAGTTGTTAACTTAGCTTGAGGAGAAATGCTCAGAAATGTCAGGTTTTTTTTGCAGAATAGATTTCCAACTGGTGAGAGTCTCTCTAACTCCTGAACATTATACAGGAGTTAAAAATTAAAATATATTCTACCTGGAAGAACATTATACAGTACTTTGTGACTCCTCAATTGGAATTTGTACAGCAGGGTTCTCAGGGAAAAGGTGAGCGTTGGAAGCAGTGAGTCAATAACCGGTCATTTTCATACGCTTTTCCTTTCTTTCACTTAAAATCCTGGACAAAGCCATGACTCAGAATATCTCTATAATATGCTTTTGTTCACAAACATGGCTGCAGGCAACGCTCGACCCGCCACATCAAGGCACAACTCGTATTCAATTGTAAATAAGAATAGACAGTATGGAGAAATCAACTTCATCTTTAAGACTATCTCCTAGTCAATATATAAAATAACAGGAAAAAAATAAGAACACACTCCAGCATGTCCTATAGTGCCTATAGGATAAAAAAGTTCCAACGCACTATGAACTACTTCGCTACTGTCTGGTCGGTTGGATAAAAGCTATCAGCAACCACCATGATGCCCCTATTTCAAACACCATACCAAGTAAATAACTCCTATCAGGACAAAGATAAACATTCTGCGGGATCCAAGTTATCATATCAAAGTCACTGAACAGCAGGCTGTCTTTTCTTCTCTGCAGTCATGCTCATCCATCCATCCATTATCTATACACCGCTTAATCCTCTGTAGGGTCGCGGGGGGACTGGAGCCTATCCCAGTCGACTCAGGGCGAAGGCAGGGGACACCCTGAACAGGTCACCAGCCTATCACAGGGCCACATATAGAGACAGACAAACACACTCACATTCACACCTACGGACAATTTAGAATAATCAAGTCATGCTCGTCTTCTCCTTTTAATCACAGGTTCTCATGAAACCACTTCACCTTAAACTTAAAGGGCAACGTATTATAAAACCTCAGCCAACTGTCTGTGAGGAAGGAACTAATTTAATATTGTATGTTTATTGTGATAACCACTCCTCTTTGAAGCTGTCTGTCTGGAAAAGGTCAATTTGAACTTCTCAGACTGCAATTATAGCAGAGCAACAATGGGACGAAGCCTGAATCCAATAACAATTAAATACCAGGTTTAACTTATGAAAATAACACTGATTATAATAAGTGTAGCACACAGACCGGATGAGCTCTGTGACACGCTAATCTTAAACTATATACTCAGCGTAAGTGCCTACAAACTACAATTAATGCAAGTTTCACAATAATTTAATTCTCAATAAATCCATACACATGCTGATTCCCAAATGGTATGGAAACAGCTGGGTGTATAGTTAATCATAAAGCACGGTGTAAATGCAGTTGCTCATTTCCTAAACTTAATCGTAACAATTGGATGTAAAGAAGTTCTGGTGCCCTTCCCAAAGAGCTGCTCTGAGGAAAAAGCCAATCTATCACAAATGGACCACCTTACGGTATTGTGTTACCAGAGAGTGTTTCAACAGATATTGCTGCCAAGCATTGATTGATGGTCCCACATTCCAGCTGTCAAAGATCCCTATTGTTGTTCAAGAAAGCTGAAATCTGTTACCGCTGTTACCGCAGATGAGGCAGAGCAGCAGGTAAATACAGAGAACTTTAGTGTTGATTGTTTAAATTCCAACAAGATCACTCAAGTAAGGGCTAGGCAAGCACTTTTCACAATCTTTGCCACTTATTGCAATACCAGGCCACATAATTCCCTCTATGCCAGTTCCAACATAATGAAAAGTCATCTGGTACTGACTTAATGAGTGAATGCTGAAGGCTAGAAGTGCATCAATTACACAATAAATACAAAGACTCACTTGTCTAGTAGTAGTACATTTTGCTTAATTTCTATGAAAATTTGTAGACAATGAACTAATGCATAAAAAGTTGGCTCAAAATGATAGGTAAATTATTTCAAAGCAAATTTGTCAACTGATTAACTAATCTGGTGATCAATGAAATCATTCTAATATCTATTTTTACAATTAACCCTCAACCCTAAGCAGTTTATGGCCGTTTTCTGTTCCTGTCACATTTTTACTCACTTTGGACTCATTTTTCACTGTAAAGTCCTGTACCTCTGTGGAAACAGAACAATGATAGCAAAAAGTAGACAGAGTTCAAAAATGCCTTCTGTGCAATGCAGCAAAGTCCTAAAGTCATAAATCATAAAAAGCAAACAAGAAATAAAACAAAAGGTGGATTTCTTTGATTGCTTATTTCACAAAAACATAAAAACTTTTTCCAAGTGTCCCCAGGTGTTACCAACATTGGAAAAATAATACTCTACATACTGTAGATATATAATTGCTCACATTTGTAATTGTTTTTTTCATACTTGTCACCTATTTGCTCTGTGTAAGTACAGCCTGCAGTTCAGTACAGCTCAGCCGTAAAGTCACAAAGTCACCGCTGAGCCACTAACGGCTTCACATTGTGTTGAGGAATGCAGTTCTTTTTGTCTAAGATAGAGCAAACAGTTTATTTTTGGTTAAAAAAAATAAATTAGACATACAGAATAACTTTTTTTTTTGTTTAATATCACAATTTTAAGCTTAGATTTGGTAAATTTTTCTGACTTACCTGCACGTCTCAAGTGAGTAGTTCATAAACTGGGGGAAAGTTTCTGGCTCTGATAAATGATGTCATTTTGGTGATTTTTTAAAGATAACATGGGTTACATTTCAAATCCTTTCGGCGTGTCCTGCTGCTGCCCTTACAAAGTCCATGCTGTTGAATACAATTAGGACAGACTATTAAGTCATAATACTGCGTGCTAAACTTTGACTGTCTTGCTCACAAATCTGTCACAGTCTGTTGTGCAACATAAGCGGTCATCTGTCTGTGTGCTCTTAGTGGCTCAACTTTGTTTATACTCATGTGAGACACTGTGAGGTA
The DNA here is from genome assembly GCA_024666655.1 of Dascyllus trimaculatus. Classification (NCBI taxonomy): domain Eukaryota; kingdom Metazoa; phylum Chordata; class Actinopteri; family Pomacentridae; genus Dascyllus; species Dascyllus trimaculatus. The sequence continues at coordinate 25,238,929 of CM045449.1, read as the reverse complement.
TGTGATATGACTACGCAGAGGACTGTGGGTCAGGATGACTGGAAAAGCATGCCGACTTACATCTTGCAAAACCCTACTGGACATAGCAGGATATCCTGGTATTTTCCTGGTATACTGACCAGATGCTAACTGACACACTATGTACAGGAACACACTAAATCTTTTACAATATCAGGTATGGCAGTCTAAATATTGGAACACATTCAAGCCTTTATAACCTGCGGGCAGGTGCTGGGATTCAAAAAGTTAATTGAGAAAACACAGACTGGTGCCATGTTCTTTATCGGACATGTGACTTTGGTAGTGACATCTTTAATTGTGAAAGAATGGACAGGATTGCGTCTTACTGTCTCCTGGGTGTAATTACCTGCAGCTGCAATAATGATGTCAGCCAGGCTGGTTAGCTCTTTCAGCCGCTCCCTCGGTGTACATCTGTGGGCGATGGTCACTGTGGCATCACCTGAGAGGGAAAATGATTTTGCTTTTGTTAATTCAACCAAATAAGAAAACAGTAAGGTTCCCCTTCCCCTTCTTATTAAGAAACAGCTGTGCCTCTAAAAACTGCCAGCTGAAGTAGTTGTCCTGACTGAAAATTACACGTTTCCAAGGTTTCCTCAGGCATATCTTGATTTTCAGCTAATTATACATATTTAAAGTACCAGGAGTAAGCAGTCTGTTAACTTTAAATCACAGTCTTATACCACTTAAATTTTTAAGAAGCTGTTGACAAATATTTCAAGGGGACTACATGCAATCTGCACATCTATAATTTAAGCATCTTAGTGGATCACTTTAAATAAACTGTTTAATTGTCATTTTTTTGCTAAATTGTGTCCAACAAAGATAATCCAATCTAATGCTGATCCATCCACCATTCTTTAGCTGTAGTCAGGTGCTTTTATTTGTTTTCTTTCATTGTATTTATCTACTCAAATCAGCTTAAGAGCTGACAGTGATTGATTTATCACATTTTATGTTCACTTTGCAGTAAATAGTCAACAAACAATCAAAACTGAAATTGAAAATTGAAAATCTGATTGTACTGTATTAGGTTGGGGGCACAGGTTTTCAAAGCACATATTTAAAAACCTAACCTACTGAATGTAATTTTAGTGAATTTACTCTTCATGTAATTCTGGTCAGCTGTGGAGATGTAAGCATTAGTGTCTTTCAGTTGCATTATCGTTGGATCTGCGGTTCTCTTACAGCAGCGCATGAAACACAAAGGTGAATACAGTGGCAGGTGCTGGTGGCGTAAGGACACTTTACTTAGGCAGTAATTACACAATGCGGAAATGCCATAACTTTAATCTTTATCTATGTGTGAGGACCTTTTGCATCATCGTAACTGTAATGGGGCCAGTAATGCAGGTGTGGAATGAGATAAAAAAAAAAAAAAGCCCACAAAAGAAAGGATTCTGGGAAGATAAGAAAGCGAGGGAAGGAAAGGCAAGTCACAGCACATCAAACCTGCAGATCGCATACCTGATAAAACAAGTGTGTTCTTGTATTACTCATGTTGTGGGGACATAAATCTGTTTACACAGTAACATTGTGGGGATTTGGCTTCAATTTGGGACAAGAAAGATATATTTATTGGAGAAAAAAAATGCCAGAAGTGTTGGTTTTCCGCTTTATCAGCTTTGTAACCATATCATTATTTATTGGCACATTTAACTTGTCTTTAAAGGTATAGCTGAACATATGGCACAAGGTAAAAATGACGCTATTATAATATTAAAAGGTCCAGTGTGCAGGATTTAGGGGGATCGAATTGCAGAAATGAAATATGACATTGATAATTATGTTTTCATTAGAGTTTAATTGCCTGGACATGTGAATCTTTGTGTTTTTGTTACCTTAGAACAAACTCTTTATCTAAAGATGGAGTGGGTCCTCTTTCAGAGTCTTACATGTTTCTGCACTATCTCAGAACAGACAAATCAAACAATGGGCTCTGCAGGGGGATTTTAATGTTTTTGTGTTTTTACATAATTTTAGCTTCGTATTGAACATTTATGTGAGAGTGGTATTTAACTTTTTAAATGACGGTTAGTGTGAGGGGTGACGAACAGCAGAGACACACACTTGGCCTGGTAGATGTTGGTTCTCCTACTGCTGGTTCTCCTACATGATAAGAAGGAGGGTGAAGTGAGGCCTATTCAGATGGTTAAACTCTGAATAGGTACATCTTTATATGATCTTGTGGGGACAAGCGACTTTGCAAAAAATAGTAAAATATGTGAATCTGAAAGCATGCAATGGCTTTGAAGGAACACTGGAATATGGTATGTACGGCCACGTAAATAGTAAAACAATGTGATTTTTTTCAGTGATTGATGTGAAATGAGTAATTCATCTTTCAAGTAACTTGCCCAACACTGTTAAATACCACATGAAGACTCACTCATACTGAAATTTCATTCCACACTTTCAGTTCCTTTGAACAGATTTCTACTAAAGGGAAACCAACCTAAGAAACCTATGTATTAAACAAAATATAAGGAGAAAATAGATGCAATGTTGTAGACAATTTTGAAGGCAACATTTCCCCAACAGCTTCAAAATAAAGTCTATCAGTGGTTATTAATAGATGCTACACTGGTTGCTTAGTGTGACTCTTCACTGCAGTTTTTCACTATACAGTGCATCAAACAGTTACAGTACAAGATGTCCATCAAAACACTCACACCAAGTTTCAATTTTTATTGGTGCAACCAAATTTTATACAAGGACTTTATGCTCAAACACAGGAATTGATTTACAAATAATTGCTGCAGCCTAATCCAGGTAATTTGTTTCCTTGTTTTCTTACAGGCTTGATTTTTCCTCTTTCCACTCTGACATACTTGGTAACTCATAAGTAGTTCTCATTTAAGGCATCTGATACCCAAAATGGTTGAGGCTACTACTGTTTGGATCCTACAATTTTGCTATACAAAGCCACCTTAAATCTAAAAAAAAAAAAAAAAAGTAAAAACAAAATAATGTATGTTTTTTCTCCATCTCCTTAAGCAATAGAGATTGGGGAATGCTACATTTTGATCTCATGATCCTGACTATACTTTTTCAGAGCATGCAGCCGTGAATGAGTTATTTACACCTTTGTGTTGATCTGGCCTGTAATACTGAAGCACTTTGACATGTCAAGCATATCTCGTTGCTTCATCCTAACATGCCAAGCCTTTCCAAATCCCATCCCTTCTTCCTGCACCCTTATAAGGAGTTGATCCGTCTCCAGGCAGTGCACAATGCCAAAAGTCTCGCCCTGTGCTTTTCCTTCACACTCCCTGGGTTTTTTTTCTGAAGCAGGACATGCATCAGCATTTTTTGTTTAATCAAAAAGGTGAGGAGTCATTAAAGCCTTCATTTATTGGTCATATCCTGACAAAAGTTCAAAGCATACAATGTCCTTCAGGGAAAGCCAAGATGGTGCAATATCATTTTCCTACAAAGAGCAGCAAGCACACTGCTGACTCACTTACAACAAAAAAACAGAAAAACACACATGCATCCGCATACACACTCTCTTACCCCCGGGTCGTTCATGGTTGCGATCAGTGTGCAGCAACATTGCAATGGGCATTCCAACATTCTTGGAGCGACCAGCGACCAGGACATTCTTTCCAACAGTCTCAATACCTGCACAAAGACATTTAAGGGGAGAACATTAAAAATATATACTTAATTAACTGTACTGCTTGACTGAGAAAAATGAGACATTTAAATTTTTCAGACAACACAAAATTAAAATAAATTAAAAGCCCAAGGCAGTATTTCACCTTTGAATAATCAGACAGATATGTGGTGGGAGGCTATTCTGCCAACAGCACCTCAGTCTGGCACCACAATGTCCCGCCTGTGACAATAACTACATCTATTGTTGGCTGACCAAAAAGTGATTTATAGTGGGAGGACAGGTATGCATACACTTGTCCAAAATTGCAGTTTGCTAATAAAGCTTGTATTAGATATATGGATGTCGTTGAGTCATGCTGTCAAATGTCAAGCTACAAAAACACAGTGACTAAGAAAATTACAAAGAAATTTCACCTATCAGTTTTTATTAAACTAGAAATACTAGTTGCCTCCTTGCTTAGTAATTCCAAACGGGTACTGCTTTGACAATTAGTTGCAGTTGGACTAGATACAAACAAGCCTATTACTACCAGCCCTAAAATCAACACTTAAGCAAACCATTTTAAGAAGCTTGAAATTGGCTAAAGGTCTCACTTGTAGCCCACTATGCCATAAATGGTAAAATGGTGAATGGTCTGCACTTATATAGCGCTTTTTTCTACCTTAGTGGTATCCAAAGCGCTTTACAATATGTTTCTCATTCACCCATTCACACACACATTCACACTCCAATGGCAACAGAGCTGCCATGCAAGGCGCTAATCTACCATTAGGAGCAACTTTGGGTTCAGTGTCTTGCCCAAGGACGCTTCGGCACATGGAGGGGCCGAGGATTCAACTACCAACATTGCGATCAGTGAACAACCTGCTCTACCACCTGAGCCACAGCCGCCCATAATCACACAATGCGGAAGAAGGTGATTGAAATACATCAGTCTGGAAAGGGTCATAAAGTGACATCTAAAGCTCTGGGACTCACAAATCCACAGACTTGGAACAATGGCAAACTTTTCCAAAAGCATGTTGACGACTAATCCAGCAAGTCACAAAAGATCCAAGGAAAACATCCAAGGAACTGAAGGCCTCTCTTGCCCCAAAAGTTCAGTGTTTATGACTCCACTATCTGAAAGACACTGGGCAAAAAAAGCTTCCATGGGAGAGTGTTGATGCTAAAATCACTGGTAACCCAGAGTAGCATTGAGGTTGCCTGAAATTTGCTACAACACATCTTGATGAGCCATTTTGGGAAAATGCTATATACACTGATGAGTACAACAGTTTAGAATACGGGGGTCCCATTATATCTGACATAAACCAAACACAAAATTCTACAAAAACATTATACAGGTCAGGCATGGAGGAGACAGCATAATATTATGGGAATGCTTTGCTGCTTCAGGGCCAGGATGACTTTCCATAACTGAGGGAAGGAAATATCTCAAGTGAGCTTAAGTCATCAGTCTATGAGTTGAAGCACTAGCACAGCTGAGTTATGCAGGAAGACAATGATCCCAAATGCAACTCTACCTCCGAATGGCTCAAAGAAAATAAAACTAAAGTTTTAAAGTCGTCTTGTCAAAGCCTGGACGTGAACCCCACCGAGTTGCTGTGGTGGAACCCAAAAAGATGTTGACATGTCATGTTGACACACCCTCCCATGTGCCTGCACTGAAGCAGTTTTGCAAAGAGGACGAGCATAAAATCCACCACAGTAACGTCAGTGACTGATCTCTAGTTATTGGAAAGGTCTGAGTACAGCTGTTGCAGCCACAGGTGGCACAACGAGCTTTTAAGTTCAGGGGGCCAAATTACTGTTTTTACACTGGTGATGTAGATACTGGATAGCCTTGCTTTGCCAGCCCATTCTGAATTTTGCCACAACATAATGGTCTGGCTGCAGCAAAGAACGTGGTTTCGGTGTTTACTCAAAATAGCAGGTAGAAGGGTAGATAGTTTTGGTGGAACATGTGTATGCGGAGAGGCGATCACCGTCAATAAAATGGATAATCCAACAGAAAAAACTAGCAGGGCTGCCTTACTGCACAACCCAAATCCTGAACTTTGCTGTATGGTAGGTTGCTACCCAAAGGTTGTGGTTGTTGTGTCCTGTAGAGAAGCAAACGGAAACATGCAGATATTGTAAGGAGAGGATAAAGCTACCCGAAATAAGTGGCCAATGTCAGGTTTATACCTGCATCCTACGTCCAGGGAGTCAGTCTAGGTATTGGGATAGCCTTGCAGCTTCAATTAATACAATTATCTTTTAAATTTGTATCTTATGTTTATCAGGTTGTCTTTGTTTTATGTTAAATTATGGTTGAAAATATGATAATATTTAGTAGAAAATAGACACAAAATAAAACAAACAATCTAGCAAGGAGAAAATGTATATTCTACACCTTTAAATACTAGTCAGATATACTAATGGTAAAATTGTGCTTTTAAACCATTGATACTAACTCCTCCTCTTTGCTTTATTGAAGTCATTTTTTCAGGTACTGTAGAATATCTCACCCAGAAACCTTACCAACTTCAAAATTATTTCATTGACTGCCTGCAGCATTCATGCGTGAGAAGACATCATCTCATGCGAGCTGTGTATTTACCCAACTATGAGTATTTGAAACATCCTAATCATTCAGATAAACAAGCGGATTATGCTGCACCCTTGACTCTACCACACTCAACACATTCAACAAAGCAACTATAGAAAGCTTTTTAACCAGCTTCAACATTGTGTAGGCAAGGGAATTTTGAAAAATTCTGATAGCTGATAGTGAGAACAGCCATCAAGGTCTCTCACTCCTTCACAGTGGGTACCTATTACACAATCATGATCACCATAACCAGTACACCCAAGACAGCTTCTAACATCGTCAAGGTTCCTCCCAGCCATGGTGTCTTTGTCCTTGATTTCTGACAGGGCGTACCACAGCATTGCTCATCAGCAGCCATCTCAGCAACAACAACAATTAACTGGAGAGAATAAACCAGATCAGCAGCCAAGTTTGACCAAAGGTTTAGCTCTGCTTGTGCATGAACAATAGCACCCTCCTCTGGCTTTGATCAGTAAGGCCACCAAAGAGTTATTTCCCATTACAGAAAATGTTACAGTATTATAGTTTTACTACTTGTAGCATCTCTAAGTCTAGCCTATAATGTCGGAATCAACATTACTCAGTCACTATATAGAACTGTTCTGTCTTAACAACAACCTCCTAATATTTTGTCAAGATTGTTTTTAGTTTAACTCTTTCTGCTAAATTTAAATTAAATGCTTATTTTAAGCTACTTTCACATCCATCAGGAAAATTTTGAACAATATAGTTTACATTCAATGTACAACTAAAATCTGAAGAGTTCTGTCTGTCACACTTACAGCTGCTTGTAAATAAACACTATAGTACTGAATGCCTATTCAGCACAAGTTCTTACTCCTTTACAATTTTTATGAACAGAGATCAAACATTTGTTGAAATTTGACGACTTTACAATATGACCAGCAGAAATCAGTTTGGCTTAACTAAATAATATTAACAGTGATCTATTATGGTGACAGCGCTAACCACTACACCACAATTTAACAGACCTATAATGCCCTCTAGAGGATTACTTGTTTGCAGCAACAGTGGAACTTAAAGAAAACTGGATGTGAGTGAATGAGCCAAGACAGATTTGGAAGTTTACCTGCTCTTTTGATAATCTCCCAGACAGCTGCAGGTGTGGCAGGAACCATGGATCTCTGGTCTAGGCACAGCTTTCCGATATTCACAATATGGAAGCCATCCACATCTTTCTCTGGAGCGATGGCATTACATACTGCTCGCTCATTGATATGTTCTAAAGAGGGGAGGGAGAAGAGCAGATGTTAAATAGTAAGTATGATAAAATGTGGGACATAATGACTCATTGTTGATAACTACACTTGCACTACATGTTGCTGTAAAGATACAATATGGAGATCTTTTTAATTTGTCCATAAATATTTTTTCTTGCTTTGATTTCCACAACAGCTTCAGCCAGGCATTTCCTATGGAAATAATACAATGCAAAAAAAACCCCACTGAGGTGTGGAGAAAGGCTTGGTGGGCAAGGTTTGTGTCCCTCAGCGAAATATGAGTGAGTCCATTGTCTACAGTACATCAGGAAAAAGTACGACCATTCAAAAACAATATGCTTACAATCTCCTTTTAAGTATCACGAGTACTTACAAGTCACATACAAAAATCCATACTTTTACTGTGTGTACAGGACCAGCAGAGATTACACTGTACTAACCAGTTAACATTGGATGTCAGCGAGGAAAAGTCATCCACAGCTGTGGGGCTTTTTGTTTACCTGGAAGTGGCAGCTGCACCAAGAGGCCACTGACCCTCCAGTCACGGTTCATCTTGTCAATCAGCTCCAGCAGCTCCTCCTGGGACACTGAGCTTGGCCGCACCACTGTATCACTGGAAATACCTGGAGAGCACATACACACCCACATACCATGTTAAAAAGTAGCCATGTGCATGTTGCATAACATCACGCTACATTAGTTCTGCTTCTGAAAAATGCGTTTAACCATGTGTATCAGTATGTCCATGCATGCTTAAAACATGGACTGCACAAGAGAGATCTATGTGATCTGTATGATACACATTATAAATACAGTGTTCAAGAATACATGTTCTGTACCCAGGACGCTGGCTGCCCGGGTCTTGTTCTTAACATAGGTACGGCTGGCTGGGTCGTCCCCTACTAGGACCACTCCTAGGTGGGGTCTCATGTTACCCTGAGCTACCAGCTCTTCAACATCACGCTGGATTTCTCTGTGGAGCTGACGAGCCAATTCTGTACCCGAAATCACCACAGCAGCATGCCTGGAGAGAGATATTGTAAAGACATGAATGAATGCACATATACACAGTACAAACTACTAAATAGACTGAAAGACAATTTTAACAGAAACAATGCTGAGAACATAATAGATAAAGATAGAGGTAGATACTTTTTGTCTTTTGTGACAGTAGATTAACATCTTTAGCATTTGGACTGATTCTTTTTTTTTTCTTAAACTCACATTCAATAGACCAAATGAACCACTAACTAATAACAAAAGTAACAGGCAAAACAACTGGGAATGAAAATTAAACTTAGTCACAACCATAATTTCAAATGCATCTTATAGGTAGCCTTGTACACACAAAGCAAATTATACAAGTATTCATGTTACATATTACGGTTTCTTACAAACAGTAGTTGTAAAACTACTTATATTAATGCTATTTTGACAATGTACATCTGGCACAAGACAGATATTACCAATGCAAAGAAGCACATCAACTCAACATACTTTCTAAATATTGACTTCGAGATCCAAACCACCTGTGAAATGATAATTCTTTCCCACCATTTCTCTTAGTTTTTCCCATTCAACGGTTCTATGTTGGAGTTACTTTGACGATTGGCAAATCAACTTGAGCAGTGTGGGTTATGAAAGTGTAAATTCTCCGATTCCAAGCTGTTTGAAGGAGTCTTTACTCTGAGCTTTATGTTTCACTTTATGTAACCTTTAACTGCATCAAATTTCACTGTATTTAAGCTTTGACTTAATATCAAAATAACATAACCTACACAGGAACTAATTTTGGACACAGCCATATTTTTCAACAAGCTACACAAAACATAAGCATAACAGAATTACTGAAATTCAGATATGCGTTTCGGAGTGGTCCTCTGACTTTTTTAGAGGAACCATCTTGGCACCCCAGGCTAGCTTAACAAGATTAACAAATTAGCTTTATGTTACACTTTATGAAATCTTTACCTGCAAAAAATAACATAACTGAGACATTTGTTTTTGAAATATACAGTCATTGAGAGACCCATGTGTTAAAGTCTAGTTAAATGTCTGAGGTGTGCAGTCAATATTAGTGCCAGAGATTCATGTTAAAGGCTAAACTGGAGCTAACCGTCCTTTAGCTGCTGCAGCTAACATTGTCAACTTAACATTCGGACAGCACTAGAAAATGGGAACTAGTTTTTGACACAGCTTTAGTTTACAAGAAGCTACATACAACACAAGCATAATAAATTACTGAAATTCAGATATGTGTGTTGGTTTTGGTGTGCCCACCTGAGATTTTCAGTAGTCACATATAGCCACCCCTTTGAAAAAAATCTGGACGCGCCCCTGGCTAGCTTAACTACAGTAACAAATCAGCATTATGTTTCTCTTTATTTAACCTTTAAAGCTAATAAAATGTAAAAATGTACTTTTGTTTCTGAAATCTACAGCTACTGAGAGACCAGTGTATTAAAGTCCAGAAAAATAACTGAGGTGAACAGTCACTAGTAGCCCCGGTGATCCATTAACGGTTAAACTGGAGCTAACCGTCCTCTAGCTGCCGCAGCTAACATCATACCGATGCAGTGTGTCCATCAACGGTCAGCTACAACCGGCCAAACTGCGGTGGGTTATGTAATTCTGACACATTTGCTGACATCGCTGTCGGTTTGACTGCGCTTGTAATTCACACATCATTCAATATGTGACAGTAGGTTCGTTAAAACCTGCCCTCTCTACCATGAACGGTGAACGCCGCTGTCAATCACCATCCTCCGACACGTGACGGCGCACACGCCTTCACCGGCGCTCATCCCCCCCGCAAACTAACACCGACTGTCAAGAGGAGAAAACGGCGGTGTTTCTGACGTGCTGCCGTTTACCTCGTCGCCGACTGGTGGACGTGTCTCCTCTGGCTCTCGCATTTTCTGTGCGTCCGCAGTTTGGACCGGCAGCAGTGATGGTGTAACGTTAGCGGGCTACAAATCCTGAAGGAGGAGCGTAGCGGTGAAACAGAGGCCGCCATGTTTGTGTGTGTGTCCAGGAGCGTGGAGTGTGTGCGTCGTGCGTGTGCGCGTCCACGAGGAGGAGGGGCGGGGAAGGGGGGTGAGCAGGACAGTGGATGCAGCTGGTGAATGATGGACTGATCTGCACATACTGCATGCTTCGGTTAATAAGGAACAGCTGACCTGTTTGTTGCAGATGATTCTTATCTGTTGTGTAAACGGATGTAAATAGAGCACATCCATGACAACAGAGCTGCAGAAAGTGCACAACTCTCACTGCAAAGACAGGCCCACATATAACCAGTGTTGGAGTGGAGATAAACACATTTACTCAAATGCATGTACTCACAGGTAAAATAAAGTAAAAATGAAGACTACAACTGCTCTGTTGACCTTTGTTGTGTCAAATCCATGATAATAGAGCTGCTGAAAGTGCACAACTCTCACTGCAAAGACAGACCTCCTATAAACAGTACTGGAGTGAAGCTAAACACATTTATTCAAATCCATGTACTCATAGGTAAATTAATGTGAAAATGAAGGCTGGACCTGCTCTGTTGAACTTTGTCGTGCCCATTCGGTAAGATTGTGTGCACAGGTGCAGATTATGGCAAATACACTGAAGAAAAATCTAAATGCAGCATGCAATTAATCTTCTTTTCTGACTTAGAGAAAAAGTTAAAAATCTCATTTATATTGTAGAGATCAGTAACTTTATTCATGAAAGAATCTGAGCAATACCACCAGCATGTGCAATACTGTAATTTCTATAATTAGTACTTGTGTATATTTTGGTTTATTTTTGTACTACATTTCCTAAATGTTTGCACTGTCTTTACTGCTGTAACACTGCAAATCTCCCCACTGTGGGATTAATAAAGTCGTGTCTTGTCTTGTCTTATCTTATTTCTGAGCTAATGACAAAATGGCTCAACATGTACCATGCAGACATATAAAACTTTGAAATCAACATAATACAGATATTTACCTGACAGTTAAAGCAACCAAGTGTGGTATTAAAGCCACTGAAAACTACAAAAAAGGGAGTAATATAGCATCTTTAATTTTTAAGATATGTTTTCAATGGATATGAAGACATTCCCTTCAAAAAGTTTTAAAAAAATCAAAACAATTCTTTATGGAAAAAAAATACTGTTAAAAGCCCAGTGGACTTATGGTGAAAGGCAAGTTTACTTCTGATACTTCATCCACAGAAGGGCCGACACAGAGAGACAGACAACACCTGTAGACAATTCTGAATCTCCATTTATCCCAAACAAACTCCCCAGCCAAGATTCAAACCTGCTTTCTAGCTGTGATGCAACAGAGCTGGCCACTGGGCCGCCCTAAGTAAATTTAACAAATTATGCATAAAAAGATTTTTTAAATTTCTTAACTGATCACAGATTCTCAACCACTGAGTCAATCCACAGCCCAGTCAGGAGGGTTTTTAGCACACAGACACACCTTAGACCAGAGACTATAATGGTACAACGCCACAGATAACATAAGGTAAGCCTTTATTAATCCCACAGCAGGGAAATTTGCAGTCTTACAGCAGCAAAGGGGAGAGTACAGAAATACAGAGACATCAGTAGACAAACAGTCTTATAAACTTTATTTTTCACATATGTGTGACTCGTTGCTGACTTATGATCTCTAGGTACCCACTGTCCAGCTGCCCATGATCATTTCCAACACTATGCTGTTTCATGATATCCATTCTTTTGTAGAGATGTTGTGCGCTGGAACAGCACTTATAGAATTTCATAAAATATAACATGATGCATTTATAATTTTTTAACATATAACTCTAAATAAATTAAAAGTGATGTTTCTTTCTATTTTTAGTGCAACATGCCATTTTTTAGGTTACAGCCCCCCAAAAAACATTAAATGTAAATCATGATAATATGCTTTGATGCATCAGGGATAACAGCTTATGAGAAAAGCAGTACAGAATGCAAAAGAGCCTTTATATAAACCATTATAACTTATTATGTTTTGAATTGTCACCTGTTTGTTTTTGTTTTTTTTACATAAATAAACATATATTAACCACAAATTGACACAGAAAAAACACAGATTGGTGCATAAACATGTACCGCAAAGCTGAAAATGAAGTGTTTGATGCTCAAGATTTTTGCATAATGTGTCCCCCCAATGTTTAAACAAAGTCTGCAACCATGGCTATGTGTTTTTTTGCATTGATATATAATTTTCTCTGCTGTTGAGAAGCTCAGTGACATCTTGGAGAAATGTTTTCTGGATGTAGCATCTAAATGTCAAATTATATCAAGGAAAAGCCAAAGTGTAGACAAACATATGTGGAGATCTGTACCACTGTTATGCCTGTGTGGTAAGTATTACGCTACCACCAGCAGCCTAGTGGGTTTAACTTAATATAAAGACTGCAAATGGGGAAACGGCAAGCGTGACTCCAAAGATAACAAAATCCACTTCCAGCATCTCTGAAGCTCACTAATTAAGCCCAGGAAGTCCCTGCCCAGCTGAGTGATACTGTGGGACTTAACTTCCTGTAAAACACGGTAAGTGTATTTCTAAACTTTGCTTTTTGTATGGATTAATCAACATCTAGCATGCACCTAATTAAGTTTACACAAAACACACCAAAATATATACATAAACATTTTGTTGTGTACATTTTAATAATATTCCGTGGCTTGTATTGGAGGATGTTTACTTGTATACATGATATCGAGGAAAGTATGATGAGTTTCCCCTTAAGATAAATGAAAATCCCTTCATTGCCTGCTGGCCTGGAAAGATCAAGGCAAAAGATGAATAAGTGTAAGAAACTTCCTAAAATATGAATCAATAAATGCCCAGATGAGGTTAAATCTATATATCGTACATCCCAAAAGACAACTGTGAGGTCCTTGAGTTGACATGTATCCCCATCAATAATACAGTAAAGGAAGCGATAGGAGAAAATGAAAAGCAGCAAGCGGTAAAGTTATGGCATGTTTTGCCACAAGATGGCAGCAGATATTTGGTGTATTGACCGAATACGTTCCGTCCATTTAAATTACTACTCAAATTACTTGGAGTTTCAGAAGTAGGAAGATCGGTATTGGGTGTCCACTCAGATGGTTATACAGCATGATTCACATGTATGTGTAATATCATCTGGAGGAGATGATGGACATCTACAGTCTGTGAAGGTCAAGAAGGAGGTTTCACAGCATGGTGTTACTCATATACAGAAGATCCCTGGAGAGCATGCGAAGCAAATATTTTAACTTGAAGTATAAAGAACCAAGGATTATATTCAAAGACTTGGTTTAACAAAACAAATACAGAAAATCGAGTCAGGGGAAATGACAGGGATATCTAACCTGCTGCACAATTACATTCACATGCAGCTAAGGTTGCACATGTGCTTTTATATCCTGTCTCATGCTTTAAACCAGTGTTATTTAATCCAAGCAACAGTTGTTTCCCTTTAGTGAAGCACATGTTAGTTCTGTTAACACAAGGACCAGAAAAAGTGGATATTGTTGACAGTATTTAATGTTAAATATAAAGATTTTGTTATTATTTTAGTAAAAAATGTAACCAGGGAGGAGGTTATTGGGCAGAAGATAAGTTTTGTAGCAGAAGCATACAAAAGAATAACATTAAATTCTTGTTTTCAGCATAACAAAAAAGTCACATACAAGCAGGACTGTGTGACTTGGAGATACTTCACATGTAAAATAACATTTTAAACCTAAAATTTCAAATGCCAGATATGAAAACCACATGACGTTTGTCTCAACCACTGACCTTTGCAATGATTTTATCAGATATGAAGCACTATTTGGCATGCCATAATACACATGTGAATTATTTTTTCTGTTTTATTTTCCCCATCTATAATTCTAGTTTACCTGCATCATGTTAATTTATGACAAACAACATGTTAAAGTGACCACATATGAAACTGACCCCATATGGAATAAACATGTAAGTGGAGCCAAAAAACAGGCTGTAAGACTTGGATTTATTGCGAGGTAAACTCGCTGCGGTTTCAGGTTTTTTGCCAGAGAGGCGTGAGAGAGTTGTAAGATTTAAAGCACCAATAGTGGCATTTATTGGCCTCAAGACGTGCACCAGCACCACACCAAAAGCAATTACCTAACTTTTATACCTGCCCCGCTACGTGTAATTAGCCAGAAGACACAACTTAGGTGGGCCGAAGTTCATGCGCAGTAATAAATATTTACGTAAAACCAACACCATATGAAAAAATAATACTTAGATAAATATAATGGCATAGTGTGTGCCAGTCATATGCAATAACTAATACAGCTGCACCATATAAGGTATAATGACCCTTGACTTTACATTACATTCATCCAAGTGGCCGAGTCAGCATTTAACCCCCCAATGAATAATAAAATTCTTCTGCATCTGCAAGTTGATGACATGTCAGTGGTGATTTTTCATGTGTTGCACAAAAAACTCACTTCATGCGATGGGTGAGCTGGCAAAATGACAGTAGCCAGTGAGATGTATAGAGCAAGCAATACTATGGTAACCATTCAAATAAGGACAAAACCATATAGCTCACGGTGGTGGGTGTTATGTAACTGGATTGCAGCATGTTAATGTTAAAAAGTTTTGTTTTTTTTAAAGAAACCCGATGAGCATAAAGTACAGCACAAAAAGAAAGTGAAGGCAAAAGATTTATTGCATCATAAACAACTGATAAAATTGAATATATGCAGATTTGGCATGGACAACGCTTAGAACAGTTGTAAAAGCTTGCATGTATCGCAGAATTCTGTATCGTGTTGTTTGGTTTTTTGCTGCTCATATCACTACATTATGAAATCCAGTTGTTGATTTTAGGAAGCCATGAAGATTATACCACATGTGACGCATTTAGAGTAAAGGTTTGTTTGAGGGGTGGGAGTGTATTCAGAAAATGTGGTAAACACCGCGCCCAACCAGGCCTGTCTGGACACGAGACTCCCAGAGAACATACGCATTATCTGGTGTGACAAAAGCTAAGCTGCAGTTCACCTAATTGATGGCTTTTGCATACAATTTCTGTTTGCATATCCCTCAGTTAATTACGTAACTCGGACCTATCTGCTGCAAAACAGCATTTTCTTTTATTTTTTCGACAGATTTAGGGGTTTCTTTATCGTAACAACAAAGACTGTACAGTAAATAGTAGAGTCGCTAAAACGGAACTCAACCTGGTATGAGAAGACTCCAGGAAAGCAAGAACAAAGAGGATCCATTTCCTGGAACTGTGGTGTAGATGTGATATTTGTCGTGTGACTGCTAGAGAGCAGGCAGTACATCTGAGGCACAAGATGTGGACCCCAGGCATTTGGTTGGCAAGTGCTGCTGTGGAAAAAAAAGTCATATTGAACAAGATTCCTTCATTTTCTTGAGCGAAGGAAGTAAACTTTGTATTGAAGCTGCTCTTTTCCTAAAATTTTTAAAAGTGGGAGGACGATTTTGCTAGAAAAGATCCAGATGAGGCCTCAGCGTCTACCAGTGAGAAGGTCCACACAAACTCAATATAGTCTAACTGCATCGTTTTAAGAAGTATCATGTAACTCAACGTCATCTAGAGTTTATCGAACCCTTACATTAGATCATTTTGTCTCAGAAATCAACTGAGCACTAAACCAATAATCCAGACCCACCAGGACTCAAACACCACTTCTTTATGCTTAATATTAGTTTTATTTTTACACTCTTTGACTTTGCAATGCTCTATTTATTGTAAATACCAGAAATTTTGGTACCTTATTTCTTCTATTGGCACATTATTTGCATGTTCTTCTTTATTTTAGTTTCATCATCTTTCTTAAGCGTAATATGTGCGAGCTACTGGATACCTTGAATTTCCCCAAGGTAATAAATAAACAATTTATCAATCTCTATCTATCTGTAAGTTTGGACCAACTCAGGTTAAGATTCCCCTTCTAAACATTTGAGATAAGGTGATTCACCTGCTGGAGAGGTTGTGTTTGTGTATATTTGCCCGTCTCTCAGGGCATGAGGAGGGCGGCTGTGTCAATGGCAAATACACACCAATTACCCACAACATCTTAAAACCACCTGCCGAATATTGTCTCGGTCTAGTTTGTTCCATCAAAACAGCTCCAACCTGTCAGGGCATGGGCACGGGACATCCAGAAGTGTCTGGATTCGAGCCGTTGGCAGCAGATCTTTTGGGTCCTTTGGGATGCAACAGGGTGGGGCCTCTGACGTCTGCTCGGTCTAGAACAATGTTTAAGTGGGTGTCAACATGAATGCCAGGACAGAAAGTTTCCTAGTAGAACATTGCATAATGAGAAGATGAATGGGATTCTCTTCACCTGTCTGTGGTTTTAATGTTGTGGCTGATCAGTGAGCACAAACCAAAAAACAAAGTAGCACTTGGCTATATAAACAGCTGTATATAAACAGAATAAGCATTAAAACAGTCCCATCATTGTTGTAAATCTGCTGTCAGACTCTTTACGATGGCAGGAAAAGCCCCGTTGGATTTGTATGGACCGAATGTGTAGAAAATTGCTCAGCAGGCTTAATTCTCTTTGGTGAACTGCTTCGGCCTTGTGCAGTTTGAGAGAATTTATACAAGCGTTTCGACCACTGTGGCATAAAACGGTTGGCCCATGTAGGCGTGTGTGAAACTCTATGGAGAGTCACTTGTTCCACCCAACCACTGGCTGAATGGATCACAGAGTCTTGTCTCAACAAGACCCAGCATTTACATAAATGAAAAAGGAAATTATTTCTCAAAACACACACACACACACACCAGTGCTGCTACATTTTGGTTATATACAAGGAATGTTTCAAACTTGGGTTTTTTAGGGGGTTGTGATGGACTCTGAAGCCTCTCTAGGGGGAATCAAAGGTGAAATTGGAACCTTTTGACACATTAGAGTTCTGTAAATATTTTAAAATATCTATTTTTGTAATTATTCAATATAACCACGAAAATAGCATATCTCAGCTATGAGTCTGGTTTAATTACCCTCCACACGACCCCTCCTTCTCTCTCTCTGTCTCTCTCTCCCACCCACTGTTGTTGACTGGCTCGGCCGGTTACGTAACACATTTATGCCTTGCGCACGTGGCCACAGTCATAATAGATGTCAATATGTGGACGGATTAAACATTACCATGCACCCAGGCATCACCTGCCACCCAAATTACACCTTTAGGACCTAAAACGCGAGCAAAATCAATGGCGACCGTGCGCAAAAATGACCGAAATATCACAAGAAATATGACGGACGCGTAAGGACGGATTCCTCCAGTCGCCGCTGGTCTTTCCCTGTCGCAACCACACATATTATCAGCAATGAATGCAGACTATGGTGAGGGAACAGGACAGCGTGTTTGCTGGTAATTAGATCAGAACGCACACTCGGTTCACTGGGGCCTTCGACTGTGTCTTTACGTGGAGAAAAATTCATTTAATCGTCTTTTGTATCCAGAAAAATGACATTTATCTCAGCATAAACACTGATTTAAAGCAAAGTTGAGCCACTGTAAATAAATATCCAAGTTGTCACTCTGATAAGCAACATTCTGGATGATTTAATCACATTTAATGTTCAAAACGCAGTTGGCCACCTTTTATAATCCATTTAACCTCCTTCTCCATTGCGCATATTAATGGCACTGCATCCCACCATATGGTCTAACCTTGCGTCCTCACCAGATTGACCACTGCCCCCCCCCCCCCCCCCCCCTCCTTCCCTGTCTCACGCTATTCTCTCCCTCCCCCCTCCTCCTCATCCTCCTCCTCCATCCCAAAGCTGTCATCCAGAGCGCTTGCCGAGACGACGGACGGCTCAATCCCTAAACGCCCGGATGAGAGCAGCAGCAGGCGACATTC
This sequence comes from Dascyllus trimaculatus, assembly GCA_024666655.1. NCBI lineage: Eukaryota > Metazoa > Chordata > Actinopteri > Pomacentridae > Dascyllus > Dascyllus trimaculatus. The sequence goes on along the minus strand of CM045449.1, from coordinate 25,220,574 downwards.
GGGGCAACATGGTCGCATGAAGCCGGAGCGCAGAAGGAGAGCAACCACCATTCCTGAAGGAGGAGGGGAAGCGAGCGACACGGCCACTGCTGGAATCTGACTTTTTTTTTTTTTCGCTTTTCGACGCAGCCCACGTAGAAGCGGTTCTGGGAGAATACAGGCTCAGATCTAGAGGCGTGGAGGCGAAGAGGAACGGCACATTTCAACCCCCCCTCTTCTCCACGGTGTCCTATTTCGTCGGTAAGTACATTTTGTCTAAGAGAGAGAGAGAGAGAAACGCTGCACATGTGTGTTTTCCCCCCAATTCGACTGTGTTTTCTGTCTCGTTTGGCCACTTTCTGTGCGCATTTTCTTTGTGGCGAGCGTCTGAGCGGGGATGCGTTCAAGGAAGGAACGGGCCTGGTAAGTGTGAATACGGCATAAAATACACGCGTGTCTGTGATAAATCAGCTGCTGCGGCTCTTATAGACACATGATTTCCTCATTATTGCCCTCAGACATCGCTGTTATGTTGCGTTTTATTCGTGCGTGCTCGTTGTACTGGTGCCACTGCTCGCACGCAAGTGAACGGAGTGAATGGAGCAGCTACACGTGTGTGGCTCCACATCCCCGACAGCACGGAATCACAATAGCACCGATTCGCCTCCGGCGTCTGGCGGGCCTCGTCCGTCTCTTGGAACCAGTGTGTGTGGGGGGGAACTGATAAGAGGGGTGAAAAGGCAGCTTGTCTCCGAGAGAGACGTGTTTTTAATCGTTTGCCTGTTATTCACGCAAGTTCATTTCCCCCTCTGTCGAGCTGTTCCGTGCGCAGAGCAGCAGACACTGTTTGACGACAAGGCGGGTCGAGGAGTGGGCATGCGCACTAGAGCGGCTACCACTACCGCCCCATTCCCAATAATAAGAAGAAGTTGGGACCAGGGCGACCTAAAGCGTCTCACAAGTGCCTCAGGTCACTTGTGGAGAGTCTTGATTGCTCCCAGACAGACAGACAGACAGACAGGGAAACAAACAGAGCTTTTTTTCACATGCACGTATGTTTTTTTTTTTTGGTTTGTTTTTTATGGCAAACCCCAACATTTATTATTACATACAATATTTTCCAGCTCCCGAGGCCCCTGCAGATCACCATGATAAATAACTATTTTCCAATAAGAAAAGAAATCACAAATACTGGAACATACACACAATGAACGTACAGAAATATGGAAAGAGTAACGGACACATCCTGCAAAATAGTAACAATAATTATAAACTGGATTTATATAGCACTTTTTGAAACAAATGTTGAGAAAGTTATTCACGTCTGCAGCGAATGAATCATGAAGGCAGGAAATAACAGATTTAAATTTAAAAAATGATGCAGGATAGGAAAAATAGAAAGATAAAATAATAATAAAAATAAAATAAAAGTCCGTTCAAGACATGTAAAATCAGGAAAGGCTCCCTTGTAAAAGTATGTTTTAAAAAGACATTTCTGACTCGGCCGACATGATGCCCTCAGGCAGGTCGTTCCAGAGCTTTAGGGCCTTGACTGCAAATGCCATGTCCCCTTTGGTTTTCAGTCGGGCCCCTGGAACAGACATAAGGCCTCTGCCTGAGGATGTCAAAGTGCGTGTTGGTACATAAGGTTCTGAAAGGTCGGAAATATAGATGGGAGAAAGGCAGTGAAGGGCTTTAAAATTAATCAATATTAAAATCTGTCCTGGGCGGGTGGTAGAGCAGGTTGTCCACTGATTGCAAGGTTGGTGGTTCGATCCCCGGCCCCTCTGCATGCCAAAGTGTCCTTGGGCAAGACACTGAACCCCAAGTTGCTTCCAGTGGGTGCTGCGGATGGCAGACAGGCACCTTGCATGAAAGCTCCGTCACCATGTGTGTGTGAATGGGTGAATGAGAAACACTGTAAAGCACTTTGAGTGCCACAAAGGTAGAAAGGCGCTATATAAGTGCAGACCATTTACCATTTAGACAATTTATCGTAAAACTTACTGGAAGCCAGTATAAGGAGGCTAAAACAGGAGTGATATGGTGACGTCTCTTCGTTTTGGTTAAAATAATGCAACCAATTATTTACTGATATAGAACAGAAGTATCACACTGTAAACATACTCTATCACAAGTACATGTGTGAAAATATTACTTATTTTAAAGTGCATGAGGATTATTGGTAATAACACAAAGTTTAAAAGTAAAAATAGTCAAAACAGAAAGAACAAAAGATCAATTTAAGCTGGTGAACCTGGAAAAAATCATAATTACTTAAATTATAGTTTATGTAACTTTTAATAATAGCTGTCAGATAGCTTCTTCTTCTTGTACTAATGGAGTAGAGATACTCCAGCGAAGTACAAGCACCTCAAAGGTGTACTAAATTACAGTACCAAAATGAATCTACTGCTGTAATCCAGAGCCTCTGTATTTGCACTCAACACTACAAAATAAAAGCACATTAGCTCTCGATGTTATCTATTGTATACCTGTTGTTATGGATGGTATTATATTCTCATTTGTTCATGTTGCTTCATCCACTCACTTGTCAAGTTTAGCCTGCATATTTTTTTATATATAAGACACACACACACATTGTAATAAAGATAACTTATCCCGTTGCACACAATAGCAGTGGAAGTACACAGCATTCAAGCAGCCAGAAATGGGCTCCACAGGTTAATAATCAATCTGCATACTATGATAAGGAATGGTGAGAAAGACGAAGAATGCTGGGGTCTGCCCATGAGTTGACATGTTTTCCCTTCAGTCCTTTTCTCTCACAAGTGCCTCGCTGAGAAAATGTAGCATCGGTGCTTTTACACAGCGGGGGCTCGTAAACTGGAAGAACCAGCTGCGGCGATTGCTCTATCTTGTCTAGCCTTAAAGGTTATAAGACAGATATGAAGGTGTATTATGATAAGATAGGCTTATTAATGACTTCCCTCTTTTTTAACACACTTTTACACCACTTAGGCTCAATGTGGATGTAAAAGTGCAAAGTCTGAAGCTTCTGTTGACCGGATTCTGCGATAAGAACAAAGGAAAATATCTGCGTGTCTTAATAAAACAGATGACATCCAATAAAGGTCCGGTCAACTGGGGACTCGTTGCTCTGGGTGTTTGTCCTCATGTGGTTTGTGCCTTAGCCGCTCAGCTTTCGGTTGATCCTGTGCTCAACTAATAATGAAATTGCAACAGAATTTATGCGCACCGATCACCCACATTTGTGCCTCTCGTAAACTATTCTTAATAACTCTTGAAAAGCAGCCAGCCTGCCCAGAAAACTGGCTCTAAGCTCTCACTCGGTCATGCAGGGATTTTAAAATTTAAAGTCCTCACGGCCACACAGGTGGGTATTCTGCCGCTTTGCATTTGAAGTGGTCTGATTTGAAGCCCCGCTTTCTAAGAAATATGTCAGCCCAGCTTCGGCGTTGAAGTTCTGCTGTGGTGATGCTGTATCACGGGACGAAAAAAAAAGAATGTTGGCCTCCTTTTGACTGAGACTTAATTAAAAAAAATTGCCATCTTGTAGAACCAAGGTGGGTGCACAGAAGCAGTATGGATAGATTGCGTATATCTGACTGTACTTTGACCTGCCTTTTGTAAGTGTAATCCTTGTGAAAAAAAAAGCACAGTCGAGGCAGAGTGATTCACACTAAATTGCCAGTTCTGTGGCGACAGGGTGCAGCCACAGCTTAGACCACACTGGTCAATAGAGTCTCTCTTCTGTGCTAACCCATAAATCCGACGGCTTCATAACAAACACGCTGCATATTTAACGTGCAGTTAAGTCAGGCAGCCCGGAGCTTGTGTTTTCAAAGCTCTCTGTGCTGAAGCTGGCTGTCAGCAGAGAGGGTGAGGTGGGGAGGGGGAGCTGTTTGTTCGCATGGAAGAGGTATGTGTACATTGTGTAATGTTTTCATGTTCAACAAGATGCTGAGAGAGCAAACTGGTTTTCATCAGGCTGCGCTCTCTCAGTACACGTGCACGGGGAAGCTGACAGTTTCTAGGAACTTTCTGCCGTCTGTGATTCCACCTTTAGTGCCAGGTGGGGCTGAGCGGTTTGGGGAAATGGCGATTTTTCTGATGGATGCCGCAGTTTTCAGTTCAGCATTCGATGTATAATAGATTTTAACATGCGATGGAGCAGCATCACATGAGATACCATCAAATGTGGGACTGACAGGACAGTTTCAACCCTGCAAAATGTTTGAGCTGTGGTTTATATCAGTTGGAATGGAGGGCATAAGCACAAACTGCTGCTGAAAATTTCCATCTGCTTGAATTAAATCAAATTAAATTACAGTATTTGTCTCGCTATCTTATAACCGCAAGTCATGTATTTCTAAATTACAGCCTTTGTGATCTGCTAATGGTATTGTTTCAAAATTGTGATTTCAATTTAACGTCAAATAATTGTAAGGGCCCGGCTCCAAATCGGTCTTATATCCACCTCAAGCTGCTGACTTTGTGACAGGAAGGTCCTCCATGAGCGCAGAGGATAATAGTGCATTACTTCACAGCCTCCCGATATGCATGCTGGCCCTTTCCCTCCAACTAAATATACTGTCCTTTGTATATTAGACGCAGTTGGTGGAGTTGATACATAAAGTGTGATGCATAATTGTGGAGGTCTAATCTAGCATAAACCCAGATTTAGGTGGCGATCAAAACAGCTGCAAGAGAGTGAAGGTTATAGTTAGATGCATTAGGTGACCAGAAACATGACTTCAGATATACTATGATCATAGTAAGCGATACATGTGTAAATAGCAGTAGTTTGAAAAGATGATAAACATTAGTGATGTGTCCCTAGTGGTTGAAAATCAGTTGCTGCATTTAAACAAGCAAAATTGGCAAATACTGCCGATTCCGGGTTCTTAAAAGCCAGGATTTGTTCATATTATCTTCAAAATGTCTTATATGCCAGCAGATACTGGATACTAAGAGTTTACAGAATTTGATAACAGTAGTTGTTTTTTTACATAAATATTTCACACATTGCAGTTCGTTTCTCTAATAAAAACTATTATACCATATAGCATACTATTACATATATGTGTGTGTGTGTGTGTGTATATATATATATATATATATATATATATATAGATAGATATAGCACTACTGTAAGTGTACATGGGTTGATTTTTATATATTTAATTTTATTTTATTTTACTTTATAATATTTATACTGCATTTTGATGATTTTTAAAAAAAAAGTGTATGGCACTAATTCGAAGGTGAGAGAGAAACACCTTTTCTGTTCCTCTGTATGTCCTGGATGTATCGAGAAATTGACAATAAAAATCTTCGATTCTTCTGCTAACCAAATGCGACATTTTACAGCTAAAAAATGCTTGTCAGTGCTCTCTGGTGGACAAACTATGTTTTAACTATGTTTATACAATCAGTGTTTCTAAATGATCGCAAGCATATGCTTTTAATATATTAGCTGCAATATGACTGCGAATTTCACTACCAATAAATATGCTTAATATCGTCTAAAGTAACTGTTTTGCAGAGGATGGTGAAAACTGCCTGTTGCAGTTTTGCAGAGCTCAAGGTGACACATTGAGAATGCTTGTTTCGTCCAACTCATACTTCAAAACAGAAGGATATTCAGTATGACGTCCTACAAGACAAAGAAAAGCAGCACATTGTCTTATCTGAGAGCCTTTCATCAATCAATGTTTGCAGATTTTTGAAATGGTTATCGGCTAATTAAAGAAATGACTGTCTTGGTGTTCATCAGTCCAAAGAACAAATTTGCAGTGCCAAACATTTATTAGTGTAAGACAAAGGAAGAGACTTGAAGACCTCAATTTCAAATTTGTGATTGGAGTTTTTTGCTTCTTTGTTGTAGACTTTATGGCTAGTTGGTCAATTAAAAGTATATGAGACAGATTGAAAACGAAAGTAGTCGTTAGTCACTGCCCTACAGTGAAACATAAAAGCTGCCAGTGATGTTTTATATCAAAGCAAGAGGTCAGAATTTTTTTTTCAGCATAGCAGGCTATGCAGGAGTATGAAAGGCAGCTGAAATTTCAAAGAAATCCAAAAGTGAATTCACATTTTCTGACAAAAAGAATAAATGATCTTGACCTTGTGGATCAGCATGAAAGGGGAAGAAGAAGCAGAAGAAGTAGTGAATGGAAAAGGTGTGTATTGTGGTTTCCATGATGGCAGGGCCCCTTGCAGGCCGGCCCTTCTGCCAGTGGGTGTGTCTGTATCTCTGTAGGCGGAAGGGCAGTTGGCACCGGGACTGGCAGTGTCACAGTCAGAGAACAGACTGTCTCTCTGATCAGCCCACCTCCCCTCGGAGCACAATCGTCCCTGTTATGTCTGAGCCCTCCTTCGCCATGGCAACATCACATGATAGCGCAGAAAAGAGTGTGAAGCTTCATGCTGTGTGTGTGTCTGTGTGTGCGCTCCATGTCTGTTCGTACTGGGGTTGCTTAATCCATGTTATTGCTGAAAACCTGTTTAAGCATGCCATTGATCATGTGGCGCTGATAACGCGCCTTTTCATTTCTTATTAACGAAGGTCAAAACGGGCACAGCGGCCAGAAAAGGTCGACATGCGAGTGTTGTTGTTGCCGAGAGGAAACTGAGAAGACGGCCATACGTTGGCCAAGCTGTCAGTGATGGAGAAAGAAGCTGAAAACAACTTCAGAATAGCCTCTTTTTTTGATCGTTTAATTTAAGCATCGCTTCGGGGTCGGGGTAACATTACAGCTCGGGAAAATAATCCAAACCACTGCATCTCTTTGACTGCTTTTACAACCACTGGTTTAAGTTTTATCTCCACGTTTAATGAGATCTAAGTTGCCCGGACACAAAAATACTTGAGGCCGCATTTATACACTTAAATATTTGCGGCTCCGCACACATCCATATGCATGCAGCTGGTTTGAGGGAACTCCTGTCTCGTGTTTGAGCCTCCAACCGATTAAAAAATGTTTGCATCGTCTATCCTCCTGTAACCGCTGTCACGTAGGCCCGCATTCTTCTCCCACCCATAAGTGAGCCTTAATAGCTCATAATGCAGAGATTTTGTCCTCACAGAATGGTTGCGGTGTTTTTTTTGAAGGTTTTCCTCTGTCTTCTTCACAAAAATGGGCATTTACAATGACTCAGTTACTTAATCATGCCATAGGCTTCCTGGTAGTTTTCCCATCTCGGTTTCTTTGAAGCGAAGAGACCCTCATTTAAATTGTTAAGGGTGATGCTTACAGGAAACTCTCTATTCTTAATGTTATTGCTTCCCTAAAGACAAAACCTCCGGATTGTTCCCATGAAAAAAGGGAAACCATCTGACAGTGAAACAATTAGGCATTTATTACCCTAGTTAGCTTGTTGCTGCTTATGCGATCGTTTTCTCTGACCTGTTTGTGCTGCTCCTGGCCCTGTCTGCGCCCTCCACTCAGGCCATGAGAGCTGTTTTGTAGTGTTTCTGGTGGCCTTCTGTGAGCGGCAGGGTCTGTATCAAAGCGCTGTCACACAGAGCGTCTCTTGTTTGGGTGCTGGCCTGGTGTTAACTATGCTAATGACAGGCTTACTGCTAAACCATGGGGCTTTGTGGTTTTATTTATGGAAGGTAGAATAGACATTATTCTCCTGTTCGTCTCAGCTTGTGTATAGTTTTTCAGGAGCACCTTAGACGTTGGTGGCAAAATTATGACTCATTAAGGCCTGGGGTCAGTTTGAGGTTTTTTGGAAAATGTTTGATGGCAAAGCACGAGAGGAAACACTGAAAGAAGCATGAGAAAAGCTATTCTTGGCATTAGGGGTGATCTGTCAATGACAAATATTGCTATTTTATGCATGCTGGAAACAAATCTACGCCCATTTTACCTACAAATTATCTCCAAGGCTGCAATGCATCAACAGAATATCTATGTTTAATACCTGATCCTGCAGTATAGTTTCGATGTTTGAACAGTTGTGAACTCACGTGAGCGTTTTAACTCCACACTCTCTCTCAGTTTTACTCTGGGGAGCAGCGAAGCGTGTGAGCAGCCTCGGATATGAATGACCCGTCTGTACTGGTTAATGCTGTTGTGTTGATAATGTTACTGCCTATTTGCATTTGACTGTACGGATGGGGCATTGCTCCATGTAAGGATGAGCAGCTGGCTGACTGGTCACTGCACACACTCATGTGACACGGCTATTTCTGGCCAAATCATTCCTCCTTCCCACCGCCTTTAGCAACAAGAGCGGGTGGTGGATATGTGACACCTCAAAAAGCAGCAAGGCTGGAAGGTGGGGGCGGTTGTCAGGTTCAGCCCAATGGTGTCTATCCAGAGGAGGGTGGGAATAAACTGGGTGGAACAATGGAATGCTGAGCAATTGATTTTAAATGATTCTGTTCCGAGATAAGAGTGGCATGAAGGTATGTGCTTTAAGCAGTTTGTCACATTGCTGCTACAAGACGTTATCTGTTAGGTAATGTTTGCACCTTTTCTCCTGATATACTGAGAATAAATACATGAACTGTTGGATGACACGCATCAATCATGCCAGCAGAGAGGATGTCAAGGTATCAGGTGATTTTAACCCTCTGAACCCAAGGCAGTTTCTGGTCGTGTTTTGTCCCCTGTCACTTTTTTACTAACTGTGGGCTCTTTTCTCACTGTAATATGAAGACCTACGCCTCTATGGAAACAGGACAACCAAGGCTAGAAGTAGAGAGAACTCAAAAATGTTGTCTGCAGTACAATACAGTTAAAATTCCATGAGTGATAAAAACGGGGGGAGTTTCTTTGAATAGCAATTTTACAAAAATTTAAAAACCTTGAATGAACATGTACAGCATTTTTCCAGATGCCCACAAATGTTGCCAGTACAGAAAAATGGTCACTCTGCCTACTATAGATATTTAATTACCTATGTTTTTTAAATTTGTTTTAAAATTTCTGTCTTCTCCGTTTAAACACTGCCTGCAGTTCAGCCCACTTCAGACAAAAAGTCCCTGAATTTTTGTCACGTGACTGTCACAGCCAAGGTAGTAATGGCTTCACAGTTGTGTCGGGAAGTGCAGATTTTTTTTGCCTTTTCTGGTTAGTGTACATGGTTTATTTTTGGTCATTTTTACGACGAGACATGTAGGTTAAAACTGGTTTTGGTGAAATGACGATTTTAACCATATGTTTAGTTTTTTGAAAAAATAGCATGTCATGGATGATTCTTTCTGTTTTCACATATTCTGGCTCTTATAAATGGCATAATTTGGGCATTTCCTCGTTTTTTGAAAATAGCATGCCTTCCAAACCTGCTGTTGGGTTGTAGGGTTCAGAGGTTTAATGCATTTTCAGCTCAGGCACTTACTTAACAAACCACTTAGAAATCTAATTCTGTCAGTGCTTCGATGCTATTTTGTGCCTTGAGTAGCTTGATGTAGTCACAGTAATATGTTATTTGATGGTGCAGTTGGTTCAAAAAATGATCAAACAGTGTTGTCCACACATTTGCACCATAGCGTACCATAGTTTCTGAGATGACACATTGTTATTGTGGCATCATGTTAGATTGAACATTATCTACGTTTCCTCGTGCAGAGTAGATGTTCTTGTCACAATAATGAGGCAATGTCGATCCTAAAAGTGATGCCTCACATTGTATAACATCTCTGGTACTCTTTAAACTCCGCAACATATTTGAAATATGAACTTTTATGCACCGTTGTTGTTTTACTCGGTGATTTCTCCAGCAGCATGAAAGTTAAAATACTGCTGCAATTTCCATGACCTTAAAGTGCATCTTGTCCTTCATTTCACCTACTTTAAATCTAATTGTGTAGTGTTTTGGAAATACTAGTGTGATCTCATTCAGTGATTGCGCTGAATCTTGCCAATAAGCTCTAACAAGCTGAGACTGCCCAATACAGCATTAGGGGCTGTTTAATAGTTTTTTACAGAGCAATTACTCAAAGCATTCAAACTGAGTGGGGGACATGATTAGTGGTCTTATACAGGTCTCTTTGCCCTCGTTTTTTTAATAATGGTAAATTGTCTAATTGGTCCCCTTTAGGTCTATGATAGAAACGAGAACTGCTTTGGAACGGAGCCTGGAAAGTGCACTGGCACCAAAAATACTTCTGTACTACGAGAAACCCCAGGGAAAACACTCTGAGTGGTGCGTGCACTGAATAAACAGGTTCTGTCCACGGGCAAAGATGCTTTTCTTGGGTAATGTCAGACCAGCAGACGATGGAAGCCGAGGGTTAAGTATCGATGAAAATCTCCAGGGTTCCATGTACCTAACAGGTGATGACATCTTCATAATGTTTCACACATTCCTGCTCTGCTGCGGCTCTACAGATGAGGCCACCCCAATGCACCGGTAATACTGAGAAGGCTGTAGTCAACAAACCTGTCAACATGATCTTTACACATAAACACTTATGTTTGTGACACGGAAAAATATATCATGGGGTACTTTGTCCTTTTAGTGCAGAGGCATGAACTTTTTGTTACTTTTACATTGAAACTTTGATTTTCAGGAGCATATTTGTAAAAACTTGACCTGCAATTCAAACTTATAGGCTATTTTCAGAGTAGTTTCACTGCCTATACTTTTATGCTCTTATCTTGGTCATTGTAAGTGACAGTCATACATGCTTGTGGCTTTTTTTTCAGAACAGTCTTGACCATTCAGATCTTCCATCATTTGATTTGATAATACTTCCAGATGTTTTGTATTAGCCTTTATATCAAGAAAAAATATCTAGCATGATAAAATTGGTATATTTATACAGGCTCCTTACCATAAAATGCTGGCAGTGGAGATGATCTTTTCATATTTGTGTTGGTGAGATTACCTGGATCTCTATGAGGATAGCAAATTCTATGACTTAGAATGTGGGAAATTCATGCGCTTACTGCCAAATGGAAGTAAAGTCAGTATTTTATTCACTAGAGTGTGAACATACAGTAGCCGACTTGCAGAGAGATGGCAAACCAGGCAGCTATTTATGTTTTTATGTTACGCCAGGGACATGCTGACTTATTCAACCGAGAAACAGCAGTGTGAAAATGGTTTAAGATATTACTTGGCAGAAGTTTGAACTATCTTTGTGTTTTTATTCCTTCGGAATGTACAAATATGTGACATTCATGATGGCAAAGCTGTGGTTATGCTTTTTGTTGTGATTTTCCATATCTATGCTATGATTGCTTTGCATATACACCAATCAGGCATAACATTATGACCACCTGCCTAGTATTGAGCTGGTCCCCGTTATGTGGTCAGAAATACTCTGAACCATTGGGCATGGACCAGAGGACCTCTCAGGGTGTCCTATGGGGTCTGGACCAAGATGTTGCCACTGGATCCTTTGGGTGCTTTGGCTTGTGCAGTGGGGCTTCTGTCAATCAAACTTGTTCCACTGCATCCTGTTGATGCTTGATCACAATGGGCTGTAGGAAGTTTGGAGGTCAAATCAACATGTTGGACCATTGTCATGTTCCTCAACATGTTCCTGATTGGTTGATGTTTTTTCCATGTGGTGGGGTGCATTTTCCTGCGGGGGGTAGGCCAGTGACATTTGGGATTTCCATTTGCATGAGGGAGTGTGTTTGTTGTGACAATATTTATTTGGGTGTCTAAGTCTCATCAACATGGATGTTAAAATCCAAGGTTTTCCATCAGAACACCACATAGTACCAATATGATCAATGTTATTCACTTCAGCTGTCAGTGGTCAGAATGTTGTGGCTGATCAGTGTAGATAAGCATATCTACATGTCAACATATTGATGCAATGACAAGTTGATGAGTAAATTAAACAAGAGTAATGTGTGTGACGATGGACATACAGCTATATGCAGATTGTGATTTTGCCTAAATTTAATGTCAATTCAATTTTATTCTTCCTTGCTGACACTTGATTGCGAAGACAAGTAAGTAGCACTGTTGGAAAAGGTCATCCTGTGCAGTTTTATTACAATGAATACTTCAAAAACATTTCAACCCAGGAGGAGGGATGTGAATTTGGATGCAAAGTTGTCCTTTGGGCTCTAAAGGTTAATGATAACTAGCATCGGTAACAGGGTCCTAATGAGCTGCAAAGTTAAACTTTCAGGGTGGTAAAGTTTAGGATCAAAGAAGGACTTTTTAGTGTTCGCAGAAGACCGGCCGAGTTGTTTGTCTTATTATGCGCAAAGTTTGCAGGTAGCTGGACACTGAGAGTTGAAGGACAGACATGTCTGGATCTACCAATTCAACTTAAAAGTGCATCTTGTCAGAATTTTAACATCTGCATCTTAATTTCGAGCCCTCTTGGATTTGCAGGTGTGAGGCAATGAGCCACGTCAGGCTGAAACTGACATTAGGTTAAGCAGTGAGCATACAGAGCCATCCACATTAGGTGGTGTTGTTGTCACTAGCTAGCTTCCGTTATTATATTTTGATACAATTGAAAGCTGTCAAATAGAACTTGAATATACTATTTTAATCTAAGACTTTCTAGCGAGGTTTGCTTTGAAGTTGACTTCTGCCAAACTGAACCCTGGGAGGTCCTTCAAAGCAAGTAACCGCGTGATTTTGCCTCATAATGTTGAAACTGAGTAAGTTTTTAAAGTTATGTCTTGTTAATCTTTTACCACAAACTGAGGTTAACTCCATGGCATGAAGGTTAGGCTTGTCATTAATGTCCCGCTGATTTGTTACCATGGTCTGAAACACTTTGTTTGTTCTAATGCAGCTTTATGTTCCTCCCTTTGGCAGTAAAAAGGCAAATTAGAACTTGGAATGCGTCTGGCTGGAGACTCACAGTGATCTCTGCATATTCAATTCTGCTGTAATGGCGCAATATTTGTTATAGTGGCAATAACTGGGTCGTTGTAAAGCCATGTCAAAGAGAAAAGAAGTTATGCAAGTATGTTTAAATGGGGGATTGCTTTAGTAGTGGCAGCTTCAGATATATCAGAAAGTTTTGAATGAAAACAACGACAGCCCGGGTCTTCCAGGAGGTTCAGTGAGACAAACTAAAAGAGACAGCATTTTCTTCCTGTTGTGGCAGAGTGCAGTGCACGGAGTGGGGCTTTAAACTCTACGGGTACCCAAGAAAAAGCTGGGGTTGTAAGCTTCAGTGTGCCCTCTCCTGGCTCGGCAAGATGATGCTCTGATTTGATTCGATGGGTGGAAAAGTCTCAAGGAAATGATTTGCTGCAACAGGATTAGAGGTGACCCAGACAAACCCGCCCTCCTCTCCGTCGTTCCCTCCGTCAAACCGGAACACCAGCAGACCACTTGTCACTATGACTTTCCGTCAGCATCGAGCATGCTGCGGCAGCATTCAGACACAAAAGAAGTAGCACATGCCACATACAGCCTCAAAGGACGCCGTCCCCCAAAAATATCTCTCCCTGGAGTCCATTTGACAGATGTACTAAAATACTGTGTGTGATATTCTGAAATGGGTGTGAGGTGTAAGCAGTCTTTCCGGGAGAGCGTCAAGGAATGCGTGTCTGTGAAGAGAATTAGTTTGAAATTTATCAGCTTTAATTACAGGCATTTATTGTGCATTGGAGGGTAGAAATTGACTGACAGTTTTACTTTACTTCAATCATAAAGTGCATCTGGGTGGAACCTGATTTGAAAACTTGCCACATGAATGCAAAAATGAACACCACTCCTTAAAGTTGAAAAGTACAGCCCTGTGGGTGCACCATGTGCCGTAAACGTGCTCCACAACCTGCAAACATGTGATAGATAACGCCGGTCACACACTGTTGACTCTGTAATTTTGAGATTAAGCCATTTGTTCTTCAGCAGTGGTAGTAGCAGTCGTAGTAGCATCAGAGATCTACAACTCCTGCCATGTAATATCTTTATTCTGTCAACAGTCCTGCATTCAAGATTGTGATTTTTTTTTTGTTAGCGCACACATTTGTTCACTGTCAGGAGTTTGCCTGTGGACTGCTCAGGTTCTGTCTTCATCAATCATTTCAGAATGAAGCTGAGTTTTTGTTCTCCGCTAGAATGGATCCAGCTGTTGCTCGGCACCAAACCTGTCCTAAAATATCAACCTCATATTAAAGCTGGGTTTTCTAGTAAATGCCCCTCATTGGCAAGAGACTGTTTTAATTCATAAGATTTTCACTAGTTTGTTGTATTTGTGTTGATTGTCTAAATTACTTTTATCGCTTCAGGATTCATTGTTGAACGAAGGACAGAGTAGAATACAACAAACAGTTGATCTCCCATTTTGAAAACTCACTGATCCAAAATCCTTAATAATTTACATGTTAAATGATTGTTTTCAGATCGGTGCAGCCTTATTCCCCTTTATTACGGAAAATGATACTAATTTTTATTTTCATTTGTGCCAATATACTCAAGTTTCAGTAGAGTTACTAAGACAGTACTTTAAGTAAGTGCTTATTTGTATCTAAATCACAATAAACAAAAGTCTGATCACAAATTTACCAGCTTTCTTTTATTTAACAGATTTGATACTTGGGCTAAGGGCATAATTCCGATTTGACCTCTAATACCATTCTTTAATTTGAAAGTTCTTTTTTAAATCGATTACAAGCTTAAATAGTAGTTCATAAACTTAAAAATAAACATCTCCCTTTGGAGACCCCTTGATGCGATTAAGGCTTACTGCTGTCATGTGAAACCCCCTTTCCTGTTGTGACCGCTCTAAGTGCCATTCTTACACCTCATTCTGCGGCCTATCGTCTAATGCTAGCAGCACGTTTTTGAGCATTACCCTTAGTTTTCACCTAGAATAACTGTGCTGGGGTAATCCGCTGACTCCCTGACTCGGAGGCCTAATCTGGCCGGCCTCGTGTCTTTTCTTCCGCTGTGTATGCTGAGGTTAAACGTATGGTTAATGCAGTGTGTGTGTGTGTGCATGCAAATCTGTCTGTGCAGAGGCTTGGCATTCCTGTAAAGTGGTGGCAGAGCACAGGACCCCACGTTCCCCCCCGCCATCGCCACGTCTCCCACTACGTGCGCACAGCTGCAGGTCTAATCAAAGCACTCCATAATACTGTTAGCTGGGTCATGTGCTGGAAGCCAGGATTAAGAGCAGGAGGGCACAGGCCACTAGATCCAGCTTATGAGGGGCTGTTCTCATTCTCTTTTACACCCTCTGTCTGACTCTCTTTCTCCCCTTCTATTTATACTCATCTTTAAGTAGGCCCTCTGATGAAAATCAAGTTTTTAACCTTGTTAATATGTCCATATAATGTATTTTATATGCTAGAAAATACATAATGAGTGAAATAAGGAGTTGACACCTCAGAAGTGCAGCGTACAATTGAAAGCCGGAGTTTCATACACAACAAACCTAAGCTACTAATCCTGTGAACTTGCAAGGTGGGACTCTCTCGGAAACTTAAGGAAGAAGAAGAGAACTTGGACCACCAGCACGTCCATGTTGGCAAGTAGAGAGCATTGTGGGAATTTAGCTAGTAAAGGGCCACCATGAGAAAGTCTCATGTGACGCTTAAAGCCAATTGGCCAGAGCTCCTGTTTTATAGGCGGGCTTAAGTGCACTCTGACAGCATTCCTGTGGTCCAATGGCTCATTGTATACACCATTAATGTAGCCTGTGTCACGTGACTTTGGCTACTGAGTTCATTTCATGTTACTGATTAATCACCTATTGATTGAAAAGGCTGCTGATTATTGGTTAAACTAATTGTTCAAAATTTGCATCCTTAATTCTGATACATCGACTTGTAGATGACCCGGATAATAACCTGTCCTTCTTCTTTACAACCAGTTTCAGGTTCAAACAGGTACGGCTCAATTACTCAATATTGTGATTGTGTAGCACAGAATAGTTTTACAGTGTCTTAATAGCTGAAGGTGAGCAGATATGGTCAAGCTGCGGGTGAGCAGCTACGGGGTTGATGGAAAGAGAAGCAGGAACTAATACACACATTCATAGATCTATACGTACTAGAAGAAGCAAAGGTGTACAGTTACATCTAAACCATTTTAAGATATGAAAGGATTATTTTCACGGGGAAAAAAACTTCAAACTTTGTCATTTTGATCAGGAGAGATTAAGGTTTAGGAATTTAATCAATGCCAAGAGGAGGACTTTAACCTCTCATGTGGTGGATGCAGTCATCCAAGGTCACTCAAGTTTTTGTTATACAATAGTTACCGCAGATACAGAGTTAATGGAAACAAAATGCAGTTTCATACTGTCCCATTTTTAAAATTTTAAAGTATCACTCATAAAATCTGTTTATGTGTCTTCTAGTGTCTTTTTCCCACACACTGTTCCACTAGCAGAACAATAACATTCCCAGACAGCCAGTACTACCTCTTAGCTTTCTTTCATTCATATAATCAGGCAATGTGGAGTTGCCTGAAGTTTTGGAATACCTTTTTGACAGTTTCAGCAGATCTCTTCCGTCTTCCTCAGAACGTCATCCAGATGTCGGGGTTGGTGTGCCTTATCAGGTGATGTTACTGAGGCGTGGTCAACCTGTCAAAGTTAACAGGTCGACCACGCCTCCCGCTGTCAGATCCCCCCCCACCACACACACACACACACTCTTTAGGTAGCCAATACTCCATAAAATGAGTTTTTGCATTAGTGACTAAATTACATCACTTTCTGTTTTCACATGGGCATAAAAGAGAGAGTTCTTTGCTGTTGATTGCCATCAAAAGCTACATTAAACCTCTGAAGACAAGTTTTGCTTGTAGAACCTAATTCAGACATCATGTTTTTTGGTTTTATTTTACCAGATTATGATTATCTTATGGGGGAAAAAAACTGTGAAACAAACATGTCAGTGAACTACGAGCTTTACAGTGTTTTCACCCAAATGTGTTTATCTTTTTAATGGTAGTCCAGTTTTTCAAACGGATCCTATGACACTCGGGTGTTTGAAATCACATGATGGTTGCGTGTCAGCATTTTTTAGATGGCCCATTTTTCTGTCTCATTACACCACAAGCACAGCATTTTTCAGATCTCCAGTTTGGAGAACATTTTAATTAGGATTTCATGGTTGAGTCGGCAGCTAAGTGTGGATGGGAAACACAAACTGAGATGACAACATGCATTTATTCCCATTAGAGTGGACGAAGCCCAAAACAACACTAATCCCGTTGGTTCGTCTGCTTTCTCATGGACTCCCTCGTACTTGTTGCGCTGCATTTTTTCACTAATTCCGGCACCCACTTTGCCCCAGTAACACAGTTTAATACCGCAGAGCATGCCAGCAGTAGATTACCAGTCTCAGCGGTCAAGAAAGAGGCAGGTAGGTTGGAGGTCCTGGCAGTGCTTTGGGAGCGCAGAGCCAGATCAACATTTCTGTTTCCTCACCTAAAGGGAGAAGGCGGAAAGATTGGGAGGGGCAGTTAGAGGAGAGGAAGGACAGGCTATTGGGTACCTATGCTGATTCGTGGAAGAGAACTGGAACTGTCCGGCCAAAGCTGAGTGTGGGAGGGGGGTGAGCGAGGAGAGGAAAACAGAGAGAGGGTCAAGGGTAAGATGACTCCTACGCTCAGGAACATGGAGGCAGATGGCAGAAAGAGGAAAAAGGCCAGACCGCAACCTGAAAAAGCCCCAGTTATTGGTAGGTACCGAGCCTAATTGTGTCCGTCATATGATTGCAGAGCCAAGCCAACAGAGCCGGCCCCTGGCTGCTGGTAATAAAATAGCTGGCTCCATATTCCTATTTGTAGCGCCTTTTGATTGGTCTGTTAAGATCCCCGTTGTGAGCATGGGTTATTCTCAGAGGTGACTAATAGTTTCTGCTTCTCTAAAAGTATTGTTCTGGTCACTCCATCCTTTGTATTGCTGCTATTTTAGCTGTAGTGGTTTTTATGTGTTGTGTATGTGTGTGCTCAGCTGATAGTTGTTCAAATCCTGGATTTGTGAGAAAAGTCTTACTCATTGATATCATACGAAACAGTGTGTTTTGTTGGTGTTGTCTTCTATTGCTCACATTGTGTTGATCTTAATTAGTTTTCCTATTTTGGTTCTCTTAGAAACCAGCGCAAACACAAACACTGTAAGGACGGTACAGCGTGTGTGTCAGTTACTTAAAACAGTCGTACAGACACTTGGAACAGGGAGGAGTCACTCCAGTCACTTTGCCATTTCAGGGTGAGGGAGTCAAACCTGTGCACAGTCTCCAGTGAAACCAGAGAGAGCTGACCTTAAGAGTATTTAAACATAAGGCTTACACAACGCTCGAAGCCACGGGGGGCCTCAATTGTTTGCTGTTGTACCAAAGCTGGGTTTTAGAGCTGCTGAAGGCTCAGCGTATGGAGTGTGAGACTGTCATTTCTGCTTTTTGTCATCCTGGGGAGCGGAATTGAAGATAACAGCCTCGTATAAATCCTTTGAAAGTGGCAAAGATGGCATATAGTGATGTAACTGAGGTCTCTTTAGAAATTGTGTTAAAAAATATTGGATCTGTTCGGTTGAGTGAATTGGTAAGCTGGCAGGACACGAAGGTAATATTAAACCTAAAGGCTGTGTACTCCGATTTAACACTTGGAGGTCTGTGTGCAGGTCTTTGGAAGTACTACCAAATGGAAAATGAACTGCCACTAGAGACTGAAGACAACAAATTTACAAATTAAAAAGAATCTTAGGGCCTGGAGTTGCCATGGTTAGCCACTGTTCACACCATAGTGCACCCAAATGTTGGGAAAACCTTGCTGGTCAAGTTTCATTTTGGGCAGATTACAAGGGAGAAAAAAACACACTGTTGGTTTTACTTTATCAGTTTTGGTACTTTTTAAGTGCTAATAATGCTATTTTTAAAAATAGGCTTCACTGCTAAATTAGTGATGCAGCACTCAGGGAAACAAAATCCTCTCGTCAGTCTATTCTAGCATTAACGGTGTGTTGAATTCCCCATGAAAGCTGTCGTTATCAACATGCTGCATACTTGAAGTATTTAAATCCAGCAGTACAGGTTGGACACCTTAAATTACTCTCTTCAGAGGTTGGATATGTAACATTGTGGCTTCATTAATCTGTTAAAATTACGCTGTTCATTCAGACACAACTGGGACAGAGAGAGACACAGTACAGGCAAGACTTTTCCCATTTATGTGATGGTAATGTATCTGTCCATTCATATGACTGCATACAGTTCAGAATGTTTTGTGCCATGTTGAAGGTGTTTAGGTTTAACCTCGTGAGATTTCCTTTGCAAAAAAGTCTCCAGGGTGCTCATTCAGGCATGAAACCGAAACAACAGTGTGTTACATGTAGTCAGTTCTTTTGGGAAACCTAAATATACTATGAAGAGAAATTAAACATATAAGATAAAGTATCAAGTTAAGCAACGATTTGTTCTGTAGGAGTGCTTGTGCTGTGAAGGCAAACTCCCTGAGATGCTTCTCTGCTGCCTTGAAACTTTACCAAAGACAAGAAGACAGCAGGATCTCAATGAGGGTAAATCAGCAAGAAAAAGTATGCTGAAAACTATTGATTTAGCTGCAGGGCCACATAAATTTTTGACAGACTGTCTGTGTGCTTGTAATTGCTGTCAGCAGCAATCCGAAACATTACCAGCGTTACTGCCTTCGTGCTGCAGTGCAGGGTGGAAAATAGCATAAGTAGACTTATGGAAATCTGCGTGTGAGGGACCTTTTGAAGATGGTGTCGCGAGCTACATGCGCCGTTGTTGTCATTCTTAAGCGACCCCCCACCTGCCCATGGAGGCTGACTGATCTCAGCGCTGTACAGCCATGTGTGCATGTGTGTGTTTGGGTTCTAAGAGACGGTGCCTCCCCGCTGTGAAGCACAGAGTCAGAGGCAGCAGGTGCAGCTGACGCAGATAGGCTTTTAGCAGGCAGGGCCGGTGGGGCGACCGAAAGGGAGAGAATGAGTGACACAACACAAGATCAGACCTCTGGACAGCTCTGGATACGTTAATTCATCACCACTTTTTCTTGGGCAGTATGTGAGAGCAAGGGGGTCTGAGCTGCACTGGTGACACTGACCTCCGTCTTGGCTTCGATGGCGCACGTGAGTAGTGAGAGGTTTTGAGTATGTGGTTAAAAATGGTACAAAAACGGCTGGACAGATCTGGTGTGGGGCAAATTTGTATTAAAACTTTGTCAACATTAATACAGATGTCGTTTAGAAAGCAGAGAGTACTGAATCAGGACAAAAACCTTCCGTAAAGCATCATCTGATTTTCTCCTCTTGTTTGTCGTGAGAGTTTGCTCCACAATCTCCTATCATATCTGCAGTGGTTTGTCCTTCTCCTTGTGGCATTATCAGTGAAGTGTTAAGGAACTGCTCAAGAAAGACAGACTCCAGTTCTGCTTTGTGTTTCGTCGCCTACAGCAACTCCGGTCTGCACTCTTCATTGTGTTGACGTGAGCCCCTGTTTCTGCCCCGCTGAGGCAGAGTGACATAAAGACATACTGTTCAGCGTGTCTTTTCAAAGGGACAATTGTGGGGTGAGAGAAAGAAAGGCCGAGAAAGTGATGGGTGGACCGTAGCCAAGGAACGGCGATGAGACGCTGTGTGCTCTTGTGCGATGGGCCTCTGTGTTTCTAAGAAAAAAATGCTCCTGTCTCAGTTCATTTCATCATCACACCGACTCCTCTGCAGCAACAAGCGCCCATGGACGATTGTGCAACCCGGAGCTCGTTCCTCCCTTTGGCTCGGACGCACTGTTGCTTTTCCTCGTGACAGGAGCCAAAGTATGCATATTATATGAGTCTGTCCACCACTTACTTGTCCTGTGTTGTGACAAAGCGAAGGGTACTGCTCTGAATGCCCTTGATCTATCTGCATGCTTTTCACTGGCTATAAAGCACATCCACGCAGGTTCAACCTCCCCTCCTCCTCGTCCGCGGCCATTGGCTGCCTCCCCTCTGTCCGTCCATCCTCTCCGCACGCATTCGACCAGTCAGCGGTGCACCTCGGCTTCTCCGACATTTGTCATTGGCCGGCGTGTGCTGTGAATGCAGATACATTCCTTTAAGAGGCAGTCTAGACTCAGCTGGCTGCGCTGCTTTCTCTCTCTCTCTCCTCCTCCTCCTCCTCCTCCTCCTCTCTCCTGCAACACCACCACAACCTGCTGATTTCTCACTAAGCCTCTTTTAACTCCTTCACTTCACTTCTCCTCTCCTCCGGTCATCAGCTGCTCTCTCCTCTCTTGCTCTCTCTCTTCTCAGAATTTCATTCCCCATCAATCACATGCTCACCAACCCGTCTCCTTTATTTCTTTCCCAGTCCTCCGTTTCCCCCTTGTCTGTGTTTCACCCCCCAAAATCCAGTCCTTTTTTTGTCTTTGACGTTCATTCATCTCCACCACTTTCACCACCTTCTACTGATGTGAGGAGACATGAAGGTGAGTGGAGTTGATTTCCAGACTTGTTTTCCAGCCTCTCTGTCTGTCTTTATTTTTTTCTTCTATCCGAATCATCTCTGTCTCTCTGTTAACTTAGTGAGCCATCCGGTAGATGTGGGCACTCTGTGTCCTTGGAGGCACAGACTGCAGTTGCGTATGCTTCAGGTGTAACAATTAGCCAGCACTGGTAGGATGCGGCTGTGAGTCATCATCTGACACCGCATGTATGTTCTAGATCTGCTCCATTCAGCATGTAGCCAAGAGAGGAAGAGTGAGTTTGCTGCGAGGAGATGAGGAAGAGGAGGAGGAGGAGGAGGAGGGGGGGAAGCGAGAGTTGAATCAGTGCGTGGATAGTGCAGCCGCGTGTCAATGCAGACTGTAGCTCGTGACACAGTGTTTTTGCACCAGCTGTGGCTGTGCTGCAGTGGCATCTCAGGCAGATTAATGAGCGCTGTACGGCGACAAGCGGCAAACAGTTAGGGAAGTAATCACAGTGAGTAGTTTGCACACAGGTTTTCTTTCTTCCTTTTTTTTTTAACAGGTCACAGCACACTGCACATGCCACCAGAGGCAGATGCTGAAACGGGTTCTAAATGCTGTGCTCACTGCTTAGGTTGTGATGTAGATGAATAGATGGAAACCTCTTCAGTTTTTTTTACAATAAATGGATGAAAAAAATTGGTTTTGTAGGTAAAGCAGCTATAATTGATACAGACAAGTTTGTATTGAATGTGTGCAAAATATATTTGACAAATAGACTCGTAGTGAGAAGCAATTATAAGGCGATTATCACCCCTGCAGCTCTCATTGTGCAATTTAGGGATTGACTGATTAAGAGCTTGGCCT
This sequence comes from Dascyllus trimaculatus, assembly GCA_024666655.1. Taxonomy (NCBI): domain Eukaryota; kingdom Metazoa; phylum Chordata; class Actinopteri; family Pomacentridae; genus Dascyllus; species Dascyllus trimaculatus. The sequence continues at coordinate 25,198,426 of CM045449.1, read as the reverse complement.
ATTATTGAACCCAATATTCAGCATTCTTCTGATTACTGGTATAGTTTTTTTTGGACAGATTCCTGATAAATTAATTTAAAAATGGCAATACTTTGACTCAGATGTAGTCAGATCTCGAGCTGTAGTTGCTTCTCTGTGGTCTTGAGCAATATCCTGCAAACAGTGCTATCTGATTGATTACAGATCATGATTAATGGCCTGTCAGCACTGAAGGATGAACGTTACAAAGCTCTGTTTGAACTCAAGATATGTAAAACGTAAACAGACAAAGGCATTTTTAATGAAGTTTTGTGTGCTAGGTTGTGTTTTTACTGCAAATGTGTATCTGCTATTGGTCTCCTTGATTCGTAACATTCAGTGTCGGCCCTGGAAAACGCATATCTGTCGACTCCGAGGGCAGTTTTGGCTGCATAAAGGCTGCTGTTTGCAGTGAGAATTTAATGTACACTACCTGGATAGCACCAAATCGCAAGACACACACTGTTAAGGATAAGCTGGTGACGATAAGAGTCCAAAAACAGAGGTAAAAGGGAGTTAACTAGGCTTTCAGGCATCAGACATCAGCCGTCTAGAAACATAGCTTCTTAGGAATGGTAACGCGTCTCTATAATTGCTAGAAAGCAGCAAAAAGTGGTAAAAGAAAAGCAGCTACTGCGGGTTTAAATGTGTCCTCTTGCTTAAATATTCCAGCACAGACAGCGCGAGAACCCAATTTAGTCTAGTTTGCCCCTGTTTGTGTGTGTGTGTGTGTCACTGCTCTCATTATGTGTACTGTTTGCCACCTGACACCCACAGGAAGAAAATGGGTCTGCCAGAAATAATCCTCAAGAGCATGTTGCTTCACAGAGTATGTCACTTTCAAGTGTTTTTATTTAGGGTAGCTTTCTGAG